>CM057456.1:1480857500-1481552500 GCA_016271365.2 Neoceratodus forsteri
TGGGGCACAGGACACAAGGCACCCTCGATTCACAACAGGAAGGTCGTGTCAGATGAATCTAATAGATTTCTTTTGACTGGGTGAGCAAAGTAGTAGACCAGGAAGGGGCTATGGACATGGCCTACACAGTTTTAGCAAGGTATTTGATACGGTCCCACAAAACATTAATATACAAGTTAGCCAGCCTTGGAGTGGGCGCAAGGTGGTAGCCTGGATAAAAAATTGGCTGGACAATAGGACGCATAGGGTAACAGTAAATGGAGTCCACTGTGAAGAAAGGACGGTTACTAGTAGGGTACCACAGGATTCAATACTGGGACCAGTCCTTTTTAATGTCTTTACAAGTGACACTGCAGAGAAACTGGAAGGAAAAGTATGTTTCTTTGCAGACGACACAAACATCTGTAACAGGGTGGATACACAAGATGGAGTGGAAAGGATGAGAAGGACTTGGCAAGGTTGGAGGAATGGTCAAATGTATGGCAGCTCAGATTCAATACAAAGAAGTGCAAGGTAATGCACCTGGGAAACAAAACCCAGGGGAAGAGTACACAATGGGGGTGAGATACTGACAACAAAAACGGAAAGGGACCTGAGGGTAATTATATCAGATGACCTAAAGGCAGGCAAGCAATATGAGAAGGCAGTACGGAGGGCTGGGGGATACTGGGATGCACAGGGAGAGGCATTACCAGTAGAAAACAGGAAGTTGTTATCCAGCTGTACAGACAGTTGCTAAGACCCCATCTGGAGTACTGTGTGCAGTTCTGGAGACCCCATCTCTAAGACGGAGTGGAAGTTGTCCAGAGGAGGGCAAGCAAAATGGTGCAGGGTCTGCACCAGAAGACATACCAAGAGAGACTAAAGAAGCTTTAATATGTATACCCTAGAGGAAAGAGTGGAGAGGGGAACATGATAGAAACTTCTAGTACCTCAAGGGAATCAACAAAGTCCAAGAGGTAGTATCTTTCAGAAAGAGAGATGTTCAAGAACAAGGGGCACAATTTGAAGATAGAGGGATGGCTCAGAGGTAATGTGAGGAAGTATTTTTCACAGAGAGGTTGTGGATACATGGAACAGCCTTATTGAGAAGGTTGTGGAGTCAAGAAAGAGGGAATCCAAGAATGCATGGGACAGACATAAGGCAATTCTAGTGGGAGGTAGGAGGAAGTAGGCTGTTGGTTAACTAGGATCTGCAGCTTATCCATCAAGTAGGAAAATGAGCTTACTAGGTGGGCCAAGTGGTCCTATCTGCCGTCAAATTCTGTGTTTCTATAAGAATAGATTCCCCTTGTTTAAGATAGTGAACCACCGTTGAGCTATCCGATTGGATCTGGAGACAACTCACTGGAAGTGGAGTCTCGAAAGCCGGGCAGGGCACAGGATCACTCTCATTTCTAGGATACTGATGTGGAGGCATGCTTCACATGATCTAAGTCCCTGGGTATGAACTGCATCCAGATGGGTACCCCACCCAAGCAAGGAGGCATCTGTCATTAGAATGAGGCAAAGGGATAGGGGATGCAGAAGGGACACCGCACAACAGACTGTCCAGGGACATACACTATTGGGTTCCTGGCCCACCGAGAGGCCACGAGGATTGGTGCTTCAAAATTGTTTTGCCTCGCTGGTCCCACTGGACACTCAAAGTCCACTGAAGGACCCTCATGCAAATGCACATGAGGGACTGAGGAAATGGCAGCTGTCATATGACCCAGGAGGCGGAGGAACTCTGTGCTGAGATATACTGACTGGCCCCAGCTGAGATGCCAGTGCTGATCAGTCTGTCTGCCAAATCTCTGGGGAGAAAAGGCATCCATTCAGAGGTATTAAGGACCACCCCAATGTATTGGAGATACTGGGGTGATACCTTGTGGATTTTGGTATGTTGACTGGTTTTCCCACAGAGGAAAACATCTGAAGTGTGCGGGACAAAGTGGCTGCTAACTGATGGCTGGAAGAAGCTTTGAGGAGTCAATTGTCTAGGTAGAGAAAGACATATAGGCCTTCCCTGAGGAGAGCAGCCACCACTACTGCAAGGCACTTCGTGAAGACCCGGCCCAAGGACAAACTAAAAGGGAGGACTCTGAACTGATAGTGATGGCCTAGAAAACAGAAATGGAGAAACCATATGTGAGCCGGATGCATCAGGAAATGAAGATAAGCATCTTTCATGTCCAAAGAAGAGAGCCAATCCCTTTGTGTAGAAGGGGCAGTAAATTGGAAGTGTCACCATCCGGAACTCTCTGTACTCTCTATAGAGTGAGGAGTCTGAGATCCAGAATGGGACGTAAATCCCTGTCCACTTTGGGACCAGAAAAAGTATAAGCCCTGATCTGTTTGGGAAGGGGAACAGGTTCTATGGCATTTCTAGCAGAAGAGCTTGAATTTCTTCCGCTAGAACCAATTCTTGTTCTTGGGGGGTAATGAGAGAGCCCATGGAGGCAGGTGGTGCAGGATCTCCTTTAAATCTAATGTGTGACCTGATCGAATCAGTTGAAAATCCATACATCCAAGGTCATCTCTTGCCACCCTTGGAGGTGCAAGGAAAACCTGCCCACCAACAGCCGTGGGATGAACCTCTAATACCACGGGCAAGGGGTGCCCTCAGGCAGTGGGCTGTCCCTGCTGAGGCCACAAGGTCAGGTGCAGCAGAGAGGACAATGCCATCATGGTACGCTATAAGTGCAGGGAAGTTTAGGATCAGGGGCAGCAGCTGCAAATTTTCTTGACCAAATGGTCATATAGTGTCTTGAAGGAGGATAGACTGACCGGATACTAAGCTTTAGCGATTTTTGTATTTTGTTCCATAGAGATGGCAGCTCAAAGCTTATAGCCATTTTCCCCAAAGCGTGTTTTCAGCTTAGGAGTACCTTTAAGTAAATAAAGGAAAAGTTTCTCAGTGCATAGTTCCCAAGCTCGCATAGCGAGAAGACAATCAGAGATCTATAGGGGTAGTTTTTGATAATAGCTCTGAACATCCAGGTACAGCATTTTCTGTTTCTCCTGTACTGAAGGGAGGGCCACTCCACGGCAACATAAAGGGCACAATGATGAGTGGAAAAAGGTAGGCCAGTAATAAATCTCAGAGTCCTGTGATACAACGATCCAATTTAGCAAGACGAGAGATAGGGCAGTGACTATAAAGAAAGTCAGCATAGTCGACCAAGGAGAAACATTGTTTGTACCAGCTGTCGCTTGGCATCATGCTAGTAAGGAAGTTATTAATCCTGAAAAGAGTCCAAGCCTCTGCCTCAATTTCTTTAGCAGATCTTCGATGTGGTCCATAAAGGAAAGTCTATGGTTGAACCACACTCCCAAGTGCTTGAATTTATTGACAAATTCTAGGTTTCTCCCAGGATTGTTGTGATCTGGGAATGCAGCCAGCACTGGCGGATCTGCAGCATGGAAGTGGAGAAAATAGAATTGCCTTAGTTTTTTTGGCGTTTAATATGAGCTTTTGTTGGGGAGTTGGCTCTGAAGTAGAATGAATTCAGATTGTAGGTCTCCACAGGCAGCTCATGTAAGGACAACTTAGATAAAAGAACCGTGTCGCTCGCGAACAGATGGATATTGGCCTTAGTTATGTTGGTGTCAATGTTGTTTATGTAAATTGCAAACAGTAGGGGACCAAGAATCGATCCCTGAGGGACCCCTCTTTATGGAGGTTTAAGGAAGAAAGTTCACCTTCTGCCTTGACTTGCTGCCACTGGTCAGAGAGGTAGTCAGCAAACCAATGCAAGGATAGTGAGCCCAGTCCCATCGCCCTCAGGAAGAAAAGCAGGCCATGATCGACGGTGTTGAAAGCTTACTTAAGTCTAAGAACACTGCACAGACAAAGTTTTGATTCTCAGGTCTCACTGCCAATCACTGGTCACTTTGGCTAGGGCTAGGGACGTAATGGTGCTATGCTGTGCTCTAAAGCTACATTGCATTGGGTTTGAAGATTCATAGTTTCTCTAAGTGACGGGTAGACTGCCGACGCAGATACTCCACGTAAGGCCCCTCCTTGGGGCAACCTCCGGAAGAGACTGGACAGAGGATTGAGTGGCCTTCAAGATTTCTTCTTGGTATTTCAGCAGATGACCCATATAATTCAGAATTCTGATAGTCATAGTGGAAGAATACATACTCTTCTCCTTCACATCAAGTTTCCTTGATTCCATCCGGATGCTGCACACTCAAGTGTTTTGGTCTAGAAGATCTATCATGAGCCAAATTAATAACAGCAGAGTCAGCCTGCCGGTGGGGTGGGGAGAGTATGGGTGATCCAGTGGGGCCTGGAAGGTCCAATCTGCCCTCCTAGGAGCGGTAGGACTAGAAAAGGTTTTGCCAAGCAGACCAGACTGCACTTCCAACGCATCCATTAGAGGAGGAATGACCAGGTAAGGACACTCCAGGAGACCCAAAGAACTGGCTAATTTCCTATGGAAGGCATTTTGCTCCATTTCTTGAAGCCAAACCTTTTCTGAAGATGAGTTATATCATCAGAAAACTGAGGTTGTCAGGAGGGAACAAGGAAGAGCTGGAGCCCTAGTATGGAAGAAGCTGGAGAGATGGATAGGGGACACTGGGCCCTGATCCATATCGTCATCCTGATCCCTCCTCCCATTCTTGTAGAAAAGAGGCCTCCATTTCTATGTCCCTATGTAGGGACCCAGGAAGCAGGGAAGGAACTTGCCATTCTAGATACAGAGGAACATCTAGAAGAGCGAAACAGGTACATAAGAATAACCCTCCTGGGAACAAAGCGAGACTTCGTGAAGTTCAAGAACAGTGTGTACCAACAATGTGTACCAATGCCTGGACATCTACCATGGCAAGCTGTGCAGAAGAGGACGTAGCAGGACTGTATTGGCACAACAGAAGGGTTGTGGACTTCTGAGGCACCAAATCAAGCTATCGACAATGGGGTGCACAAAGGTTCCCAGAATCATCGATGGCAGACCCATAGCAGGGCTCAAGATGTCTTTACTAGTTTTAGTAGAGAGCCCATCAACAAACCCTGAGGCATCGTCAATGGACAGCGAGTAGATCCCATGGAAGGGGCAACAGCAGTGTATGCTGTAACTGAAGCACCCGTGGATGCTGCTGACGGGAAACCATCAATGGGCGGAAGGCAAATCACCAGAGGTCGACAGAATGAAGGATATAGCCTCTGAAGGGCTGCACACCAAATC
This sequence comes from Neoceratodus forsteri, assembly GCA_016271365.2. NCBI lineage: Eukaryota > Metazoa > Chordata > Ceratodontiformes > Ceratodontidae > Neoceratodus > Neoceratodus forsteri. The sequence goes on from CM057456.1 coordinate 1,480,862,681, forward strand.
AAGCCCATCATTGACAGAGAGGAGGCAGGCAGAATATGCTTACTCTTACTAGAGTGTTTCCTTGGTTTCTCTGAGCCTCCGTTGTGAGTGGTGAGCACCAGAACAGTGAGACCCCGGAATGACACGAGGACTCCGGCCGTGCGTTATTCCTATTACAGGAGAAATGTTTTACTCCATGAGGTATTCTTAAAGTTGTAGAGTCATTGATGCTTAGTGGCCTTGTTAAATCACTGGCACAGGACCCAAACACGTGTATCATGTTCAGGACCTAGACACCTGACACACTTCATGGAGGTCCTCAATCACAATTTTCTGGCCACAGGAACACTTACGGAAGACAGAATCAGAAGACATAGGTAAATAAAAAATACAACAATACTGGGAATGCTGTTAAGGAATGGTCAGTGAACTCTTAAATCGCTGACTGAAACTATACTCTGGATGAGCGTGTAGCATGCAGGTTGCGGCTGAAAAAGAACAGAGAGCTTCTGGGACCACCCTTTTATACATGCCAGGACACAACATGTGGTGCAATCGGGTGGTCCCGGGTCAACTGCTGAGAAATCATCCAGAGAAAATGGCGCCTGGGCTGGATATTCCTGTATGTTATGATCTGCTGCAAAGATTTCCTCGATGAAGATTTTACTTTAACAGTATATCTGTGGGGGATCCTAGCAGCAGGCCACACCTATGGAACTATATCCGCCAGGCATAAGGACCATACGAAACTTTCTAGCTAGCAGTCTACAAGGGCCGCCCATCCAATGTCATATGCGACGCATCGGCCTATCCTATAAGAGTAGGTGACCCCACGTCAGTCCAAGCCACCTAGTCCCAAGCAAAGGGAATCAAAGAGGAATAGAAGGTTCCCACCAAATGGAGGCAGTATAGTGCAGTGGTCTAAGGCTCTGAGCTGCAAATTTGGTGACATCCAGCAGACCAGACCTGGGTTTGAATCCCACAGCTTCCACTTGCATACTGTGTGACCCTGAGCAAGTCACTTAACCTCCTTGTGCTCCCAGGTCGCTCCTGTAAAAAGCTTTCAGCTTAGTGGCTACACTGGTTAAACAACTAAAAAAAAGGAAAATAATGGAGAAGAGGTACAGAAAGACCTCCCAGGTCCGGGGAAGAAGGGAGGAATGGCATGGTCTGCTGCAAGAGATCCCTCGCAGATCTACTGTTATAGTAAGTTCTTAAGTAACTGTACTATATGGTTTCAGGGTATCTCTGGCAGCAGGCCTATGAAATGAGTCCCAAGCAGTTCTGTCAGCAGACAGCACAGTCTGGGTGCAGGAAACCCCAAGCCTATGAAAGAAGGACCTGAAGGACAGCTAGGCCACAGTGGGCCCCTACGTCTAGAGGCAATGTTCAGACTGTAGTGCTAGCACAGATATCTGCAGCTGACACATTCCTGAAACAGGCAACAAAAGTGGCCATACCTCTCATGGAGTGGACAAAACAACCATGGAAGCTCCTTGCCATACTTCCTGTAGCAATAAGTAACACAGCTGGCCAACCACTTGGACAAACATGGTTTAGAAACAGGCACCCTCTTTCCCAGGGATGAAAAACAAACAACTGAGAGGACCTTTGCAGTCCTTCAGACGGTGTGTGTAGTAACACTTAATTCTATGCATATCTCAAGTGCAGAGTAATGCTTCCCCTGGACTGGCATGCTCTGGAAAATAAAAAGGAAGGTGGCTGTACTGATTTAGAGTAAACTCTAACACCACCTTAGGAAGAAACTTAGGGTTAGTACACAAAGACACCCTGTCTGTGTGGAAAAACAAATCAGGCTGCTCGCATACGAGTGCCTGCAGCTCTGAAATTCTTCGAGCAGAAGTAATTGCAACTAAAAACAAAGCTTTCCACAACAGCAAGCGTGAGCCGCATGTCATGGTCGGCCCAAAAGGAGGCAAAGTAAGTTTCTCCAGCACAAAATTCAAGTCCCAAGGCAGGACTGGACTGCAGATAGGAGGCTTCAAGTGAGATTACCTCTCGGAAAGGTATGGGACACCTCCTGTTGTGCCACCATATGGCCATCAACAGGCACATGGAAAGCAGAAATGGCAGACATGCACACCTTAAGAGAGGAGTACTTCAGGCCAGAATCTGAGAGACCGTAAGTGCTCCACTGGACAAGTGAAGGGATCCAGCTGATGTAAAGCAGCCCACAGTGTAAAGCGTTTCTACTTCACAGAATAAGTGATTTTGGTGGAAGGCTTCTAGCCACCACCAGGACATCAGCCACCTTGGGTGACAACCCAAACTGAGCCATGGCTATGTCCTCCGAAGCCAGGCATGAAAATTCAGGGATTTGAGGCCCAGATGGACCAGGGTGCCCCAGTTCTGGGAGAGCAAGCACAGAGGAAGAGGTGACGGAGGTTCCACTGTCAGCTGCTGCAGAAAAGGAACCAGATCTGAGGAGGGCAGAAGGGGACTATGAGGCTCATAATGGCCCTTCCTTATGGAGTTGGATCAGAACTCTCTGAAGCAGGGGATGGGAGGAAATACATAAGGAAAAAAGATTACTCACCTGTAACAGCAGTTCTAGGAGTGGTATATGATGTTCATCCACACTAACTGGCAGTGTCCTTTCCCTGTAAGATGTGCCAGAAAGTCTTCAAGCTGGCTCTATCCACTCACCCAGGTGGTAACTCCCTGGGCTCTACCCCATTACGGCAGATTTTGCCTGCTGGAAGCAGTGTGTGTGTGCGCCAAAGCTGGGGAGGTCAGGTGGGTCCGTTTGGATGAACATCATATACCACTCCTAAAGTACAGTTATGTAAAACTTACCATAACAGTAGATCTTTGAGGGCGTCTCTTGCAGTAGGTAATACTTTGGGTACCTAACAGAGGTCGCTGTGGTGCACGCAGCTATTCTAGCATTTTTTTTTTTTTAACCAGGGACCGACACACATGACATCAGCTTCCTGTTTCCTATATAAGTGTGGGCGGTCCCTGGTATCCTCAGATTCCCCTGGATTCAACTTAGAAAGCGAGGCCCAAGGGGAAGCCGAGGTACCAAAGGAGTCCCAACCCTAGTAATTGGGCCAGGCGTGCTCTCTTGGAGAAGGAAAGGATGGAGGATGGGAACAAACCTACACAAGAGACACTCCTCAAAGATCTACTGTTAAGCTTTTATGTAACTGTACCATCTTCCAAGGAGGGGTCTCTTGCAGTACATAATACTTTGGGATGATTCCCAAGCAGTAATGTCCATGGGGAGGACAATTCTGATAGGAGACCTTGTGGGACTGCGGCCCGAAGGCCTTCCTATATCATGAGGCAAAATCCAGTTTGTAGTGCCTTGTGAATGTGTGGATTGTGGACCAGTGTAGCTGCAATGCAGATATCTGAAATGGAGGCTCCCTTAAAACAAGCTGCAGTGGTGGCCGTAGCTCTAGTGGAGTGGGCTTGGACAGGTCCAGGTAAGGCTTCTTGTATTTTGTAATAAATACAATGTGCCAACCAGGATGAAAGAGTGCACATGTCGCCACTGGGAGGCCCTCACGACCTGGGGCAAAAGAGACAAACAGTTGAGACTTTTCTAATCTATTACGTCCAATTGATATCGTGGCGTTGTACACAGTGGACATCCAAAGTATGTAGGAGATGTTCACCCTTACTGGAGTAGTCTGGATAGTAGACCGGAGCTCAAGGACTGATTTAAAAGCATGTTTGGAGACTACTCTAGGAAGGAAGGGTTGGTACGAAGGACCACCCGATTCTTATGGATAATCAAGTAAGGTTCTCTACGAGGGCATGAAGCTCGTAAATACATCAAGCGAGTGACTGCCACTATAAATAGGGTTTTCCATGAGAAAGCGGAGTTCACAAGTGGCAGCTGGCTCAAATAGCTCAAGGGTCAATTTTTCTATCATAAAATTGAGATCCCACAAAGGGTGGTCTTCTAATAGGAGGTTTAATATATGCATTCCTTTCAAAACATCTATCTTAGATGATGTTGGTACAGTAACCTGCCATCCAGAGGCTGATGGAAAGCAGAGATGGCCACCAAGTGGACTTTGATGGAAGAATAACTTAGACCAGACTCAGACTGTGAGACCAGGTAGTCCAGAACCTTCATCAGTGGACAAGAATAAGGGCCCAAGACTGAGAGGCTAACCATATGGAAGCGTTTCCATTTGGAATGTATGTTGCTCTTGTTGCTGGCTTCACGGAAAGTGAAGAAGGATATTGGCAACAGGAGGGACACTTGTAAATGAGTTATGAAAGTGCCTCAGGAGCCAAGCATGAAGGTGTAGAGCATTCAGGCTGGGGTGTGGTAGAGACCCATGACACTGAGTCAAGAGGTCTAGTCGGCAACAGGATGGGATCCTCCACTGACAGTTGAAGGAGTAGGGAAACCACGACTGGCGAGGCCACAGTGGGGCTATGAGAATCATCAGTGGCTGGTTCTAGCTGTAGTTTCAATAGAGTTTGTTGCAGGAGAGGGACAGGGGTGGGGGCATATAAGAAGAGACCTGTCCAGGGTTGGGACAAGGCATCTATAGAACGTCCTTTCTGTTCGGGATATACCTGGGAAGATGGTAATTCTCTGGGAAGGCAAACAGATCCATCTGTGGAGCACCCCATAAGTTGAAGATTTCTTGGAGCACTTGCCCGTGAAGTGCTCATTCATGAGTCGTAGACTGGCGACTCAGCCGGTCGGCTAACTGGTTGCAATGTCCGGAAGGTGGACAGCTGTATGGCTTCCTGCCAAACAGCAAGGGTGTCTCTGCATAGAGACGAGACTTCATACTCCCTTGCTTGTTGAGGTAGAACGCTACTGCAGTATTGTCTGATTGGATCAGTAATGATCCTGGTTTGAGGTAGGGCCAGAATGTCTGGAGGACTAGACGGACCGCTTTCATCTCTAGGAGACTGATATAAGACAGGTGGGGACAACGGTCCATTGTCCTTGGGTTTGATAAGGACCTAGTACGCTCCCAAGCCAAGCAGGGAAGCATCCGTGGTCAACATTTGCTTGGGGGGCAGAAAGGCATTCCCAGTTCAGACTGATTCTGAGCATCCACCATGTCAGAGAGGAGTGACCTTGATTTTGTCTTTGAACTGTCCTGTTTTTGGGACCATTAATTCTGGAGGGTCCATTGGACAGGCCTCATGTGAGACGGGCATAAGTTACCACACAGCTGGCAGCAGACATGTGACCCAGAAGGCGCATTTGTCTTGCTGTGACTATCTTCTGAGTATGTGTGTGTATATATATATGTGTGTGTGTGTGTGTGTGTGTGTGTGTGTGTGTGTGTGTATATATATATATATATATGTATGCATGTGTGTGTGTGTATATACATATACATGTGTATATATATATATATATATATATATATATATATATACATATAATATCAGAGGCTATGGCGCATCCTGCTGAGTAGGCGGGAGGTAAGCCCTGGATGTAACTGTATCTAGAACAGCTCCAGTGTATTGGAGAGACTGTGTCAGATTTGGACTGGACTTTGGCCAATTGACAGCGATTCCCAGATCTGCGAACAGTTTCAAGGTAGCATCTAGAGAGGCAAGCAAAGCTACTGTGGAGTCTGTTTTATTAACCAATCATCTAGATATGGAAAGATGAAGTGCCCTTTTCTTTCATAAGGCTGCTGCCTGCCACTATACACTTGGTGAACACTCTGGGGGCTGATGAAGGCCAAAGGGCGTTCAAAACTGGTAATTTGACCCAGTAAGTGGAAGCATAAAAATTTGTGGTGGGCAGGGTGGATGGGGAATATGAAGGTAGGCATCCTTCATATACAGGGCAAAAGCCAATTGCCCGTTCAGGATCGGCATGATGGCGGTAGGGTGACCATGGAAAGCGTTTGTACTGAATGTAAAGATTCAGTTATCTGAGATGCAATATTGGTCTGAGGTCTCCCATATGTTTGGGTACCAGAAAGAAATGGAAGTAAAGCCCATTTTATGTTTCAGAAAGGGCTGGTACAACAGCCTGTTTGGATGCAAGGACCCTTAATTCCTCCTGTAGGACAGGTATATGCTCTGGCTGGAGGATAATGAATCTTCGTGGAGGGCAAGGGCATGGGGTGGAGAGAAACTCCAATGTATGACCCTTCAGTATAATTTGAATTACCCAATTGTCGGAAGTGATAATTTGCCAGGCCTCCAAATGGAGGCCAAGCGACCCACACAGCCTCAGAGGCCTGGTTGAGGAGGTGGGAGAAAAGCCACAGTGGTCACTGGGAAGTGGGCTCGCAGCCCACCTAAAGGGGCAAGAGTGGGCACCCCAGGCGGTAGAGGTGTTGCCCTGTTAGAGTGGGCACGCCCTCGAAGCCGCCTTTATTATTACCTCTGTATCGACCCGTCTTTTGGAATGAGGTGGGATGAGTGCAGTGGGTTGTAGATGGGAATATGATACATGCCATGTATAGTACGGAGGAGTTCTGCCTGATGCCTGTAAGTCATCCAATAAGGTTTGAGTACCTGGCCCAAACAGCTTGGACTCGTTAAAGGGACATTAGCTACTTTATGTTGTGTATCAGGTGTGAAGCCTGAAACCTGAAGCCAAACATGGTAATACAGAATAATACCAGTGGCTGATAGTCGGGCTGAGGTATCAATGGCAACATATCCCAACCTGAGAAGATGATGGGAAACTGAAGTGCTAGTTGTCACTGTAGTCAATAATTTATCCCTTTCTTGTGAGGGAGGGAGTTTACTGATAAGCTCAATGGCAGAGGACCCTAAGGTACACGATATTTAATCATATGACCTATATAGTTCAAAATTCTGATATTCATAGCACCCGAGGAAAAGACCTTTTCCCAAGCTAGTCAATTCTTGAGATTCCTTATCAGGAGGTAAGCAGTTCATGTGTCTGGGATTTCTGGTACAGTCATGAGTGGCAGTAATCACCACAGAATCTGTCTCTGGAACACTAGACAGAAGGGGTGGTCCAGAGGAGCCTGATATAAGCGATCTGCTTTGAGGGAACAGCTATAATAGCTGAAGGTTGATGCCAAAGCAGCCAGCATAGCATTCTGGTAAGTTGGTATTAGTGGGGGAACCACTAAAACAGGCTCCTCATGTAACTCAAGGTATTCTGCCATATCCTTACATTGTTTGTCATGTTTGGTAGTGGAAATCCCATGACCTTTGAATCTGAACCATCATTTCACTAAAGGAAGGGTCATCCAGGGAGAAGCTGCATGGTAAGGCAGAATCCTCATCCAGGGAAGAGATTTCTGAATAGGGGTACTCCAGGTTAGGGAAGTCCAAATCTTGAAACTCTTAGTCCTCGAGATCACCTGTGAAATCAGGTGGCAAGTCTAGAGTCATCTGACAAATAGTCCTCTATAAGTGGAGGAGGAGGAGGAGGAGGAGACCAAGGAAGGTAGGGTATCCTGGTCACTGTGGAATCTTTTAGGCGGAGGAGGAGGGATCGGGTGAAATCGCCCAGCCCTTCTGAGGGCTGAGAATGCCACCTGGCATGTAAGATGTGTCAGTCTACACTGGCGAGGTCCCTTTACTGGGAAGGAGGGGTGAGCAGGGGGCATGTTGGGAAACCAAGGGATGATAGAAGGAGCGGGACATGTAGCCTGAGCAGGTCTACGCCCTGAGTAGTCAAGACCAGGGTCCCGATCTCTGTCGCCCTAACTCCTGTAAGTAGCCACCTGAGTGGCGAAAGGGCAGTCAATCGGCATAAGCTGTGAGCTTCCCGAGGAATGTGGAGTCTCATCGATGAGCCCACGGGGAAAAGAGTTATTTCCACTTAAATTGTCGGATGCCATCAAAGGGTAGCAGTATATTTTGCTGTATGTAAAGCACTGGAAAGCTTTGTTGGCGAGGGTATAAGCCTCCGTCGATGGAGCAGTCACTAGTTGGATTGCATTCAAGAGCTGGAAAGTGCCGTCGACAAGAGAGTACGAGTCCCCATCGGTAAAGAAGCACTTAAAGGACATCCTGTCGATGGAGGGACACCAGAAATGGTGGCCGTCGATAGACGTCTAGGCAGAAGTGTGTGAGGCGTTTCTCTTCCTTTTCTGCCGGGAGCGAAACCAGTAGAGGGAGCCCTTGATACAAGCCTCCAGGTTCTCCAAGAGAGACATTTTCTGCTCCATCAAAAGTCGTTGAATTTCAAGCAACCGTCCTCAACAAGTTGCGTGATTAAAGTCCTGACATAAGCTGCAGGAACTGGCGTTGTATGTGGGTCCCAGACACCTTACACAAAGTGTGATTGTCAAAGTGGTATATTTTCCTAGCATAGCGACAGTAATGAAATAAAGCCTATTTAGTTGAATCAGTAGACATTCATCTTAGTTCCAAGTTTCTTGTTGATGACTGCTACGGAAGTTGCACTAGCGGCAGCGCCAAGCTGAAGGCAGTAGGAAAATGAACATGAACTGAGGATACAGGACCACCCACACTTATATAGAAACAAGAAGCTGATGTCATGTGGGCTGTCCCTGGTGAAAAATTGCTAGAAAAGCTGCCGTGCATCATAGCGACCTCTGCTGGATATCCAAAAGTATTACCTATTGCAAGAGACCATTCTGTGGAAGATCTACTGTTACAAGTGGGTAATCTGTTTTCTACAGGCGTGGATATGATATTCCAGCTAACTAACTGGCAGACTCTAGCAGTTCTCTGGGAGGAGGGAGGCAAACACACACACCCTATTTAGCAAACAGAGATTGGAGAACTGAGGTCCTAAAACCAGCATCCAGGCATGACTCCAAGATCAATGTGGTAATGGAAATGAAGGTGTGTGTTGCGTTCTAGGTAACAGTCCTGCAGATTTCCTGGATGAGGGCGTCCCTGGAAGCAACGCCGATGCAGCAGCATGGCATATGGAATGAGCCCTTAGCCCTCCGAGCTCCCTACCCACCAACCTACAGCAGAGATCAATGCAGGGTGTGATACCTGCCAATCATCCACTTGGCTGCAGGTCTGCCAGGTGTGGCTTCAGCATGGGTGACAAACAGCTGGCGAACCTCTCCCAAACTCCAGCCGTGCACTCTCTGTAATAAGTGAGCGTTCATCTCAGATCCATAGTATGGAGCCTGTGCTCGGCCTCCAGGTGTGGTTGTGAAGTACACCATGACATTGATCACCTGGTTAAGGTGAAACTCCGATACAACCTTGGGAAGAACTTCAGGTTGGGGCGCAGGACAACCTTGTCCCTGTGGATGACCAGGTAAGGAGACTCCTCTGAAAGTGCCTGGAGCTCACTGATCCTTCTGGCTGACATGACAGCCACCAAGAAGTGGTCTTCAACAACAGCGAGACATATCACACCTGTACATCAGTTTGAATGGCTTGCCCATGAGTTTACAAACCAGCAACAAGTCCCACAGTGGTGGTGGTTCATGCACTGGAGGAAAATGTGGTCAAGGCCCTTGAAGAAGCACCAGACCACCTTCTCCTGTGCCACCGACTGCTGACTGGCCCACGACAGGTAAGCAGAGATGACTGACAGTTGCACCTAAGGGTCGAGCGAAGGCCCAACAGAGAGGGACCAAAGGTAATCAAGGATGCTAGCCACTGGACAGGACAAAGGGTCCAACTCCTTGCCCTGACAAAATAGAGAATTTCTTCCATTTGAAGGCACAGCACTTCCTGGTCAACGACTTCGAGATGCCTGCATGATGATGAAGACCTCTTGGAGGACCCAAGGCCTGGAACTCTAGCCGCTTAGGAACCAGGCCGCAGCTGCAGGGATTGAAGGTCTGGGTGGAGTACCTTACCCTGACTGATGGAAGCGGGTCCGGGCATAGAGGAAGACTCCTTGGGAGTCTGCTGCTGAGGGTGAGAAGATCAGGGATACCAGAATTGGCGTGGCAAGTCTGGAGCCACCAGGATCACCTGTGCCTTGTCCCTTCTGGCCTTAAGAAACACCCTGTGGATCGAGGGAAGGCATAAGAGGCCCAGGGTCCTGGGCCTCAAGAATATCCCTGCAGCATTCCCTGCTAAGGGGCGGGGCAGGCACAAAACAGCACAGTTTTCGTTCTCCCTGGAGGCAAACAGGTCCACCTGAGGGTGACCTCACTGGGAGAACAGATTGTGAACCATCTCTGGGTGGAGAGACAACTCGGCTGAGGGTGTCCACCAGCTGACTGGAGGCTCCTGCCACATGGATGGCCAGGAGATCTGCCTCCAGGCTGTGCACAAGGGTCCACACACAAGCTTCCTTGCTCAAAGGCAGGGAGTGTGTTCCACCCTGCATGTTGAGGTGAGTACATGGTTATGGTGCTGTCCGTTTTGACTTGGACCACTTGACCCCGAATGTGTGGGCGAATGCAGTCAGCACCAGCCGAACTGCTCGGAACTCTAGCAGGTTGATGTGGCATCAGGACTCCTTGGGGTCCATTGTCCCAGGACTCTGTTCCCTCAGGTGGGCACCCCAGCCCATGAGAGAGGGCATTGGTCATCAGGATGACCATCGGTTATGGGTGGACAAATAGCATCCCTTCCAGCAGATGTGCTCAGACCAGCCACCACTGGATGGCATCTCACATCCACTGGGTAACCATGACCGGCTGGTCAAAGTGCCCCTTGCGCTGAGACCACTAGCTGGCGCTCCCACTGCAGGGAGCACTTTCTCCAGTAGGCCCAATGGACCCACGCTGGTATAGGCCTTCATGTAGCCCGGCAGGCACAGGAAGTCCTGGAGCAAGCGCAACTGCTCAACCGAAATGATCAATCAAAGAGAAGAGAGCCTCCACCCTGTCCACTGGGGCGGGCTCTGGCTCTGCAAGTCAGGCTCCACCCCGATGAAGTTGATCATCTGCAAGAGTCTGAAGTTCTGACTTGGCCCTCGGTGACAAGGAGGCCAAGTTTGATCTGAATATAGAGGGCCACGTCCTGGACCGCTCCACTTCCTGCATGGAGGGACCTGCTATCAGCCAGCCATCCACATGAGGAATAAACCGGACCCCTCATCGCCTCAGGTAAGCTGCCACAACTGCTATGCACTTGGTGGAGACCCTGGAAGCTGAGGAGAGGCTGAAGAGCATGGTTTGAAACTCATAAGAGGGCTCCCTCTGCTCTAAAGAGAGGAGGAACCTTTGATGACACAGATGGATCAGGATGTGAAAAATGCATCCTGAAGATCCACGGAGCAAAACCACATGTTTTCTCTAGAGATGGTATGATCCGAGACAGAGTTACCATCTTGAAGGTTTGCAACCTGAGGAACTTGTTCAGGTCATGCAGATCTAGAATGGGGTGCCTGCCCCATCCACTTCAGCACCAGGAAGTACCTGGAGACAGACCCTGGGTGTCCTGGAGGATCCATGACAGGAACCACGATTTCCTTGTGGAGGAACTGGGCTATGCTGTCTAGGAGAGCTGACAGCATGTCAGCGGAAGCCAAGTCCTCCCGTGGGGTCTAGGCTCCACAAGGAGGGGTACTGCTTGAACTCTAGAGGCAGACCCTGAACCACCACTTCTAGAACCCACCTGTCCATGGTGACAGCGGACCAGGCAGAAAGGAAGTGGTGAAGTAAGCCTCCCCATGGGAGACCCAGGGTAGGCTATGAGCAGGTATGGGGAGGCATCCTCATCCCATCATTAGAAGGCTTGGAGAAGGGCCCAGCTGAGGGGCCACTGGAGCCTCTCCTCTGGCTTATGGACAGCCGAGGCCATGGACTTGGGCCAAGGTCGCTGGGCGGTCAGCCAGCCAGTTGCTGGGCCGGTGTGGCCATAGGATTGGAGGTGGCCTGAAGAGCTTCTGTTTCTGATGCTATTTGGTGCCCTTGGGGTCCTTCTGGGCAGATGTCATGGAGTCCAAGGTGGCACTGGACTTCTCGATGCATGTGGTGACCCTCAACCCCAGGCCCGAACAGGTCAGTGCCCAGGAAAGTGACATCTGCCAGCTTGTGCTGGTGTCCGCCGTGAAGGTTGGATCCTCAGCCAAGCCCTGCAGTGCATGGCCACTGAGGCCACCCACGGTGTGGATACAGGAGTCCCCAATGTCCTTGGCAGTCTGGAGCCGTTGCTTGGCCACAGGCCATCCCTGGTTTTGGACCTGTCTGACCATGGTCTGAAGGTCTGCAGGCAGATGAGGAATCACCCCATCTAAGTTCCCATCAGGGCATGAGAGAAGTGGGCCATGAGGAGGGCTAAACTGCCTGGCAGAGGCCAAGCGAGGAGGCAGTATAGACCTTTTTAGCGCATGGTCCAACTTCTTGGACTCCTTATCAGGCATCTTGTCAACATCTCCAGTGTTGCCAGAGCACCAGAACACACGGTCTCAGCCACCAACCCCTTGGCTGAGGGTGCTCTGTGAATCCTGAAAAGAGATCCGGTGGGCACCGCATACCTGTGGGCCATCCGGGCAGAAGGTACAAGGCAGGAAGCAGGGCACTGCTAGAGCTCCAGAGCAGGGCCAAGAATGGCTTCTGCCACTGGGAAAGCCTCCATCGGAGAGTCTCCCTAGTCGAGGATCTCGGTTAATGGGTAATGAGCCTGTTTCTGGATGGGCTTCATCTTCATACCAGTCAACTCAGAGATCAAATGGAGGAGGCCCATGAAAGAGGATGGACCATCATCTGTCAAGAGATCCCCAACAGACTCCACATTGACCAGATGGGAGTACAGGGAGGAACCCTCAGACTCGAAGAATCATCAAACAGTGGTGGCCACTGGGTCCTCAATGACCCTCTGCGGATGGTCAGGGGTGATGGTGACAGACAGCCGATGGGGAAGCCCCTTGGCGGCGAGACTCTTAGTCAGACACCAACCATCGGCTGTTCCACCACAATCGGTGGAGAAACTGGAGTCGACTGAGTCAGCACCATCTTAATCAGTTCCGTCAGCCGAGTCGGTGTCAGCCTTTCGGACATAGTACGCGTGATTGCCTGTGTAGAAACCAGGGTCGGTTTGGTGCTATGTAAACACCAACTGTTGCCTCATCAAGTCCTCATAGTGTCGTTGCAGCTTGTGCCAAAGCCTCTCCTACACAAGGATGAAGAACAGCGGTGGCACGATGACTGTGGTACCAGATCGACCCATGGGAAGAAGACAGAGACCTCGGCCACCGAGGGACAGGTGGCGGGGCTCGGAGGAGTCAGCGAATGGTGAGGCTCCTCCTGGTCAGGGACTGATCTGTCCCTCCAACTGTCTGCATCAGTACGGAGTTCTAGACAAGTAAGTATCAGCCTCTTTGGTTGACAATGATCAGTCGCCTCGAGAAAAATCTTGGCTGGGGCTCCAACCAGTGTCTCGGACAACAGGCCCAATGGGGTTACTGTGGAGCCAGCGGCCAAAGCCCAGGATTCGAACAAAGTCAAATCTGAGAAGCACTCTCGATCCCATGATCGTTAGTCTTTTCTTTCTTAGACTCTTTTTAGATTTTCCAGAAGGTCCCTGACCAAGGTCGTCAGGGATTGGCACAATTTCTTGAAGGAGCCTGTAAAGGTCGAGCCCAGCTGAAGAAGCATGAAGGTAGAAGCAGAGGAGGAATTGGCCATGGCCTGAACCACTCCCTCTTGAAGGCCACAAGTTGCTCAGTGGAGACCACCCATCAGGCATCTCTGGATTTCAGCGTCGGGTTCCGTTCTTCGAGTGGCCCATTTCAGGAGGCGAGGCGGTTCTCAGGACAGACATATTAAGCAGTGGCCAAAATACGGAGCCTGGTGATCATGGTCATGTCCTGGGCAGTAGACATCGTGGTATGCGGGACAGTTCTGGACATCTTCTGCCCGCAAGGAGCTAGGCAGAACTCGAGAATGGACTTATCGTCTGTCGTGATCGAGATCGAGCTGAAGACTAAACTTCGTGAGAGCTGGTTTGAAAGTAATTCTGAAGAATTTAAGCACTAGGGCCTACTCAACACAGAGAGTAAGGAGGAACCTATTTCTTCCTGTGGAAAGGAAGATCTGGGGTTATGGGGGCGAGCCGAGGGAGTTACCACACAGGTGGGTGGGAGGAGCCAGCTTGAAGACTTTCCGGCACATCTTAAAGGAAAAGGACACTGCCAGTTAGTGTGGAAAGAACATCATATCCACATCCCTAGAACCTCCCTTTCCAAGAGAGGGACAACACATCTTGCCAGAAAACTCCAGGCCCTGTATTGAGCAAGCAAAAATAAGGCAGTTTTGCATAAGTGTGGACTCAAAAGGTCCAACTCTAGACAACCCCACCTGTCGAACAGGTCTTCTACTGCTAAGGTGAGCAGCTCCCAATCATCGCCTTTGACCATGATCAACAGGGTGTCTACCAGGATGTTTTGGTGCCTAGAACATGGAGCCGGTTGACAGTTCGAGAATATGATCGAGCCCAACACCAGATTAGCATTGCTTCGGGCACAGAGGGTACAAGTAATTGTCCCGTTTGTTGATGTAGTGGACTACACTGATGTTGCCTATCTGAACTAGTAGAAGGGGAGGATATAAAGGGCAGACTAGATGGGCTGTTGTGGTCCTTTCCTGCCATTACATTTCTGTGATTCTGAAGACCTGGGAAAAGTGGAGTCTGGAAAGCCTGTAAGGCATAAAAAATGACCTGCATCCATCCCCAGGACACCAATGTGAAGAGAGAATTTTAGATAGGACCAGGTTCTTTGGGTTTGGTGGGGCCCTAAATCGCTCCCCACCCCAACCCGAAGCATCTGTTAGAATTGCTGAGGGAAAGAATGAGAAAAGGAACCCTTCTGAACAGGTTGCTGGGTTCCATCCACCAAAGTAGAACTCTTTACTGGAGTGAAGACCAGGACCGGCTGTTCCAGGTCGCCAGTATACTAAGCCCACTGGACCCTCAGTGTTCACTGAGGAATCCTCATGTGCAATCTGGCTAGAGGCACTGTGACTATAGCTGCAGCCTTCAGGCCCAGAGCCGGAAGATGGTTCTGGCTGAGACATAGCAGCTGCTGTACAGCAGGCATGCGTGAGCTATCTGACAATCTGCCTGGTTCTGGTGTAGGAAGGCCATGCCCCAAATAGTAATCAGGACTGCCCCTATGTACTGCAGATGTGGACAGGGTGTCAGAACTGACTTTGGCAGGTTGACTGTGATGCCCAGATCCTGGAATGAGGAGGTGGTATGTTCCAGAGTCTGTAAGAGGCGCTCCATGGACTGGGCTTTGAGAAGCCAGTCACCCAGGTCAGGAAAGACAGAGTCCCTGACATCTGAAGGTAGCTGCCACCACTGTCAGGTATTTGGTAAACACCCAAGGGGCTGAAAGGCAAGCCAAGGGCAAGACCTGGAACTGGAAGTGTGCCCCCCGAAATGAAACCTAGGTACCGCCTGTGGAGGCATGTACTTGGATATGCAGGTAGGCTTCCTTCATGTCGGAGGAAGCAAATCCAATTTTCCTGGTGCAGAAGAGGCAGCAGACCCGGAGTGTCACTATCCAAAAACTTTGCACTGGATCAACAGATTTAACTCCGGAGGTCCAGAATGGGCAGGAGATCTCCTGTGCATTTGGGCACCAGGAAAAGTGAGAATAGAACCCTCTGCCCTGTTGAGTTTATGGGATGGATTCTATGGCCCACTTTTGCAACACGGACTGAATTTCCTTCCAGAGCACGAATGTGATCTGGAAGGTGAAAACAGAACTCTGGGTTTCTCTGGAGCCACTCCAGTAGTTCCAGAGCGTGGCCACTTTCCATGATCTGCAATACCCAGGCATCTCTGGTGATTTCCCTCCACTTGTCCAAGTGTAGGAAGAAATGACCCACCACCACCTCCTGCCTTAAGGGAAGGAAGGAGGGCAAGGAGTCATGCTGGACCGGCCAGGGCAGCACCTCCTCCTGTTTTTTTCCTGTTGTGGAGGAGGTGGGCATGGCAGGGGCAGCCAGCGCTATCCTGAGGTTTATTAGAGGCTTGGGTCTATGCATAGACTGACAAAAGGGCACTTGCTGACCACTTTTTAGCTGACTGATGTGGTACATGGATGGACCAATCGTAGGGTGCAACCAGAAGCTTGCAGTTAAGAGAGTATGTCCCATGATTTGCGCCAAACAACCTGTAGCCTCTAAAAGGAGCATCCAGGATGGACAACTGAACATCCTGAGCAAAGCCAGACACCCTCAACCAAGAGTGTCTACGTAAATAAATGCCTACACGGCAGCCACAACCAAGGCATCTACAGCATCGTGGGCAGTCCAAAGGAGGTGGGTGCTGATGTTGAACCTGGCTTTAAGAGACTGCAGCAGTTGCTGCTTTAAGGGGTCCTCTGGGAGGGCTCGAGCAGATTCAAGGACTCTGCCTCACAGCTGGTTCTATAATGGACCATATGAGCAATGTAATTTAACACCCTGATGGTCAGTGTAGCAGAGGCAAAGGTTCTCTTGCCAATGTGATCCAGCCTCCATGACTCCTTTTCTGGGGCAAGGAATGAAGATGTTTGGGTCTCTTGGTGCAGTAGTGGGTGGCATTGACAACCACCAAATCTGCTTGAGCCTGGTCAGCCAAGAAGGGTCCTCCTGCTGGAGCTTGGTATAATTTGTCCGCATTCCTTGGTATGGTGGATATCAAACTGGGCTGATGCCATGCTGCCATAATGGCATCTTCAAAAGGCTCAGTTAAGGGAGGGATGACCAGATTTTGAAGGGGGTCTTAAGGTTCATACTAAGGTTGATAAGGTGAAAGGGGACTTGGAAGCCCATAATAGCAACTATATTAATTACAGCATCCAAACTCAAAACCGGTAAGACTGAGATTATCCAGGCAGCGTTTAAACTCGGATTTAGATTTACTTACTATGGCTTCTTCAGGAAGTTTGTTCCCGATTTAACATTCTCTGTGTAGAAAGAATTTACGATTTGTGTAATGAAACCTATTTCTTGATAACTGAAGTGGATGTCCTCCAGTCTTATGGGAATCAGTTTTGAACTTGAAACCCAGTTCATGAATTAAGTATGGATCTTGGATGATGTCATACATAAAGATGAGATCACATCTGAGTCGTCGAGTTGCCAATGGCATATGTTTTAATTCTAACAATCTGTTTTCATATGGTACCTGATATAAACCGGATATATGTTTGGTAAATTTTCTTGAACTTTTTCCAACTATGTGATTTCACCTTTTTGTATGGGCACCACAATTGTGGCGTATTCTAAATGGGGTCTGGCATAAGACCTGTACAGTGGTAAAAGGACCTTGGAATCTCTGGATTTGATATGTAGCTAATGGACCAAATAACACAATTTGTTTTATTGATTGCTTTATTTGTTTGTTATTACTTAGGTCATTTGCAATAAATACACCCAAGTCTCTCTCATTGGTGGTAATCTGTAGTGGGGCACCATTAAGAGAATATATTGCCAAAGGGTTATTAGTACCCAAGTGCACAACTTTGCATTTAGATGCATTTAATTTCATGCCCCAAACTGAAACCCAGTTGTAATAATGTCATGATCCCATTGTATAGTGGAGATAGAATCTCTGCTATCACAGGGGTCACCTATTTTGACATTGTCTGCATATTTAATTGCTAACAATACATATTTATTAGGCAGGTCAGATATAAATACTTGAAATAAACAGGGGCTCAACACGACCCTGTGGGACCCCACTAGTGACCAAACCCAAATCAGATAGATGTGCAGAAATAAGTGCTTTTTGAGACCTGTGGGTAAGCCAATTCTCAATCCATTTTATTATGTTTTCATTAATTTCGGTTTGATGAAGTTTGGTCACTAATGCACTATGAGGCATTACATCAAATGCTTTGCTGAAGTTAATGTATACGATGTCAAATGGGGTTCTATTGTCCAACTGACTGCTAACGCTCGTAAAAGCACATGAGGCTACAAGTCAGCTCCTCCCTTCTTGAAACCATGTTTGTTAGGGAGGAGGGGCATCCGGTAACCACAAACAGGAGGCCAGTCGACATCGAGGCAGGATCTTGCTCTATGGTGTGAATCCCATGGCTAACTATAACTGTCTCATAACTGAGACAGAAGAGGGGTCCATCTAGGGGGCTGCGGGATATAATTCAGGGTCTCCCTTGCCATCAGATGAGACTGTGGACAAGGAGTTGTAAGGAGCAGCTCCCTGTTGTTGCCATCATCACCCTCAATGGGAGAATTGAGGTTCTGAATGGCACCCGTCCTCATCCCTCGAGTCCTGGGGAGACAAGGGCCCAGGGCTTAAGCCATGGCCCTGCTGGAGAAGCAGGAAGCGCTATGGGGCGGATCTTGGGGAGCAGCAGTCTTAGCCTGCATAAAAAAAAAAAAAACGCATAAGGAGGTAAGCATGGGGTGGATATCCACAGCTATCGGTGCTGGACCCATCAGCATTGGTTGAAGGAACACTGGAGACAGATCCAGGGAGGGTGGCGCATAGGCTGGGGCCCGCAGGAGAGCTCCTCGGCGTCGGTCGGGGATGGTGACAGTGACCAGGGCTCTGGCCAAGGTGACTCCAGAGAAGGTAGAGGCTCCGGCACAAGACAGTAGTCAAGAAACAGCCAATGGCGGTGGGCTACGCTGTGCCCCAGCTTACCACCGATACTGAGCTCATCGACCATGCACCAGCTGAGCCACTTGGAGTGCCCACGGAAAACAAGGGTCTGAACAGTAGGTCTGTGAAGTCGGGTGGGGTGCCAGAGCCTCTGGAACTGGCCCTGCCAGCTAAACATTGGTGGTGGGAGCTGCCAATGGCAGCCCTGCAGGGGAAAGGACATACCAGGCAAAGGGGCCACCCCAGACGATGGCCCCGATGTGGTCGATGCACTAAAAGGCGACTGGGATCAGATGAAGAGGACCGGTTTTCTCCTTGGTACAGTCCTTGTCTAGATGCTTATGCTTCCCGTGAGACTTATCCGGGCCTTGGAAGGCTGCAAGCCCAAGGACATCGCAGGTGAAATGGAGGAACTTTGAGCCTGAAGCTCCTCCTCCATCTGGGCGATCTGCTGTTTTAGCAGAAAAGTTTCAAGGGTCTGCTCTCAGAGCTTCCTGGTGGCCTGGTTGAAACCGCAGCAGATCAAGCAAGCCTGGGTGACATGGTCTGGACCTAGGCAGTAGGCACAGGCCTTATGGTCATCCTCAGGGATCTCCTTCCTACAGGCACACTTTTTGAAGAGGTTCCCAGAGGCAGAGATCGTCATAAATGGAAGGGACAAATCACTTTATTACTGAAGTGATACACACTAACAAGAGAAAATAAAAATAAAATTTGCGAAAAAGCCTGGCAAAATGGCAGTAGACAGAAGCTGGCGAATCTCTGTGAAGTCAATGTCGATGGTCGATGGCGGGAAAAGAACTGAGGAGGATGAGGTGGCTGCCCACTCTTACAGGATAGCCGGCGTCAGCGTATGATATCAGAGTAAGCAGCCCTCTAGTAGACTGCTAGCTAGAAAAGTTTCCATGTGGTACTAGTGCCTGGTGGCTATAGTTCCATAGGTGTGGCCTGCTGCAAGAGATACCCTCCAAGTCAGGTCTCTTGTACCTCATGACCAAACAACTTTTGCCCTCTGAATGGGGCATTAAGGATTGTTTGTTGTACATCTGTGGCAAAGTCTGCTACTCTGAGTCACGGATACCTCCTTAGACAGATGCCAGAGGCAGCAGCACTGGCAGAAGCATCAGAAACATCATAGGTAGTGCAAATTAAATGCCCCCCATCCCATCAGCCCCAGCTGTCAAAGCTTTCAGTAGCTTTTGCTTTGAAGTGCCCTCTGGCAAGACCTGTGCAGCAGTCTTAGTCTTCCTCCAGAGGGTGTTCTGATACTTCATCATATGGGCCTGGTACTTAGTAATACAAAGGCTCAATGATGCAGAGGCATATATCCTCTTACTTATGACATACAGCCTCCTAGATTCCTTATTAGGAGGAAGGGAGCATGTGTTCAGGTGCCCTAGATCTGTCATGGGCAGCATTAATCACCAGTCTCAGGTTGTGTGGCATAAAAGGCTCCTGAAGAGGCAGGATACATTTTATCTGCCTTCCTGGGGACAGCTGGTATGTTGATTAGTTTGTACAGTACCAAGCTGCATTGTGGCATCTTCTAAGGCTGGAAGCAGAGGAGGCACCACTATAGCAGGAGGCTCTGGGAGCACCAGGAACTCCAGCAGGTTCTTTTTCATTGTATCCTGCTCTTCTAATGCAGATCCACGGCAGCTTGCATTTGCTGCATCATGGTGAAAATGCAGGTTCCCCTGGAGGGACCACGGTGTTCTACGACAGAATCCTCACTGTATGTGGGGACTGTAGAGCTGGTGCCATGTTCATACTGGTTTTCAGCAGTCTTCAGCTTCATCCCCTCTTCCTTCATCATCAGATAAGGATTATACTCATGGTGAACCGGGTTGGCGGAAATGAAAGACCGCTGGTGATGTCAGCAGTGGCATACAAGGTAGCTGTTGCAAGACAGTTCCTGTGACGTTGATGTGGGATTGGTAGAGCGTCCCTGTTGACAGGCCCCTTGAACAAGAAGGCCAGGCAATAGATGTCTTATGTCTGTAAAAGACAAGAGGACTGTCTGAGCATTGGTGCACCTCTGGTCGATGGGCGCAACTGGAGAAGTCGATGAGGGAAGCAGAGTCCTTGACATCAATGATGACATACTGGCCACAGTAGGCTCTGTAGTGCCTATGCCAAGCTCTGACCTCGGTGTCATGTCGATGGTGGGGGAGGGGTGGACAAGCGTCGATAGAGAGGTCATACCTGTGGAGCACAGGGGTGACCTGGAATGCGTGGGGAAACCTTTTCCTTGTGCTCGTGCTTATTGACTCCTGACATTTCTCCTGGGATTTAAGACCATCTCAATTCTGCTGAGGGGCTGCGACTAAGATTTCTTCTGCAGCTCCTTCTCCATTCTCTCTACGGTCTTTTGGAGTAAATATTTCTCCAAAGCCTCTTTTTGACATTGCCTGCTTGCACAATTAATCTCATGGCAGATTTGCTGGCTTTCATGTTGTAGTTTAGGCCTAGGCAGCAGACACAGACATCGTGGAAGTCTCCAGCTGAGATTTTTTCTCCACAGTCACAGTACTAGAAAAGTTTAGACGGTTCTTTCAATGGCATACAGATCGCTGAAAATGACTATAAAGGTGATTACTTAGGAATAAAATATATAAAATGCTGGCTATAGTAGCAACGTTTCCTCAGCAGTCCAATGAGTCTAATCGATGGCGGGAAAAACCTGAGGAAAGGAGGATGCTCACGCTTATGTACAAGCTGATGTCTGAAGTCGTTGTGGGAAGCCCCTAGAAGATTGCTTGCAAAGGTTTCTGTCGCGGTCCTAGTGCCTGGCGTCTATAAGATCCAAAGGTGAGCCCTGATGAAGAGAGATCCTTGAAGAAGATTTGGCTGTTACCAGACAGTAAGAGAGAAACAGTTTCTGAAGCTGAAGTAAGCTTCGTTGTCAGATGAGATTCTGTTGCAAGTCTCCTTTTTCAGCCGTTGGGTTTAAAGAACTGGCCTACAGCCCTTATTTTCTTAAAACTGAGACTTAGAGGAAATACATCTCAGTTAAAAAACTCTGACTTTGACGCTTTCTATTTATTTTAGGTTATCAGCCATGCCCAGTGCAGCTAAAAGGAGTGGTGCTACCTCTTCCCACCAGCAGCCATACAGCGTGGCTCTTTTTGTGGCAGAATTCATCACATATGACCTGTGAAGCCAGCGGCTGGAGGACCTGGTAGCCAGTGTGTGCCTCAAGAGTGGCTAGAGGAGCACAGGAGAAAAAAGAAGGGCTGTGGCGATCATGCCAGGGTTCGGTGAGTCTGCCATGGACAGCTGGTGGCAGCAAGATAATGAGGCAATGAATGGCTGAGAAAGGCCGTTGAAGCAGTGGGGATAATGAAAATGTTGGCTTTTTTTTTTTTTTTTTTAAAAGCACAACGAGCCTGTAGCGTCCCCCTCTTTACAAAGCAGTCCTGCTTCACTGATAGACTGCACATTCATTAGCCCTTTGATGCTGCACCACAGCACATCCACTTTACTGCATGCTGGCAGCAGTACAGCTCCTGATCTGGAGTCATGCAGATTGTGAAGTGAGAGCCAATGGCAGAGAAGCCAAGTAATGTGGCTCGTGACTTAGACCCTGCACTCCTACTATAGGTTTGGTGGGAGGCACATTGATTTGTAAGTCGCGTGCCTGAGTACTACCCCAGCTAGTGGGGGATGAGCATGTGCTTTTGAGTAAGTTGTTGCCATCTTCATGCGTCTGTTTATGTAGGGGTATTGGTGTGTGAAGAGCATATGCACAAATTGTGCATTTGTGGGTGTGTGTCTAGGTACTGAATATTTGTGTATGGGTGTGAGTGCATTTCTAGGGTGTACTGATGTGTGTGCAAAACTACTGTCCTGGTGAATGTGGTGCATTCCGTGTCCGGTGTGTGTGTGTGTGTGTCTTTGCACGCTGTGGAATGTGTTTGCTGTGTGGTTGTTTATCTGTACTGGTTTGTGTGACTCAGTGGCAGTGGAGCATACTGAAAAGTGTGTGCGTTTTGTTTTTTTTGGGGGTGGGGTGGGGGTCAGAACTGTATAGGCAAGGGACAGATCAAATCATCAACTCAGCCCAGGACACAGTAAACAAGTAAAAATGATTACTTTCTTGAATACATTTCTGTTGACCTACCTGATTTATTATAATCCAGAATAATACACCCAATTTATATGAATAATCCATAGATTATTCATAGAAATGTGTATAGATATGTGATATCCTAGCAGAACAGGGTTAGAATTTGTAACTTTAGACAGTTTGAATAGGGAACAACTATATGGTGCAACCCACTCAATACTAAAACAAAAAGTAAAACTTTTTCTCAAAAAATATACTTAAGTCGACCAAATGTACTTACGGAACTGTCTTCTTGTGGCTGCACACAAGGCTAACACTTTAGGTGGCTCGAGGAGGAACCACGCTCTTCCAGCACTGGTTAATCACTGTTCAGGACATCCAATCAATGAAACAGCTTACCTATAGGGTCAACATGAAATCTCATACCTTTGTCCGTGGATGGGCCGATGGACTCTCTAGAGGTGCTCTCCCCACTGACCGTACCTAATCAAATATTTCTGCTTGGCGAAACCCGTCATCTTTTGGGTGCCTGTTCTGGCCTTCCACATGATTTAAGCTAACACCTTAGTAACTACTAGTGGGAAGTGAGAATGTAGTAAAAGTGTACAGGTGGCACTATGTATATTGCCCATGCGGTGATCTGAATTGCTTTTGAAACAGCCTATGTATAACACCAGCATCATGCGGATATATTTGTAATTTATTTACTTGTTATATTACTGGAATTTATGATTTTCTCTAATGCACTTGATGTACCCAAGCTTTTCAATAAATTTGAATAAAAATATATACTTTGTTATCTGGATTCTCTTTACACATAGAGTACAAAAAGTTTAAAAGCAGGATGCCTGTTGTCCTCAGGAAATGTTCACCAGCCTCAATATTCTTAAAATAAAACGTTTCCACTGACTGAAATTTTTGGAAGGGGGGCAAAGGCACTAGCTGACCTAACTAATAAAATGAGGGTCTGTCAACCCTCTGACCCCTGGCTTCTTCACCTATGGTGTGTCTGGAGAAAATATATATATAATTTTTTCACAACTTGTTTACCTAGGATAGCCTAGCTGAGATGCAAAATCTTATTTTCCTTGGGGTCCTGCTTTTACCCATTTGTTATGCGGTGAAAAAAAAAAACAGGCAAAGTGACTTGCCCATGGTTATCCAATGAAAAAGTGGCTGTAGTCTGTTTTGAACCTGTGTCCCCTGGTTCCCAAGCCTAGGCTCTACTCACTGAACTATGCTACTTTGTTGCTGGGCATGCCTGTGTGTGCTTATTTTCCTTGCTGTGCAGTGAGTGCAAAGCCATGAAACTTGCAACACAGGTTTGAATCTTTCTACTGCCATTTACTCACTTTGTGACCTGTGGAGGAGGCAGAGTATAAGAGTATGACATAGAACTGTGACCTGGACTTTAAGGATCCCACAGCATAAAACATACTGTGGGGTCCTGTCTCTATCTCAAGTATGCCATTGGTCTCAGGGCGCGCTCCCCATGCATGCTGCCGGTTGCTCAACACCCCAACTCAGCATGTCACAGTTTGGTCAACTACCCCTCCCATGTATGCTGCCAGTTGCTTTGAACATCCTCCCCAAGTATGACACTGATCTATCCACACTTCCCAAATCACTCAGCTGTTCAGAATGGGGTTGAACTCCCACATGCTGCGTCTGTAATTTTATTCCAACTGTGATCATGGGACAGTGCCTGTGCTGTGTTTGTTATTCCTGTTCTTTGTTTGTGCTGCTTGCACAGTTGGTTCTTACCTCCTGTGGTTTATTCCCACTTCTCTGAGCTGCTCTTCATCTGCTTGTGCTGTATGTCCCTGCACATATGTTCTGCAGTATGTCCCTATGGATGGCCAAGCTTCTCCGGCCAGCAAAGTGCAATGCCACTCTCCCTAAGCTGGGCTGGCAGAGCTTTCCATCCCTAGCTGTCTTAACTCCAGTTTATCAGTCCCTCCCAAGCGTGTGTCACTGTTATAAGCACAAAACGGTAGCCCAAGAAACCCTTATTTAATCTTGCTGCTTTTTATTGTTCTAGACAGACAGCAAACCTTACGTGTCAGATAAGTAAGCAGCATATTTTAAGACTAACTGCGGAGGTACAGATAGGTAGGCACTCAACACACTGACCTTGGGAGAGCTGCCTGACCTGCTCATGCAGCCCACTGTCCACTGCCACATCTCTGCTAAACCTGTAGTGTTCGGGTCTAGATGGGGACGGATGCAGGAGGTGCATAGTGGCTGCTGGAGGGATGTACAGAAGGAACATGGTCCCACTATCATTACAGAAGATGGAGCTTGCTTATCTGGTTAAAAGAAAGCACACACAGAGAAATGCTGCGTGGGCCTTTACAGAGACAGACACACACCTGCCTCCTCCTCCTCTGTGCCAGGTAATTCATTCTTAAAGAGAACATAAACTACCTTACACCTTTTTTATATATATAAAATTAACATTTTGGCATGTCTGTAGCTTCCTTTATCTCCCTACTGTACTTTTCTGTTGTTCGCTTTAAAGGGCTTCTTACGCCCTTTTATGTTCCTTTGTGGATGCTGTTTCCCCCACCAGACACTCAGTTTTATAATTACTGATAATTTCCAGAACACAGTGACATCAGTGAAGCATCGGCCCTGCAGTGAAACATACTGTGGCCTTCTGTTTACCCGATGTCACCAAGTTCCAAACTGGTAATTAATTATAGTAGTCAATGCAAAGCAGTGAAAAGGGCACTAGCAGCAAAGGACCCTAAAGGGAGGGCGGGGGCATAATTATTTCAAAGAGAATCTACATAAGAACACTACAGGACATTAATGATACTACACACGTGCCCACAATTCAGGGATATTAAAAAAGTAAAGAGGGTAGGTTCCTTTAAGAACTAAAAGACATTCTCAAAGAGAGGTATGCTGGCCTTAACTCAGGGAAGCATTTCTGGACAGATTCCAGTTTGAGTCTTTGGCAGTTCAGCCTGAGTGCCTTAAACAAGCCTACTCAAGGCAGAGCTGGATCTTGGCCTTGTAATCTGCAAAAGGTCATATGAACGAGGCCAGCTCTTTGAATGGTGTCACATAATAAATTATGTCTAAAGCCTTTGTGCATAACGCAGGTCTGCTTCCGTGAAGACCATCAGAGATCACAAGGCCAGAACCACTGCTTGACTGAACTGCAGTGATACCATTAACTCTTCTGAGACTGTGACAGGAGATCCTACCACTCTTGAGAACGGACCTTTTCTTACATCTGTTGTAACACTTCTTCTATTTCTTAGCCTAGTTTATCCTTTACAGTTTCTAGTCCATAGGGTTGGCCACCTAGGGCACCCCCCCTTTCTTGACTGTGCTGTGGTGTCCTCTTTGATTTTCCTTTTCCCTCTCAGGTCCTCGTACAGGGAGGTTATTGTGGTGACCTCTGAGCTGTTGTAAACGACAGGCTGTGTTCCTCACTGTTGGATTTAGTATGCAATAGCACTATGTCATAAAATACCTTGATGTACTGTATATGCCTTATGTGTATGAAACCTGTAAATGTTGAAAATAACACAGCGCTAGATGTTTTGATAAAGGTAAAAGTTACCAGGGACTGTATTATAAAAATTACGTTAGTTGTGTTATTTAAAATGCATGTAAATTACAGATTGTTTGAGAGCCCTTTGGCACCATGCATTCCTGCTTAAAATTGCATGGTGATTTGCATACATTGCATTATGGGGTATGTGTAAAGCTGTGTTTCTTTGAAAGTTGTCTTTATCGCCAATGCCCTTTGGGGTAACCACTGCTTGGTGCTTCTCTGCTGAGGTTCTTTGTCTTTAGCTTGTTTTGGAGTTTCTCTTTTTGAGCTCCCCATCACCCAAACACACAAGACAAACGTAAGGGATTGAAAAATGTTCACTGGAGAGAAGGAGCAGTAATAGATCAGTGGGTGCTGACTAAGTGCAGAGGAAGGATATGCATAGTCTGTTGCTACAATATGATGTATTGAAAAAGAGATGCCATTGCTTAAGGTTATCCGTGTTTTAAATAAACATCACACAGAGATTGTGTGTTGAGCCTGAAGTTTTGTGTCTGGTCCATCTGTTATCCCACAACCCTCCACAGAGGCGAATCATTATTTGTACAATTAATATTAATAATAATGAGTGCTCTGTAAACCAGGAACTCAGTGTAAAGTGATTCTGCAATTTAAAAAAATACACGTGTTCACTGCTGTCAGAGATTGGTCTCTTTTGTCCCAGGGTTAGTGAGAAGGCAAAGGCTGGACTGTGTTAGTGGTCTCATTCTGACCCAGTGTTTCAAGAGTAGATGTGTGTGATGTCAGGAAACTTCTCTTCTGGAAAGACTCAAGAGCAATTCTGTAGAGTTCTTTGCATAGCGAAGTGACTACTTTACATCTGAAATTACGCGCAGTGCCACTACACACTGATTTTAAGTAGTGAAGGAACTACGCGAAGTGGCTACTTCTCGCTTGTCGCTTTCCAGCACATAAAAAATGAGAACAACTTCCCCACCCTCTGGCCCATCTCCTTTGCATTCAGGACCAGTGGCCCAGCCCCACACCAGCTTCATTCAGGCTGACCTTGCTGCTGCCCATTGTCCTCAGCCAGAGGATGTTAGGAGAGCCCAGTCGCCAGTCTGGTGCCTGTGAGGGACCAGTCCATCATCCTGCCAGGGTTGGGGATTTTCCACCTTGGCTTTCTCCTGGGCCCCACTGCTGATGGGCAGGTTACCCTCCCCAACACTGCACTGTCACACAGAAACACCAGGTGGTAGCAGCTGAGCAAGACAGTCCCCCACCTTGATGAAGGATAGCTGTCCTCAGGACGCTCAATCCTCCCTCTCCAGCTGGCCACCGAGGTGACCCACGTCCATCTCGAACCGGGTCACTGGCATGGCAGGAGAGGAAGTGCCCAGTGGCTCTGCCCTCTATGCCACTGGGCCAGCTCACACCACATGTTTAAAATAATACAACCTCACCTGTCCCAGTGCTAGGCTGCCTCCCTCCCTCCTCCACTCCCCTGTACCTGGTGAGTCTTGTATACAATAGCTGGCTCCAAACAACACACAAGATAGAAAAAAGAGCAGTGCATTCAGTATGCAGAATGTATACATTTATTGTGGTATCAAACAGAAAATCCCCCGATGAAGAGGCAGAGCGCCTCAGACTGCCTGGGATTTATCCATTTGATGCCACAATAAAATTAGACTTTTGCATACTGGAGTGTTCTGCTTTTTTCTGTCTTTTTACCTATGCCGATAGAAGTGCATTACAACATGTACATTTTGTAAATTGTTGCTCTGTAAATTGCAAATCTGTATTTTGCTCCACTACTATCATTGTACCGCCACTTCTTTTAACAAGTTATTGCTCGCTCCCCGTTTGTTACCCTTCTGGGTCATGTCTGCGCTCTCCTGATCACTAAATTTAAATTAACAAATAACTAAATAAATTCACTTTTTTTAGGAATATTAGAGATTTGAGTCCCAGTGATGCAGAGTAAACTTTTGCAGGAAATCACTTTTAAGACACAAAGGACTAGAACCACTGAAGGAAAGACTACTGCTCGTGTTTTTTTTTTTTGGGGGTTACGGTAAATCATATTACATTTTATAGAGTCTGGATCGCTCTATTATCCTGTATAAGCAAGACAGGTTAATGGCAATGTTTTGCCCTGTAGACTGCTCTAGTTGCCTGCAAAATGCAGGAATCCCTGTAAGTACAGAGTCTTGACACAATGTGGAGATTTGGGACGAGTCGGCTACAGCAAACTTGGATAACGTGCCCTCTCTCAGCTGCTCTCTCATTGGACACCTGCTGTAGAAGGTGAGGAGATCAGACAGCAGTGGTTGGGCCGGGGATGGAGAAAAAATGAGAGACAGACACATACATACACACACACACACACACACACACAATTGCCATGATTAAATTACTCTAACTTTTCTGGGATATTACAAAAAAAAAAAAAAACTAAGAGGTTTACCAGCACTTTAACAGATGTTCAAATAACAGTGGTGGCACTATTCTCACTAACATGGACTGCTGATTACAAACCCTTCAGCTGTATTTGCCTTTCTGAGTGGCAAGCCAGGGATGTTACAGTGTGAATATGTTCATGGTAATGCATAACTTACGTTTATAGTAATATAGTCACATTACGACAAACACCGTCAGGGCACCTAATGACTACTGTAGTATCAGAGAGGGATGCTGGATTATAAACCATTATGTTTGGATTTCTGTGGCAGTGACACACATTTAGTACCCAAAGTTTAAGGGATCACCCTCTGCACACCAAACTTAAGAACCCACTACTTGCACCACAAGTTTGGGACCTACACCAGGTTTGGGAACTGACCCACCTCACCCTAACTTTAGGGACCCACCCTCTGCATGCTAAATTTGGGGCCTCCTTCTGGGCCACTTGTTTAGTGTCCCACTTTCTGCACCTCTTCAAAATTAGGGACCCCTTCTGCACCCCAAGTCTGGAGACCCACACTCCACACCCTAAGTTTAAGAACCCACCCTCAGTGCCCCAGGATTATGGACTGAGCCATGTTGCCCCATGTATAAGGGCCCACCCTGTGTACCCAAAACTTAAGAAACTAACCTCAGCAGCCCCAAAGATTAAAAACCTACCCTCAGCATCCCTGGATTAGGATTCATCCTGTGAACCCCAAGTTTAAGGATCCACCCTCAGTACCCCAAATTTAAGGACTCACCCATAGTATCTCTTGTTTAATGATCCACTCTCAGTACCCCAAGTTTAAGAACCCACCCTCAGTACCCCAAGTTTAAGGACTCACCCTCAGTTCCCCAAGATTATGAACCCATCCTCAGTACCCCAAGTTTAAGAACCCACCCTTAGTATCTCAAATGTAAGTACCCCATCCTCAGTACAAGTTTAGAGACCCACAATCGGCACCACGTTTGAGGACCCACCCTCCATACCCCAAAAGTGGGGACCTACCCTCAGTGTCTCTAGTTTGAGGATACACCCTTGGTATCTCAAGTTTAAGGACCCACCCTCAGTACCACAGGTTTAACGACTACCCCACAGTATCTAAGGTTTAAGGATCCACCTTCAGTACCCTGAGTTTAAGGACCCACCTTCAGTACCCCAAGTTTAAGGACCTACCCACAGTACCCTAAAGTTTAAGAACTCACCTCAGTATCTCAAATTTAGGACCCCCTCAGCACCCCAAGTTTGAGAACCCAACCTCAGCACCCCCAGCACCCCCAGTTTAAGAACCCACCTTCACCATCTCAAGTTTAAGGACCACCCTCAGTAGCTCAAGTTTGAGGACCCACCCCTAAGGACCCACCTCAGCAACCCTAGATTGGGACCCACTTCAACATCTCAAGTGTAAGGGCCCATCTTCTGCACCGCAAATGACCTACCCTCCATGATCTTTCCTCAATACTCCATGATTAGTGACCCACACTCTGCACCCCAAGTTTCAGGGAATCCCACTATGCTTATCAGGCTAGGTTCTCTTTGGAACAGATAATAAATACAGCAACAGCTGAACTTGCACAGAATAAATGTGAATGCCTGTTACTCTGGAGAAACACTGTAGTTGTATAAATGCTATTTGCTTCTTATATGTAAACAACATGCATGTTATACTGATTTTAGTTAGAGGAGGTCAACATGAAATCAACTCACCTTGCATCTGGAGATATGTTCACTAACGACTTAAACGTTTCTTGCAAATAAACTTCTGTGTAGAAAAAAAGAAGCAAAGAATTACTAACAACTGCATTTGTAGGGAGGGCTAATATCAATAGATGTGACACAAAATGTTCTAATAGCTCATATTGGGCAAGCAAGTTTTTGCAGGCACGTCAACTGCAAATGTTGTGGCCAGCATGCACCAACTGTCTTAAGTAAGCAATAACACATAAAAGGTTGAGAATTAAAGTATTTAAATGCATGGCCATGGGCCAGCCAGGTGGCGTTGAGGGTTGAGGTGCTGGGCGCCACACCTCATGCCATGCCAGCAACCCGGGTTCGGGAACAGGTCTGGGTCATCGAGTATTGGCTGGGAGGGCGCGCAGGCAGCTCTCCTCCCAGGAGGGACGTTGCCACCCACCACAAACTGCCACTGGGTGGAGGCCGGTGGCAGTGTCAGATGATGGCAGTACAAGGAGGTGTTGCAGGAATGCAGCATGCGTGCACCTCAGCGCGCAGCATCTGCAACAGGGGCAGGGAGAAAACAGAGCTGGCAGTCTCCATGGACGGTCCTGGCTGCAATCCCGGTGATTGGGACGCAGACTGGGATGGATGAAAGCCCTACCTGCCAGCTCCGAAAACTGGGATAAAAATCTATATGGAAAATAGATAAATAAATGCATGACCATGTCATCAATGCCATTTTATAAAAAAAAAAAAGAGCCCAATGGCTAGACAGGTTACAGCTGACATACCTATTCACAAAATATAGAAAAGAAAACCTTCACTTGCCCATTCTGTGCCATGACAGCATGCAATCCCCTCACATGACTCGAGCCAAGCAGCAAGTACCTCCAACTGGCAGACAAAGTCTAGTCCTTGTCTCTTCCTGTCAAGTCCAGTACTGAGTGCCTGTGTGACACCTGTGACTCTGTGAATGAAACCTGGGGTTTTCTGCAGAGACTGCCTATATCTGGAACAGCAAGTACACTAGCAAACAATACTATATCAGATTTCCCAGTGCGAGGTCATGCCAAAGGAACTAGACTGAATTCTTTGATCGAGTGATAAAGGCTGCCGATAGGGGTAAGCAGTTGACAACTTGTATCTAGACTTCAGCAAAGCCTTTGACTTGATTCCTACATGGGAGCCTGATTAAAGACTTGGGGTAACCAGGAGGTGGGGGACAAGACTAATGTGGAAGGGGTGTGTGAAAAACTGGCTGGGTGGGAGGGTAGTTCTACGTGGAGCCCCCTCAGGAAAAGGAGGTTTTGAGTGGGTGCCACAAGGATCAGTTCTAGGACCGGTTCTCTCCTACATATTTATTTGTGATATGGGGAGGAGATTCAGGGAAAGACATGCCTCTTTGCAGACATCAAGGTCTGTGGAAGAGTGGACACTTAAGAGGGGAAAGGGGCCATGAAGAAAGATCTGGAAAAATCTGTGTGTCTGGTGTGGTGGTCAAGGGTATAGCAGCTGAAATTTAATGCAAAAATTCAAGGTAATACACACACAAGGGTGAAGAACCGGAAAACAGAGTATAGGAAGACTGGAACAGTAGCAGACAGCACATCAGAGTAAAGGGACGTAGGGTGTTAATGATGGAGAACATGAAGAGTAAAGGGACATAGGGTGTTGGAGAACATGACAAGTAAAGAGGCGTGGGATGTTGATGGAGAACATGACGAGAGTAAAGGGACGTAGGGTGTTAATGATGGAGAACATGAAGGATAAAGGGACGAGGGTGTTGATGATGGAGAACATGAAGACTTGGTTTGCTGGCCAAGGCACCTAGCTTCACCTGAGCTCTTTCCTTCTAAGACTGCTTGAAAGGCAGAGTAGAGAACTTACCAGAGCAAGGGAAAAGGATTAAGACTTATTTTGGCTAAGCAGATTTACTGTGTGGTGTTGTTTTTATTTTTACTCACAGGGATTGCTACTGTTTGTTGCTAACATTTCATTGTTTTATTTTTCTCTGTAGCAAAGTGTTTCTTACAGCGTATATCTTCTCTGAAATTATTACAGGTGGTGCTTTACAGGTTTTACAGTTTTATCTAACATTAGGATAAGCTTTCAGGGTTACTGCATTTGTTGTTGACTGATTGTTTCTGCTCTTACCTCCTTGTTCTTTCGTCCATGGTTGTTCTTTGTCGGCAGGAAGGGCCCAGCCACCACCCCATTCCAACCACACCACACTACACTCCTTTTATAGGGTAGCACAGTTGTGACATTTCCTGTGGCAGAGCAGGAAGGAGTGGATCAGTGGGGCCTCCACAAGATGAGCTCATTTACAGGGGCACTAGTAATTTAACTTGTTATAACAAGTTAAACAAACCACAATCAAACCATTACTTGCATTTTTTCCTTCTAATTACTTTGACTAGGTTATAAACCCAGCAACATATCTGGAATGGATATCATTAACTGCAGGTACTGTGGAACAATTTTCAGAAGGACAGTCTTGCAGGATTTAGGACACTGTCCTACATGCTGGGCCTTTGGAGATCTTAGGGCTCAGCTCTGGGCAGCATGGGCAGAGATTGCACGCCTCAAATTTCATATTCAAGAGGAAATACATTATAAGAACCACCCGCCATTTCCCCAGCATCCAACAGAAAAACCTCGACCGCAGAGGGGTAGTTGGTCCAGGAGGTTGGCAGGTGGTTAGGAGGGCAAATCGGTGCCCCATCACTCTCTGCTCTCCAACATATTGCCTCCAAAAACCATATAAACACTACAAACAGGTATCTGCCTTATCTCTGAAATCAAACAAAGAGACAGAAGACACTGTAAAGCAGAACACTGCAGCACAGGAGCTAGCACAACAAACTCACCCAAATCAGGAACCAAAACAAAGAAAGCAAAAGGAAATCCAAAAACTTCTGATCATAGGAGATTCCATGATTTGGGAGTTGATACCCATCTCCAGCCAGGGGTAATGGTCAGATGTCTCCCAGGTACATCAGCATGGAGGGACACTGGCATTGCTAAAACTGTTCACAAAGCAGGCTAAAACATTGATGTCCTAGTACACAAAGGACTAATGATCTCGCCAGCCGGTCAGTTGTGGAGACCAAGGAACACCTGACCAGGCTGGGTGACAAACTATCATCTATTTTGTCCGGCATCTCCTTCTCTGAGATCCTGCCAGTCTGAGAGAGGGCAGCAGATGGACGGAAGGTCAGAGAAGGGGAGATAGGGGAGCTAAACACGTGGCTCAAGGGCTGGTGCCAGGAAAAAGGACACAGATTTGTAGGAACTGGCAACAGTTCTGGGAGTCAAACTTCTTTAAATTTGATGGACTGCATCTGACTAAGGAGAGTCAGTGCATTGGGGCAGAAGTTTGAGCGTCTTTGCAGAATATTTAAACTAGCAAATGGGAGGGGTGCAGCACCCCATACGTCGAATAGGAAGAACACCCTCCCCTCAGCTAGTGGTCAAACAAGGATTCAACATGTTTGCAGTTCATTTGCATCACCAGGTAAGAAAAAAGTTTGTCTCCCCATACGACGCACAGGGTAATGCCAAACCTCACCCAACAACAACACACCAAAATCTGGCCAATGGAAAATCATGTACACAAATGCTCACAGCCTGGAAATAAGATCCCAGACCTGCAGGCAATAATGTCAGAGGCTAAACTTGACATAGTAGCAATTAGTGAGACGTGGTTTACCATTAACCACACTTGGGAGACTTCAGTACCTGGCTATGTATTGTTCAGAAGAGACCGAGGTGCAAAAGTGGGGGAGGAGTGGCCCTGTATGTCAATGAAAATATCAAAGCTAGAATACACATAAGAGCCAGAAGAACTGTGGGTCACCCTGGAAACAGGAAATGGGACAGCCATAAAACTGGGGTTGTCTACAGGCCCCCAGACCAGGGGAGGACATAGACACATTACTGTTAGAAGATATACAAAACATGACAGCTAAAGGGAGGTTCTGATAATGGAGACTTCAACATGCCAGATACAGATTGGTCAATACCAGCAGGAACATCTGCCAGAACTACACACATAGTGGATTCCTCTGCAGGGGAGGGCCTCAAACAACTGGCACAGCAACCCACAAGAGACAGGGCTATCCTAGATCTAGTACTAACAAGGAAGGGATCACAGATCTCAGGTAGAAGGTCACCTGAGGCCAGTGACCATCACATGGTATGGTTCAATTTGGCTACTACATCTAAATCATTCCATTCCAAGGCAAAAATATGGGACTTGAGGAGCTGACTTTGACAAGATGGCCAACAGAGTTAAGCTAGCCCTGGCAAAAAGAAACACAGGTGAGGGGTACAGGCAAAGTGGGCAAGCATTAAGGATGCAATACTTGAAGCAACATCCCATTGTGTTAGACAGAAAAGGAAGTGCAAAAGAAGAAGGAAACCACTTTGGTTCTCCAATACAGTAGCAGAAAAGGTCAGAGCCAAAGGCTGGCCTTCAGGAAATATAAGGAACACAGCGGGATGAAGATAGGGAGGCATACCAAACTGCCCTAAGGGAAGCAGGGAAGGCAGTAAGGCAGGCAAAGTCCCAAACTGAGGAAACACTAGCACGAACAGTAAAGAAGGTGACAAGACTTTCTATAGATACATTAGTGAAAGGAGAAAGTCCAGAGGGTATGCTAAGCAATGGAGAAAAGGGAGCATGTGAGGAGGAGGACCCTGTAAAGGCATCTATCCTAAATAGATACTTTGCTCAGTATTTACTGAAGAGTACGTGGGGCAGGGCCCACAGCTCAGCATCATGGACACAGGGGGAGGGAGGTGAGCACTACTCCCTTCACAAAAGAAAGGGTCCTACAAAGAGCTTGCTAAGCTCCAGGGTGGATAAGGCAATGGGACCTGATGGCATACATCCCAGGGTACTTAAGGAGCTAAAGGTGGAACTAGCAGAGCCATTAGCAGAATTGTTTAGTGAGTCTCTGAGCACAGGAGAGGTCCCAGAAGACTGGAGAAGGGCTCATGTGATCCCGCTCCACAAGAGTGGTAGCACGGAGGAGGCGGAAACTACAGACCAGTCAGTCTTACCTCAGTAGTGGGCAAGATTATGGAGGCACTCCTTAAGGAAAGGATAGTGCAACACCTGGAACCATAGGGGCACAGGATCCAAGACAGCATGGGTTTACAAAGGAAGGTCCTGTCAAACTAATCTCATAGATTTCTTTGACTGGGTAACCAGAGTGGTGGACCAAGGGGAGCAGTTGATGTCGCCTACCTTGACTTCAGCAAAGCTTTGACACTGTTCCACATAGAAGATTGATAAATAAGCTGGGTAGGCTTGGGGTGGTCAGAAGTTGGTCAACTGGGTGGCAAACTGGTTGACGGGCGAAAACAGAGAGTGGTGGTAAATGGTATACAGTCAGAAGAGATGCAAGTCACAAGTGGGGTACCTCAGGGATCAGTCCTGGGGCCAGTCCTCTTCAACATCTTCATTAGTGACCTTGCAGATGGGCTAGAGGGTAAGGCTCGTCTGTTTGCAGATGACACCAAGATCTGCAACAGAGTAGATGATCCAGATGGGGTGGGCAGAATGAGAAGAGATCTGGATAAACTAGCAAAATGGTCAGAAGAGTGGCAACTGGGATTTAATGCAAAGAAGTGCAAAATCATGCACATAGGGAAGAGAAACCCTGAAGCCACCTATAGGCTGGGAGGAGTTGCTAGCAGTCACAAAGGAAGAAAAAGACTTGAGCATCATCATCACTGATGACCTGAAATCATCCAAGCAGACCTCTAAAGCAGGAGGTAAGGCTAGGGGTTGTTAGGGTGTATTAGTAGGGGTATCACAAGTTGTAAGAGGGAGGTAATAATCCCTCTTTACAAGACACTGGTTAGGCCCCATCTGGAGTACTCGTGCAGTATTGAGGCCACACCTTCACAAGGACATTAACCAAATTGAGGCAGTCCAGAGAAGGGCAACCAAAATGGTGCAGGAACTGCATCAGAAGACATATGAGGACAGATTAACAGAGCTCAATATGTATACCCTTGAGCAAAGGAGGGAGAGAGTGATATGATCAAGGCATTCAAACACCTTAAGGGCATTAACAAGGTGAAGAGTCTAACATGTTTAAATATAAGAAAAATAGCAGGACAAGAGGACACAGCATGAAACATAGAAACATAGACTGTGTTTCTATGTTTCATGCTGTGTCTTTCTCCTGCTATTTTCTTATATTTAAACATGAGATTAGAGGGGGGTTAAGGGGAATGTGAGGAGATCCTTTTCACAGAAAGGGTGGTGGATGCATGGAATGGCTTACCACAAGAAGTGGTGGCTATGAATACAGTGCAGGGCTTCAAACAGGCATGGGATAGGCATAAGGGAGCAATACAAATGACTATGACTAGATAGGCCACTGACAGAGCAAAGGCCGATGGCACATTTATAAGGTAGAAAACAAATGGGCAGACTGGATGGGCCTTGCGGTCCTTATCTGCGTCAACTTCTATGTTTCTATGTAGTTAGGGACGTAGGTGTTAATGATGGAGAACATGAAGAGTAAAGGGATGTAGGGTGTTAATTAAGCAATAAGGCATGACCAAGGGTTATGTTAATGGTCTATTAATCACCTTCTAGGGGTGTACTGTGGCACGAGGTGTAGCCGAGTGCCAATGCCCCAGAGGGTGATTAACTGACCATTAACATAATCCTGGGAGTGCCTTATTGCTATTATAATAAAACATGTTTTAAACAGTGTTAAACCTTGTTCAGCACATGGCTAAGCTCTACATATATGTTAATAAAGATTAACATAAGGCTGTTAGAATGTTTGCAGCCAATCAGAAAGCTCCATTTCTCAGACCCTTTTTATAATGATGGAGAACATCAAGGGTAAAGGGACGAGGTGTTAATGATGGAGAACATGAAGAGTAAAGGGATGCAAGGTGTTAATGATGGAGAACATGAAAAGTAAAGGGATGTAGTGTGTTGATGGACAGCACATCAGAGTAAAGGGACGTAGGGTGTTAATGATGGAGCACATCAGAGTAAAGGGACGTAGGGTGTTAATGATGGAGAGCACATCAGAGTAAAGGACGAGGGTGTTAATGATGGAGAGCACATCAGAGTAAAGGGCGTAGGTGTTAATGATGGAGAGTACATCAGAGTAAAGGGACGAGGGGGTTAATGATGGAGAACATGAAGAGTAAAGGGATGTAGGGTGTTAATGATGGAGAACATGAAGGGTAAAGGGACACAGGGTGTTAATGATGGAGAACATGAAGGGTAAAGGACACAGGGTGTTGATGATGGAGAGCACATCAGAGTAAAGGGACGTAGGGTGTTAATGATGGAGAACATGAAGAGTAAAGAGACTTTGGGTGTTGTTGATACAGAACATCAGAATAAAGGACGTAGGGTGTTAATGATTGAGAACATGAAGGCATCAGCACAATGTCGTAGGACTGCGGCAAGGCACATCTTATTTGTGGGTGTATAGGAGAGGGATTACTAGCAGAAGAATGGAGATAATGCAGCCCTGTATAGATTCTGGTTCACCCTCACTTGGAGTACTGTGTACAATTTTGTATAGCCCACACTTAAGGACTGGGATAGTTTAGAGACTGTGCAGAGATGAGCCACCAGAATGATACAAGGGCAACAGGGTTGGTCCTATGGAGAGTGCTTGGAGTATCTTAACATAGTACACGCTGAAGTACAGGAGAAAGAGGGCACCATGAGACATTCAAGTACCTTCACAGAACTAACAAGGTAGACAGCAGCAAGCTGTTCACATCGAGTGGTAACACAGATACCAGGGTAACTTCCTGAAGAGTTTCAAGAAGTATAGTAGTGAAAACTATTTTCAAAAGGATATAAACTTTAAGTCCCAAAGAGACCCATTTACAAAGTTGTCCTACACTGCTCATTTGAAGCACTTTGTTTTTGTTATAGAAAGAGCAGTGACAGATTAGAACAAGCTTCTAGAGGATGTCACCAGGGCAGAAACAATTGGAGGGTTCAGAAAGGATGGGACAGATACACGTGAATAATGCAAACAGGGGCAGGTGGTGGGGGAGGAGTAGGAAAGAGACAGGGCATACTCCACAGCATTAAACAAGTTTGGGCGGACTGCATAGGCCGCTAGGCCTTATCTGCTGTCATTTTCGATGTTGCTCTGACAGAATATAGATCTCTGCAGCCAGTCAGATGCATGTGTCGAGGCTTTCTGAGAGAGTGAATGTGTGTGTGCGTACATGCTGTGATAGCACAATGTGGGAAAGTTTCTATTTATAGGGACGTCTAACTATGTTATGTTTAGTCAACATGCTTTTATTCACCTTGACAAAACCAATGTCCCTTTTTATAGGTGCCCTGGGAAGCACCAAGAAAATGTTTATGTAGTAATAACAAGTCACAGCATTCAAAAACAAGCATTTGTCAAATGCTGAATTTTCGCCGCTGGTATTGCTGTTGTACTGGGTCCTGCTTGTACACATTTTACTATATATTTACCCTCGATAGACCAGATGAGATGTAATATTTCATTTGTAATAGGGGCAGATTTTACACAGTTTTATACTGCATTTGCCCAGGATAGTAGAGGTAAGATGCAATATCTCATTTTCAGTATGGTCCTGCTTTTATAATGTATTTTTTCTACGACAGATCATCTTAGATGCAACATTTCCTTTTCAGTGGTGTTCTGCTGTAAGGTCCTGTTGTTACACAGTTTTGCAATATGTTTACCAAAGATAACCCAGCTGAGATGCAATATCTTGTTTCCAGTGGGGTCCTGCTTTCCACATTTTGTATTTACCCAGGATAGCATAGATCAGATGCTATCTTGCTTTCACTGAGATCCTACTTTGCCCAATTTTTACACTGTTATTTGCCCAGAATAGCACAGCCAACATGCAATACCTTGTTTTTCGATGGATGTTTATAATGTATTTACCCAGGATGGCCCAGCTGACAGACAAATTACGTTTTCAGTGGGGTCCAGCATTTACAATGCATTTTTCCCAGAATACAGCAGCACAGATGCACAGTTCAGTAGGGACTCTGCTGTACTGTGGTCCTGCTTTTACATTTTACTATACATTTACCCAGGGATAGACCAGGTGAGATGCAAATCTCATTTTCAGTGGTGTCCTGCTTTTACACATTTTTAGACTGTATTTACCCAAGATAGAAGCCAGCTGAAAGGCAATATCTAGTTTTCAGAGGTTCTACATTTGACCCCGATTTCCAACATGGTCTTTTTATGACCTGACATTAATCAAGACAGGTGGAATTTTTAAATCCCATCCGAAAGGTGAGTTTGCAGTGCAACTGTGAAAACATGTTTTGGAGGGGATTTGAAAAATTACACCTGTATTTTATGATGTGGGTAACAAAGGCATATGCTGTACATTAGGAGCCAAGACCTGCAAAAATAAAGTTACAAGTAAAGGTCAGAACAATTCAGTGTTTCTTTGTAATTTATTTATTTTTCACATTTGACCCCATATTTTCAACATAGTCTTTTATGACCCCATGTTATGATCAAGGCAGGTGGATTTTTTTTTTAAATCCTGTCCAAAAGGTGATTTCACAGAGGGATCATGAAAACATGTTTCAAAGTGGATTTGAAAATGACAGCTATCATGTTCATGAGGTGGGGTAATAAGAGGGCTATGCTGAAAATTTGGGGACAAAATCTACACACATCGCAATGTTATGAGTAAACACTGAAAAAAAAATCAAGGTTTCTTCTAACTATGTTGTTGTGGATATTTGACTCAATTTCAACATGGTCTTTTATCACTCCTCCTTCTGAACATGACAGGTGTCATTTATAAATACTGACCAAAACGTCATTTCATGCCACAAGTCGAAAACCCATTTTGGCCAGCATTAAAAAACTGCACCTCTCACGCTCATGAAGTGGTGTGAAAAATGGCTATGTTGAAAATTTGGAAGCAGGACACTGACAATTACTAAAGCTATGAGTGATCGTTGAAAAATTTCCGCAACTTCCTGTTTTGTTGTTGCTATTTTTTTATATTTTGGCCCCGGATTTTCAACAGTCTTCTTATGACTCCACCTATGAACCTGGTAGGTGAACGTTTCTAATCCAACCCGAAAGGGATTTCCAAGAGTGCCTGTGAAATCAACCTTTGGGATGGATTTGAACAATTCCACCTACCTTTGTTCAAGAGGCAGGGTCCCAAAAAGGCCATACTGAAAACTTAGGAGAAATATATTAAAAATGACCATGTTATGAATACAAATTCAAAATGCACTGAAATACAATAAATGCTGCTTATCCGATTTCTTCACTTCCTGGTCCGGCAGTGAAGACATGTCTCCAGTCCAGAGAGGATTTCGTGTTGGACCCCCTAACTAAGGGGTGGGGATGGGGGTGCTGGGTGGGGAGCAAGGAGGACTGAGGTAATTGCAGCAGAGGATGGTGGCAACAGACTTCAATGGACTGTTTTCTGTCATACAGAGTGCAAGAAATAACAGCAAGGGATGGTTTTCTTTACTTCAGGTACTGACATCAGGGATTGAGCATCCCAGTGTCGGGTTCATATTTATTTATGGGCATGGGAAGTGGATCATATATTAATCCCAGACTGAGTTACTGCTCATGGGGAAATAACCCAATGGAGCTTTCAAGGAGTTGCAAAATTGTTGTAGAATTACTAGATTTGCCAACACAAGAACATTATTAATACACGCTCAAAGACATCTTCAATAATGATAAACCTCCCACATCTGTGGGATGCAAGTTCTCATCGTCAATAAAACTAATAAGGAGAATGGGACCATGGTTTCAAGCATGGCCCACACTACAGCCAAATTTTCTATTTAATATAACAGTTACAGTGACTATAAAGCACTAGACTTAGAGAATTGACAGAGCTGTGAAGGGCCACGCTATGCCAAGAGAACTTCTACAATACACAGAAAACGCACCACCAACCAGACACCATTGAATGTTACATACAATCTTGATTTGGAACCCTTACAAAAATTATTAAGGACCTACAGCAATATTCAGTGAGAATGACATCTTCAAATGTATCTTCCAAGAAAGTACAGTTACATAAGAACTTACTGTAACAGCAGGTCTGCAGGTAATCTCTTCCAGCAGGCCACACCTATGTAATCATAGCCACCAGGGACCAGGACCACACGAAAACTTTTCTAGCTAGCAGTCTGTCAGGGGCCGCCCGATGTCATACAATCAAGTCGGCCTATCCTAAAACAGCTCGATCTCTGCACCGCCCCCCTCAGTCCCTCCGCCCAGAGACCATAAGCCACCTAGTCTCAGCAGAAGGAACCGGGAGGGATCAAGGTTCCTACCAAAAATAAAATAATGGAGAAATATGTACAGACACAGAAAGACTTCCCAAGCCCAAGGGAAGGAGGAGAGATGGCATGGCCTGATGCAAGAGATCCTTGCAGACCTACCATAACAGTAATTTCTTGCGTAACTGTACTATCTGACATTGGGGTATCTCTTGCAGTAGGCTGCACCTATGGAATGAGTCCCAAGCAGTTCCGTTAGCAGACAGCACAGTCTGGGTGGACAAATCCCAAGCCTAAGAAAGTAGGCCCTGGAATACAAGTAAGCCAAAGTTAGCCCAGCGCAGAGAGGAAATGTCCAGACTGCAGTGCTTGGTAAAGGTGTGGACACAACTCCAAGTAGCAGCAGCTCAGATTTCTGCAACTGACTCATTCCAGAAACACGTAACAGAAGTGGCCATGCCTCTGGTGAAGCGGCTTCAAACAACGCCAGGGAGATCCTTGTCATATCCTGCAGCAGTAAGTGATACAGTTAGCCAACCATTTGGATAAGCACTGTTTGAAACACAAATACCCTCTTTCCCAGAGGTGAAAAACACAAACAACTGAGAGGACTTCCTATAGTCCTTCATATGGTGTGTGTAGTAATGCAGAATTCTCTGCACATCTAAAATGTGGAGCAATGCTTCCCTGGATTGGCATGCCCTGGGATATAAACAGGAAGGTGGATGGTTTGATTTAAAGTAAACTCTGACACCACCTCAGGAAGGAACTTAGGTTAGTACACAAAGATACCCAGTCTTTGCAGAAAATCAAATAAAGCTGCTCACACATGGCGCCTGTAGCTCTGAAATTCTTTGAGCATAAATAATAGCAACTAAAAATAATGCTTTGCATGACACAAAGCATAGCTCACATATCGCGGCTGGCTCAAAAGGAGAGAAGTAGTTTCTCTAACACAAAATTCAAGTCCCAAGATGGGACTGGGTTGCAATTAGGAAGATTCAGGTGAAGAATGCTTTCAGAAATGTACAGAACAGCTCCAGTTGTGCACCGTATAGCCATCAATAGGCACATGGAAGGCAGAGATAAGACATGTGCACCTTAAGAGCGGTCCGGAGTATGAAAGGGACAGCAAGTACTCCAGAATGTGATTCACTGGATGAGTGAACGGATCCAGCTGACATGAAGCAGCTCACAGTTTGAAACGTTTCCACTTCATAGAATAAGTGGCCTTAGTGGACAGCTTCCTAGCTGCCACTGGGACATCAAGCCACCTTGGGCAATACTCAACCAAGCCATGGCTATATCCTTAACAGCCAGGCATGAAGATGCAGGATCTGAGGATCTAGATGGAACAGGGTGTCCTGGTCCTGTGAGAGCAAGCCAGTGCACAGAGGTAGAGGGTATTGAGGTCCCACTGTCAGCTGCTGCAGTAAAGGGAACAAGATCTGATGAGGCCAGAAAGGGTGGGGGTGAGGATCATCGTTGCCCCTTCCATCTGTAGCTTGATCAGAAGTCTCTGAAGCAGGGAAGGGACGAAATGTGTACAGAAACCTCCCTTTACAAGAGAGGAACAACGCATCTCACCAGAAAAGTATAGTTACATATGAACTTACCTTAACAGTAGATCTTCAAGAGGATGTCTTGCAGCAGGCATCTCTGTAGAACTCGGCCATCAGGCGCTAGGACCACAGGGAAGCCTCACAGCTATCAGTCTACGGAGGAGCCACCCACCTCCAGCGTAGGCTATCCTATATAAGGTGGCCCCATGCCCTCCCTCAATCCTCCTGCCAGAGACCATAAGCAGGATACTAGAAGCAGGAACCAAGGAGGACTCCAGGTAACCCTGAAGCAGAGAAAGCAGAAGGCTCGCCCTGATGAAAGGGGAGAGGCAGACACAGGAAAAACATAAGAGGGAAGGAAAGCAGGGCCTGCTGCAAGAGATCCTTTGAAGATCTGCTGTTACGGTAAGTTCTTACTAACTGTACTGCCTTACTCAAGGGTATCTCTTCCAGCAGGCCATCACCGTAGGTCTGAATCCCAAGCAGTTCTGGTACTACAGACATGCAGGTCAGGTGGCTGGCTAAAAAAGAACAGCCTAAGAAAGAGGGCCTTGGAGGATAGCTAAGCCAAAGTTGTCCCGATGCCTAGAGGCAATGTTGAGACTATAATGCTTGGTAAAGGTGTGGACAGTACTCCAAGTGGCAGCAAGCGCGAGATGTCAGCAGCTGACACATTACAAAAACAAGCCACTGGGGCACATACCTCTGTGGAATGGCCCTCAACGTCTCCAGGAAGTTCCTTGCTGTACGTCTGGTAACAATAACCAATGCAATTTGCTAACCACTTAGACAAACACTGTTTGGACACCAGAGCCCATCTCCCAGGGTGAATGAAACAGCTTGTTGGACTTCTGAGAGTTCTTAGTCTGGTGTGTATAGTACATCAGGATTCTATACACATCCAAGGTATAGAACAATGCTTCCCCTTGACTGGAATGCTCCGGAAAATAAACAGGCAGGTGGATGGACTGATTCAAAGTAAACTCTGACAGCACCTTAGGAAGAAACTTAGGACTGGTATGCAAAGACGCCCTGTCTTTGTGAAAAATTAAATAAGGCTCCCTACCCATGAGGGCCTGAAGCTCTGAAATCCTTTGAGCAGAGGTAAAAGCAACTAAAATAATGTTTTCCATGACAGAAAGCGCAGCTTGCAAGACACGGCTGGTTAAAAGGAAGGCAGCGTAACCTTCTCCAAAACAAAGTAGGGTCCCTGACTGGGGGCTTCAATGCAAATGCCCCCAAGAAGGTGGAGGACACACTGAGTTGGGCAAGGAACGCTCAACCATAGGTACATGATATGCAGAGATGGCAGCGAGATGTACCTTAACTGAGGAGTACTGTACCGTAAACACGAGTCTGAGAGGGACAGAAGGTACTCCAGGACCTGATCCACTGGACAAGTAAAGGGAACAAACTAGTGCGAGGCAGCTCAAAGAGTGAAGTGCTTCCATTTCATGGAGTAGGTGGCCCTGGTGGAGGATTTTCTGGCTACCACCAAACATAGACCACTTTGGAGAGATTCTGAATCTGACAATGACTATGTCCTCTGGAGCCAGTCATGGAGATGGAGTGACTTGAGGTCCGGATGGACTAGGTGCCCGGTCCTGGGACAGTAAGCCTGTGCACAGGGCAGAGATAGTGGATATTCCACCCCAGTTACTGTAGCAGTCTGAACCAGATCCCATGAGACCATAAGGGGCGATAAGGATAATCGTAGCTTCCATATGGGTTTGATCAGAACTCGCTGAATGAGCAGGAAAGGAGGGAACATACAGAAGGCAAGGCAAAGTTTATTTTTCTAGGGCGCTCAATCCCAGAGGCTCTGGGCACGTATACATCAAAACAACTATCCATAAAATAAACAGTAAATATTTAAGCAATAAATTAAACAGGCCATATAAAAGATAAACATGGCCTAAGCTAAAAACAGTAGCTAGAAGGGTCTTCCCAAAGATAAGATCTAATACACAGTGTCTGGGAAGGCCTGACTAAACAAGTGGGTCTTGAGGTGGGCCTTGAGTACCTCAACTAAAGGGGCCTCGAACAGACAGTGGA
Organism: Neoceratodus forsteri; assembly: GCA_016271365.2. Classification (NCBI taxonomy): domain Eukaryota; kingdom Metazoa; phylum Chordata; order Ceratodontiformes; family Ceratodontidae; genus Neoceratodus; species Neoceratodus forsteri. The sequence goes on from CM057456.1 coordinate 1,480,907,675, forward strand.
AGTAATTCCACAGGACATGGCCACCCACAATAAATGCACTGTCACCGGCAGTTTTCAACCTTGTCCTGGGAATCGCAAGAGGCCCCAGAAAAGGAGCGGAGGGAGCGGACTGAGGCAGCAGGTGTAAGACGGTCAAACAAGTATCCAGGGCCCAGACCATGTAGGGCCCAAGTCAAGCAAGCCCACCTTGAAAAGGATCCTCCACCTGACTGACAGCCAGTGCAGTTCACGCAGCACCGGGTGACATGACAGTATTCGACTGCTCAGTCAGCAACCTGGAAGCCTTGTTCTGCACTAGCTGCAGTCTGTAGAGGTACCTCCCTAGACCCCAAGGTACAGCACATTACAGAAGTCAAGCCTTGAAGTCACAGGCGCATGCACCAAGGTGGGGAGGTCCAGGGGTGGAACCAGGGGCTTAATTCTAGCGATATTCCTAAGGTGACCTGTGCTTCAAATGTCAATCTGCTGTCAAAGGTCACACCAAGATCACGCACCCTAAAGGAGGCCTTCAATTGCACAGACCCCAGGAACAAACCTGTTTCTGGAGTCAGAAGCCATCCTATCACACCCTCTGTTCGACTCCACAACCACTACCTCCATCTTGTCAAGGCAACCAGCTGAAGGCCATCCAGTCATTGAACTTGGCAAGGCATTCATTTAGTACTTGCACCACACTCGATGTCTCAGGGCAAGAAGAAAAATACAGCTGGGTATTATCCACAAAGAAATGAAACCCAAACTGTACTTCCTAATGAGTTCTCCCAGGGACAGTATATACACAGCAAACAACATTGGTGACAAGACCAAACCCTGAGGTACTCCACACGACAAGAGGCTAGGGAGGAGGAATTCTCCACTGTGACAGGGAGCTCCTGCCACTCTTGAGGATCAACCTTTCCTAAATCTGTTGCAACAGTTCTTCTATTTCTTAGCCTAATTTATTCTTTACAGTTTCTAGTCCCTACTTTGGCTGTGTGTGGTACATGGAGTGGACCGACTTCAAAGCCCTCCCAGAGATTTGGAGCTCAGAAACAATGTCCTGAATGTTGCCACAAAACAGCTTGGGACCCTGGAAGGAAGCGTCCATAATGTGGGATTGGACATCAGGGCAAAGCCCGAGACTCTAAGCCAGGCATGGCGCCACATGCCTAATACCGTTGCAGCTGCCTACTTCATAAGCCACCTGGAGGACATGGGTGCCGACATCTGACCCAGTCTTCAGGGCCTAAAGAGTCTGCTAATTGAGGGGTCATCCGGCATGCCACAACTGCCTCTGGTCTGGTCCCACAACAGCTTTTGGTACTTCACCACATGAGTCAGGTAATTAAGGCCCATATAGCAAGTGTGGCGAGGCAAAACACGCTTGCCAGCCTGTGGTCCAGCTGCCTTGATTCTCCATCTGGAGGAGGCACTAGGTGCCTCAACCACTTGTGGTTGGAGGCACTATAGCCAGTGAGGTTAAGGCTCCGAGTTGCAGATCTGGAGACTCTGGTTTGAATCCACAGCTGCCTAGGTGCATACTGTGATCCTGAGCAAGTCACTTAACTTTGTGCTCCCAGATTGCATCTGGAAACAAGCTTTGGCTTAGTGCTACTCCTGGTTAAACAATGTTCCCCACTTGAGTGCGGTCGTGGCTGCATTAATAATTACAGAGTCAGCCTGGGTGATCACCAAGAAAGATTTGCCAGCTGGAGCATGACAGAGTCTATGGACTTTCTTAGAGACTGCAGGGACAGTACCAGGATGGAGACAATCAGCCCAAGTAACGTCCTCATATGATCAATGAAGGGGAGACCTCCAAAGGAGGGTGTCGGCGTGACAGAGATATATGGTCAGGCAGTGACGCTCGGGTCTTGTTCCCAGTCTCCCACCCCATCGTCGCTTGGATATGCCTCATAATATCCATAAATATGGGGTCATCAGAAAGTGATTTGGGAAATTGCTGGGCTCCTCTTAGTCTCCGAGAGACCCCTTCAAAGGAGGAAGATGCCGATCTGACCCTGTCGTCGTGGCAGAATCCCCATTCCCACTGTTGCCTGGCTGGTGCTCAACCAGGTGAGGTGGGGGTACAAGTGTCAGTAGGACTCTAGGGTAGCAAGGCACTGGGTCCCAGGTGAGTCATGGCGGGGCAGTGGAGCCCTAGAGGGCTCCGAGGTGCACTGAGGCAGAGCACTAAGGGTAGAGGCCTGCATTTGCATGAATGCCTAGAGCACAGTGATCAGGCCATGGTAATCCACAGGCACCGGTGCCAGTACCCCAGGCATAGGATAGCTGTAGAGTGGCTCTGGTCCAACAGGTGCAGGATACAGGTAGCTGGTGTCAGACTCTCTGGTGCTGGATTGTGATAGGCCAGCGTCAGACCTCCCAGCATCAGGTCGGATACCCTGGTTATGACCCTGCAGGGTAGGTAGTGGCACAGGTGCCAGTCCCTCTGGTAGCGCAAAGGCAGGCTGGGTGTAGACAGAAGGAGGCGCAAAAGCCCAGCTGGTGCTGGGGTAGGACTGGCAAAGGGTCCACAGGCTGCAGGAGTATAGGTGCCAGCCTAGCAGGCATCAGTCTGGGCGACACAAGGGTGGGATTCACAAGCACCGGATGAGGCAATACCAGCACTGGGGAGGAGGGTCCCACTGGCGCAGCCTGGGGGAATCCGGGCTCAGAGAGTCACCAGTACTTGCAGCGTCTGCCCTGCAAGGAAGGGCAGACCCGACGGGGGTCCCTGAGTTAGAGACCGGCATCGGGGCGTGGATGATGGGGCAGCAGGATGAGAACTGGTGCCAACAACACCCACGCTGGCTGGAGGAGCTCTGGCTGAGCCACCTGCTGAAGAGCCTGTGGAAACGAGGGCTGGAAAAGCAGGAGCTAGGGGGCAGGACAAGAGAAACCCTGCCCCAAGGAGCCACCACTGGTCACACAGAACTGAGCAGGCAGCGGGCCACCAGCAGCCCTGAGAGGATAAGGGCATGTGGGCCAAGGTCAACCCCTGAGGGAGGAACACCTGATGTGGTCATTGGAGGAGTCTTCTGTGGTGACCACAAGTGGGAGGCAGACTGGGGGTGGGTCCTGGTCCTTGTCCTGATGTTTGTGTGCTTCCCAAGGATTTTTCCTTAGACTTCGATGAAGAGGAGCTTGAAGACTGAGCTGGGGAAGAGGAGGAGCTCTAAGCCTACAGCTCCAGTTCTGCCTAGGTGACTGTCTGCTGAAGGAGATGGCTTTCAGTGTTCTCTGGCAGCATCTTCTGGTGGCTGGGCTTAATTTCTTGCAGCCCTGAATGTTGTGGCCTGGGCCTAGGCAGAAGAGGTAAGCAGAGTGGCTGTCCTTGCTCAGGATCTGTTTGCCAGGCACACTTAATGAAGCGGTTGGAAAAGAAGAAGGATGAGAAGACAAATGTTAAGAAGGAAACCAAAAATGTCAATGTTTAACTAATTAAACTGAAAATAAGAAAGCATGGTAAACACAGGAAAATGGCGGTTGACTGTAGCTGCAGCAGTGTTAGTGGTCCGATGTGCATTGGTTCATTGCAGGAAAGATCTGGGGAGGTGTGGGGCTTCCGCCTTTTATAGGATTAGCTGACATCAGGTACTGACTTGGGGTGGGGGTGGACGGGCCCTCTGGTAGGTTGCTAGCTAGAAAGGTTTCCGTGTGGTCCTAGCGCCTGGACGGCTGAGTCCTACCAGTGATGACCTGCTGCAAGAGATACCCTCAAAGTAAGATCTCCAGGACCTGGATCGAGCAAGCAAAAGTGGCAGTCTTGTGGTGAGTGGGGACACAAAATGTCCAACTCTGGATGACCCCAGCTGTCAAACAGGTCTACTATTGAGGTGAGCAGCTCCCACTCATGCGTTTTGAATGTGACCAGCTTAGGCTATCTGCCAGGACATTCTGGAAACCTGGAACATGGACAGTCAACAGATCTAGATCATGATCCAGAGCCTAATACCAGACTCTCATTGCTTCCCAGAAAAGAGAGTGCAGTGAGTGCCTCCATGCTTGTTGATGTAGTAGACTACACTGATGTCCATTTACAAAAGCAGAAGACCGGGATAGCAGAGTCTGGAAGGCCTGCAAGGCATAAAGAATGGCCCCTATCTCTAGAACATTTATGTGGGAAGAGGATTCCAGCTGGGACCACTTCCTTGGGTCTGGTGGGGCCCTAGATGAGCTCCCCACACCAACCCCAAAATATCTGTTGTGAGACTCTGTTAAGGGAAGGAATGAGAAAAGGAACCACCGAAATAGGTTGCTGGGTTCCATCCACTAAATCTGAACCCGTTCAACCAGAGAGGAGACTAGGACCGGCTGTTTCAAGTCGTGGTACTCTGGTCCCACTGAACCCTCAATCTCCACTGGGAAATTCTCATGTGCAATCTGGATAGAGACACTGTGACTATGGCTGCAGCCATCAGCCCCAGAGCTGGAGGAAGGTTCTGGCTCAGACACAGCAGCTGTACAGCAGGTGAGCTTCAGCTATCAGATGACCTGCCCAGAACTAAGGCAGTAAGGCCATGCCCGAGGGTATCCAGGACTGCCCCTATATATTGAAGGTGCTGACTTGGGTAGTTGACCGTAACACCCAGATCCTGGAATAGGCAGATGGGATGATCCAGAGTCTGTAACACACAATCCCTGGATTGGGCTTTGACAAGCTGGCCATCTAGGTAAGAAAGGATATAGAGGCCCTGCCGCCTAAGGGCAGCTACTACAACTGCCAAACGTTTGGTAAACACCTGTGAGGCCAAGGACAAGCCAAAGAGCAAGGCCCGAACTGGAAGTGTGCTCTCTGGAAATGAAACCTTAGTTGCTGTCTGTGGGATGGCTATACCTGGATATGCAGGTAAGCACCCTTCATGTCAAGGGAGGAAAATCCAGTCTCCCCAGTGCAGAAGGAGCAGCAGACCCTGAAGTATCACCATCTGGAACTTTCTGTATTGAATGAACAGATTTAGCTCCAGAAGTTCCAGAGTATGACTGCTTTCCATTAGCTGCAGTACCCAGACATCTCTGGTACTTTTCCTTCACTTGTCCAAGTGCACGGAGAAACAATCTCCAACAACCTCCTCCTGCTGGAGGGAAGGGTTGGGCAAAGAGTCCATCTGAACTGGCAGGGCGGCTAAGGTCACACCACCTCCTCTGGGGATTTTCCCATAGTGGAGGAGGGGTGGCAAGGCAAGGTAGCCCAGTGCTTATCCTGAAGCTTGTTAGAAGGCTTGTCTCTATAGGTAGACCCACAAAAAGGCACTCGCTGACCACTTTTGGGCTGACTGGTGTGGTACATAGAGAGGACTGACCTTGGCCAGAGGCTTGCATTTGGGACAGAATGTCCTGTACATCTGCCCCAACAGTTTAAAGCCTCTAAAGGGGGCATTCAAGATGGACAATTGAACAACCTGGGCAAAGCCTGACACCCTCATCCAAGAGTGTCTTCATAAGCAAATGTCCACCACAGCAGCTCTAGCAGAGGCATCTACGGCATCATAGGCAGCCCTAAGAAAGTGTGTGGCGGTGGGAACCCACTTTGAAAGACTGCAGTATTTGTTGTTTAGGGGGTCCTCCAGGAGGGCCGGAGCAGACTCAAGGGCTTCTACCCAGAGCTAGTTTTGGTACTGGACCATATGGGCAATGTAGCTCAACACCATGACTGTCAGAGTGCCAGAGGCAAAGGTTTTCTTGTCAATGTGATCCAGCCTCAGAACTCCTTATCTGATGTTTTGGCCTCTTGGTGCAGCCATGGGCAGCACCGATGACCACCAAATGCACTTTAGGCTGGTCAGCGAAAAAGCCCTTCCTGCTGGAGAAGACTGGTATAATTTGTCTGCCTTCATTGACATGGCTGGAATCAGATTTGGCCAGTGCCAGGCAGCGTGGTGGCATCCTCAAGGAGGGATGATCTGAGGAGGGCATCTGGCAGCGCAGCTAAGTGGCCAGTTGACGCGAGCAGGATCTTACTCCTCAGTGTCAAAGCCCATGGCTGACTATCTCATAACTGAGACAAAGAGGGGTCATCCGGGGAGAGGAGGACCACGGAATGTACCTTGGTTCTCCTCGCCATCAGAAGAGACCATGGAGGATGAATTGTAAGGAGTGGCTCCTCCATCATTGCTGTCATCACCCTCATTTGGAAGAATGAGGTCCAGATGAACACCGTGCTTCCCCAAAGGAGTGAGGGGGGCGGGGGCCCTAGGTCCTGAGGTGTGGGCTGTGGCCCTACTGGAGGAGCAGGGCAGCGGCGGGGATGGGCCCTGGGAAGGAGCAAGCTTGGTTTGCCTAAAGTCCCATAAGGCAGTAGCATTGAGTGGACATCCACTCGTTATTGGCATCTGACCCACCAGAGTCAGCTGAAGGAATGCCAGTGTTGGCACCAGGAGGGTGGCCAAACAGGCTGGGGCCTGCAGAAAGCTCTTGGCAGGGGTGGCGTCGGCAACAGGGGCTTGAGCTTGGGGACTCAGGAGAGGTAAAGGCTCTGTGCTCAAGAGACTGGCCAAGAAACAGCTGAGGTTAGCAGCGGAGTTTGACCGGTCCAGTGACCACCGATGCCGAGCTCAACGATGATTCAGACGAACCACCCAACTGGGTACCGCTAAGAACAAGGTTCTGAACAGCAGGGGCAGAAGCTAATGGGCGCCAGAGCCCCTGGAACTGACGCCATGCCACGAAAGATTGGTGAGGGGCAGCTGCCAATGGTAGCCCTGCAGGAGAAAGGGCGTACAAGGCAGAGGCCACCCCGCATAACGAGGACAGCCCAGCTGTGGTCACGCACAAACCGGCAACTGGGATTGAGACAAGGAGGACTGGGTTTCTACTTAGGACAGTCCTTGCCTGTCTTGATGCCTGTGCTTCCCAACAGCTTGTCCCGGGCCCTGGAGGGTTGGTGAGCCCGAGGATGCCGTGGTGGAAGCAGAGGAACTCCAGGCCTTATGCTCCTTCTCCATCTCGGCAACCTTCTGTTTCAGCAGAAATGTTTTGAGGGCCTACACACTCATGTCCTGGTGACCTGGTTGAAGCCGTGGCAGATAAGCATAGCATGGGTGTTGTTTTCTGGGCCAAGGCAGCAGACATAAGCCTCGTGGTTGTCCTTCTCAGGAATCTTCTTCGCAGGCGCACTTTTAAAGGAACAGGTAGTAGTAGGGAACAGGTAGTAGTAGTAGCACTCCAAAATGAACTTCAGGACTCAAAATGCATTAAATAAACTTCAATAAGGAGTCCAATATAAAGATGCACCCAAAAGCAACAGCACCTCTAGAAGCACTCCAAAATGAACTTCAGGTCTCAAAATACAGTATATGTTTGTAACCCTTTATAGTACCATGTTGCATTTAAGCTGTTGGAATATTAACTGCATTGTTTGGCTGTATACAAATTATGGTATTTCCCCTATGGGTAACGTACTGAAATGTGTCATCAATACTTTTATAAGTGGATGAAATCGTTTATCATGTATCCTTTCATGGACAATCTTTGTTTGTAGGTTTTGCTTGCAAAATGTCTAAATGTTTTAAAGAAAATGCAGTAAATAAACTTTCAGGACTCAAAAATTCAGTAAATAAACTTACAGGACTCAGAAATGACATTTTTAAGAGGTTCCCAGAGGCAGAGCTTGGCAAAATGAGAGGAGAACTCAGTTTATCGCTAAAGTGATGCACACTGGAGACAGAAAATAAAAAGCAAAGGTTCAATGAAAATCTTTGGCAAAATGGTGGTCGATGAGTTGGTGGATCTCCATGAAGTCCAATGTGTGATGTCAACGGCGGAAAAACAACTGAGGAGGTTCGGGCCGCCCACTCTTATAGGACTGACAGATGTCAGCGCATATGTCAGAGTGTGCTGCCCCTGGCAGACTGCTAGCTAGAAAAGATTCTATGCGTGGTCCTAGTGCCTGGTGGCTATGTTCCATAGTGTGGCCTGCTGCAGAGATGCCCCCACGACATCAGATCTCCCTTGACTGTCTTTCAAAGCACCTAACTCATCCAACCTGATTATTCAGCAAAGTTATACTTGACCAAAACAACAGAACCTATAAGGCACCAAACCCTGCAATATTCCTAAATGTAAAACATAAGAGTACAATTCCACTTAAGCCTTTATCAAACCCCCAAATAAAGGCAACTAAAATACAGGTGAGTTATACAGTACATGTGATCCCAGAATTGTGTCCATTACATCCAGTACACGAACAGGCTATGTAGGGGAACCGGCAACCTTTTAAACCCAAACAAACTCACACCGCACGATATACAATGAAAAGACTGAAAACCAGTGGGACATTTCTCTCAATCTGATGACCATCTCTGACCTCTCTGTCCTGGTACCTGAAGGACACTTCAGAAATATACAAGCCAGGCAGGCTGATTAAGTCAAGCTTACTTTTCTTCTCAATACAAGAAAAATAATGGACTGAATGTAGACCTTAGTTTCATGACCTATTACAGAATTTTATTTATTTAGTTTTGTTGACTGGGTAGGTGCCATAGCCACAAAGCGACTATTTTCAGGCGCACCCAGGAGTTTACAAACAACAAAGGAAAACTGTCATACAGTAAAACACAATCAGGTAGGATTACATCAGGTGAAGACGCATCTTGTCGGTGACAAAAGAAACATACAAAATGCAAGTAAGTAATAAAGATGAGAGAAAAACATACAGTCAGTAATGAGTACCATCTTTTCCGGATACACTAGTCATACTGCACAAAGTAATAGGGTTTGTATAGGGGTTGCCATGTACAGTCTAGTGGAAAGTGCCGTGATGGATAAAATGGCTTTGGCTAAAAAGGAAGGGGGAGGTTGTGATGACCTAAGGAGGGCTAAAGCAAGTGCACTGGTTACACTTGATTTACAGGTGTAATGCAATCTTTAAAAGGCAGCATGGGTGGGTGCAGAGCGAACTTCAACTGGGAGTGAGTTCAGTATCTTGGTGCAAAGCTACAGAAAGCAAGAGTTCTTTCTGTGTTCTGCACCTCAGAGTACAAAGAAGTGACAGCTCATTTGAATGGAAGCCATAGCGGGAGGACTGTGGCACCATCATGGAGGCCAGGAGGAAGGACAATAATATTGTCAAGTAGAGACCCAAAGGCAATGTGTCTGTAGGCTGACGGGAAGGCCAATTTAGGGCAGCGTATAGTGAACAATGGTGCTTTAGTTAGGGAAGCGATGCATATCGGCAAAGTTATTATATAGTGTCCCATTTTCTTAGGGTGTTTTTCGATACATTTAAATAACGCACCGCATGCAGAAAGGAAGGAGGAGATGCCCCTAGCTATGGCTAGCCTGGCTGAGGAAGCGAGCATGTGACTGGTCCTGTGAGCAGCACCAAGTTTCATATTTACTGCCTTGCACGTGGCCATGATGTGGTCATCAAAGCTGACAGCTTCATCAAGCAAGACACCTAGGTACTTAAAGAGGCAGCTATTGTAGTGATGAGCCATCAGTACAGGTGACATTGTATAGGTTAGTGTTTAAGCTGAGTTTGTCTAGGGATCCAAAGAGCATACCTTTGTGTTTTGTCAATGTTTAGGACAAGCTTGTGTTTATTTAACCAGTCCTGGATGGAGATAAATGAAGAGGTAAGACCTATGTTTATAGCTTGTATATCTCCTGATGAAGTATATAGGACAAGATTGTCAGCATATAGAATTGAGTGGCAAAATGGCAAGTTTTCAGATATACTGTTTATGAAGATTGAAAGAGAAGCGGCCCTAAAATGGACCCCTGCAGAACACCAACATTTAAGAGGGCTGGGTCAGATACAGCACAACTGAAGTTAACCTGTTGGCTTCTGTTTGCTAGGTAGCTATGGAACCAGTTTACAGATTGGAGAGAAAACCAAGAGATGATAGGCAAGCAGGAGATGGTGATCCACCAGGTCAAATGCCTTGGAGAGTCGATAAATACTGCCCGATCAGAAGTCCTTGGTCCATAGAAGCTAGGATGTCATTTGTGAGTTTTAGTAGTGCAGTGAAAGTGCCATGGCCTTTACTGGAAGCCATGTTGAGAGGGTGATGACAGTGCATGTTTAGAGACCTTGGTGCCCACTAACTTCTCTAGGATTTTACTGAGCACTGATAGAGCTATAGGCCTATAGTTTGCCAAGTCCTTTTTGTCTCCTTCTTGAAAATAGGGTGACTTTTGCAATTTTCAGATATCTGGGACATGTCCATGAGACAGAGACGAGTAACGATTTTGGCTAGTGGTGCAGCAATAGGAGGAGCAGCTAACTTCGTAGTTTTGCTCAAGGCAATCGGAGCCAATGCTAGTGTTTTCCGAGATTGAGCTGAGCCGCTTTTAGGACTACAGCCTTTGATATGCCCCTTGAAATAGAAAGGAGGGTGATTTGGCATAGTTACTTCAGCGACGGGTGGTGAGCTTGGGTTAGGTGGAAACAAGGCTGTGTATTTCGATAGGTTTGTAAAGAGCTTATTAAAGTGGTTTGCAACAGTTAGTGGTTCATTGCAGTGGACATCATCAAGGACCATGTCATTTTATGGTGAGTTGGCTTGTTCCTAGGAAGGATTTCACGTGTGCCCATAATTTCTTGGGGTCTGCAGCTTCATTTAATAGGCCTTTACAATATGAGCTTTCAGCCTGCCAGATTAGTTTCTTAACAAGTTTCGCTGTGCTCTGTAGGTATCATAGCCCACTTGATGCCCTGAGTTTTAAAGGGTCGCCAGCATTTATCATGCAGTCGTAGGGATGAGAGGAGAGCCTTGTGTAGCCACCTGGTCTGTTTGGTACATTTAGGTGTACAGTATGTGTGTCTTGGATTGACAGGAAAGTGGAAATGAAGTAATCAAGGGCAGTCTCAAGATCATGAGCAAGGAAGACAGGGTCCCAGTTTGTGGCAGACAAGTCTATTAGAAAGTTTGAGTGATTCAGATTTATGAAATCCGGAAAGTAAATGTAGTGTGGCGAGAGGCCATGATGACTGAGGACCCCAGATGCAGAAGACCGGGAGTGATCAGTAATTGAATCAGGCAGAATGCCCGAGGCTGTAACCTTCCAGGTTGGTTTGTTAGAATCCAGTCACTCAGTGTTCCATTAGCCGTGTTTGGACCCAGGTAGGATCATTTATCATCTGGTGCATGCTGTAGCTATGCACTAGTGATATTATAGAGTTTTTGTCTTTCCTGAGCCAATTTAGATTGAGGTCACCAAGGATCATCATTTCATTTGCCCAGCAGCCAATGCAGCATGTTCAATCACATCTCTACAGCCTGATAAGCCTCCTTTGGGGAGGGTTACATGCACATATAATGTGCAATTTCTTTGAGCCAAGGAGGATAAGGGCATGAAGGAATTCACAGGTGGAATGTGCTGTGTGTGGCACAAGAGATATATTTAGGTTGCTTTTAAAGTACAGAGCAACTCCACCCCCACGCCTCCTGTCAACTCTGAGAAACGTATAGTTGGGAATATGGCACGATGAGTCAAGGGTTGAGGGTTTGAGCCAGGTTTCTGTCAAACACAGGACATCAGGATTATTTGTGTTAGTCCATGCTTCTAGCTCCACCAGATTACAGAGAAGGCTTCTGATATTTAGCTGAGCAATGCAGAGACCCTTTGCATTTAACCAGTCAATTTTCTGGTATATATGAGGGACATGGGGGCCTGGATTTGTCTTAATGTCTCCTGATAGGAGTATGACAAGAAGGCCCAGGTACCATATTTTCTTGGGAGAAAAGTTGGTACCAGCAGCGTAGTTATCCTGTAGCGTGTTGTTGCATAGTCAGCAGCTAAAAGGAGAACACATTTTGAAGTAGCAGAGGAGACGACCACTGTGTGACTAGTAGGTTTCAGAAAGCAGAGTCATCCAGTGCATAATCCATGTAGGTAACATGCTTGGCGCAGTGAACTGTAGGGAGAAATGCAGGAGACAGCACCAGCCCAATTATAAGCAATGGCAGTGTCCCTTGAGCCATAGTTGAGGTGTGGAAAGAGTTTGCAATAAATGTGGTTGCACCTCTCAAAAAGGGATTTGTATTGAGGAGTAGAGTTCAAATGGACCCAGGGACAGATATAGGCAGGTGGTATACATAGGGTGCTACCAGTCAGAAAAGTAGCTTAGCTATAAGACTAGCGCCACTAGTGGGGGAGTGAGAGGCTACAGATGGGAAACAGGGCTGACTGATTTTTGCACCCACATGTTCATGCACTATAAAGTGGATTGCTCACCAAGGGTGGTAGGGGTAGCTGGACGACAGCGTCAGCGGAACAAAATTGCTTTCCACAAGTCTTCCACAGTGTCACAATGCATGACCTTGCTTAGCTCCGAATTCTCAGGGAGAGCACTGTCGGGGGCTCTCGCGACCTCAAGGGACTCATAGCTGGAATACAGAAAAACAAATGGGAGGTAAGATTTACGGGCAGAGAAAATTGAATTTCCGCTAACAAGCCAATGGTAGGAGCTACGCTTACATTTACTTTGGGTGGGCTAGTTCTCCAGAGAAAGGCAAGATTACCGCATAGGTTGTAGCCAGGTGCACGGTTTTAAAACAGACTGAAAAGTAGCATTTGAACACTGTAACATTTGTTTTCAGCCTAACTACTTTCCATAAAGGATTTCCTGACTTGCTCACACATAGGATGAGAAAATTATCTCCTTAAAACAACCTTTCCCATTAAGGATTTCCTGACTTGCCCACACACAGAAAAAAAATTATCTCCCTTAAAGCAACCTAACCAAAAGTAGGGATATTGTACAGAAAGAAGCTGTAGCATAAAAATTATCTACATCTGTGTGCCGACACAATTTTGTATTCGTTTGTTCTCAGTGGCAAGTCTTTGTTTAAAGTAGCAGCAGCAGTCTGAATTTAAAAAGACTGTTTGGCTCAAAATCTTAAAATTGCTCCCCCGAGCCTTCCACAGTGCCACAATGCCGTGCCTTAGCTCCAGTTTCTCGGTGGCACAGGTCAGGGGCCCTTGGGCCTCAGGGCTCGCAGCTGGAGCTCACTAGGCTCTGAATTTCTAGAGAAAGCACAGTCAGGGGACCTCGCGACTCAGGGACACCCCTGCAAACTTTACCTCCGTTAAGCTTTTGGGGAAAAGTACCTTTTTCATAAGACACAACGCCATTTATTTTAATTTCTAAAAGTCCACTACTCAGAAGTATAGTGACGCTGGCGTAGCTCCATTAAGTGTAAGGAGCTTAATATGTATACCCTTGAGGAAAGAAGGGGACATGACAGAAACTTTCAAGTATCTCAAGGGAATCAGAGTCCAAGAGGGTAGTATCTTTCGGAAAGAGATGTGCAAGAACAAGGGAGCACAATTTGAAGATAATGGGGGATGGCTCAGAGCTAATGTGAGGAACTATTTTTTCACGGAGAGGGTTGTGGGTGAATGGAACAGCCTTCCTGAAGAGGTTGTGGAATAAAGGACAGTGAGGAATTCAAGAATGCATGGTGCAGACATAAGGCAGTCCTAGTGGGGTAGGAGGAAGTAGACTGTAGGTTAACTAGGATCTGCAGCTTATCCATTAGGTAGGAAATGGGCAGACTGGGAGGGCCAAGCGGTCCTTATCTGCCGTCAAATTTATGTTTCTAGGTTTCTGTGAATGGACTGGTATGACCCCGTATTCTGAGTGTTTCTCTTGTTTGGTTTGGCTACCTCCCTCCTCCTCCTTTGTGACTACTGAGCAGAAATATTTGTTCAGTATCCCTGCTTTTTCACTGTCACCTCTGCCCACATTCCCTCCCATTTATTAAGCCTCAGTATTCCTCCCTTGGTCTTTCTTCACTCCCATGTACCTACAAAAGGCATTATCCCCTTTCTTAACAGAGTTGGCTATCCTTTCCTCGGTTTGGGCCTTTGCTATTCTGACTGTCTTATCTGCCTCCTTCTGCATTAACAGATAAAAGTTCTCTGTCCTGCTCCTTCTGTGTTTCCTTATGTTTCCTGAATGCTATCCTTTACTCCTTAACCTTCCCTGCCACCTCTTTGAGAACCATAGCGGTTTTTTCCTTCATTGTGTTTTGTTGATTTGCTCCACACAAAGGCTTGTTGCCTCTGTGATGGATATGGAGTATTACATCCGAGCGCTCGTAACAAGGTGCCCTTAGACTCTGAGGGCTCAAAGACAGTGTTTCCTGCATCTCATGCCACTCTGCAAAACCGTAAGGGTTTGATTGGGTAGAATATACGATACAAGATCTGGAACTGCCTTAGAGCGCATGATAGTTTACTTGTTTCCTACGATGTTTTGCATTTTAAGATACTGGTGGCCAGAATATTCAGACTGGGGATCTAGCTCTGGTAATGTTTCATGACCGGTAATACCAGTCTGTGAGAAGACTCAGATAACAGACTGTGAAATTCTGCAAGAGAGAACTTCAGCAGAGGGGAAGGGAGTCCTGCTCCTTGTTGGATATCATCTCTGCATGCATTCAGTCTCCTCAGCCAATTGTGTTCATCCTGCAGAGCCCACCATTTTCGGCAGCCACCACTGGAAGAAACAGCTGTATGTATTCTATCTGACATTCCTCTAAACCGAATGACATCATGCTGTTATTTTCTATTTAACAAGCAAGAGTGGTTCTAGCATCTCAACTATTTTTGAATTTTGAAATGCGTGTACTGTACAAATTATACGAGCCACAAATGAGTTGGGGAATTCTGCATTTCAAGATGTTACTGTACAAGGATCAGGGAGGCTGGTATTTCTATTTTCTCATAATCAAACTGAAGTTTAGAAATGACACTGGCATTGGCAGATTAGCACATTTGGATGGTAATGCTTGATTTAATGCAGTATTTTCCCCTCAATCTTGTACCACTTGAAGCATGACTCGACCAGACCGGATGTATTAGTGTATTACTCAGCCACATGCATCCCTCAGAAAATGTTTTATGCACTGTGATGTATTAAAAGCAGTAAATAAAAGAAAAAGACAGCCCATCAGCACAATAGGACTACTGCTCACATCGCCAGTAACCCATGTTAGGAACGGCATGGGTCATCAGGGGAGGAGGCGGATCAAGCATCCCAGGGACACCCTACTCCTCCCAGTGGGGTGGGGGCGGGTAGCAGAGCGCATGGGACACAGGGAGGGACGCATGGTTACGATCGCATACATGCCGATGCTCACGTTGGGGACTATGTCCCAATGCCAGCATTCCTACTGGACCAGGGACATAGCCTAGAAAGCTGGAGGAAACGAATAAATACTGTATTAAAAAACTCCTTAACCTGCAACTCCATGATGTTTGGTACATCCAGACTGAAAGACCGGTAAACCCGCCAAAGTTGGGGCAGAGGAGGCATAGAAACCATACATAAAAAAAAAAAAAAATAAAAAAAAAAAAAAAGACATTCCTACAAATATCAGTCTTGTCACCATATAATGTGACAAATGCTAGACCAGTCAGGCATTTAAGTAGCCAGGTGGTAGCCTCCACGGGCCACACACACAGCTTTCACAAACCGATCAGGCTAATGTAAGTCCATGTGGTAGCTGCCACAGGCTTAGTATACACAAATTATAGAGTGACTACCGGGGCAAATACAGGGTCTCAGATAATTATATGACAAGTAAGCAATAAGACATTTTAGGGTGTGTGTTGAACACATATTACCGCATTTCAGGGGTGTAGTAAGGCACAAGGCCCTGCCGAGTGCCTTCAGCCCCTGGAAGTGCAGTAATATCTGTTCAACACACACCCTGGAGTGTTTTATTGCGCTTATAAAACTGGAAACTTTTTTTAAATTTCTACCATCAAAATAGCATATCTGTAAGCAGTAAAGGCATTTTTATCAGAACTTGATAAATAGTCCTTCCGCCAGCAAGAAAATGACATAATGGTTTTGGTAGGCTGCCAGGCTGGAACCCCAAGCACGACACACACGCACACACTCCCTCCAGTTTCCAAGGGACCAACACGGTTAAACGTCCTTTTCTACATCTCATGCAGCAATTTTATGACAGCGCCACTAGCTTCTTGCATAGCTTGTCCTGTTTAAACGTGGCTTGATACTTGTTTATCGCATACATTTTAATCGCCGCTTATTTTTTATCCAACTGTGTAAACTGCATGAGAACAAACCAGAAAGTTGCTTTTAATGCAATATCGGTCATTTTTTTTTTCCCGGAAAGAAGCCTTACTTCTTCTGTGGGCTGTATAGGCTAGCAGCTGATTTGAGTGTAAGGCTCAGAATGTCTGAATCACATCAAGCCGAGTTTCCAATAGGTTTGACTGTTAAATGGTGAGAAGCACACATTCACTCTACAAGTGCTGGACACGGTGAGGGATTAGGTTTGTGTTTGCGGAAAGATGCGGATGGAGGAGGTGTGCCCGGAATTGGGATGCTAGAGCTCCTGCCTACTGTACTGTAGAGGGCTGAAGGTACACTGGATATGGGTCTGTGTGTGCTAGAGATGCAGTAAGGCCTGCAAGGAAAGAGAATGGCAAGTGTTATTTTTTCTTTCAAGACAAGCAGAAAGAGAGTGGTTCCCAGGCCACTATTTGCTCAGATGGCTCTTCGCTAAGCGTGAAAACAAGATGGCTAACTTCACATTTGTGAACGCTCCATTTTTTGTCAACATTCTATTCAGGGAATTGATTTGTTTGCCTGTCTTTTTTTTTATATGTGTAATACATATATGGCACCGATTTTAGCCAATCATTACTCTTATTTTGCTATGCCCATTTTATAAAACAGATTAACTGCCATTGAAATAATCGCTGTTTCCTGCCATAGCTCTGCTGCAGAATGCTGCAGTGCTACGTTGCATCCTGGCGGGCCCCACTGTGGCAACTGGCACTTTATATGGTGATAATACTAATATTTATACAACTGACTTTTACAAAACCAATGAAAATGATTGGAGGCGAGAAGAATTACTGGTGTTTTTCTGTTTGCACTGAGCGACTGGTACTACAAAGAACACAGTTAAAACAGCTTTGGTGAGCAGCAAAGATGTCTCTCACACAAGACAAAGCTGGAGTTTTTGATAAGATGAGAAACTGCTCCTGTCAGCAGGTTGCTATTTATTTTGTGGACAACAATTGAGACTGTCGCTGCTTTTTGAACTCAGACACTGTAAGTTGGGCTAATGATGACCTGTTTGCAAGCTGTTTTCTCCTGGAAGCTGAGCTGACAATCCCTGTCCCTCAGGTGCCCAATGACCACAGTGCTCTGCACTCCTACAGGACAAGAAGTGAAACCCTCTCCTTTGCTTCTGAAATCAGTAGCACAAACTCATTTCTGTAGCTTCTGCAATCAGTAGCAAACTGCACACTGCTGAAAGTGATGAAGTGTTAGTTCCCACTTTTCTCCACCACTCTGTGACCCCACCAAAAGCACTTGTTTCTCAGGCACTATTAATCTAATGTCAACCAAACAAATGTCACTAAAATACATGATGTTCACTGAAACACAATAAGGATGCCGTAATTTAAGAAGTGAGGGCTTAACCTGAATTTTCTTAGGAAACAAAAATCAATGAGGCTGAGAGTCTGCATAGATAACCAATTACATTACTGAACTGGTAGCCATGTGGACACTACACAGACTGAGATATGCATTAAATTAAGGTACAGCTGTTCGATCACAGAGACCTGTACTGGGCTTAGTATACTCCAGAAGGAGGTACTCAGCTCTCAGGAAGGAATGGAGTAGGCCATCTGCCACTGATGCACCCTCTACTGGCTGTTCATGGAGTGGTACTGGATGCGAAGGAAGCAGCCTGTCTGTCCTTCACTTAGAGGACAATGTGGTGCTGTGGTGACCCTGATATCAGGTGAAGGAAAGTAAAACAGTGGGGTGGGTTAATGAAGAAGCGATCGGAAATATCCTGGTGCAATCAATGGATTTGTTTATTCTTTTAGGAAACTACATTATTTAAGGATCACCTATGGGCCACAGCCAGGTGCTCAAAAGCAGCTACCGACTGGTCAGTGTTCCAGAGTGGTGCAACACCTGTACTATGCTCACTAGATCAGCCAAATCGCCTCTTTACCTGAATGCCCTAGTGGCAGCTAGAGGCAAACAGGCCAAGACCTGGCAAACACTTTTAATTTCTTTATTTATCTCGCTTACCACCTCAGCTGGGGTGGTCCCTATGGTCCCCAATCCGGTCGACTAGCGGCTCCTGCATCGGGCGACAAGCCAGAACTCGACCTCCTTCCATCTCCCTCTCTATAGGCCACATCAGCACACATAAGACCAAGGGTCTGGGCCAGAGGGAGCTCCTGAGCATCTGGTGCAGCGCCACAGTAGACCCCAGGAGTGCCATAAGATTCAGCATGGTTCTTTCCCTTAGTTACCCCTCATGATGCAGGCATGCAAGGACACGGCAGCACGCCTGATGTCCACCCATGCCATCCCTTCCATTGGTCCATGAGCAGCACTACCCCTAGCCACCACCAGGAGCCAGGCCCTTCATGGGAGTCCCTCCCCACCCTCTCTGGAGGACAGCAGTCTCAGGGATGCTCAATCCTCCTCCCCAGCCGACCCCGATGACTCAACTTTGCATCCAAACCAGGGTCACGGGTGGCACGAGGTGTGGTGTCCAGTGCCTCAACCCTCAGTGCCACCAGGCCAATGACCTGGCAAACACTTAAATCAACTGAAGGACATAGAATCACCCCATCTCTACCTGCTACAATAAATTCCCAGGGTGCAACAATAACCGAAAAACTACCATCCTTGATAAATTAAATACACACTTTGCCACAGCAGGGCTAGCCTTCAATACTTCTCAGGCAGCAAAATACCAAACACACCACAATACTATGGACCCTTTGCCTAATCAAAACATTCTAAATCCCTTCCGCTTCTCCCAAGTCACCTACAAACAAGCTGAAGACCAACTCCTTAGCCTAGACACCAAAAAAGTGCTGGCACCAGTGGCACTGAATCCAGGTTTCTGAGACTAGGATATTCTCACCCACATCACCCCTAACCCATTTCCATTTGTTCAACTTGTCAATCTGCCAGTGATTTCCCTCCATTTGAAAAACAGCCCACACACTGCCCTATTCAAATCTGGCTCCCAGACAGCTCTTAACAACTATGGGCTAACTGCATGCTGTAGTGCTCTCAAAGCTTCTCGAAAACTAGTCACCAGCCAGCTTAGGGACTACAGTAATCAATCTAACCTTATAAATCTACTCCAGTCCAGGTTCAGGCCTAATCATAGTACCACATCTTGCTCTAGCTTTAGTGATGAATGACTGGTTCACTGCCCTAGATGGTAAACTGACAGTAGGGACAGAGTTCTTGGATCTGAGCAAGGTGTTTGATACCGCAGAACATAACTTGTTATTAGTTAAACTCAAGGAACATGGCATGCAGGATACTGCACTTCGTTGGTTTTCCAGTTACTTGACAGACAGGCTCCAACTTATTAAGGCGGATGGGCTGTTGTCATCTCTCCTCCCCTTACCAGAGAGTACCCTAGGGATCCATTCTGGGACCTCTCATTCGTGATATAGGTCAATATACTCAACAAAGTCAAGAACGCCAAAATCCACTTTTTTTTTTTTTTTTATTCTCTTTTCGGCCCTTCTCACCCGGTACTTCCTCACCTTCAGGAGTCTCCTATGGCCTTGTCGTCCCTGCTCGTCTGTCGGCATCGGGTGCAGTCATCCCCACACTGCCTTGGTTTTGACCCCCAGGTGGAGTCTGAGACAGTCCCCCCTTCCACCGCCCCGGCGGCTGTGTTCGTGGGAATCCGTCCTGCCAGCAGGGCCCTGGGATCGGGGCCTGAAGCTCTGTCTACAGGGAGCACACCGGAGGTATTTTCCTTTTAAGCCCATCCCGTAGGATGTCTACGCAGGGAGGACCTAGGAGCGGCGCACATCACAGCATGCTAACGCTCCGGCTCCCGGCAGTGTCCTCCCTCCCTACTCATGCGGTCTCGCTGCACCACCACCCGTGGTCACCCAGGTGGCGGTGTGCGGGACCGCATCCCATCCCACCCCACCCGGGAGGAAGGGAGGCAGCCTCTGGGCGCTCGATCCTCCTCCCCGAGCCCGACCACTCCAGCTGCCCGAGTCCGTTCCCGAACCTGGGTCGCTGGCACCGCGAGCGGTAACTCTATCACAGCGGCGGCCGCACCAAAATCCACTTTTTTGCACACTGTACTTCACAACACCAAACCCTCACTAGCCGATGCTTATGCTTGAACTACAATCGAATTTGATCAACTACAATTTAACCTTATCCAATCTAAACTGCTACTTCACGCTAAAAGAAAACAAGTTAATGTTCTTCCCCTACAAATCCCCACCTGCTTCCAAAAATATTATCAACACACCACCCATCACTACCCTTCTGGGTGAAACACAAGTGTAGTGGACAGGTTCAAAAATCTAGGCCTCTGGCTCAACCATAATCTCTCCTCCTCCATCCACATTGAGGCCCTGTCCAAAAACTAAGGATAAGATTAGGTTTCTTCTACTGAAATAAATCCTTATTCCCCAGTGAAACCAGGAAACAGTTGATCCAAACTACCTTCATACCCTGATTAGACTACGAAAATTTTTATCTACAGCAGCTGATCTGCCACCAGTTAGCACAAGGTGGATGCACTTTACCACCGCACCATTCGATTCATTACAAACACACCCACCAGAATCCACTATTGCAGGCTGGTCTGGTGGCGCTGAGGGTTGAGGCACTGGACGCCACGCCAATGACCCGGGTCAGCAGAGACCTCAGATGTCAGAGGGTCGGCCAGGGAGAGGAAGGACTGAGCACCCCAGAGACTGTTCTCCTCCAGGAGTGGGTTGGGTGGGACAACAACTATGCTGGCTCCTGAGTGGTGGCTGGGGTTGGTGCAACCGGCGATGCACTGGGGATAGTGCGGATGGCGTCAGACATGCAGTGCGTGGAAATGCAGCATCACTGGCATGCCTGCCACCTATGCTGTGGGATGGGGACATTGAGGAAAAATCCTCCGGTCGCAACATGAAGTCTGGCCCGTTGGCACCAAACCACTCTGACTTGAGATGCTCCTTTCAGATCCAGACCCTTGGCTTCTGCGGTGGTGGGGTACATACCTGACATGAAGCAGCCAGTGAGAGGAATGGAGATGGGGGTCAGGCACAGGTACTGGGAGTGGCACAGGGCCGCAGGTCCAGACGGATGGGGTGGGGACCATAGGTACACCCCCCAGCTGAGGAGGGACAAAAAATAAATAAATAAAAAGGAATCCACTATTGCAAGCCCTAGTCCGGCAGTAAGACGGACTTCACTGTCACCAGAAGATTAATACATAGCTGCACATGGCTCTATAAAGCTCTCCTCAATAAGTTACCCCTATATACCATGCCTGTTCTGCCATTCCTGAGCTGCTATTCACTCAGAAAACCTCCCTCATTACACTCCATGTCCCTAGGTTCCACATTCTCTATGGCAAAGCTGCCATTGGCTATGCCCTCCCATCAGTCTGAATAAACTTCAAACTAACTCGCCTGGTATCTCAACGCTTTTAAATCTTAATCAGTAACCACCTGGCAGAAACATGCAACTGCCACCCATGATTGCTCATCCTGCACTTAGTGGACCCCTCATGCCCCATCCGCCCATCCTACTGCCCGCTTTATCTCCCCCACCTCTCCCCTTTTGTTTCACCTTCCCCCACCCACACACATACATACATACCATATACATAATGTTGTTCTGTATTGTTTAACTGAGCAACACCGACTATACTGGTTACAAGGTCAAACTACTATATGGCTTCTTTATTGTTAGACAATGAAATCTGTACAGTTCCTTCACATTGTTAGGCAATGAAATTTGATACACTATCAGGCTATGAAAATTGTAAAGTTCCTTCCTACTGTCCAGTCCTATGTCTTGGTTTGCTCATTTTATTCAAATGTCACACTTTCTGTAATTGCCAGACACTACTTTTGTATTGTCATGAGCTCAGGACCTCCTTGAAAATGAGTTTGCTCAACTGAGTTTTCCTGGAAAGTCAACTTGAACTTTCTACACTACCACAGGAAGTGTGCATCATTAATCATTCCTAAAATTAGTCTCTCCTATGATGCCACAGTGCACGGTTAGCTCACAGCATGATCGCTACACACTAGAATAAACAGCCTTATATACATGGAGCAAATGGCTTTGATTAAAATCAATAACTATGTCTCTATGAATCATAGTGCCTGTTCACTAATGCCATAGACTCAGAATGCTTAACACTGTTCCTTTAAAGTTGTCACAAATCACCTACAAGCCAAGCTATAGTTATTCTATTGCACAATATTTGATTAATATTCAGTTGTGCTATGGATGGTTGTACTTCAGACCAATCAATGCATGCACAAAATTCTCAAATGTCCCAATTTTTATGGAAATCCCAAATTCAAGCTCCCCTGTCCCAACTGCCTTCCGAAAACTCAAGATTTGAGCATCCAGCAGTGTGCCCGGCATTCTCTCTGGTGGCTGCAGACTCCAGCTCCTTGATGAATATGCCAGTCACTGACGGATATCAGTGCAAGCGTACAGATAATCAGGTACGCTTGCCAACTTTAAATAAAATATGCTTGGCTGCCTTTCCGGGCGCATAACCCTGCAAGACTGGATCTGAAAAGCCAAAGCAAACCTGCATGCTATGAGGGAGAATCACATTAATGGACTAGGCAGGAGGGCACTGAGGAAGCTGGAATCTGTAGCCAGCACAGAGAGCACCGAGCACACTGGTGGTGTTCAAATTTTTGAATGTCAGCTGAGAGGTTCGACAGAAATAGTTGAGTCGGACCAAGAGGACAGCCAGCGATACCTTCATTCTTTTTGAGGTAAGAGTTCAGGATTTGCCGTTAAGATCATTCCCTACCCAAATGTTGGTGTCCCTGATAGTCTGAGGCAACAGGAGTTGAGAGGTATGGTCCTGCCTGCCCCAAGCAAGTTTTGATCAAAGCACAAATTAAGAATGCTCTCCATGTCTCATGATGGGTTATTCTGTCTTCCTTTCAGCATTTTATAAAGGAATACAACTGTTGTGTTATGCGGTTCCTGAACTGCATCTGCCCAGTCGTCCTAATTCATTTGAGATAGGTACTTAGAAAAGAACATGATGCAGTAACACCACTTACAAGGTACATAACATTACTCCGAGAGCTCCCGGCAGGGGTTCATACAAGCCCAGTGGCAACTACAGAACTTTGGAGTCCAAAGTAAAAAAATTTGTCAAGTTTTATAAGTGAGGCAATATACTTTACTTGCCCCAGATTTCTACAGGTTTTGTATTCAACTGCAAGTATCCTGTATTTTGCTTCCTGGGAAGAGTTATCTTGGGCTACCTTTCTGCACTGCAAAATTTTAATCTGTCGGTGCAGATTTAAGAAAACAATAAGACACGATGGGCTGTGCATTGAAGAGATATTACCATACGCCCAGAGACGCGAGTGAAGCACGAGGTCACAAGTTAGTGCCTTCAGCCCTGGAAGTGTGGCAATATCATTTCAATTCACCCGGAGGTCTTATCGCACTTATAAAATAGGTACACTTTTTTTCTGTACTTTTGCCAGTCAGAAATGTTTTTTATGTAGAATAAAACAGATTTTTGTATAGAAATTTATGACAAAATAGTCCTTCCCCTACTATATAATGACATCATTTTGTATATGCTGTGCAAAATTCATCCCATGGTGGCATCAGTTGTAAGGGTTTCATTTTTATTTTGTTACCTCCCTGTAATGGTATACAGTTTTTTTTTGTTTTTTTGGACTGGGACAGAGGACTGAACAGAGAGATGTGTCTTTTTATTTTATTTTTTCTCCATTGAACAAACCACAGTCTAATGGCAGCACAGTTCACAGCACTGTAGAAGTGGAACTGCAGCCAGAGCGGGCAGGGACTCCTTCAAACAGCAATACAAATACAGGAGAAGGTGGTTTTCTAAGGGTATTTTTTGGGGGTGTGGGGGCTGTCGACAATGTTCGGTACACTTTTTTTTTGCCACGAATCACGTGGTTTACAATATCTGCAACTGCCGCCAATGGAGTAGTATTACACTGGGGAAAGGAGACAGCCGCCGGTAACTGCCACTATATGGGAAATGGAGTTGTGTGCAGGCAGGGGACGGAGGATGGCATTTGAAGACAGATGATGAAAGTCAATGTGTGTGGTGTGACTGTTTTGAGCAGTGTGTCAGCACAAAATAAATTATTTTTTGTGTGTGCACTGTGGTAGAAATAGTGACCATACTCAGGAAGAGAGTGACTGGTGGGGAGCAGCGGGATTGGAGAGAAGGAACACAATTACATAAAACTGGCTAAAGTACCACAAAAGGAAAACGAAAGAGCAGTAGGAATTTTGCTTGTTTTATAGCACACAGTATAAATCCTGCATGGTATACATCTTAATTGAGTTCACCTTGGCTACTTATTTTCTGTGTTTCCTCGCTAACACGAGGGGATATGGCAACAGTTCAAAAACTTGAGTGTTCTTGGTACAGTGATTTTGTTTTTTTGTGCTGTGGTGCTGAGTTTCTGTACTTTATTTTACCTGTGCATCGAATGGATTTGATGCACAGGTAAAACCATTAAATCGCAGGATTTTCTCTCCCATTTTATAAAATGTGATGTTCAGTTTTTAAATAAATACCAATTAGAATGCACAGAGCAGAGTTTTTTGTGTGTAGTATACAGTATATATGAGGTCATAAGGCGGTATAGGTTAGGGTTTCATTGTTATGCTGATGATACCCAGCCCTACCTGTCTCGCCCTGGAAGCGTAGATGCGGCTGACATGTTAAACAGATGCTTGTTCAAGATCCGGACTTGGATGTCGTCAAGTGGTTGGGACTCAGCGCGGGAAAGACTGAAGTATTAATGGTAGCGCCAGGTAGGAGGAGGGTAATGGGGCCTCTGGAGAGGACTTGGGGCTATTTATTGGCCTGGCCAAACTGGAGGCTTCCACTAAGGTGAGGAATCTGGGCATCCTTCTGGACAGCGAACTGACACGTGATGTTCAGGAGTAGGCAGCTGTCCAGAATGGATTTTACCATCTACAGAATATTGCCTGAATTAAATCCCTTATCCCTTCTGAAGATCTGGCGGCTCTGATACATCGTTTGTCACCTCGAGCTTGACTACTGCAACAGACTCTACCTTGGGGTCAAATGGGATGTGATGCGGCACCTGCAGTTTTGCAAAAGCTGTGCTGACTACTGACAGGCCTTCCGGGCTCCGTCACTTATGCAGTCCTCATAAACTACACATGGCTGCCAGTCGTGGTGCATCTCCTTTAAAATAGGTCTTTTGACCTATAAAGCCCTACCGGATTGGGTCTGGGCGACCGAAGATCTTCTAACATCCTACACCCCAGGACGCTCTCTCCGTTCTGCAGGAAGTCCTCCTAAAGGTTCTCAAGGCAAGGTTAAAGTCATCAGGGATCGGCCCTCTGCTGTGGCGGCTCGATCCTGTGGTATCTCTTGCCATATCATCTTCGAGACACTCTCCTTAGAAATTTTCAAGAAACAATTAAACACCATCTTTTCAACAGGCCTTTGGGGTTTAATTAACTGCCGCTCAGAAAGCTATTTATTGATGAGGTGTGATAAGTATTTATTTAGTATTGTTTCTATTTATTGTAATGTGGTTAGTTTACTGTTTTTGTTATGTGTTTATTTATCTAAAGAAATAAAATCTACTACTAGAGCAAAACTGAATACTTTCTGGACTGCTTTCTAACCGCCTGGAATTTGCTGAAAAGTACTTCAAATATAAAAAAACTGAAAACAAACTTCTTATATAAATTAGGAATATATTTAGGGTTGTACTAACTCTAATATAATTAATCCTGCTGCTGTATCTGTATTCAGACCCCTCTGAAGACTCGTGAAGTCGAGGTGCTATGAGGTACTTGCTGATTCTGTTTAAAGTATATGCAGCATGAAAAGATACAAGTAAATTCACTTTATTTACAGCCTCCTTGTATTTGTGATATTTTGGGAATCTTAAATCTCATGCTTGCGGAGTTCACCTTTGTGTGTGCACAACTGCTTTGGACCTTGTGCTGTATCTGTCCCACTGGGACCCTCTAGAAAACTAGGGATGAGCGTGTGGGGCTATTATGGTGCACAAAATAGAAACCAGATGAGACACTGAACTGAAATACTTACACAAAGTAATGGATCAATTATTCTAATATTTCATGAATCTATACTACATTTAAGGGTCAATGCCATTAGATGATTTGATTATTATAATAATAAAATGCACTCATTTTCATTTTAGTCACTTACACATCCTGTGATTAAAGCTGATATTCCCCATGCTAGACAAGTAGCGTCTTTTAAAAGTTACTGCAAATAAAATAACAGAAAGATGCCAAACATTGTCTTTTTTATTTTGCTTTTAGTAACACGTCATGTAATGGCGCAAGACACCGCCACACTGAGTAAAATATGGTGTCCGATTTTGGTCATTTGACCCTGATTTTGGAGGAGTGTCCCGATTTTGGTCCTAGTAGGTTGAGAGGTATGTGTACACAGTGAAACACACTCCTTCAAAATCCTGCATATAGACAACTCAAATGGTACAGAAAAGTCTCTACCACTTACAAGTCATGAAAAACACAAAGGTGCTGGCGCATACATGCTCTGGTAACCAAAAAAGGGGACAGAGGCTGCATCAATAATGTCGGCAGCATACAGAACAAAACATGTGCTTCTGACAAATAGCACAATTATGAATCAACATTTCAAATATCAGGTCTTCTTCAGGATGACTGTATTGGGAATTTGGATGCCTTGGGTACACTGTGAAGCATGAAGCAAAGCTGAGTGCCTTCAACCTCCGAGAGGGAAGGAAGGAAAGAAGGAAGAAATTAATTTGATTTTATAAAATGGGTTGGGGAAAATACTGTTATGTGACTGACTGTTGATGTCCTAAAGGAGTATGTTTATTTCATAACAACTCACACACTGGCTTCTTTGGCAGCCAATCACATCATAAAATGAAGTCTCTATGCCCGACACTCACATCAGCTAAAAACAGTTTAATTTTTAATCTTTGTTTCTTTTCTCCGCAAAGTTTCTATTACCTATTTTATAAGCTCAAACAGTCCAGGGTTGTGCTGTGATAACCCATACCACAGGTGTCTGAAGGTATCTGGCTGTAACATCGTCGTCACAGAAAATTGGGGGCATGGTTAATCACAGCACCAGCCATACCTTTTCTTGTTTTACTGCTTACTTACATAGCACCTTTCATACAAACTGGATCTAAAAGCATTTTACAATACAAAAGAGGGGCAAGAAGCTGCTGCCAGATAGAGTACAGAGAGGTTAAGCACTGGGGCCCCAGATATTAAAACTGTGCCAGTTTGTGGCAAGCCGCGCCGCTCAAAATAGTTCGCAGGGTTGTGGCCAGGGCAATATTCAACAGAGGTGCGCTATAGGCTAAACTGCTTTGAATATCGCCCATGGCCACCCTTACCGTGCATGGCGCAGTGGAACCGCACCAGTGCAAGTGGTCAGAGGGAGCATTGAGATGCGGTGGCGCAGTTCCATTGCGCCATGCACAGCACCTGTGATATTCAAAGGTGACATGCAAATGGGGCCATAATTTATGGAAGGCCACGGGGGCCATTTGCATCTGATTACGGCCCCATTTGCATGCCATTAACATGCAGGTGCGCCGATCCCGGCGACTTGTGCCTGGCGCCCTGCCAGGCAGCAGCAGTGGACCGGCGCCCTGCAGCCCGATGGCGGGGCGTCCCGTAAAGGGGCAATTAATGTCTCCTATCCCTGGTGGGCCAGTGGACCACGATTAGCCCGACCGCGGGCATAACAGTATCCCCATCAGCCCGATCGCGGGCATAACTGTAAATCCCCAGTAGCCTGATCGCGGGCATCAGTATCCCCCCACCAAGTCCAATATCCCTGGTGGTCCAGTGGACCAAACGGAGCCAGATTGCGGGCGGTATTCCTCACTCCCCAGTCCGAAATCCCTGGTGATCTATTGGACCCGCACCCCACCCTCCCATGGAGCCCCACCACCCGCTCCCCTCCGTCAGCTGGCAGCACCCACCCGCCTGCCGCCCTGCCGTCTGCCAACTGACAGCTCGGTTGGGCTGCACGCCCATTGGTTCAGAGCATGAGCCAATGGGCGTGCAGCCACTCTGTACTAGTCAGTCCAGATAGCGAATGAATTCATTCACATATCTGGACTGACTAGTAGAGAAGCACGCCCATTGGCCCATGCCTGGAACCATGGGCGGCAGCCATACCGAGCTGTCAGTCAGCGGGCGGTGAGGTGCTGCCGCCGGGGGTGGGGGGAGCGGGTGGTGGGGCCCGTGAGGGTGGGGGGGGGTCCATCAGATCACCAGGGATTTCGGACTGGGGTGAGGAATGCCGCCGCGATCGGGCTCTGTTCGATCCAGTGGACCACCAGGGATATTGGACTTGGGGTGGATACTGATGCCCGCATTGGGCTACTGGGGTTTACAGTTATGCCCACGATAGGGCTAATCGGGGAGATTGTTATGCCCGCGATCGGGCTACTCACGGTCCACTGGACCACCAGGGATATTGGACTTTGGGGCTGTAATGCCCGCGATCGGGCATGGGAGGGTGCTAGGTGCGCGGGAATAGCCGATGGCCACCCATAGGTGGCAGCTGGTGTGTTGGGCGCGCCTGCAATGCGCAGCTCACCTGTGGTGGCCCTCGACTTGTTCCTTTTCTTTAGGCTCAACTTTGTGCAGGCGCAGGTAGGGTTGCGCCAGCATAACTCTGCATGGCCCAGGCTGAATATCGGGCTGTGCCGTTTGTCATGGGCACCCCCTACCTGTGCCTGCATACGTACTGATCGCCAACCTGGGTGTTTGGTGACTTCCTTAAGGTCACACAGTAAGTGGCAGTTGTGGGATTTAAACCCATGTTCTCCAAGTTCACAACTCTGCTCTAAGCACTTGGCCAAATAGTCTCCCTACTTGGTAGTAGTTCACATAACCTTAGGGTCCATTATTCTCTGCTCCTTCTGCCATAGGGCAGCTACTGTATCAAATCTGAATGCAACTTACATCCAAGCTTATCAGCCTGAAAGTTACAGCTACTCCTTAGACAGCACTGCATGCATCAGCCACGGGCAGCACTTAAGATGAAATGCTTTGGGGCCAGCCCACAGCACAGGTAGTACTACGACTCACGACAGTGACCTGGGTGCATGAACGAGCCGCAGTTGTTGGAAGACTAGGCTGGAGAGGATGCCTGCCTCCTCAGGGGAGGGAGGGCTGTCTCCCATGCTGTGCAACCTCCACCTGGCTAATAGCAGGTTGAAGCAGAGCTAGGAGAGAGAAGGGGAAGGAGGAGTCACCTCTCGGCTCGACAGGACGTTGCCATGCATTGCTTGTGCCGCCCGTCTTAGTATGGTCTGAGGCTCCGTGGGGAGGGAAGAGGGAAAATAACTGCAACATGCAGGGTGAGTTAACACTGGCTCTCCCGGCCCTGATGCGCTGACTGCCTACCCACCTCCAGCAACCATGTAGTTTGAGGAGAGCCTGGCAACTCCTCTCACCCCACCTCAGAGGGGAGATCTGAGTGACGGGGTATTGGGGTAAGTGGTAGAGAAGACATGGATGAGACTGGGAGACCAGGACAGTGCCAATGAGGGCAGCTGTGGGGGAAGGAGCATATAAAAAAAGATGAAGAGGCTTGTGGCACTGTTTTCAACTCATTTGCATAATTTTGTATTACATGAAAATAAGCAGCATCTCAGAGAAAACAACAGGAGAGGAAAACAACAGGAGAGGACAACAACAATGGATGAGTGAGCCAGGACACTGTGCATGGCTGTGCGCATCAAGAAAATACTAGCATGTGACATTATGAAAACAGACATGGTAAAGTGCCACTGGTCACTCACCTGTCCGTCTAAAGCAACACACCTACCACTTGTCATGCTAGTTTGTTTCATTCTGCTGTCATGTGTTTGCAACAAAAACAAATACTGTTTTATGCCAATAAACCTGATGTTTTTTCTTTGCTCTCCGATGTCTCCGACCTGTCACTCCTCTGGACCGCCAAGGGCCCTCCTGCACCGCCAGGTCTGTCCCTTCATCACTTTCCACCATCCCCATCTTGCCATGTCCCAGTCGACCTGAACATATCCCTATGCTGGGGGCCCCCCTCCTAGGGCACACAGGAGGGGAGAGCAGCTCTATTACCAGTCCAGGCACGCATTGTGGGAGATGGGCTCTGGCCACACGCCAGGCTTTATGGCGCGAGGGGTCTGATGGCTGTCCTCCAGTCAGTCAGGCAGCGATTTTCCACTTTTCTTCCCATCCCCACATCCACAGCAGTCGCACACTCAGCAGCTTCCTTGCATGATGCACAGGTGGTGTGTGGTCACAATGCCAGATAAATCGCGACATCCAGGTGTAGCTCAGAGTTGTGTGGACATCGTCTCCCCCGGGAGGAAAGCATCCCTAGGACACCCTAATCCCTCCCTGCTGGTCTCCGCTCCTGACATCCCGGGCTCGGGCGCAAGCCCGAGTTGCCAACGTGCTGGACGATCCCTATCCTATTGCCCCATGCTACGGAGCCAGCGATAAACCTGATTTTGAGGTCTTTTTTTGTTTTGTGCAAAACCCAACCCTCCCATTGCTGTGGACTAGTGTAATCCTTCAGGGGGCTATTGCAATTTTGGGTCAGCACGCCTGGCTGCCTAACTTGCCATCCTGGCTTGAATGCCATATTAGCTGCTGGCTCACTGTGTGATCAATGGGAGGCTCCACCCAACTACTACATGCTTCAGTCCTCCCAAGTGCAACCTGTGATAACAGGAGTACCCTATATAAACAAGATGGTGTATAATGGGCAATCCCTGGTGAGTTGATTCCAAATTATTTCAGTCATTAACAGTCCAGTAATTAGATGAGATAATGTAAGTAATTTTTCTTACCGCCATCGTTTCAATCTTGTGTTCCTCTAGCTCGTGAGATTTGTACCTGTAGAGTGACAAAAGAACACTGTAATTTGTTATGAGTGCACAAACACTTCATTATAATGTTCTGAGCAACAAAATAATAAACTGCTCTTTGTTAGATATCGATTTCAATCATTAATATTCCAGTGCCTAAACACCACCTTGCTTTGCACTATTAGAATGATATACAGCTCCCAGTAAAGGCTAATATTAAACCCTGCCTTAAGTTTGATGTTTGAAGAGCTATCAGGCATCTGAACAAAGGCTGGCACTGGAACAAGTATTTTTAATATCTCTCCAGAACTGACATTTGGCCCTTTGAGAAATTTGAATTTTCATCAAGGTTATTAAGATATTCAATACATCATCTGTATCTTGTCTCATTTTACACTTGGGATGCCCTTCCACTGCCTTTAAAAAGGGAAATTACAGGACATAAAACCAATAGGAAAGAAAAACAAAACCACCAAATTCTAAAACCAAAAGACCATCCTAGGAAAAAGCAGCCAATACAATTTTAAAAAGCTTTCCTGAGCCAGCAAAGTGTCATGGCAAGCTGACCCGCCTAGGATTGTACCTCCCTCCGTCGCTTTCATTGCTCACTTCCTTGCAGTAAAGTAATAGCCAAATCAGTATGTTTGTTTTTGGCTGTTGTGAAAGTCAACTGGAAGCGCACAAATAACATACCATTTTAAATGCGGGGAGGTGACGGAACACACTACAAAGTCTGACTTTTATGGGTGGTTGGGTGGTGTGTGTGTGTGTGTGTGTGTGTGTGTGTGTGTGTGTGTGTGTGTGTGTGTGAGAGATGGGTCTCCGTTAATCAAAGCAAACTCCCTAGTGATTTATTTTATTTAAAATTTGGTAACTGGGAAAGGCACACTAAGCCAAGGCTCGCTTCCAGGTGCCACCTTGGGCATAGGTGTAACAGAGCAAAAATACACATGGGAAAGTACAACATATATACAAAATTGGGTAATAAAGTGGCTACAACATAGTACAAAATAGAATTGACAAGCTAAGAGCAGTTTAATACAGGTTAATGCTTTGGGTAGACAGTTAGGCCTCTATAACTCATTTGTGAGTGATATGGAAGTTGTAAAGAGGAAGAAAGTCGCGAGACACTATAATGTGGGTGTTCATGGTGGGAGGGGAGTACGGATGGGGTTGGGGACAGCATGTGTGGTGAGGAAGAGGATGTAAGGACAGGTGCAGGGGTGGAGAGAGTTTTAAGTAGGTGTTTGAAGACTAGGAGGGATTGGGAATCAGGCAGTTGATTCCAGATATGCGAGGCGGTAAGAGAAAGTGGAGACTCAGCGAGGATAGAGAAGGAGCGGGGATGCCAGGATCTCAGGGGTAGCGGGAATGGGAGAAGATGTGAGGAGCAAGGAGAGGTAAGGGAGAAGATTAAGCCAGTATTTTGCAGTGAAAGTGAGTGAATGAATATGCCACCTATGGAGACGGTTGTGAAGTTTACGAGAAGTGTACAGTGATGGATACATGGAAGAGAGTTAGTAGCAAATCTGCAGAAAGAGTTGAGAAGGGTGAAGAGTTTGGAGAGGAGCAGGCAGAGGCTGATGCATATAATGTCCTATAGTCGAAGACAGGGAGGAAAGTTTTGTGAACCAGGTCACAGCGGACTTGTGGGGGATGAGTGTTTTGTTTGAATAGTATGCCTAGCTTTGGACACAGCTTAGAGCAAAGGGAGTCGATGTGGACGGTGAAGTTGAGGTGCTGGTCGAGTCAGAGGCTGAGGTATCAGTATTAGGTGATGGTTAATGTTGGAGAGGAGGAAGCAGGGCCAGTATTTTTGGTGGAGCCAAACACCATGAAGACAGTTTTTTAGCTGCTCAGCTTTATTTTATTTAAGAGTAATCAGAATTACAACACTTTGAGTCCAAGACTCATTTACAAAGGCTCCTCATCAGGAAAACAAATACATTAATAGCAAGCAACAGAAAACAAAGTAAATGAGCTCAAATAAAGCAAACAGTCAAAATTAAGGGCTGGTTACAAAGGCCCAACATCAAGGTAAATTAGCAATAATAAACACAAACAATAATGTGGGCAATAATAGGTCAAATGGGAGGCAGTATAAGCAGTGGTTTAAGGCTCTGAGCTGCAAATCTGGTGACATCCCGCACACCAGCAGACCTGGGTTTGAATCCCACAGCTTCCACTTGCATACTGTGTGACCCTGAGCAAGTCACTTAACTTCCCTGTGCTCCGAGTCACTCCTGTAAAAAAGCTTTCAGCTTAGTGTGCTACTCCTGGTTAAACAACTAAAAAAAAAAAAAATGAAGGGCAGAGTCAAAAATAGGCAGACAGAGGAGTAAAGGCAGGAAAACTCAACCAGGGCAGTCCTACAGCGGGAGGAGAGAGGTGGTTTTTGAGAGCAGTTTTAAAAGGCCCCAATCTTGGTAGGGAGGCAATGAGCTCGGCAGGGAATTGTACCAGGATGGGGCATTTGCAGAAATGACCTCTGTGGAAAGAGAGGTCCTAACTATGGGGGACTGCAGAGGGAGCATAGAGCACTGTGGGTAGGGAGGAAGGGATAGGATAGGCTTATGTTAGAAGACAAACAGGGGAGTCAAACCTGCAGTGATTTTTTGGTCAGAGGCAAGACTGATAGATAAGCCTTTCTTCCAGATTAAGGAAGTTAGAGAGGTAGTACAGTGTGCAAGTATGGGTAAGATGTGGGGAACCTGTAGGCAGCCAGCAGGCCTTATTGAGGATAGCTTCATTTTGTACAGAGCAGTGTTGTCAGTGGCACCATAAATAAGCAGACCATAGTTCACGAGGGACAGTACTGAGGATGAGATGGCCAGCCTTAGTGCTTCAGTGGGAGACAGTCACAATAGCGATACAGTAGGCCTATCCTAGAGTCGATGGAGCAAAGGGAGCGGATGTGGTCATGAAAGCATAGGGAGGGATTAAAAAGAGCGCCGAGATATATGAAGGAGTAGGTTTGTTCAAGGGGAAGAGGTTACTAGATAAAACCCAGAGTGGATAATCTTTACATTTACTCTGGTCATGCCAAAAGAAGGGTTTTAGTTTTCTTTAAGTTCAAAACCAGCCTGTGGTCAGAGAACCAGCGTTCAGCCTGGGTGAAGGAGTCCTACAGGGAGTTTTGTAGGAGGAGAGGTCAGCGTAGTGAGTCAAACAGGACAGCATCGCCCGTAAAAGTGGAAGGTTTCCATTACAAGTGGAGGGAGAGAATCAGATAGAGGCTGAAAAGCAAGGGCCCTAGGATGGAGCCCTGGGAAACACGAACGAACCTGTCGGGGAGCAGGAGGCGGTAGACCTGATTTTGACACATTGGGTGCGGGAGGAAAATGGCTGAGAAGCAATTCAACACACCCTGCGAGGCGAGGGGTTGAAGAGAAGAGAGAAGGAGTGGTGGGCAGAGTTGAAAGCTTTCAACAAGTCAATGAAGGCAGAGCAAGCAACAAGACCTTTGTCAAGAGCAGTGTGAAGGAAATTGGAGGAATTCAATAAAGGCGATAGTGGTGCTGTGTGCAGGCAAAACTTCGTTGTTCATGGCAGAGGAGGTTATAGGTGGAGAGGTAATCACACAGCAGATCGGCCAATTTTTTCCAGAGCCTTAGAGAGACGGGGAGGATAAAGATCGGCAAAGTTGCTGAGGGAGGTCTGGTTGCCAGATTTATGAAGGGTGATCACTGCAGTCTTCCAGGCAAGGGGAATTGACTGAGGCAGGAGGAGTGGTTCAGCAATTTGGTAAGGGGTTGAGGACAGCATCTAGGGCCCTTTTAAGCAGTTTGGTGTGAAGAGAGTCACTGCTATGACCCGTGTCTCTTAAGTGATCTGAACAGGTACAGCCTTGCTTCATGAGAGGAGAGGGCCTTGAAGTAGAACGGGGATGAGCAACTTGGTCAGAGGAGGGGTGGGATTGGGTCAAAAAGTTTGAGGAGTACAGCCGAGAGGTCGGAGAAGGAACTATTTAAGCAGTCAGCAGTAGCCACAGGATCAGTCAATGAGTAAAAGCACCCATCTTCAAGGACACAATCAGACACCAAGCATATGTGTCAAAAAATATTTATTGTGCATTGGGCAAACACCATGCAGCTAAGCAAAAGGCCGGAATGACCCACACACAAACTTACGCTTTCACCCAGTCAACTGCTGGGCTTCATCAGAGTTTGCCATGGTGCACAATAAATATTTTTGACACATATACTTAGTGTCTGATTGCGCCCTGAAGATGGGTGCTTTACTCATTGACTGTTTACTTTATTTAATACATAGCACCATCTCCAGTGCTCGGTGATTTTGCTTTTCATTTTAGCCATAGGATCAGTAGACAAGGCACCGTTAAAGAGATGGGCAGGAAAGGCGGGGTCACAGCCTTGCCATTAAGTTCCTCGATATTGTTCCAGAAGTACGGGATCAGCCCCAGGAGGAGGCAAGGGTGGACCTGTAGTGTTCAGCCTTGGCTTTATGGATACCCAGGTACATTTATTTCTAGCGGTACGGTAAGCTTCCTGTCCACAGTCCTACCAGATTCAACAGCCCTGTGCCAAGGTTGTCTCTGTAGCATGAGACCAACCAGAGATGGAGTGACCCAGGAGATTCACTGTCCTTGGAGACAACTTTGGAAAGGGAGCAGAAGTGTTGCAGGCCTTGTTGAAAACCTGGATAAAAAGAGAAGGGTGGAGTCAATGTCAGGGGCACGATCAATGGGTGACCAATCACAACCAGCAAGGTACTCTTTTAGTTGGGCAAGTTTACCAGGGCATAAGAGATAACGAGTGGACAGTTTGGGTGGATGCTTAGGTTTCATGCACCAACAGGAGAAAGTGATAAGGGAGTGATCACTGAGCACATCGGGAGACCCGCGAGGTTGGAGATCTTGTGGGGTTTGTTGGATAGAACAAGATCCAGTAAGGTAGAGGTACCAGTGACCAAGTTAGATCTGGTGGGCAGCGTAACAAGTTGAATAAGGTCTAGTGTGGCAGCAGCATCCTAGCCTGGGAGGTGGAGTTGGCAAGCCAGTTAATGTTTAGGCTGCCAAGTAAGATTTGCTCCATCTTGGGAGGCAAAGAGGTAAGATGATCAAGGCGGGATTAAAGGCAAGGTGTTGGTGCCTAGAGGAATGTAGGATGCAGTAAGAAATAAAGGGCTCTAGAGGGGTCAGGGTAAGTTTGGGGAGATGGCTTGGGTGTGGTAACTGAGCTGAGGGGTGGGGAGGGTGTGCCCTTGGATTGAGTTGCAGAGATATATGGCACAACCCTGCCATGCCAGAGGACTTTTTCATTTTAACAAAACAAGCAAATACTATGAACAAAACTGCTTCATTGTTGGCAGTTGAACCAAGGTGGTGGTGAGAGGAGCAGTCTGTGCTCTGGTGTGCACCGCCACTACCAACACTAAAATAAGAGACAGAGAATGAGAGAAACAAACAACAAGAGAAAGACACAGAGCTGCAGCGAGAAGGATAAGAGAGAATAAGACACAGAGATGGAGCGAGAAGGATAAAAATACAGAATAAGAGAGATGGATACAGAGCGAGAGAAATAAGACAGACAAGAAAGGAGATAAACTGCATGTTTAAAGGGTGCCTTCACACTCCTATAAGGCCCCTATTTCTATATGCACTTCTTAAATGAAATGACAGGTAGGAGACAATAAATGTGTTTACCATACACAGCTTTACTTGCTCAGAAACCACTCCAGTAAGTGCAGTGATGCCCAGTGCAGGAGAGTG
This sequence comes from Neoceratodus forsteri, assembly GCA_016271365.2. NCBI lineage: Eukaryota > Metazoa > Chordata > Ceratodontiformes > Ceratodontidae > Neoceratodus > Neoceratodus forsteri. The sequence continues at coordinate 1,480,944,276 of CM057456.1, forward strand.
GCTGCAAAGCGAACAAAATGCTGGTGTGCATAGCAAGGGGTTTTCGTCAGGCAGAGAGAGGTGATCTTGCCTTTCTACAGGTCGCTGGTAAGGCGCACTTAGAGTATTGTGTGCAGTTTTGGAGGCTACCTCAAAGCGTGATATCAGGCTATGGGGGGGGGGTGGTGCAGAGGACGGCAACAAAGATGATATGTGGAATGGAAGGGACAGACTATGACAGCAGGCTGAGAGACCTGAATATGTACGCCCTGGAGGATAGAAGGCATGATAGAGACATTCAAGTATCTGAGGAATCAATAAGGATGGGGCAGATGGGGTCTTTAAGTTAAGGAGGGAGGGTCACCAGGGACAAGCGCTAAGAATAGAAGGGGAGATTTAGGAAGGAAATGAGGAATACTATTTCACAGAGAGGGTGGTAGCAAATGGAATGCCCTACCAGAATGGGTGGTATCATGTAAATCTGTGAACAGTTTCAAAGGGCCTGGGACAGGGAACAGGGAGAGTGAGGGTGGGGAGGTTGGGTGGCAGTGGGATGACAAATGGGAGGGGTGGGGCAGCTGCAAACTAGGGTGCTAGCTGCACTCGAGCTTATCTTAGATAGACCCAGTGGTCTGTTTTGCTGCTAGCACGTTTATGCGTGATGAAATAGCCTTTACATCAGTCCCAATGTGTTTCCACATGCAATTGCCCTGCTACTGTGCACCTTAAACCTATTTTCCCCAAGGGACCTCACAGAGTCCATCCTGAGCACAAACATTTTTGTTTTCTGTTACTCAAGTGGAGATAAACTGCACTTGTTCTACAGCGACAGTGCTAAAGAACAAGAGAGAAACAGAAAGAGAAGCAGATAAAGGGGAGACAGAGAAAGGGAGCTACTGCAGTGAGGCTTGCAAGCAATATCAATCTTCCCCTCCCCATTTGGCATAAAGGGACAGAGAGCCTCTAACAAGAGAGAGGTGGTGAGCCAAAGAAAGGGAGACACACAGTAGAGGTGGGGTTAACACACCATGCCAGTCACTACCCCACACCAAAGACAGACATGGGAGAAAAGAAACTTGCAGTGGCAGCCTGCCACTTAACAAAATTACCTGCACCTTCTTGCTGCTGGGGGCATTTCAGAGGACAAAGATTCAGAAGGACAGACAACAGATGAGTTGGAGCTGAATGGGACAGTCAAGAAGACAAGGGCGGAGAAGGTCCTGGAGTCGGATACCTGTGAGAAGTCATGAAGACATGGGAGTACTGGCAGGTTATTTAACAGTCTAGGTCACTCATGGTTACCCCCACAGTGGTCAAACAGGTTGCAGCCTACGTGTGCTCAAGGGTCATAGCAAGGATTGGTCTGGGAAGCCTGACAGTCACCAGAGGTGCCGGAAAGAAACCAGTGATGATGGGATCTGAATGCCGTGACCCCAAGGGACGACCAGTTGTTGCTCTGGAGATCCAAGAGTGTGTAGAAGTCAGAGAGATTTTTAGGGCACAGAGTTAAGTGCCAGAGCCTGTCACCAGATTATGCCTTCTGTGAGAAGCAGTTCTGCAGGTGTCCAGTGTTACAGCTCCAATGGCGTCCAACACCAGCAGCTCCAGTGGTCTTCAACATCAGCTTTAGTGGTGTCTAGCTTCAGCAGCACCAGTGGTGTCCAGCCAGCAGCTTTATTGGTTTCCAGCATCAGCTCCAGTGATGCCCCATTTCAGCAGGTCCAGTGGCGTCCAGTGCCAGCAGCTCCAGTGGTTTCTAGCGTCGGCTTTGATGTCATCCAGTTTCAGCAGAGCCATGGTGCGCTCATCGACTTCATTCCAGACAGGCTTCACAGCATTATGGACTACCTACACATAAGCACCCTCTCATAGATTCATAGATTCTTATAAAATGGGTTTAAAAATCCTTTAACCTGATTAGCTACAACATCTTCTGAGCCTGTCCTACTCAGAAGATACTGTAGCAAGAGAACCTATCAAAGTTTTTGATGATCTTATATAAGTTACACAGGTGCTTCTGGTTACCTGCCGAGATACAAAGTTTGATTTGATAACCCACAGGCCATATGGGATTATACTTTAATATCTAACTGTGACATTTTCTTTTTACCCTTTGGGTCACTGCACAGTTTTCAAAAAAGAGACAGATTGTTGAGGCTATTAACAAGGCTTTATTACTACACTTTTGGGATTGGGGTTGAGGTCTCAGATGACCGGCACCTTCTTCCTGCTTCAGGACAACTGCACTGGGTCCTACGGAACGTCTGGAGTGGGGGAGGGTTAGGCTGGTCCCTCTGGGTCTCGATCTTTCATGGATCCATGGTTGGTAGGTGAAATCAATCTGGAATGAAGCTCTATAGCAGATAAGATGATGGAACAGGAATGACCTGTAAAGATATTTTTGCTAAACATTAATGGGTTACATAGCCCAATAAAGCAGGTTAGAGGTATGCACCAGCTTAGAAAGCAATCTGCAGACATAAACATGTTACAGGAAACACATCTATTGGCTACAGAGCATTAAAATTACACTGGGGACAGCAGTATAAGATCTATGCATCACACACAAGTGGGAGGAGACGGTGCAGCTATCCTAGTGCTGGGTGCTACCCCTGGAGCTGTCAAAAGTTTCATGGACTCCTTAGGTAGATATGTTATCCTGCAGGGAATGTTATATTCTAAGAGAGTAATGTTGGTCAATGTATACCTACCATCACAGTTGTCGCTCCCAATGGTTCGAGCCTTCCTGAATAAAGTCATGGAATTGTTAGATGGCATTTTAATTATGGGAGGGATTTTAATATGCGTGGTCAGCTGAACTAGACTCAAGCAATAAGGGGCCCATAGGACAACAAATGCACTCGATCTTTGAAAAATTCATTCGACCAGTTGGGGCTGGGTGATGTGTGGAAAAAGATTTATACTTCACAACGAGCTTACTTATTATTCTCCCCAATTCCATAGCTACTCGAGGCTTGACTATTTTTTTTTATAACATACTAACACTCCTCACTGGCTAGAGATATCACAATAGAACCCTACTATTGTCAGATCATCATCCCCAATACTAAAATTGGACTTGGGAAAGAAAATGAAGCCATCCCTTTGGCGACTAAACACATCCTTTCTAAAAGACCCCAATTTGTAACTAAAATACAGAAACAGATTCCACAATTAATACAGGAAAATACCAGCCCTGCGATATCAGCAGTAACCCTATGGGATACTCTGAATCCATCCTCCAAGGGAGATACTGGCCTATACAGTCAATAAGCACAAGGTAAATGAATCCAGATGTCAAGAGCTATCACAACTACTACTACTATGACAGTATCAACTGCTTTATAGAGAAGGAGAGAGAGGATTACAGCTCAAGATACGGGAGGTATAAAGTGCTTTACAAAACTGATGGACTGGAAGGTACAGCAAACCTTATTATATTTAAAACAGACCAACTACGAGGAGAGGCCCCAGGGGATCAAAAACCTAGCTCGGAAATTCCAAACAAGAAAAAAAGTCTCCACAATTCTAAAATTAAGAAACCCCGATACCCACCTCAACACATCGAATGAGGAGATCCGTTCTATCTTTTAAATTACTATCAAAACTATACACTCCAGACCAAGCAACAGATGAGGAGGTGCGACAGGAATTTTATCAGGTCTGTGCCTCCTTTGTCTCTTTGGAAGACTCAAAGACAAGTACTGAAATGACCAATCACCACAGAGAGATCCTTCACCAAATCCGAGCCACTAAATCCCAAAATGTCCTGGTCCAGATGGATATAATGCGAATGGTACAAAAATTTGTGGGATTACTTTTACCCACAATGCTTTCAACTTTCCGTGAGGTGACAGAGGGAAGGGTCCTCCCCTCATGGGAATATGCAGTCTTAAACCCAATCCCTAAATCCGTAAAGATAAAACAGACCCTCTTCTTATCGCCTGATCTCAATCTTAAACACAGATTATAAAATATACATGGCAATCTGGCCACTAAATTGGAAGGATATTACACACTATAATACATCCTGACCAGGACGGATTTATTAAAATGCATAACACGATGGACAATATCAGACGGTCACTCCTCGGAATACGTACAAACTAGAAAACTTCAGCATTTTTCTCTGAGCCTCACACAGAGAAGGCGTCAACAGGGTGTCCTGATTTTCTGTGGGACACCCATCACCCTAGACTTCCCAGATAAATTACTGCTCTGGCTGAAACTATCTATGCTGGTCCAAGTGCCTACATTAGAGTGAATGGAGGCGTTGGCTCTAGTCCCATTAAGTAGGGGACGAGACAGGGATGCCCGCTTCCCCTTATTGTTCGCACTATATATGGAGCTACTAGCTGCAGCAGTGTGAAGACACGGGAATCCAAGGATACCACTGGGACAGACAGAATATAAGATCGGCTTGTTTACCGATGATGTTTTATTAATGGTACTGTCCCTGAGGATTCTATACGGCAGTGTTTGATGTAATGGGCAGTCTGAGACACTAGCTGGCTTCAAATTAAATTTAACTACAAGAGAAATTTTGCCATTAAACTTTGTCCCGTCAATCTCTCGAAAAGAAAATTCCCACTGAAATGGTACAAACTGAAAATTAAATACTTAGGTATTCACATACCAAAAGGCTTGACTCACTGAATTAATCAACTATTAACAGTTTACACAAGCAATTCAAGAAGATCTTAATAAATGGGACAAATTAATGCTTACTTTCTTTCAAAGAATTGACATTATACATGAATGTATTACTGAGGCTGTTGTATTTTTCCAAACACTCCATGTATGCCGCCAGATTTTATTACATGTCATGGAACAAAATGATTTAAAATTTTATATGGGCAGGACACAGGCCAAGTTTGTTTCTCAATACTGCAATTGTCATCAAGCACGGGGTAGAGGTTAACCTGCCAACTTTGAGCTATATGCAAAGGCAGCAATTCTTTGTGTCATCTTTTATGGATGTCTCCAGTATACCAGGCACCATGGAAAACCACAGAAGCCACCTTAATAATCTACACAATACAGGCCCCATTCTATTCTCCACTAACAAAACCTCTCCGCCTCTCAAGCATTTTACATTAATCACAGCTGTGACTCAGAGTCTGGTACAGGATATGGAATCACTCTCGTTTTAGAACTTGAATTTATCTACCGAGGTTGCTCACGACAGATGAACACTATCAGCCCAACCAAGAAGATCTAGTCTATAAAAAAGTGGTGCCAATTGGAATTAAATTATATTTACCAATTTATGACCTGGAGAGGAGTAGTACCATTTGAGACTTTGCAACAAAACTATGACCTTACCCTCAAGATATAAACAGATACCACCAGGTGAGGGCATATCTGACAGAAATACTGGGAGAGGTACCAGCGGTTCCCAGCTCACAGCCTCCATTTTACAGCTGGTTATAAATCAACTAGATGGAGCCCTACCTTGAGACTAATTGTTCTTTTATACAAAACAATCCATGATAAAATGGAACTCTTCCTTTACTATTCTGGAAAGCTAGAATAGAGATCTGGGAAACTCTGCCGGTTGGGAGGAGTGGTTGGGGCTGCCTTTCAATGGTCAAACTCACATATTCGATCATGTGTGTGAGTTCTCCTGAAGTGCAGGAATAGATACTTCAAGGCTCCAGCAGTTCTTATGAAGCATCTTCCAGCACAATATGGAACATGCTGGAGGGAATATAAATGCTGAAAGGCCGACTTGGGACACATATTTTGGTCGTGCCCTATCTGACCCCTTACTGGTGTTCCTACAAATAAAATTGAACAACTGTATGGAGAAGACATGCAGCTGACTGAAGAAAGGGTTTTATTAATGATAATGCCTCCCCATGCTCCACTCTGGTATAAAACCCTACTCCCAGTCCTTTTACTTGCCACAAAGAAGGCGATTACCAGGAAGTGGATGACCGTCACAAAACCTACAATTTTAGAATGGAGACAGTCACATCTATCTACCAAGTAGACAACTAACAAATAGAGCTACTGCATTCCAACTCCAATTAAAGTGGCAACGTTGGACATGGTACGTGTTTCAAATTGACTCAACATTTATACCATAAATTACTAGAAAGAGGTACCGGAGTGGAGCAGTCTATGAGGAGACAGGGGATGGAGGGCTTTAGAAATATTACTTGTAACCTACTATCTGTTATTTCAGACTGAGTTGGGAATTGTGAAAATATCTACTTCACATATACTGACTGCAAGAGCTAACATTGTATTACTTATCAACTGTATAAATAAAGTACTCATCCCACCTACACAATTGTTATATATGAAACCTCAATGATAAACGGTATTTAATCTGTCTCTTAATAAAAATTAAATAAAAAAGAAGATATTGCAGCCAACCAGGACTACCCTCTACCCAGAGGGCACATGACAGCGAATCACTGAGCAGCGCCAATAGTAAATAAAAACACCGACTGGCACAGATCAGTGAAGTGCTAGCGGAAACGCTATTCTTGTCACAGAGGGCAAACTAAGGCAAAATGAACCACTTTTTCTCCACCTAACACTCAAGCATGATAACAGTACCATACATGACACTCAGGATACACAAGGTCCCCTTCATACACAAGCCATCAATATGCCACTTTCTTTGCTCACTGAGCATTTCCACCTTCGGTCCCGCTTCATCCTTGAATCTCCAGACTGCCGCCACTGCCCCCACACACACACACACACACTTTATCGTGCCCTATAAATCCCAGCCTCAAGACTGCAAAAATAAAAATTGAGCAGAAGACTATTAGCCGAAAACTACTTTATTTTTCCACAGTGACACTTGCGGTTTAAAAAGGAGGAAACGGTAGTGTATGGCAGCTAATGGACACGCTCGCTCCTAGCAGCCTGTAAGCAACACGCTCACTCCAGATACTCCTGGCAACTGCACTGCCATTTTTTTTTGTTATGCTTTTGCTACCTCTTGCATACCTGGGCTGCTCCTGTGTTCTGGCAGCCTCCTCTGTAAAACATGCACTCCTTATTTCTGACAGAAGGCAAGCCACGGCACAACAGAACAAGGTGAAACGTTTATTAATCCTCCTGAAGGCAGTGTTAATTCGAAACTGGTAGAGGAACAGCCTGAGCTGATGGGTGTTTACAGCATTCTGCACTTTAATAAAGCCATCTTTTGCCTTGTCCTGTTGTGCTTGCCTTTGCTTTCTGTTGGATTTGATCTCTGGCACGCAGAGCGGAATGGAGCTTGAATTGACTAGTGGTGAACTGAGAGGCAGCAACATGGGCACACCCTGTGGCAGCTGTGATAGAAAGTGCATACTGGCTCTCAGGGAAAGGACTGGACGACATGAAAACAGAACGTGAAAGGGGGTCCTAAAGTAGTAAAATCAACAGTGATAGAGAACCTCAGGAATACAGAGGAACCCTGTGCTGCAAATGAAATACTTTTTAAAGTGACTTATTATACATAGATACATAGACAGTGTTGGCAGATAAGGCCTATGGCCCACCCAGTCTGCCCATTTGAGCTTGTAAGTTCAGTTTATGTTTTCCTAGAAGTCTGTTGCCCTCACCTCTGACCTCCAGAATTCCTTTATGTCTATCCCATGCATTCTTAAATCCGATTGTTTCAGCCCCACCACTTCCTCTGGCAGGGTGTTCCACTTGTCCACCACCCGTTCTGTGTAGAAATTTTTTCCTCACATTTCCTCTGAATCGTCCTCCCTCCAACTTCATCCCATGCCCTCTAGTCCTGGAACATCTTTTTCGCTTAAAAATAGTGTATTCCACACCCTGTTCCTCCTGTAAGATACTTGTATGTCTCTATCATATTTCCTCTCCCTCCTCTCCTCCCAGGGAGTACATGTTCAGTTCCTTCAACCTGTCCTCATAGGACTTGTGATGCAATCCATGAACCATCTTTGTTGCCCTCCTCTGAACCTTCTCTACCCTATGTCCTTACATAGGTAAGGTCTCCAGAACTGTACATTGTACTCCAGGTGGGGGCCTCACTAGTGTCTTGTATAGTGGAATTATGACCTCCTTTTCCTGCTGGTGATGCCCTGCCTATGCATCCCAGCATCCTATTTGCTTTACCTGCTGCCTTGTCACACTGTTTCCCTACCTTGAGGTCATCAGAGATGATAACCCCAAGATCCCTTTCCTGCTTGGTGCATGCTATATCCTCACCCCCAACTGATATATTGTGCCAGGGTTTTGTTCCCATATGCATTATCTTGCACTTCTTTGCATTGAATTTCAACGCCAAACCTCTGACCATTCTTTCAGTTTCTGCAGGTCCCTCTCATTCTGTCTACACCCTCTGGTGTGTCTACTCTGTTACAGAGCTTTGTGTCATCAGTGAAAAGTGAAATTCTGCCTTCCAGGTCCTGTGCAATGTCACTGATGAAGATGTTGAATAGGACCGGTCCAAGCACTGATCCCTGTGGTACCCACTGGTCACTCTTCCCTCTGTGGAGTGACAGCCATTTACCACCACCCTCTGTGTCCTGCCGCCCAGCCAGTTACCTACCCACCACACTACTGTCCTGCCCACACCCATATTCCCAGTTTGTGTAATAGTCTTCTATGTGGCACAGTGTCAAAGGCCTTGCTGAAGTCCAGACAGGCCATGTCCACTGCCCTCCCTGATCCACCTCCCTAGTCACCCAGTCAAAAATTCAATGAGGCTGGTCTGACATGACCTTCCCCTGGTGAAACCATGCTGCCTTGGGTCCTGTAGTCCACCGGACAACCAGATTTTCCACCAATCTCTCCTTCAGTAGTGCTTCCATGATCTTCCCCACTACCGAGGTGAGGCTGACTGGTCTGTAGTTCCCCACTTCCTCTTTGTTCGCACTTTTGTATAGCGGACTACATCTGCTATCCTCCAGTCTTTGGGTACCTCCCCTGTTTCAGTGATCGGCTAAACAGGATAGCCAGAGCTTCAGCCACCACCTCTCTTAGTTCTTTAAGGACCCTGGCTGCACCCCATCTGGCCCCATTGCTTTATCAACTTTATTACTTTCAGTTCCTTCAGGACCCTTTCTCGTGTAAAGGGACTTTAGGTCCATTTCTGCACCATTCTCACCCTTGTACCCCTTCAGACCCATTACCCTCCTCTTCCCCAGTAAAGACTGAGCAGAAATACCTGTTCAATATGTCAGCTTTACTGTTGTCATCCTCCACGCAGCCCCCATCCTCCCCTTCAGTCTTACTATCCTCCTTTGCCTTTCTTTTTTCACTTATGTACCTGTAAAGGTTTTGTCCCTCTACCCACTGATTTTGCAATGTGTTCTTCTGTCTGAGCTTTGGCTTCCTTACTGACCTCCCTGCCTCCCTTTGCTTCTCCTGGTACTTCTCCCTATCCCCTTCTGCCTGTGTCTTTTGTATTGCCTGAATGCAATCTTTTGGCTTTCACTTTCTTTGCTACCTCTTTGGAAAACCATAATGGTCTCTCTTCCTTTTCCTCTTGTTAACCTGCTTAATGCATAATTCTGTTGCTCTTGTAATCCCCATTTTAAATACTGCCCACTGTTCCTCAACCCCTGATTCCTGCCCCATTCCCTTAATGCCTCTTTCAAGTATCTCCCATTTTCCCAAGTCTGCCCCCTAAAATCCAGGATGTGTGTTTTGTGTGGTTTGGTTCTGCTCTTTCTGTGATTTCAAACCACAATGACTGGTGGTCACTGTTTCCCAGGTGCTCCCCCACTGTTACCCCCATCACACTGTCCCTGTTTGTGAGCACAAGGTCCAGTATTGCCTTCTGCCGAGTTGGTTCCATGACCAGTTACTTGAGGAAGGCACCCTGAAGGAGTCCAGGATAAATCTGCTCCTAGTTGATGCTGCTGCTGGATGCTCCAGTCCACATCTGGAATATTGAAGTCTCCAACCAGTACTACCTCACCCTTGTCTGCCATCCTTTGGATGGCTAGCATCAACTTCCTATCTGTTTCTTCCTCCTGGGCTGGTGGTCTATAGACCACACCTGTGCAGATGGCTGCCCTTTTCCTTTCCCGCTTAACCCATGTATCTCTCCCTATTTTGTTCCTCCTGGATCTCTGTGGCCCTTATGTCATTTTTCACATACAGTGCCACTTCTCCTCCCTTCCTGCCTCCCCTGTCTCTTCTGAATATGTTGTAGCCAGATATGGCCATCTCCCAGTCGTGGTTATCATTATACCAGGTTTCAATGATGGCCACAATGTCCAGGTCTGACTGCATCATGACAGCCTCCAGATCTTCCATCTTGTTGCTAAGGCTCCTGGCATTTGCACACATGGCCTTCCATGATTTGACCTCCCTAGACTGTTTCGCTGTTCTACTCCAGCCCCTTCCTTGGTTGTCCTTTATCCCTGGTTCTCCTTGCTGTCTGCCCTTCTGCTGAATTTTGCCCTTTTCTGCCTATCCACCTCTTGGCGCTAATCTCCATCTTTTGCACACTGCTTTGTAGAGATAGCCACTCCTCTGGTTCACTGGTTCTACTGCTAGCTGTGGGGTGAGCAAGTAGGCACCCCTTGCTGGCCTGCCACCCCTTTGCTAGTTTAAATGCTTGTCAATGTAGCATTTAAAACTTATCATTGAGTGCTTGAGTCCCTCCAGGATGGATGCAGGCCATCAGGCTTGAACAAACCTCCATCCTCCAGGTGGGTCCCCAGTCACCAATGAATCCAAACCTTCCTCACAGCACCAGTTCAACCATGAGTTAAAGTTCCTGGTGCATGCACCCTATGTTCTCCTTGCTCTCTCTGAGGTAGTACTTCTGAGAAAGTGACAGAAGTAGCTACTTGCTTGAGACCCCTCCCAATTTCCTAAACTCTTCCTGAACTTCCTTTGGCTCCCATTTGCCAGGTCATTAGTACCTAGGTGGATAATGACATCCAGCTCACCCTCCTGTTTTGCCTTCCCAGTGATCCCCAGGATCTTCCTTCCATCCCTCCATGCCGTGGCACCTGATAGGCACCTCACCTCCCTGTCCTCCCCCCCCAGTGCTCCTAACTGGATCCTTCTTATGATGGAGTCCCCAACAGGATTCGTCCTCCTCCTCTGGGGTCCACTGCTTTCCCTGCTGAGGTCACCTCCTTGGCTAACCTCCACATCCTTTCCTTCCACTTCTCTGGGTACCTCTATTTGGTTGTCCCCGTTTGCCAGTGTGGCATACGAGGTTCTTGAGTGGAATAGGATCTGGGATGTGCCTCTGTCTGACCGCTCTAACCCTCCCTGAGCCCACTGTCATCCAAGTGCTCCTCGTTCTTGGCATCCTTTGAGGCAGTTGCATTAGACTGGGTGGTCTCTGGATAGGGGTGATGGTACTCCTGACCCAGTTTACTTCCCATCTGAGTCTGGCTACCTCATCCCGCAGTCCAGAGATGATGCAGATAGGGCAGCACCTCAGTGTCCAGAAGGTCTGCCTGAATATGGCTGTCCCACAGCCACTGCATTGCACCACTCCCCACATTATACTGCAATTATCACGGCTTATTCTACTACTTGTCTGCGACTGAAGCTCTCCTAGTTCCCTTTTATTAATTTACTGTCCTAAAAATCCTGCCACTGATCCTCAGATACTTTCTTTTTAAAAAGAAAATAAACCAAGAAATAAATAAATTAATCAAAACACTATTTGTGCTGAGGGGGCTTCTTCACCCTTATACCTCCTACTCCACACCCTTTACTATACTCTGTGTTTAGCTCCTGTCAATCCGATTTAACAGGGCAATTAAAGACAGCAAAGAAATACACCACCACTACGCTTTAAATTTTCAACAGTCCAAAACAATTCTAAGTAAAGACAACAAAGAAAGTACAGTGTCACTAAAAGCCCACGATCCAAGTTTAAAAGAAAAATAGCAATTACCAGTTACTGTAAAGCACTGAATTGAATATGTTTCTTCCTTCTGGCTTCTTCTTATTGGGGACTATTTTTTTTTTTTTACTATTTGAGGTATTGAAACCTTTTATTTTATATATATATATTTTTGACTCTTATTTATTTACTTTTTCACCCATTAAATAATTACATGGGGACCCATTTTATAAGCACAATAACGCACTCCAAGGTGTGTGTTATCTCCTGATAAAACACGCCCAGGTGCATAAGGATAACGCACCTGAACGTGCTCTTCATCAGGAGATTACCCTCACCTCATCCTGTATTATTGCTTGCATAGATATGTGTCGGCAGAAAGGACTTACTTGGCCCAGTCTGCCCATTCTCTCTCTTTACATGCCACCCTCCCCAGATTCCACCCTCCTCACCCCAGACAACCCCTTGTGGTTGTCCCACGCCCTCCTGAATCCTCTCCAGTGTTCTAGCCTCTCTTGATTTATTTACTAATTTATTTCATTTTTTTTACATAATCTTTTATTAAAATTTTCAATCAAGTACATGAGCAAAGACTAAAAACAGATAACACTAACACATAGTAACATGAACAAAAAAAAAAAAACCAATGTATCTTAACTACATACATGGGTCCAGTTCATCATTAGTAAATCAACATGACCAAGAAAAATAAAATGGAAATAAGTTAAACACACTATAATATGCCATGTTAGAATCACTATATTGCACCAATTCTTTATTGCACAATGGTCAAATCCAATAGTAGGAAACCAAGTTCGCTCAGGAAAATTTACACCCAGCTAGTCACTTGGGATAGCTTTCTCCATTGTCACAGACCCTTGTGCTTGGGTATAAGCCCTCCCTGAGATATTGAGTTTTGACTGGGGACAAAGAAGACAGAAAGGGATCCCATACTTCTGTTCCTTACCCGCAACCATATAAGTAACACTCAAGGCGAGCATCTGGATGGCCAAATTGTGCCACTGCTGCACTGCAGGTGTAGTACCAGAGACAAGGTGTTTAATATGCAGTGACACACCAGTATCAGTAACATTGAGTCCACTGCAGCAGCACTTCCAGTCCTCCATCCCCAGCTCCTCTATTCCAAAAAGGAGCAGGAGGGGCTACCAGAGTTGCCATCCTCAGGATAGCGGAAGCAGCTAGGGACAAATAATCTAGCTGGGAATGGGATCAGAGCAGTACAGGAAGAATTTGTAGAGTTGGGAGGGCCTAGACAAGTAGCAGACACAATAACCATCTCAGAGGTGCTGCCTGTCTATGGCATAATTGAGGCTAGGGTACTCCGCACCATGGGATTCAATGAACCGTTGAAAAACTGGTGCGGAGCAGGATTTTGGCTTCATTGGGAACTGGGGTCCACCTGGAGGATACAGGCCTATACTGGCACAATGGTCTGTATCTGTCCAGGAGGGAACCAGGGTCTTAGGTGATAGGTTTAAATGCTTCATAGGAAAGCTTTTAAACTAGCTAAGTGAGGACTGAAAGGGGCAGGGAATTCCAAGCCTCTCTCCACAAAACAAAGGTAGTTAGCCCAGTAAATGTCAAGGTAAAGAAGTACATGGGAAGCAGAACAGGGTCAACCAAAAAGGAAAGGGCAGTAAGGGCAGGATGGGGCTAAAGGGGTAAAGCCATCAAAAATGGAGGGTGATGAGTACCAATGCCTGTAGTCTGGGTAACAAGCTTCCTGAACTAGTGGCCTTGATGGAAGAGGAGCGGCTGGATATTATGGCAGTCACAGAAACATGGTATACAGAGAACCACGTCTGGGTTGTCATCATACCAGGTGCAACAATCTACAGGAGGGACAGGGAGGGTAAAGAGGAGGAGGAATAGTCTCTCGTGAGGAAGAGATCAAAGCAATGGAACTAAAGGGTAAACAGGGAGGAGAGGAGGCACTGTGGGTCACCTTGGAGACAAGAAATGGCACCACAATCCACACAAGTGTTGTTTACAGACCTCCCCCGTCTCAGGGAGAGGAAAGGGACAAGAAAATGATAGAAGGCATCCTTAGAATGGCAGAAAAGGGCGCTATTATTGATGGGGACCTGAATATGCCAGATGTTAAGTAGAGCACATTTGCCGCAGCCGCATCCAAGAGCAGGGTCCTTCTTGATGCCCTATAGGGGACATGCCTCAGACAACTAGTGTTGGAACCCACTCGAAGGGAGCAATCTTAGGCCTGGTACTCTCAAATGGGGACAAAAACAGGATCTCAGATTTAGAAGTGGGTAGCAATCTAGGAACAAGCGACCACCAAACAAGTGTGTGGTTCACGATAAACACAGCCGTACAGTCCAAGCCATACAAAAGCGAGGATACTACCCTTTGGAGGGCCAACTTTGGCAAAATGGGAGAGTGCATAAGGAATGCCCTAGGAAATGGGCAGGAAGGAGGGTGGAGGAACAATGGGGAAAATCAAAACTGCCATCACAGAGGCAACACGCCTTGTATGAAACAAAAACCACTATGGTTCTCAAAACAGGTGGTGGGAAGGTTAGGGAGAAAAGATAGCATACGAACATCTGAAAATGCCGACAGAAAAAGGCCCACAGGTGTATCAAGTCTGCCCAATTGTGCAGCTCTTAGTTTCATATTACTACAGCTGCCTCAGCCCCACCCAAACCCCTCCTTTCCTCCCCTTTCCTGGTCTTTTCCCCTCTGTGTTTTTGTCTGTACTAATCTTGCCCTTGACTCTATCCCAACCCGCTTAAAGCTATCCACTGTCCTAAGTTCGATTATTCTCCAGCAGTGTGTTCCATTTTGCTATCACTCTCTCTGTAAGGAAAGTAGTGCCTCATCTCCTCCTGAACCTTACTCCTTCCACTTTCAGACTGTGCCTCTAGTGACACTTCCCCACCTTTAAGTGGAATAATCCTCCTCTGACTTTGTTTATGCCTTTCAAGTACTTAAGGTCTCTATCATGTCCCTCTTTCCTTCTCTCTTCCAGCAAATACATGTTGAGCTCCTCAATCTTTCCTCATATGGCATCTTCCCTAGTCCCACGATCATTTTCCTAGCCCTGCTGCACCCCTCCAGTAATCTCACATCCTTTTTGAGGTATGGGCACCAGTACTGCACAAAGTACTCAAGTGTGACCTCACCAATGATCTATACAAGGCCAGGATGACCTCTCCTCCTTTCTAGAGGTGACCCTGCGCAATGCACCCCAGCATCCTATTTGCCCTGCTGCTGCCCTCCTACACTGTGCTGATAATCTTCATGTTCCTGTGACTATTACCCTGAGGTCCCTTTCCTCCTTTGAAACTATTAACTGCACTTCCCAGCCAGTAGCTGGTACTGGAATTTCTTGCTCCGAGGTGCATGACCTTGCACTTCTAACGTTAAACCCCAACTGCCACTCCCTAGACCAGTGTTCAAGTTTAGCTAAATCCTCCTGAGTGCTGCCTCCTTCCTCATTGTCCACTTTTCCACAAATCTTAGTGTCATCTCAGAACAGGCTGATCTTACTCTTGACCCTTCTGCAATGTTTCCAATAAAGACATTGAACAAAACAGGGCCCAGCACTGAACCCTGTGGTACCCCACTTGTTACTGGCTTTGGCTTGATGTCTCCTCTTACAACTGCCTCTGTTGTCTGCCCTGCAACCAGCTCTCAACCCACCCCACCCCCACCAGTTTGTCCCCAACCCCCATGTCCTCAGCTTGCTCACTGACCTCCCATGGGGCACTAGAGTCAAAAGCCTTGCTGAAGTCCAGGTACAGGATATCCACAGCATGGCCTTTCACAACCGTCCCTAGTGACCCAGTTGAAGAAGTCGATCAGGTTTGTTTGGCATGATCTTCCCAAGACAAACCCATGCTGTCTCTCATCCTAGACCATTACTGTCAAGAAAGTTTATCAACCTCTCCTTCAGAATGGTCTCCATCAACTTCCACACTATAGAAGTCAAGCTTACTGGTCTGTAGTTGCCTGGTTGGTCCTTGGGTCCACTTTTGTGAAGGGGCACCATGTGAGCCATCCTCCGGTCCCTGGTACCTTTCCCATCTCCAAGGAGGTGTTGAAGAGGTCTGTTAGAGGGCCTGCCAACACCTCCGCCAGTTACTTCAGGACCTTTGGGTGCGCATGCCTGGTCCTGGTGCCTTGTCCACCCGCAAGGCTTTAAGGCTCTTCAGAACCCTATCCTCTTGGATGACCCCATCTGTTATCTCTGCCCCCCTTACCCTTGCCCCCTTCCCTGCGGTATTAGGCCATCCTTTCTTTTGTGAACACCGAGCAGAAGTACTCACTGAGTGCCTCTGCCTGTTCTTCCTTTGTTCCACCCATCCTTCTTCATTCTAACAATGTCATTTCTACAACTCCTCTTCTCTGTGTGTTTAAAGAACCCCTTCCCCCTCTCTGATCCGAGGCAACTTCAACTCCTTTGCTGCCTTGGCTGCCCTGCTGACCTGGTCACCCTCCCTAGATGCTTTGTGAACACCTCTCTATCCTCCTCATGCCCCGATTTTTGAACTTCATGAAGGTCAATCTCTTTTCCCTCACCTTCCACTCCACTTACTTGCTGAGCCAGCTACTGTAGGTGTTTTGGACCTGGACTGCTTACTCTGAGATCACGGCACATGTTCGTGGCCTCATTCAGCCCCTTCCAATGACTGCCCACTTCTGTTCAGCATCTATCACTGTGTTAATTTTAGCTAAATACCCCTCTAGGATGCTGCCCATTCTAGAAAAATCTGCCTTCCTGAAGTCCAACACTCTTGGCCTCGCCTTAGCCGACTCCTCCCTGTGTTGAAGAGGAACCACACTGAGTGGTGGTACTTCCTGCTAGAGGGTCATGTACTACCACATCCTGGACTTGATCACCATTTGTTAGCACCAAATCCAGTATGTTCCCCTCTAGTAGGTTCCATCACCCCTGCACTAGGTAGCTGGCTTGGATAGCCTCCAGCAGCACCTGTTCCCTGGCGTGTGCTGTAGTTACGGTCTGCCAGTCAATCCCAGGTAGGTTGAAGTCTCCCACTGTAACTGTATTTCCTTGCCACTGACTTTCCTGATTTGCTCCCCCAGCTCCCTATCCACCTCCTCACTCTGAGAGGGTGGCCTGTACACCACCCCCATCCTGAGCTTCTTACCTTTAGGGCTTTGGAGCAGTACCCATATGGCTTCTGGCCTCCCTCATCCCCTCCTTCCTTGTACACTGTATCCCTCCCTGACATAAATAGCCACCCTCCAGCCTTCCCTCCCAGTCCCTCATGAACACTTGTAACCTGGGATCATAAGATCCCAGTCATGGTATTGGGTGGCCCAGGTCTCAGATGACGGCAATATCTACCTCTCTCTCTACCATCATTGCCTGGAACTCTGCCACCTTGCTTGCTCAGCTCCTTGCATTCAAGGATAGTACAGTCCACCTCTTTCCATCTCTCCTCCCTCCACTTTGGTCTTGGTAACTTCCTCATTCTCCTCCTCCATCTCTTGGGAAGGAGGCTTTCGTCTCCTGGAGGTGACTCCTCCTGCTATCTGACTCAGCCCGCCCCAGTTTAAATCTATGTTGTTTTTAATGTACTTCTCCAGCCCCTGTCCCAATGCCCTTGTACCCTCGATGCTCAGAGGCAGCCTATCCTTGCATAAAGCCCCTTATTATTCCATGTCTCGCCCCCACCCCTACTACTCCATACCCCATTTCTGCACACCACCCCTTCAGCCACCAATTAAACTCCTGCATTCTTACCTTCCTCACTGTGCTTGCCTTAGGTACTGGGAGTACTCGGAGAACATCACTGAGCTTCCCACCCAACTGCAGATAACTCCCACTTCTCTGAACCTCTCCTGTACTTCTTCCACTGTACTGTCCTCTATGTCATTTGTTCCTAGGTGCACAATGATATGAGGCTTCCCTCCACCTTCTTCACACATTTCTGAATGCACTGCCCTACTCTCCCTGCTGTCATACCTGGCATACATCCACCCAGGTTTGGCTCTTCCTTGCTCCCCTTACTTCCCCATCTCACCCCGAGCACAGAGATCCTCTAAACAAGTACTTGCTCTCTATCCTTGCACTTCCCCATGGTTTGCCCTCCTACTAGCCCTTTTCCCTCAGAGTCCTCCTTCCATACACTGCCCTTTCCCTCCTCCTCTTCTCCTTCAATTGCACCTCCACCTGCTCTCCTCCTCCTCCGTCCTTCTGTGCCTGCTCCTTCCACAACCCCTCCCTCCACTATGTGCATCTCCTCTCACTGCCCCATGCATTGTGACTCCTTCCCCCCTACAACGTTTTGGCCTTCTTCCCCTTTATTCAGTGTGTTTGTGCCAACTCGATCTGCTTCCCTGACGCCTCCCCACTTCTACCTCGGTCTTCCCTCTCACCTTGTAACCTGTATTTCCTCTTCCTTCTGGTCCCCTGACTCTTGTTCTACAGTGCCTTCCCAAGCTCCTGCTCTGTTTCATCAGCCAGTACTGCGTACCTGTTTGTTGTTTCCAACTTCCTGCCCCAGCCCTCCCTGTAATCCCTCCTGCCTCTGCTTACCCTGAACCTCTTTTATACTTCTTTCTGTCTGCCCATGTTCCTCTTTTAAACTTCCTTTCTGTCTGCCCATGTTCCCTACCACCTGCCAACACCCCTTCGGCACTCCCAGAAACCTGTGAACTTGGTCCCCTGGCCAGCGCCCCTTCTGGCCCTTGGCAGCCTGGTCTATCCTGCAATGGAGCCCTCCTGCCCTCTGCCATATCTCTTCCTCACCCTCATTCTTGTCCCTTCCCCAGTTCCCATTTCAAGCTCTCTATCTCCAGCCTAAGCTGTCTAAACTGCCTGCATATTGGAACCCCCACCTTCCACCAGGTTCCCAGAAACAGTGGTGCCCCACACCGTTGCAACTCACAACCCTCCGGACCACAAGCTAACCAAACTACAAGAATAAATACTTCCCTTTAGACCCCAGGCACACACCTGTAGCTCCTGCTTCTTCCAGCTCCAAATACAAAGCATTCAGCATTCAGGAAGTACAAGGAATCACAGAGGAGCAAGACAGGAACTGTATCAGTTAAAACAGAAAGAAGCAGGAAGGCAGTCAGAACTGTAAAGGCCAAAAAGAAGAAAAGATAGCCAACTCAGTTAAGAAGCGGGATAAAACCTTTATAGGTACATTAGGAACAAAGAAAGACCAAGGAGGATAGTGAGACTCAATGAAGGGGGGAGGTGGGCAGAGTGTGACAGTGACAAGGCAGACAGAGATCCTGAATAAATACTTTTACTCAGTAGTCACAAAGAAGAGGGGGTACCTAAACCAAACAACAGAACTACTCTGGATATGGGGATCGATACCAGTCCATTCACAGAAGAAAGGTTACTGAAAGAACTCTAAAACTCAAAGTGGATAAAGCAATGGGGCCTGATGGGATTCATCCCAGAATTCTAAAAGAACTAAGGGTAGAACTAGGTGACACCACTGACTACTCTTTTAACAAACCATGGGAGGATGGTGTGGTACTTGAGGACTGGAGAAAGGCAGATGTTATTCCTCCACAAAAGTGGGAGCAAGGCAGAGGCAGGAAACTACAGACCCTGTTAGTTTGATCTCAGTGGTAGGAAAAATTATGGAATCACTTCTGAAAGAAAGAACTGTTGAGTACCTAGAGGTCAGCAGAGCACAGGACCCAAGGCAGCATGGATTCACAGTAGGGAGGTCATGTCAGATGAATCTAATAGATTTATTTGACTAGGTGACCAAAGTAGTAGAAAACTGAAAACAGGCCTGCACTACCCACCACTGAGAAAAGGCAGACAAAAAAGTAAATTGTCCAAACATTTGCAGTTTAATAATACAGCCTCAAACACTTCCTTAAGAGGCTACTGCAAACCGGTAGAAGTCAGTTGGGCCCTGCCTTGTTCTTCCAGCCTGTGCTAACAGCATGTATAAGGTTTGTGGATTTTGAACCTGTAACCCTAGATGGCGCTATCCCAGGGCTACTACCCCGCCTGATTTGCCACTAACAGGTTGAGGCCTGGATCCAATGGCGGGTGCCTCCACCCAGAGGTCAGGGTTTGCAATAGTTAAACTAACTTGGTCACAGCCCTCTGGGACACTGCAACCCCTTTCTTCCCACTAGTGGCCCACACAATATATCAGAATTACCTTCACAGTATACACTTACCCCAGGTCTGGTTCCGCACTGGGACCTCCTGTGAAATGAGATACAGTGCAACAATCACAGTACAGTACTTTAACATAGACAAATACCTCAGGCAGTATAACTTTGCTGAAACAAGCAGCTCTGATTTATTTAGGGGATATAACAAGGACAGGGGAAATCAGGTTAATTAGCTTATCACTCTAATAATCTACCTATGGCTCTGTGCACAGGCCTATCCCTATCAGTTACTGTCCCTGGGTACCCAAGCCCAGTGGCTAGTCCAAACCGTGGCAGCTGGTAGGGCCCTTTCTCACAGAGAAAAGGAGAATTAAACAGTCAGCAGTACAGTAATTCCATTTGGATTTAATGTGGCAATTCAACAGGAGCAACCCTGAATTAGTATCTCGACCTCCAAATAAGATAGGGTCCTTCAATGTCAGCAGGGCTCACCTGAGGTACACAAACCTCTTCACACATCCATAAAAAAGAAAGTACTATACCAGGCAGGCTGCATCTGTATCCGATCGCAATTACTGCACAATACCGGGAGAACACACAGCAGATTCAGTTCCTGACAGACCGAGTGCAATTTTCAGCAATTCTTCCAGTCTTCTACAGGGTGAGCCTGGTTTCTACTCTTCAGAGATCCTTTGATTCTTTTCACAGGACTGATTCAGTCCTAACAAGCTGTTACACAAGCTGCAGACCGAACTCTGGGTCTTACACACACGTTTTTGACTAAAACTGCACACTGAAAAGTACAGGGCTCTTTCCTTCTTCACTGCCAAGCTCAACTGAACTCCAACTGGCCGAACCGGCACTTCCTTTGAGTTCCTCCCAGTTCTTGACTGGATTGGCTGTCACTCACAATAGACTGCTGCTGTTGGTCCAAAAGGCACTGAAGTCTAAACTACATCTCCCAGAGTCACTGCCCATACAATCCTCTTGTGGCTGGCTCAGATTATGAGTCCAAGTTCTGATTCATCCAAGGCATCATTTTAGAGCTAGCTTACCCCACATGATTGGTCCAGTTCAGCAGTTCAAAACTAGAATGGGAACTAGCAGACACAGTTCTGACTGCAAAGAAAGCAGGTTAGACAAACTGTAATTTCATTATTACTCTAAATAATTTCTGGCAAACAGTTACATCTTTCAGATAGGTTCCCTTTGCACCCTAGTGACTGCAAAAATGAAGTGAATTACAGCAGCTCGAGTGGTACTAGAGAAAGGCCACAGTCCCCCATACAAAACTAATTATGTCTGCAAGCAGACAGCTCTTAAAGAGACAGTACCAGAGGCTCTAAAAACACTCACTGATAAATGGCTTAAATGCCAAAACACCATTCAGGCTTGGAGCATTCAAGCAAGCTCCTGAAGTCTTTGGAACCCCCATTTGCAGGGGTTACACACCTTTTGTTTGAGGCTGTATTATTAAACTGCAAATGTCTGGACAATTTACTTTTGTCTCTGCCTTTTCTCAGTGGTGGGTAGTGCTGGCTTGTTTTGAGTTTTCTATGTGTGTGTGTGGTTTAATTAGCACACCCTGATGTGGGGCGCTAAATACAGAGTATAGAGCAAAGTAGTAGACTAGGGAGGGGCTGTGGATGTGGCCAACCTAGACTTTAGCAAGGCATTTGACAGTCCCACACAAAAGACTAATAAGCAAGTTAGTCAGCCTGGGAATGGGTCCCAGGGTGGTAACCTGGCTAAAACACTGGTTAGACAACAGGACACAGAAAGTAATAGTAAATGGAGTCCACTCCGAGGAAGGGGGTTACTAGTGGGGTACCTCAGGGTTCAGTACTGGAACCAGTCCTCTTTAATGTCTTTATAGGTGACATTGCGAGGGCTGGAAGGAAAAGTATGCCTCTTTCCAGATGACACAAAGATCTGCAACAGGGTTGATACATAAGAGGGGTGGAAAGGATGAGAAGGGACTTGCAAGGTTGGAGGAATGGTCAAAAGTATGGCAGCTTGGACTCAATGCAAAGAAGTGCAAAGTAATGCACCTGGGAAACAAAAACCAGGGAAGTGTGCACAATGGGGGTACTACCAACAAGAAAAATGGAATGGGACCTGGGGTAGTCATATCAGATGACCTAAAGGTAGGCAAGCAATGTGAGAAGGCAGTAAGGATACTAGGATGCTTAGAGAGGCATCACCAGTAGAAAACTGGAAGTTGTTATCCCTCTGTACAGACAGTTGGTGAGACCCCATCTGGAGTACTGCGTGCAGTTCTGAAACCCCATCTCACAAGGCCCTGCAGACAGCATGGAGCAGTCCAGAGGGAGGCAAATAAAATGTGCAGGGTCTGCACCAAAGCCATATGAAGAGAGACTAAAGGAGCTTAATATGTATACCCTAGAGGAAAGGAGGGAGAGTGGGGACATGATAGAAACATTCAAGTACCTCAAGGAATCAACAAAGTCCAAAATGGTAGCATCTTTCAGAAAAAGAGAAGTACAAGAACAAGGGGGCAATCTGAAGATTGATGGGGGCCAGGCTCA
This sequence comes from Neoceratodus forsteri, assembly GCA_016271365.2. Lineage (NCBI taxonomy): Eukaryota > Metazoa > Chordata > Ceratodontiformes > Ceratodontidae > Neoceratodus > Neoceratodus forsteri. The sequence continues at coordinate 1,480,966,710 of CM057456.1, forward strand.
GTAGCAACGTGAAAGTATTTTTCACAGAGACGGTAGTGGACGATGGAACAGCCTTCCAGAGGAAGTAGTGGGTCAAAACAGTGGGGAATTCAAGAATGCATGGGACAGACATCAGACAACCCTGGTGGGGGTAGAAGAAGTAGGCTGTTGGATAACTAGGCTCTGCAGCTTATCCAAAGGTAGGGAAATGGGCAGATTAGGTGGACCAAGCAGTCCTTATCTGCCATCAAAGTCTTTGTTTCTGTGTTCATCAGGGTCCCTATTTCCCACACTATCTGTGTCCAAAAGGTCTGTAAGACAGGGCAGGACCAAACATAGTGAAAGTAGGAACCTAAATCTGTCCCACACCTCCCACACATTGGAGACACAGTAGGATTATATTTATGTACTATCGGGTGGACAGTAGAGTCTGTGAACACATTTATAAAAATATTTTTATATTTATTACAGACAGTAAAGTATAGTTACATAAAATCTTACCATAACAGTAGATCTTGAGAGAACCTCTTGCAGTAGGTAATAACCATTAGGACTAAGCCGCCAGGACCACATGGAAACCTTCAGCTAGCAGTGTCTGGTGGGGACCCACCTGACATCACTTTAGGGACGATCAGCGTGACGCTATATAGTGAGTGGTACCCATGCCTGCTCTCCACCTCCCGCCAGAGACCTAGAAAGGTGCAACAGGAGAAGGATTGGGCCCTGGAGCCAAGAAAATATATGTAAGAAGAAGCAGCAGAACCTTTATTTTCAGAAAGAGATGTGCAAGAACAAGGGGCATGGCTTAGAGGTAATGTTAGAAAGTATTTTTCACAGAGAGGGTTGTGGATGATGGAACACAGCCTTCCTGAGGAGGCTGTGGAGTCAGGAACAGTGGGAGAATTCAAGAATGCATGGAACAGACATAAGGCAATTCTAGTGGGATAGGAGGAAGTAAGCTGTTGATTAACTAGAGTCTGCAGCTTATCCATCAGGTAGGGAAATAGGGCAGACTGAGGGGCGAGCAGTCCTCATCTGCCATCAAATTCTATATTTCTATGTAACCTCAGGGGAAGGTGGAGGAAAGTACCTACTGTAAGAGCTCTCTCGATCTATTGTTACATAAGATATTACATAATGCACTTACATCGAGAGGGCTCTTGCGTAGGTAATAACCATTAGTGCAGAGTCCAAGCAGACAACCAGACAAGCTGGTCAGCAAAGTGGCGCTCAGGGTTGGGGCACTGGATGCCGCGCCATGCTTGTGACCTGGGTTCAGGAACAGACTTGGGTCACCGAGGGTTGTAGGGAGGGACTGTGCAGCTGGAGGACTGCTCTCCCTTCCTGGGGAGGGATCCGGTCTTGCACCACTTTAGCGGCCCCTGATGGAAATCAGGGGCAGAACAGAGATGTAGTGCCGAAACAGGGGAGGAGCAGCAGCGGAGCGTTGGCAGTAACTGCCATGACTTCACTGCATGTCCGCGCTCCTGTGGGAAACCAAAAAAATCCCCAGAGGACCGGGAGTCAGACGAGGGCCCTAGGAACTGGCCCCACATCCCCATTACTGGACCACTCGACGGTCCGGTGCCACCTCTCACAGGATGCACCTCTAATTTCAGAAAGAGCCACCAGGTAGGTGAGGCGGCCCTCTCCTTGGGGGTGATCTGGGGGCTGGGAAGTCCTGGTGGAAGGAAACAAAGGAGGAAGGTCTCGGCAGGGAGTAAGAAGTCCAGATCAGTGGGCACCTCTGAGAGATGCCCCGAGCCGGCCGGAGCAAAAAATAAAGTAAAAAAAAATTCAGACAATTCTGAAACCTGGGAGGCAACGAAGGTCTGTAGTAGACAGGGGTCTAGGATTAAAGCCCTGAAGGACGTTACTAGGACAAAGTCAGTCCTGAACCTAGAAGCAATGTCCAACCTGTAACGCTTACTAAAGGTGTGGACAGAACTCCAAGTGGCTGCCACACATCTGTCAGCAGCAGAGACATTTCTGAAACAACCAGTAGATGCAGCCATGCCTCTTGTTGAATGCCCCTTAACTTCCCCTGAATTGGCTTGTTATACTTCTAATAAAAAGGATGCAGTTTGCCAACCATTTAGACAAACACTGTTTAGAAACAGAAGTGCCCTCTTTAGGTGCAAAGGAAATGAACTGATCCATTTTGCAGACTGACTTTGCTCGTTAGTGTAGTAATGCAAAATTCTATGTACAGTGGCGTGAAAAAGTATTTGCCCCTTCCTGATTTTCTATTATTGCATATTTGTCATACTGATGTTTTCAGGTCTTTAGAGAAATGTAATATTAGATAAAGGGAACCTGAGTGAACAAATAACACTTGTTTTTTTTTTTATTTCACTTATTTAATGAAAAAAGTTAACCAACACCAACTGGCACTGTGTGAAAAGTACTTGCCCCTTACACTTAATAACTGGTTATGCCACATTTAGCTACAATGACTGCAACCAAACACTTCCTATAATTCAATATCAGTCTTTCACATAGCTGTGGAGGAATTTTAACCCACTCTTCCTCGAGAACTGCTTTAATTCAGTAACATTTGGTAGGTTTTCGAGCATGAACTGCTCATTTCAGGTCCTGCCACAGCATCTCTATTGGGTTTAAGTCTGGACTTGACTAGGCCACTCCAAAACTTTAATTTTACTTTTTTTAGCCATTCTGATGTGGACTTGCTTTTGTGTTTTGGATCATTGTCTTGCTGCATGACCTAACCACGCTCAGCTTCAGCTGACAGATAGATGACTGGACATTCTCCTAAGAATTTTCTGGTACAGAGCAGAATTCATGGTTTCTTTAATTATGGCAAGTCATCCAGGTCCTTAGGCAGCAAAGCATCCCCACACCATCACACTACCACCACCATGTTTGACTGTTGGTATGGTGTTCTTACTGTGGAATGCTGTGTTTGCTTACGCTAGACATTATGGGATCCATGTTGTCCAAAAGTTCCACTTTGGACTCATCTGTCCATAGAACATTTTCCCAAAAGGCGTGTGGATCATCCAGGTGCTTCTTGGCAAATGAGAGACGAGCATTTATGTTCTTCTTGGTAGCAGTGGTTTCCGCCTTTGCTACTTCTCACATGAAGCCCATTTTTGCCCAGTCTCTTTCTGATTGTGGAGTCATGAACACTGACCTTAGCTGAGGCAAGAGAAGCCTGCAGTTCTTTGGATGTTGTTTTAGGATCCTTTGAGACTTCTTGGATGATTTTACACTGCCCTTGGAGTAATTTTGGCAGGCCGCCCACTCCTGGGAAGGTTCACTACTGTTCCAAGTGTTCTCCATTTGGAGATTATGGCTCTCACTGTGGTTCGATGGAGTCCCAGAGCCTTAGAAATAGCTTTGTAACCCTTTCCAGACTGATAGAGGGCAACAAATTTTTTCTGATCTTTCAGGAACTTCCTTTGATCATGGCATAATGTGCGTGTTGAATCTTTGTGCTGGCAACGTGACTCTGATGGTAAGGCCAAAATAAGTGAGGTTTATATTGAGCAGGGCTGGCTGTAATCAAGCCTGGCTGTGTTCAATCAGCTGACTCTAATTATCCCTTTAATTGGGTTGATTTAACTAGGGGCAATTACTTTTCACACAGTGCCAGTTGGTGTTGGTTAACTTTTCATTAAATAAATGAAATAAGTAAAAAAGTGTTATTTGTTCACTCAGGTTCCCTTTATCTAATATTATATTTTGTCTAAAGACCTGAAAACATCCAGTGTGACAAATATGCAATAATAGAGAAAATCAGGAAGGGGCAAATACTTTTCACGCCACTGTACATCTAGGGTGTGTAGAATTGCTTTCCCTTGATTAGAATATTCAGGGTAATACACTGGTAGTTGAATAGTCTGATTCAAAGTAAACTCAGAAATCACCTTTGGTAATAACTTAGGATTTGTACGCAAAGCCACCCTGTCTTGGTGGAAAATCAAACAATGCTATCAGGGCCTGAAGCTCGGAAATCCTTAGAGCAGAAGTTAATAGCAACCAAAGAGTACCTTCCAAGAAAGGTAGCGCACGTCACAACTCGCAGCCAGTTCAAATGGGGGCACAGTGAGTTTCTCAAGAATTAAATTCAAGTCCCAGGGAGGAGCCAGGCTCCTAACTGGGGGTTTTAAGTGGAGGATCCTTTTCAGAAAGGTTTGGGATATCTCCAGCTGAGCCAAAGTCTTGCCATCCACCAGAGTGTGGTAAGTCGAAATGGCAGACAAGTGTACCTTTAGAGTAGCGAGCTTAACCCGAGGTCGGAAAGATACAGCATATACTCCAGGACCTGTGGTACAGGGCAGGGAAGGGTCCCGACCCTTTGACATGGCCCAGATGGAAAATCTCTTCTATTTCATAGCGTAGTGGTTCTGGTAGAAGGCTTCTTGCCTTCACTAATACCTGAGCCACCCTGGAAGAGACTCTGAAACATGAAGTGCTACGTCAGTAGGTGCCACGCGTGATGAGTGAAGGGATTTGGGGCCTGGATGGACCAGGGTGCCCTGCTCCTGAGTCAAGAGATCCTGGCAGATGAGCAGAGGAATCAGGGGTTCCACAATCAACTGCTGAAGTAGACAGAACCAAACTTGGCATTGTCAGTGAGGGGTGATTAGGACTCAGTGTGCCCTTCTGTCTGCAGTTTCAGCAGCACTCCTGCAACAATGGAAAGGAGGAATACGTGAGAACCTCCCTGTCCAGCAGAGAGACAGTGCATCTCACCAGACAACACCATGCCGGGAACGAGCGAGCAGAAACTGGGTAGCTTTGCATTGGATGGGGATGCGAACAGATCAAGGTCTGGTCTGCCCCAAGGTCGAAGACTCTTCTACCACTGACTGTCTCATTTGGTATACGTTACTTACAGCAACATGGTCGATGCGGACAACATCGCCATGTCATTGTGAATTCCACCTGGGACCCCGGCACCTTTCCTAAGGTCCTGTACCCCATCCTCGAATCAGCTCCGCTCGAGTTGATAATCATAAGAGGGGTACAGTCTCCGAACACAAGAACTTTTAACTCAAGCGGCACCATGCCAACCGCACTGCAGTCGATGCAGTGGTGTCAGGAAAACGTCACGCCGACAAGAAAACTGTCGATGCGGTGTCATAGACCCATCTCATTTCCCACTTGTGAGCCCTGGCTTGTAAAGCGGCTGAGGCTGTCTGCTAAGTCATTCTGAACACTCGGGCATGCAATGCCGTGAGATGAAGGCTGTGTTGATTGCCCAGGACCATACACGCATCACTTCCCGACATAGGGATATGAGCTGCCGTCCTTGCTTGTTCAGATACCATACTACGCATATTGTCCATCTGGATCAGAGAGATCTGGGGCTGGAAGGCCTGCAAGGCGACAGCACTGCTCTCATTTCCAGCACACTGATGTGTAGATGCAGTTCTCTCTGAGACCAGGACCTCATGCCCTGTGATCCCCTAAGTGAGCTCCCAACCCAGTCCTGAAGCATCTGTCATTAGGGTCTGGTGGGGAGGTGTTGAAAACAGACACCTCTGTTGAGGTTGTCTGGATTCTGCCACCAAAAGAGATCTTGGGCCATATGACTGGAGGTCAAGACTATGTTATCCAAGTCGCCTGACCTCTGATCCCATTTACCTGAAGCCCACTGTGTGACCCACATGTGAGTCAGGCTAGGTGAACTGCTGGGATGGCTGCCGCCATGAAGCCCAGTAGGCACAGAACCAACGCTGCCGAGGTCAGGACGCTGGGAAGCCACAAAGCTGGCTTGCCTTCTCAGGGTTTCTGTCCTGTCCTAAGGGAGGAACTCCATCCCTGGACCATATCCAGCACTGCCCCAATGAATTGCAGGCACTGTGACAGTAAGAGGTGGGACCCGAGGTAGTTGACGTGATGCCCACTTGGTTGAAAAGGTCCAGAGTAGCTGACAAGGAGGTAATCAGACTGTTTCTCAATGGGCTGACAGAAGCCACGTCAGGCACGGGAAAACATGGATGCCTTGAAGGCGCAATACTGCAGCCACCACCGCCAGGCACTTCATGAACACCCTGGTGGTGACAAAAGGCCAAAGGCGAGGGCTTTGAATAGAAAATACTCCTCCTAGAAAGTAAATCTGAGGAAGCGAAGTGCTGGATGGTAAGATAGGGATATGTAGGTAGACATCCTGCATATCCAAGGCACAAAGCCAGTGTCCCTGGGTAGCAAGGGAAGGAGACCTGGAAGGTCATCATACAGAACCTCTTGTACTCCATGTACAGGTTTAGGTTCTGAGGTCCAAGATCGGTCAAAGATCACCCGGCATTTTGGGCACCAGGAAGAAGTGGAAGTAGTACCTTCACGCCTGGTTCTGAGGAACAGGCTCTATGGCTGCTTTCTTAGTAGACAGTCTATTTCCTCTCTGACAAGATAAATATGTCCTGGAGGGTTTATTGAGGTCTCTCTATAAACTCTATTGTGTGTTCTTGGGCTATGAGCTAGAAGTATTCACAGGTCTGAAGTGATGCGCGCAACCCGGTGAGTGGCTTACCAACCTGCCTCCTGCCAGTTCCTCCTGAACTGGCGATGGAGGCGAGAGGTGTAGCGAGTCAGGAGGGAAATTGGTAGGTGCCGCTCTGGAGCTCTCTGGGAATTGCTGGGCAGCACTCTGTTGAAGGAGCATGACGTTGTTCTGACGTCAGTTGGGTTGTTGCTGTTGCGGATGCCTTTGCTGCCCTACGAAATGGTTGCTTTGGCTTAGTAGGGCTTGTACATGAACTGGACTGAACTGGACAGAGTGCAAAACAGCCTTTGTCCTGTAAGTCAATGATGATGTCTTTGATGTGCCTCCAAAGAACAGGTCCCCTGAAGGGAGCATCTTGGATGGCAGACAATGTCTGGTGCCAGGCCGAATTTCTCAGCCATGAGTGTCTGCATAGGCTCATGGCGGTAGTCGTACCATGGGCTGAAGCATCCACTGCATGATAAGTGGCCCTTAGGGCACAACAGCAAGCTGATCTAGGTGTTCTGACCATTTGAGCTATGTTTGTTTTAAGTCTGAGTCAGGTAGCATCTCAATTTTTGATTCTAACTGACCCAGAATGTATTTCTGGTAGACCACCATATGGGCTACACAGTTAAGGGCTTGAATAGCTACTGTAGAGAGGATGAGTAGAATTTACATCCAAACTGATCAAGCTGCCCAGACTCCTTATCCGGAGGGAAGTGCTCAGCTGCTTTAGTGTGGTCGAGCGGTCATGAGCAGTGCTGATGACCACTGAGTCGGCCTTCGGATGGACAATAAGGTGGTCCTTGCCCTCAGGGGTGTGATAAAGTCAGTCAGCCTTTTTGGCTACAGCAGCCAGAAAGGCTGTTTTCCAGATTGTGAGGCCAGGTCCTCATGAGGGCCCATCCATGGGGTTGGGGGATAGTGTAGGAGACTGATCTGTCAAATCGAGATGTTCAGCAAGTCTCTGATGTTGAGGATCTTGTTTCTCGGCTTCCAATTGTTATGTCTCTTGAATCTTCCAGAGGAGCTTCATTAGAAAAACGTCCTCCAGAGAGGATTTTGGAGATTCCTTAGGTTTTGGGTCATCCGTTATAGGAGACTCAATCTGAGCTTAATGGAGAGGAGTCTGACTCAGATTCTGACATCGGACTCCTGTCAGGTTGTGTGACCCTAGGCTAGGGTTGTCAATGGCTGCAGGGAACCCTCTGGGACGGTCGGTCAGATTATGGGTCTTGGGCGACCTACCAGGGGTCAAGGGTGAGACTCAACTGGCGAAAGAGACCTTATCATCCGCTCCGAGTGCACTGAAGGAGTAGCCACCAGCTGACACCTGTCTAGCTCGGATGCCTACTGCATCTTGGCTTGCTCCACCAAGAGCGAATATCACCTGCAAGTCCACCTGAGGCTGGGAAGGTAGAGGTGGTCGACAAATAGAAGGATACCCTGGCGAAGAGTAACCGGACACAGAGTATTGATTTGTTGGGTAACCTGGCGATGGGTAACCAGCGTAGGAGATCCCAGCGTGGATAGTAAGGTGCAAGATAACCTGGGGTACCAAGGCATCGGTAGCTCGTGGAGGACCTGGAGGGGCCTGGCTGAGGATCCAATGGCAGCACCAGGGGACCCAGCAAAGGATCAGATGGCGCAAAGGGACGTCTGGTGTTGAGCCTCAGGTGGAAGGTCCAGCATTTTTTTTTTTTTCGCTTTTTATTTACAGGGAAGGAGGACTAGACAATTTTTGCTTATTTTCAGCCTCGTCCCGGGATACAGATGGATGCCAACTGAAACTGAACCAGATTTTAAGCTGTTGGTGGTACTTTTAGTGAATTGGCCCTGAAGGACTAAAAGGTTCTCCTGGGGTCTGGGGAGCAGTAGGGTCCAGACGGGGAACGTTAGGTGTAAGCGCCAGACCCAGGTGGTATCGACAGGCAGACGCCTCCCGCCTCTCTTCAGGGGTGTACAGGGAATCTGAAGGGTCCACCACAGGAGGCGGAGACTGAGTGTCCAGAGAGGGCAAACCTTCCTGGGAAGCCTGCAGCACAGGTGGCAGCTGGTCCAGAGTTCTACATCGGCCTGTTCCGAGGCCCGATGGAGGGTCTGAAGCTTGGCATTTGCCGATGGACCGTGTTCAACTAAGCTGACTGGGGCATTCACCAGCAGAGCCAGCATCCAACTTATCAGTTGTGGCCAGGTCGCTGTCACAGAGGAGCTGACGGTTGACTTATCAGTCTTGCCACTCACCTTAGACCCAGAGGTTTTGATGTGCCTAAGAGTAGCAGGCGTCTCCAGTTTCCTGGAGACTCCCACCAGAACAGAGACCAGCTCTAGTGGGGTGTCAATTTCTGATCGGTGGCGAAGCAGACTTGGTGGGGGCGCTTCCCAGGGGAAGGCCTCTCGGTGTCTGGTTCCTGATGGAAGTCACAAGCATGAAGGGACCGGTCCCGATGTCTCTCATTGTCCTCCTTCTTGCGATGTCCACGGTGAAGAAGAAACTCCCAAGTTTCTGCAGCTCCTTCTCCATGGAGGCCATTTTTGTTTTAAAATATGGGCTTCTAGGCCTCACGGATGATGCCTGCGGTGGCCTGGTTGAAGCTCTGCAGGCCTTACAGTCCTCGGTCTTATGCTCCAGGCAGAGGCAGAAGAGGCAGAGGGAATGGCCATCCTTGTGAGGGAGCTGAGATACACAGGAGTCGACTTATTTTTATGCAATTTGGAAGGCAGACGCACGACACACAGGAAACTTAGAAATACTAACACTCTAAGAAATAAAGAAAAAGGAGCAGAAATACTCATCTATACTGGCGGACTTCAGAAGCGTGCATTCTCCACAAGGTCGCCACACTGATGCTGGTCACATGACGCCGAATGGGTGGTCCCCTGTCAGACACTGCAAGCTAAAAGTCTTCCTTGGGGTCCTGGTGCCTGGCGGCTTAATCCTAATGGTTACTACCTACTGCAAGAGACCTCCTCAAAGTAAGAGTTTACTTATGGGTGGGGTCAGAAAACTGTCTTCCATAGAGCAGAGCTTCTTATTAGGCCTTTTGGGTGTTTCTTGGAGCACCAAGTATAAAGGTGATCTACCTCACGCCAATGGTGAGGTGGTAGTTTGACACCTCCCCAGTCCCTTATCATATGCTCTAGTCTGAGGAAACCGTAAAAGATTTGAGTGCGGAATGCTATGCACCTCTGCAGCTGCTCAAAAGAGCAGACGACTCTTTGGTATGCCAATCTCCTACACATCTAAGGTCCCTCCTTTCCCAATCACAAAATCCTGTGTCTGCCAAGCTGGGGACAAAAAGGGTTCCTGCTCCCTAAGAGCAACAGGATTTCATCCTCTACAGCACCCACGCAGGCACGAGTGGTCCCCAAACCTCTAAGACTGACACAACTAGGGAGTTGGGCACGCCTAAACCTGCATAGGCTCTGCATCCCTGCCTAGCTAACTAAGCAGACTGTCTCCCGGCAGTCTCGCTCCTCCAGATCCAGCCAAGCAGCTTCCTCTAGCCTGCTGACCCAATCTTGGACAAAGCGATACTGCATGCTAAACAGTAATTCCTAAGATCTAGGAAGTTCAACTCCCCATTGACATCCGCCAACCGCTGAAGGCTAGTGTGAGAATGTTTACCCTGCCAGATGAATTCAGAAAAGGTTCTTCCAACCGCTTGATATCACTATCTGGTAAGGCCCATGTGCAACATCTGCATGACATATGGGAGCCTTGGTAGGGGGTTCATTTTAGTGACATTGATCTGCCCTAACCAAGATATGGGGAGGGCACCCACCCACTCAACTCTATAGTTTTAATAAGAGGGTGTGAAGGGTGGTAGACTCTGGAGAACCTCGTTCGCTTTCACCCTTTTAAAGTCTGTTGCAACAGCACTGAGACAACTTCCTGATTTTCATTGCTTTCTTAACTCTTCTTGTTCTTACTCCCTTTTCCCCATCTACAGGCAGGCCACCTATACGATATTCTCCTGTCCCTTCCTGAAATAATCTTGTTTCTGGTCGTGGAGCTCCGCTTGCCAGTTTCCAGTCCTCCACGACAGGACTCCCTCAAGAACGTGTAACACGCTATTACACGATCATGCAAATGTTTCCCTTTGCGAACTAGAAGTGGGTTGCCATCTGGGAACAAGTGACCATCAAACAGTGTGGTTCAAGTTAAACTCAGCTACAGAGTCAAGCCATACAAAAGTGAGAGTACTGGATTTCAGGAGGGCTGACATTGGCAAGATGGGAGAGTGCCCTCAGAAAAGCACTAGCAAACAGGCTAGAAGGAGGGTGGAGCAACAATGGGAATCATCAAACTGCCATCACAGAGGCAACAAGCCTTGTAGAAGCAAATAAATCAAAATCGAAAGAAAAAGCCACTATGGTTCTCAAAACAGGTGGCTGGGAAAGTCAGGGAGAAAACGATAGCATTCAGGAAGTATAAGGAAACACAGAAGGAGCAGGACAGAGAGCTGTACCAGTTAAGGCAGAAGGAAGCAGGGAGGGAAGTCAGAATAGCAAAGGCCCAAACTGAGGAAAAGATAGCCAACTTGGTTAACAAAGGGATAAAACCTTTATAGGTACATCAGCGAGCGAGAAAGTCAAAGGAGGAGAGGAGACTGAATAGAATGAACGTGGTGGGCAGAGGGGACAGTGAAAAGCAGGGACACTGAACTAATATTTCTGCTCAGTATTCACAAGAGAGGAGGGGAAGTACCTAATCCAATTAACAGAAGCACTTTGATGGGGGCTGATCCCAGTCATTTCATTAGAAGAAAGGGTTCTGCAAGAACCCCAAAACTGAAGGTGGACAAAGCAATGGGGCCTGATGGAATTCACCCCAGAATTCTAAAAGAATTATGGGGAACTAGTGAAACCACTGGCTACTCTTTTAATAAATCATGGGAGGATGGTGTGGTACACGAGGACTGGAGGAAGGCGGATGTGATTCCTCTTCACAAAAGTGGGACCAAGACAGAGGCAGGAAACTACAGACCTGTCAGTTTGACCTCTACAGTAGGGAAAGTGATGGAGTCACTTCTGAAGGAAAGAATTGTTGAGTACCTAGAGGCCAGTGGGGGCACAGGACCCAAGGCAGCATGGTTCACAGCGGAAGGTCATGTCAGACTAATCTAATAGATTTCTTTGACTGGGTGACCAAAGTAGTAGACTCAGGAGGGCTGTGGATATGGCCTACCTAGACTTTAGCAAGGCATATAACACAGTCCCACACAAAAAGATTATAGTCAAATTAACCAGCCTGGGAGTGGGTCCCAGGGTGTAGCCTGGGACAACAGGACACAGAAGGTAACTGTAAATGGAGTCCACTCTGAAGAAAGAGGGGTTACTAGTGGGTACCGGTGAGGGTTCATGCTGGGTCCAGTCCTTTTAGTCTTTATAAAGTGACATTGCAGAGGGAATGGAAGGAAAAGTATGCCTCTTTGCAGATGACACAAAGAACTGCAACAGGCTGATACACAAGGAGGCATGGAAAGGATGAGAAGGGACTTGGCAAGGTTGGAGGAATGGTCAAGTATGGGCAGCTAGGATTCAATGCAAAGAAGAGCAAATAATGCACCTGGGAAACAAGAACCCAGGGGAAGAATACACAATGGGGGGGGTGGTAGTAACAACAACAAAAGGAAAGGGACCTGGGGGTAATCATATCAGATGACCTTAGGTTAGCAAGCAATGTGAGAAGGCAGTAGGGAGAGGCATCACCAGCAGAAAACAGGAAGTTGTTATCCTGCTGTACAGACAGTTGGTGAGACCCCATCTGAGTACTGTGTCCAGTTCTGGAGACCCCATCTCCGCAAGGACATAGACAGGATAGAGGCAGTCCAGAGGAGGGCAACTAAAATGGTAGGGTCTGCAAGAGAAGCTGTATGAGGAGAGACTTAAGGAGCTTAATATGTATACCCTTGAGGAAAGAAGGAGAGGGAGACATGATAGAAACTTTTAAGTACCTCAGTGGAATCAACAAAGTCCAAGAGGCTAGCATCTTTCAGAAAAGAGACGCAAGAACAAGGGGACACAATTTAAAGATAGAGGGGGACGGTCTAGGGCAATGTGAGGAAGTATTTTTCACAGAGAGGGTAGTGGATGCATGGAACAGCCTTCCTGAGGAGGTTGGGGGTCTAAAACCGGGGAGAATTCAAGAATGCATGGGACAGACATAAGGCAATTCTTGTGGGGGTAGGAAGAAATAGGCTGTTGGTTAACTAGGATCTCGGTTCATCCTGTAGGTAATGGAATGGCAGACTAGACTGGCGGAGCGGTCCTTATTTGTCACCAAAGTCTATGTTTCTATGAACGGCAAGGTGATGCGAGCGAGTCCAGTTTGCCATAAGCATAAAAATAAAAGAGAATTGTACCTACAGGCTGTAGCATTAGTCTGCAAGGTGGTGCATTGTAGCATATTTGTAGCATATTGTCCCAAAATTTCATATTTATAAAATAAGAGGTTAGCTGTAACCCTGATAGCGTTGTGTTGTAAGGCTTGTGTTGCAGCGTGATTTACAGAAAAAAAACAGATATTGCTTGGTAGGTAGAAAAGGCAGAATTTTGTTGTCAGCTACCTTTCTTTCCAGAAGGGTCTCCTCATTTAAACGTCTAGAGCCCTGTGTCCATGTTTCTGAGAAAACATGAGACAAAGAGCAGCGGGTTCGCTTACAGGACTGGTTAGTGCTGCAGCCTTTTACTGTTTTCAGTCACAAGAATAAAGCTGCCAAATGAATGCATTTGGTTAAAAGTTTGGTTTGGGTAAAACAATATAATACATAATTGTGGCATTTCAGACTGTTAGGCATTTTAGGTTTACCTGCATAAATGTCTATGTACAACTAAAGGTCTTGCTTTTGGTATAGGTTTGGCCTGCTTTGTTTGCTTCTCAGCCCTTCCTGCCTCAGCCGACACGTGAGGGCCTGAATAGCATGGAACTGCCCAAACCAAGAATATTTCCTTTCTAATGTATTAAAAGTTATGTTAACAACAATATGTTATTTTTAAGTGAACCATGCAACAGAAGTGTACAGATATAAAAATAAACATTGTTTGCTAAGATTTTGTTGTAACAATGGATGAAGGGCGGAGCCTAGATTCACTACCTGATCCCAGCTTGCTATATAAAGAAAGCCTTTACAGAGATCAGATCAGATTAGGCTCAGATGAGTTCAGATCATTAGATCCTTAATGTGAGTTGGCATGGACTCAGCAAGGAGCTGACCTAACTCAGACCCTAGTGCCTTCTAGTGGTCATCAGTTATTGGATTTTACTTTGAATTATTGACTTGAACCTCTTTTATTTCTTTGGTCATCTACAGTTCACTAGTTTGTTTTCTTTGTTTTGCTGCATAAAAGCTATTTTGAGTTTGGATCCTGGTGTCTGCTTCCATCAATTCCCACACCTCCTACAGAGGGGTATAGTTGAGGCGATACAACGTGCCCAGATCTTTACCTACATAAATTCCAAAGTACTTAAAAGCAACAGTTACTTTCTTCAGCCCCCACTGCCAGTCCAGTGGTGCCCCCTATCCTCACTCTGTCACGGTCAGCATCTCTAACTTGCCCAGGCTACTTTTATACCCAGAAAATTCTGCAAACCTAGCAACTATAGAAAGAAGTGATGGCATGGAGTTCTTGAATTTATGACATACAATAGCATGTCATCTGCATAGTGTTACTTTGTGCAATTGGCCAGACTTCCCTAGGACCCCTCTTATTTGAGGATTACTCCTGATGCTGACAGCCAGCGACTCTATAGCCAGTTCAAATAGTAATGGGGAGAGGGACACCCCTGCCTTGTTCCTCTAAACAAAGGAAATTTAATCCAGAGAGATCCATTCACCAACTGGACGCCACAGGAGACCTAGAGCGCGCTTTTGACCAGTACTCACAAAAGCTGTCCCCTAAACCAAACTGGCCCAGCACCTCAAACATGTAATCCCATTCTATACAATCAAACACCTGCTCGGGGTCCATGGAGAGCACCAAGGTGCCCCCATGGGCAGAAAGGCTCCCATACCACATTCAGTAATTTTTTTTTTTTTATTACACATTATGATAAGAGAGGCGCCCCTCGAACAAAGACGGTCTGATCCAGGTGGACCAGCTCTGAAAGGACAAGGTCCAGGCGGCTCACAAAAATGTTTGCTAAGATTTTAAGATCACAATCAGTAGCAATTGGGCGGTACGAGGAACAACTGTAGGATCCTCCCCTGCCTTTGGCAGGACACAGATCATTGCCTCGTAATATGATGCAGGTAGTGCTTCCCCCAATTTCCCGGGAAACCTCACATAGCGGGTCTACTAGCTGGTCCAGCATAGCTTTATACTGTTTCACAGGAATCCGTAGATAGCCCACTAGCCTTGCCACTTTCAAGCTTCGATTGCACATCAAATATCCTCCTTAGTGACCTCTGTCCCAGGTTGTTCCTGCTGCGCTCTGATAGGCTAGAAAGTACCACCCCATCCATAAAAGTCTGAGCCTCAGCCAGTTTCCCAACAGACTCGGTCCGATATAGATTTTTTTTTTATCATGACATATTTTACCCCTAGCAGCCACTGACCTGCCTTCAATCCAGCCACACGCCAGCTCCATCTCCGAACCCGACATGGCACACCCAGCTGGCATATGTAGCTCTGTCTTCGAGAGGGGCATCCCTATTGCCCCTGCACCAGACGAGGAACCATTGCCAGCATGCAGATCGAGCATCTTTGTCCGGGCGGAGTGCGGCCATCAAACTGCCGCGGCCTGTGCTGCTGCTCCATTTTTCCAGTTTTCTACCCTGGGTGCAAGCGCACGAAGTCTGGGCACAAATGTGCCGATGTCTGTCAGACCATCCAGCTATGCCAACTCTAGCAGTGCCCCTGATCGCCACCGGGGCCGCTGCAGAGCGATAGCTCCAGATCCCTCCCTGGGAACAGGAGAGCAGTCCACCGGATGCTCTATCCTTATCCCCCGCCGACCCCTGACGGCTCAGGCTCACGCCTGAACCTGTGGCTGCAGGCAAGGTGTGGCGCCCAGCACCTCAACCTCAGTGCCACCGGCCAGTCCGATATAGATTTGGTAAATTGGCATAACTGCTCTCTAACAGCCGCCTTGTCATTAAGTAGTTTCCTGATGATTCTTAATCCTGAGATATATGATGGGCCTCCTCCCTTTAACTAAGTTGACCAACGGGGGCCTGGTTTATTGCCATATTCAAAAGAGTCTTTTAATGAATAGCCAGGTTTTGAGGGCCTCCCCAATAATAGTCCATTTAACGCTTCCTGGCTGCGTAATTAATTGTTTCAGAATGTCCTGTCTCACCCCAGGCCACTTCTTCATCGAGTTCCTTAAGGCTTCACTCCAACTCCCTCCTCCGTCCTCCTGAGACTTTTTATGCATAGCAACAAAACTAATGATGAAGCTTCTAATAAAGGCCTCTGCCAGCATCCCAGAAGACCTTAGAGGTGAAGTCGTATCCTTGTTAGCTTCCTGATAAATCTTCCACTGATCCTTAAGAAACCCTTGAAATTCTTTGGTACCCAAAAGGTAGTTTGGGAACTTCCAGAGTGGTGGACCCTCCTCTCCTCTACCATTCCCAAGGACAGAATCACCATAGCGTGGTCTGAAATTTGTATGGAGCTGTGTTTTACAGACATCAGCCTGGGTACCAGCTACAAGGAATGTAAATATAGTCAATTCGGGACCATGACTTGTGGGGATGGGGAACAAAAGTAAATTCCTTTCTCTGGTGTTGGCCGATCTCCAGCTATCCATGAGGTTCAAATCAATAAGCCCCATTTGCCATTGTCTTAGGGTTCCCTGTCTCTGCCCTCTTCGAATGATCCAATTGGAGTCCATGGTTCTATTAGAATCACACACCTCATCACCAGTCCCAGAAACTGTTCTTTGACAATTATATCCAAATAAATTGGTAAAAGTGAGGGTCAAAGATGGCCGGAGCATAAATACTAGCTAACGCCACTTGTTGCCTGTGTAATTCCTTCAACAAAATGTATCTTCACCCTGGGGTCCACCACTACTCATTTTATTTGAAAGGGAAGGTGCTTATGAATTAACACCACCACCCCATGCTCATGTGATGTATAGGGTGCCACATGACATGTCCCAACCCAACCCCTGATCAACTTTTGGTGCTCCAACACAGTCAGATGCATTTCTTGAAGCAAAGCCACCTGCATATTTTGTCGCTTTAATGCCAAGACACTGGTGCATTTAATCGGGGAAGAAAATCTCAAACATTCCATGAGACAACTGTAATACCCTTTAGCTGTACCCATCACAAACAGTATTAAATCTACAATTAAAAATCAGAGGTTCTGTCTTTTGTCTCTTCTATGAATGAAAATAGACCATTGTGTTTCATCCATAACCTTGATGCATTTATTTATTTATTTAGCTTTTGTTAACCAGGTAAGTACACTAGACAAGAATTTGCCTATTTTCAGGTAATGCACCCGGGAGAGTACAGGAAATTACATACTTACACACTTGGGACGACATGGTACATAATTAGGAAAAGATTACACGTCATGAGACAAGGTACAAGTTACAAAAACAAACCGCATGTCACGTGTCGAACATCATAATGTAGAATACACAAAGTACAAGGCATATGAGGCACATTTAGTTAGAACAGGTACAGCAGAGTAAGCGGTGTGTGCCAGTTTTGGAGCAGTACAAGGTAAGGATTGGTAGCATTTGGACCCAAAGAATATGAAAAAGACAAACACATTACAACCATCAACAGCAAAACAATTCCTTGAACCCCCACCCATCCAGTATACACACAAAAACTTGATTAAACTTGCCATTCACTTTTAGAACAGCAACACCCTCGCATAGTGGACAGGTATCCCCAACTTCACCTCTAGGAACATTATAACAATCCCACAGCATCAGGCTCCGAGCCCCGCTGTGTGCCACGTCACCACAGCTGTGAGGCGAATCCCATTTCTGGCCAGTTATGTGACAGAAACTGGTTGAGCCTCCCATGCCATGGAGGCCTCACCAGGTCAGCCACACAAGCTTCTCTGCATCTTAAAGGCATTTTAGAGACTCATAACTTGTCTGCCATAATGAAAGATGGGGAACAGGTTGCCATATCCACCCAGGCCATGAGAGGAGACAAACAGCCAGCACATCAGAGCCTGTGCAGCTAAAACAACTGCTACTTGATAGCCTTACTTTAATATAAACCTATAGCACTTGAGAAAAGAAGTCTGCCCCCTCCCACCCGGCAATCCCACATAAACAGTTGATATACATAGCAACGCAAACATTTGATATAATGTTGAAACCGTTAAAAACAAACCCTGCGTCCACCTCCCACGCCAACTGCTGAAATCTGTGGCATGGGAGCTACTGTGTCTCGACTTTCAGGCCGCCCTTACCCACCATTGTCTACACAGAGAAGGTTGGTCGTCCGCTGCAGCTTAAGAAGGAGAGAGTAAAACAGTGCTCAACAGTCCTGCTTTGTTGAATCGACCCCAAACTAAAGTTCAGCCTCCCTCCCAATAGCCAACAAATAGATGAGGGAAGGGTGGCCATAGAACTTATAAACGTGCAGCAGAAAACAGTGAAGGCAGCTGCCTCGTCGAGTCCACGTACAGACTAAGAAACCCAGAGCAGATCACCCAAACACATACTGTACAAGTTGTAAGGCCCAGAAATATTCATCGACAGTCTAAGTAAGGTAACTTCATTCCAGTTTTAACTTCAGGTCTTCAACAAACAGTGCGGCTTTCTCAACATCCCAAAAGGTATAGGTTGCTCCCTCAGGCTTGATTTTAAGGACAGCTGTGTACAAAGAAAATATTCCACCTTGAGCTCTTGCAACTGATTAATGTTCAGGCTGAAACCCGCTACTTCTTGAGAGCCAGTTAGAGTAAGTAGTCTTGCAAAATAAATAGTGTGTTCCCTCGTACTTGAGCCGTTTTAATTTGTGGTAGGCAGACAACACAGCTTCCTATCCTGGTAATAGTGGAAACAAAAGATTATTTGAAGAGTCGGCTGCTCCTTCTGGTGGTCGAGCATCACTGCGTGATGAACGCTACACAACTTAAATTTTACCACCCTTCAGCTGGAGACCCAGTAAGGCCGGAGCATTACAGCACAAAAACTCAGCACTTCTGGTCCTTCTTTACCCAGTAGCTCACGTAAATGGAGGTTGAGGCACCGTGATAATTTTCTTGGTAATCTAAGAGTTCCTTGAACTCCTCGAGTTCCTTTTCCAGGACTGATATCTTCCCAGGAGTGGGCCCACAGTGTCCTCAAGCTAAGAAATCCTCCTTCCACCGCTGTAATTTTGGTAGCCTAGGCAGCAGTTTGTTCAATAATTGCTTGCAGTCGGCCGTCCAATTTGTTTTCCGCCTTTTGAGCCATGGTTCCAAGGCCACCAGCACCTGTTCAGTAACCTCACAGCCCAGAGAGGC
Organism: Neoceratodus forsteri; assembly: GCA_016271365.2. Classification (NCBI taxonomy): domain Eukaryota; kingdom Metazoa; phylum Chordata; order Ceratodontiformes; family Ceratodontidae; genus Neoceratodus; species Neoceratodus forsteri. The sequence continues at coordinate 1,480,985,581 of CM057456.1, forward strand.
TATCTCGGCAGCAGAAAGTGACATTGGGCCCAAAGCATTGCTCAGTGCAGCAGTCTGCTTTTTCGTGTTTCGGAGGAAGAACATGGCACTTTGCTAGATTTATTAAATATTCATCCACTGTTGCTGCTACAACTTTTGCAGTCGAAATTCTTATGTTTAATAATCTGATTCCGTGGATTTTAAGATGTGGGAGCTGCAGGAAAACACATCCTCACTCCTCTGCTCATTACGCTCTAATTTATTTCTAAAAGTTTCACCAGGAAAGACATACTGTGCTTGTAGTAGCTCATTTCCAGATGCGCCCTGGGGGTGGGGGCAGAGGAGTATACAATACATGATAAACAAGTGAAAATAAGATAGTGTAAGGAGCAGCACTAATAAAATATAATAAAATACATTAACATAATAAAAGTAAAAACGTAATAGTGCACAGTAATGATTTATAGGCAGCATATTCAGGGCAACACAGAAAAGATGAATAGTGCAAATTGAAATGAAAGTGCTATACAGTACAGGTAGCAATGCCAGATAGTAGCAGATACCACCACCACCACCCAGACTGCTAAGTGCAAGCTATCAAGGCCAGTGCAAGAGGTATGATCAGGAGCAGAATACTACCAGATGAGATTAACTGATTTAGGCATGGTTAGGCGTGGGTAGACATCAACAATGTGGGAGGAGGAAATACAAGGGTCAAGGATCAGGAACAGCTGCAGGAGGGGTGGCAAACTTACAAAGAAGGGATTTGAGGAAGATAAGGCTGAGCTGATAGATGGGAAGAGAGGGCCAGAGCTTAAGAAACCAATAAGAGAAGGAAGCTTGACCCATCGGCCTAGCCACTCACCTGGTTGGGTGTTAATGCCATGACAACCACCTCCTCAGCATGTCTTACTGCTTGCTTTTTACCTCTATTGTATAAAGCAGCACTCCACACAAAGTAAAAATATTACAAGACTGCCTATGGACTATTCTGGTTAAACAATTTCCCTTTCCTTTCCTATCCCTATTTATACTAGCCCGGTATACTAGTAATACATTTATAGTATAGCAACAGGCATGACAGGGCATGGGTTATTTGGGGATTTACCCATGACTTGAGTAGTGTGCCACAAGGTGCAGCTAAGTAACTTACCCACACAATAAGTGGGTAATCACCCAATTATCCATATCCTGGAGTGCATTATTTCAATTAAACAAAAAATATATATTTTTCAATTATTATTTTATCTGCCTTTTTTTTCCCCAGCCATGGGTTACTGCACAATTTACCCACGGTGTAAAGACCTTAGCTGACCAATCAAGTTGCAGGATTGTGGGTGCTCATTGTGTAATTATGTATCACACATCAGGAGATACCAGTGGTATTCTGTCAGGAGAATACCCAATAATGTTCACATCCTCCACCTTGATGATCGCAACACTTCATCTGCACCATGCTTCCAGTCAAGGGAGCAAGCAGCTCCCTTACAGCCAACACCAATCCGCTCCTTGGCTGACTGGCAGGGGTGACAAATGCCCAGTGTGTCCTCCTTCTTCCTCAAGAGCAACACCCCTGACCTCTTGACTCTCTCAGAGAGAGTGGTTGAGCCGTGGAACAGACTACCAGCAGAGGTAGGGGCACAAACCATTAATGGTTTCAAGCACAGCTGGGACAGGGTAATGGGTTTAATATCTCCCAAAATAAATTGCTACTTAAGTTCTAGGAAAGCTCATTCCATGCTATTCAGCTCTGATCCTAGACTGAAAAAGTGTACTGGCTGCTTGGCAATCTCCAGTATAGATGGTACCTACTTGAGAATGATAACTCTTCCAAGTACCTTAGTGTAACCCTTGACCCTTCAGCTAGATTTTGCACTGCATATCTCCAATACCTACATAGCTGTGAATATCAAGCTGGGTTTGGTCTATAGAACCAAATATGCCCTCACACCCTTCACCCAATTGCCACTGCTCACGGCATTCTTCTTCCCAGCCTTACCTATTGCTCTGTCACCTACTCCCACACCTCCAAAGCTAACTCCATAAATAGGATGTTGCCTACAACAGCATATGTCGCTTTGCCTTGGCCTCAAACCGACTTACCCACCATTATTAGCTCTACTCTGGGTTAAACTGGCTATCTCCTGAGGCATGTCATTCTCTTGCTCCAGGTGCCCTTATGGACACAATTCTTAGAACTGAGGTACCTTCCTCCATAGCTGCTCTGCTGAACCCTCCTGACCTAGCTAACCCCATCTGAGCAGGTAATCTGTACCCCCCTTTTTTTTTTTTTTTTTTTAAGTTTTATGGCCTCAATTTTTCCTCCATTTCTCCTGGCCATGCAAGCATGTGTGGAGTCACGCATACGCCACAGTACCAGGATGCCTCTCCGCTACTTGCCACCACCTCTTGCCTATGCTGACCATCAGACCTTCCCAATGCAGCGATGAACAACGGGAGTCGCCCTTGTTCTCAGTCCTGCCCTTCCCCATGCCAGCTGTCTGACAACCCAAGTCCGCTCCTCAACCCAGGTCTCCAGCATGATGCGAGGTAGGCGCCCAGCGTTTCAGCCCTCTGTGCCACTGGGCCGGCCTGTGATGTGTCCCTTTCTAACCGCTCTTAGGTTTACTATCAACATGGGGTTTCAGGCCTTCTCCCACTCTGCACTCAATTACTGGAACTCCTCCCAGTAGCCTTCGACACTCCCTCCCACCCCTGTTTTAATGGGGAGCTCTACCACCATCTAGTGGTCTCTGACTCATGTACCCGCTTTCTTGCCTCCCTGCGTAATATACCTATGCCGGCATCTACTACACTTTCAAATATCTCCTGACATCTACTTTCGTTTTGTCTACCCCCTTCCCACTTTTTGAGAGGTCCATTGCTGCCCTTTGTGCAACTCACAATATCTGTGCTAAGAAAAGTGTTTGCTAAATTTAATTATCTGGTGCACCTTATTACTGACGCAGCTTATGCGCCTGTTGTCCTTTGTTGCAATGTACTCGCTCTCCTTGCTTGTATTGTAAAATAGCTACTGCTCATGCATTGGGACTATAATATTTCTGTCATTTCTTTATTGTATTTGTACTCCACTGTGCTTGTAACTGTACTCTCCTCGTTGACCGAAAACAGGCATATTATTGCCTACTGTCCTTACCCGTAATCAAAAACAAATAAATAATATTTACTCAGTGGTGCAGCAGTAAAGCAGGTTACAAAGGGGAGGCGATAGTAAAATGCCACGTAGACACTAGGTCACGGGTAAGATGAAGTAAATCAGGGCAGACAGGATGGACCAATGGTCTTCTGCTGCCAACACTGGCTATGTTTGTGCAACTCACTTGGGCCTCAGCAAGCACCAGTGTCGGGTACTGAGGCGTGCACGTGAACATCCGTCTCCAGTGTGGACCCTGCTGAATAAATGGCCTCTTGTTAGTTGAACGCTGACTTTGATTTTAAATCAACAATGCTCTAAATGAAAAAAAAAAAAATAAGCCTCTCTACCTTCCAATGGTTTAGCCACCACTGCCTTCTGCACAGAGCTGTGTTTTATTATTTCTATACTTTTTTACATTTTAAAGCTCTCCATTTCATTGTTGCCCTCAGCTGAATGGTACCTACCCTTAGTTTCTGCACCATTTTCAATGTATTACTGTAACCCTACCCCGTCATACCTAAAAATAAGCCTGTGCTCAAGAATTCCAGCAACTACTAAATAATAAGAGGCCCCAATCACTTTGGAGCTCTCTACAAGCTAGGACATCATAAAACATATGAACACTAGGACAGGACCATAATACTGGGAAGTGGAAAGGATAGGACTGCCTGCTACACAGAGCCCCAAACCCATCCCTCCACTTCCGCTGCCCTTAAAACAGAAAATTATACCTATAGAATTATTTTCCCTCAGGAAGGTAAGACATTTTTATTTGTTTCACAATTGGTGCTCTTTAATGCACTTACAGCATCACACTCATCTCAACAATTCTCCTTGCAATCCCTAATCTTTCTTGCTTTTTGCAAGCTTTGCCTGTGAACATGTCGGAATCATACACAGAAAGAACTAAGATTACCTCCTCTCCCCACCCACATACACCTGGAGACCACTTATGTGAGTGTACAGTTGGCTCCCATGTTCTAAAAAAAACATAAAATTTTTCATTTGGTCACAGTGAAAAGCCACGAGATCCGAATACTTTTTCTTCCATTCTCAAAATAACTAAACTGGAACCCTAAATGTCAGCATTTTGTAAGCAGACAAGCCACAGTAATAAAAATCCTTTAAAAAAAAAATAGCAATAAAAGCAATAGGTAAGACAGTCCTTCGAATCCTAAGTCTTCTTTCTTTAGAAAGTAACCTAGTGATCAGAGTGCAGAGCTGTGAACCTGGAGAAGGTTTGAATCCTCCTCCATTACTCACTCAGTGGTTTCGATTGAGCAAGTTACTTCACCTCCCTTGATTACTTTCTCACACTTCCTCTGCACGCATCCATGGCCATTCTTTAACTCCACCAATGTCAGGTAATATAAGCACAATTCATGGCGGCTGGACTGTGAAGTACTCTGGAACATTGTACATAAACGTGACTATTAAAACCAAATTCTTTTCATTTTCTTTCCAACTAACATGGCTGCTTCTTCCTAAGCACAGTTTCCTGGTGCTGAATGATCATCGCCCTTTAAAATGACAAGTGCCACAGTATAAAACATCTCAGTTACAGTGCAGGACTGACAAACCCCACTTTTCCAGATTTTAGAAGCGGAAAACATTTTAGGAGCAGGAGTATACATGCAATCTCTCATCAAAGTGGAACATCTGGTTGTCAATGGACTACAGGACCCAAGGCAGCATGGTTTCACCAGGGGAGGTCAAGTCAGACCAACCTCATTGAATTTTTGACTGGGTGACTAGGGAGGTGGATCAGGGGAGGGCAGTGGACATGGCCTATCTGGACTTCTGCAAGGCCTTTGACACTGTGCCACATAGAAGACTATTACACAAACTGGGGAATATGGGTGTGGGCAGAACAGTAGTGTGGTGGGTAGGTAACTGGCTGGGTGGCAGGACACAGAGGGTGGTGGTAAATGGCTGTCACTCCACAGAGGGAAGAGTGACCAGTGGGGTACCACAGGGATCAGTGCTGGGACCAGTCCTATTCAACATCTTCATCAGTGACATTTGCAGGACCTAGAAGGCAGAATTTCACTGTCGCTGATGACACAAAGCTCTGTAACAGAGTAGACACACCAGAGGGTGTAGACAGAATGAGAAGGGACCTGCAGAAACTTGAAGAATGGTCAAGGGTTTGGCAGTTGAAATTCAATGCAAAGAAATGCAAGATAATGCATATGGGGCACAAAAACCCTGGCACAATATATCAGTTGGGGGGTGAGGATATAGCATGCACCAAGCAGGAAAGGGATCTTGGGGTTGTCATCTCTGATGACCTCAAGGTAGGGAAACAGTATGACAAGGCATCAGGTAAAGCAAATAGGATGCTGGGATGTATAGGCAGGGGCATCACCAGCAGGAAAAGGGAGGTCATAATTCCGCTATACAAGACACTAGTGAGGCCCCACCTGGAGTACAGTGTACAGTTCTGGAGACCATACCTACGTGAAGGACATAGACAGGGTAGAGAAGGTTCAGAGGACAGCAACAAAGATGGTGCATGGGTTGCATCACAAGTCCTATGAAGACAGGTTGAAGGAACTGAACATGTACCCTGGAGCAGAGGAGGGAGAGAGGATATGATAGAGACATACAAGTATCTTACAGGGAGGAACAGGGTGCAGGAAAACACTATTTTTAAGCGAAAAAGATGTTTCAGGACTAGAGGGCATGGGATGAAGTTGGAGGGAGGGCAGATTCAGAGAGCATAGAAGAATTTCTTCACAGAGCGGGTGGTGGACAAGTGGAACACCCTGCCAGAGGAAGTGGTGGGGCTGAAACAATCACAGGATTTAAGAATGTATGGGATAGACATAAAGGAATTCTAGAGGTCAGGGTAGGGGAAATAGACTTCTAGGAAAACAAACTGAACTTACAAGCTCAAATGGCAGACTAGGTGGGCCATAGGCCTTATCTGCCGACACTGTCTATGTATCTATGTATCTATGTAAGTGGAAAGATGACTCGTGACTAAAACTAGCTCTTGGCAGTAACTTGTATGTTCTATGGGTTTTGAAAAGATGCAATGCTCCTTGAATGCGCAATTGTATTTTATATTTTTTCAAAAATGAACACGATACGAGTTTAAAAAAAAAAAAAGGTATCCCAGTAGGCTATTTAAAAAAAAAAAAGAGTATCCTGGCCGGCTATTTAAATACATTAGTAGCATGGCTGGCTATTTGAAAGCATTAGTGTCCTGGGCCAGCTATTTTAAATCCATTAACGTAGGTCGGCCCGATGGTGCTGAGGGTTGAGGTGCTGGACACCACACCTCGTGTTACGCTGGCGACCCGCATTCAGGAGCTGAGCTCGGGCTGCCAGCAGGGGAGGGAGGAAAGGACTGCCTCCTTTCCTGGGTGGGTTCTGAGGATCCCCACCTGGTGGTGGCTCCTGGGAGTTGCAACACCATAGGTGGGGACAGCCAATGTGGATCTGGTGTTGGCAGGTGTCTGTAGGAGGGGGCAGGAGTGTCCCATCCATGCTAGGGAGGAACACAAGGAAATAAAATGGCCCTATCCCCAGTAGGCAAAGGTAGCTCAGGGGTGCCGCATCCATGCCCATTGCCAGGTCCACCATGCCTGTCTCTGGTGCTCTGCTAAGCCTAGCCACTCTTTCAGATTATAGATAAAGCACCAGTAGGGAGTCGGTGGTCCCACTTCAGGGGACCCAAGAGCCGGGGTGGACAGTCCAGGTGAAGGTGGAGACGGGCACACCGGAGCGGCAACAGAGGACTTCAAGTGGGGGAGAAAGTGGCATTGAGCGACCACACCGGAGACAGTCCAGGTGATAGTGAGTAGAAGGATAAAAAAATAGTTGACAACAAAAAGTCCATTAATATCATTGGGGTACTGTATAAAACTGGACAATGGACTGGCTTCTAAATGAGTATGCCTGAGAGTAACATAATCTTACAAATGGTGTTCCTGATATTTATGTGATGTATTAACCACCTTGTTAGTAACTGGTAGTACAATTTGTGATATTATGTGTACTTTTTAATGTTAACATTTAATAAAATATTAAGCAAAACAAAAATATCATTGGGGACCACTGTGGAGCTCGGGCAGTTCAGTCTCCTCGACCTCAGCTCCTCAGATTTTATATTTTAAACCGATATAAATGCATATAATTTCTAATAAATATTAGTAAGTAATAATCCACAACAGGGTGTGCATTATAGGATTTTAATGGATGCCCCAGGGTATAGTAAGGCACAAGGCTGAAGCAAAGTACAGTTACGCAAGAACTTACCATAACAGTAGATCTTTGAGAGAGGCTCTTGCAGTAGGTACTAACATATAGGCCTAAGCCACCAAGCTAGGACTACACAGAAAACTTTTATTTATTTTTCATTTGCATTTTCCTCCTACCTAGCTGCGGCCATCCAGTATTATCAGCCGGTCCGCAGACCAGCAATACCCCCGACGGCCAGGCCCTCCGATACCCGTGGCTTCGCAGGCGGGGCTACGGGAGACAAACACCCGCAGAGACTGGGATAGGTCGGGCAGGCCTGGGGGCTAATTAAAGAGCGGGCGGGCTTCATGGAGCGGCGGCCAGCCGTCCATTTTCCGATTTTCTGGGAGGTGGGACGTGCAATGGCGCATGGCGTCCTGCCCGCCTCCAAAGTGTCTGAGTGCTGGTAGCTGTGTGACTCCCCAGCCTCCACGGGGTCACTAGTGCTCGAGCACTAACCCACCTCCCCTGGAGAAGGAGAGCAGTCCGTGGGGCGCTATCCTTCTCCCCAGCCAACCCTTCCAGCAACCCGAGTCCGTTCCCGAACCTGGGTCACCAGTGTATGGCGGAAATCAACAGCCTGCGCCGGCCAAGGCGGCCAGAAAAACTTTAGCTAACCGTGTCTGGCGGGGGACCGCACACCGATATCACATGACCAATGTCCGTGTGACACTATATAGTGAGCGGTCCCCGCCTGCCTCCAGTTCTCCCAACGGAGACCTAGAAAGGTGTGACAGGAGGTAGGAGTGGGTTCCTGGAGCTATAAAGCTATGAAAGGAGAAGTAGCAGAAGAAACCCAGGGGTAGGTTGGTGGGAAAGCAGTACCTACTGCAGAGCCTCTCTCGAAGATCTACTGTTATAGTAAGTTCTTACGTAACTGTACTATCTTACCTGACAGTGCTCTTGCAGGTACTAACCGACAGGACAGAGTCCCAAGCAGTCACAATCAGACAAGTCTGAGACATGGGAGGTAGGAACAAGTCTGCAGGAGACTAGGATCTTAGGGCAAGAGTCCCTGAAGAACAGCTAGGCCAAAGCCTGCTCTGCGCCTAGAAGCAATGTCCAAACTGTACTGCTTAGTGACTGTATAGACAGAATTTCAAGTGGCAGCAGCACAGATATCTCGGCAGAGACATTTCTGAAGCAAGCAGTAGAGACAGCCATGCCCTGGTTAAGTGTCCTTTGACTTCCCCAGGATGTGACTTGTTATACTTCTGATAACAAAGGTAATGCAGTTTGCCAACCATTTGGACAAACACTGTTTTGAAACCGCAGCGCCTCTCTTTGGCACAAAGGAAACAAATAACTAATTAGTTTTACGAGTGTAGTAACAAAGAATACTATATACTCACAGATATCTTGCAGTTGTCTAGGGGCACAAGACAGGGTTTCCCGCTACTCGCCAGCACTATTTGCACTATACCTAGAACCTCTTGCCATTGCCATTAGAAATACCCCCATGAACTGAGGGTATTCCCATAGGAGGCGCCAACATAGATTTCATTTTTCGGATGACATTTTATTAATTATAGAACCGTCCAGTTCGATCCAAGAAATTTGGACATTACTAAACAAATTCAGCAAGCTAGCTGGCTATAAAATAAACACAACAAAACAGAAGTTTTAACTTATAATTTCCTACCCCACAGTCAGCTTAAAAATAATTCCCCTTTAAGTGGCATAGGCAGGAGATGAAATACCTTGGTACCAAACTAACCAAAAACCCTATTCATGCTGAATTACTAAACCTTGAACCCTTGACACTAAAGCTGACAGAAGACCTACGCTGGTCCCACCTCCCTCTTAGTTTTCTGAATAGGACTGAGACAATACAGCAGAACGTTTTCCGTGCATTTTATTCTTTTTATAGACCCTACCACTTACGCTCTCTAAAATTTACTTCCAGGCATGGGACAAAATGATCTCAAGATTTGTCTGGAATGGAAGAACCCCCGGGAATTAGATATTTGGTTCTACAACTTGCTAGGGAACAAGGGGCTTACTAACCTTAGTAAATATGCCCTGGCAGCATAATGCAGAGTAGTTTTAAACTGGATAGATGTACACTATCAGGCACACTGGAAAGATCTGGAATTATCATGGGAGACCTAAACACCCACAAGAGATGCTATTCCCAAGTGCCAGAAAGTGGGAGTTTTCCAAAACTGACGAGAGAACCTATAAGAGCCTGGCTTAAAATACTAGACAAATTCCTCACCCTTCCAGAGAGATTATCCCTGAACACTTTAACCCACAATGCTGACCATCAGAGTCCCCTCCGACACCATACTTGAAACAGTGGCAGAATCATGGGGTCACTCGTCTTTCAGCTGAGTGGGAGGACTGGCCTTCTCCCTTCACCTCCCTGCAAAAGAAATGTCACCTCCCACATAAATACTTTATTTCATACTACATATTAAAACCTATTTGCAGCCACACGAAGACTCTTTGGTGGACCAGATTAAAACCCTTCACCAATGTTGCAACTAATTATGGCTCATATTAAGGAACAACGTCAGATCACCCGATCAGCAGAATATATAAAGCATTAGACAAGGGAAAGGAGATTCCACAGATTCTGTAAGAAACAAGTGGGTGGCTGAACTGCAGTTAGACATACTGGGCTGGATATTCAAACTCGCGCTATTCTGTGTCGCAAGCCCTTGCGCTGCACAAAATAGTTGCGCCAGGGGTGTGGCGGGCGATATTCAGCGGAGTTGCGCTGAGCAACTCCATGAATATCACCCCGGCAACAACCACTGTGCATGGCGGCAAGTGGAACTTGCGCCACGTAAGTGGTCAAAGTGGAGCATTCAAAGTACGGTGGCACAAGTACCATTGCGCCATGCGCAAATTTCCGATATTTAAAGGTGACATGCAAATGGGGCCATAATTCATACAAGGCACAGGGGCTATTTGCATCTATTGTAGCCCCATTTGCAACTCACCGATTAGCATGCAGGGTGCGCAGATCCCTGAGGACTTGTGCCTGGCGCCTGCCAGGCAGCAGCCAGGGACCGACGCCCCTGCAGCCCGATCATGGGCATAAGTTTAAAACTCCCCACCCCTACACGACTGGCCCGATCGGGGCATAAGTTTAAATCCCACCACTCTCAACTGGCCCGATCGCGGGCATAAGTTTAAAACTCCCCTCCCCCGACCTCTGGATCGCTGGCATTATGAAAAAAAAAAACTACTCCCCACTAGCCCGATCGGGCAGAAAGAGTTCAACCCCCAAGAACATATCCCTGGTGGGCCAGTGGACCGCTAAGCCCGATCGTGGGCAAAAAGAGTTCAACCCCAACATATCCTTGGTGGTCCAGTGGACGCTAAGCCCGATCAGCAGGCAGAAAGAGTTCAAACCCCCAAAGAACATATCCTGGTGGTCCAGTGGACCGCTAGCCAGATCAGCGGGCAGAAAAGAGTTCAACACCCCCAAAGAACATATTCCTGGTGGTCCAGTGGACCACTAAGGCGATCGCGGGCAGAAAGAGTTCAACCCCCAGGACCACCTACCCTGGTGATCTAGTGCCCCCCACCCACCCACGGGCCCCACCACCCTGGCCCCCCAGCCGGCAGCATCCCACCGCCTGCCGCCGCCCACTGACTGACCGGTGAGCTGCCGCCCGATGGTTCAGAGCAAGAGCCATGGGCGTGCAGCCCATACCATACAAGGCAGTCCAGATATGTGAATGAATTTCATTCACAGTCAGTCAGTCGGCGGGCAGGGTGGTGGGGCTCCATGGGAGGTGGGGTGGGAGCCACTAGATCACCAGGGTAGGTGGTCTGGGGTTTGAACTCTTTCTGCCCGCGATCGCGGTTTAGCGGTCCACTGGACCACCAGGATATGTTCTTTGGGGTTGAACTTTTATGCCCGCCATCGGCCAGACGGGGGTTACTATATGCCCGCGATTGGGCTGTGGGGGCAGGAGGATGTGCTGAGGCCACCCACAGGTGGCAGCTGCTGTGTTGTGCCCTGCAATGGGGCAGCTCACCTGTGGATGGCCTCGACTTACTCCTTTTTTTTTTGCTCAAAGTTGTGCAGGCGCAGGTTGGGGTTGTGTTCGCACACCTCTGCACAGCCCGCTGAATATCGGGCTGTGCAGTTTATCATGGTTCCTCCCCTCCGGTTCAGCATGCCTTCATTAGCATTGCGCTGTTGCTCAGCTTGACTTGGGGGCGCAAATGCCTCCTGCTGAATATGGCAGAATGGCGCAATTCGGACTTGTGCAGATGCAACCCTATTGTGCATGGCGCAACCCTTTTGAATATCCAGCCCACTGTACCTGCAACAATATGGAACATCTCTGCATTGCCCGTACTAAAAACCTTTATAGCCCCATACTGGAGGGAATTCACATTGAAACTTAGATACAGATATTTCAGGACACCAGCCCTTCTAAGTCATATGGGAGAAATGGGAGAGGGAAAATGTTGGAGGGATGCGGGAGGTCATAGCAGGCCAAAGCCATGTCCTCTGGTCCTGCCCAAAACTAACGCAATTCTGGACTACAATTATAGAGGAATTAGGTGCAATATACTCTATACCAGATTTATTTACCCTACATTTGTACTGACCTTCATCAAACCCCAGGGAATCCAGATTGATAAAAAAAAAGCTAAAACAAATATTTAATAATAGCGGCACATAAAACTATAACCAGATTATGGATGACAACCAAGGCACCTAATAAAGAGGTCTGGATTTCCTAACTAGAAATCTATGCAGATAGAAGGACTAACAGCTAAAATAATAGATAAAACTGAAAAATGTGCTACTACCTGGCGGACATGGGTAGCATTCCAATTACAATACTATCCAGATTTTGTACCATGAGAAATGGGAAACTTTTAAGGAGAACCTGAAGGAGGTCATATTAGGGACCTATAGTGAGATGTCTCAAAGTGAGTTAAAGATAAGAAGAACAACGAATCCATGCCATGCCATGTCTTTGTGTTTACTTAGATGTCCATGCAACAACAGCCATGTATTGGTTATGTATAACTATAAATTACACGCTCAGTAATACACGGAATAAGGATTTGACAATAATACTGAACTTAAAGAATGAGTGGACAACACTTAGTGCTTTTAATATTTATTTTTCTTTTCACTATACTATAAATATCTGTATGTGAACCTCCTATGGAAAATGACTATGTAATATACATAAAATGTTGTGATACCTGTAGAGTTACACAATTAAAATAAAAATAAAGAATGAAATTATAAAAAAAAAAAAAAGGCAGAGGAATGGCTGACTTTGTGAGGGAGCCAAGTCCCACTTATTTTATGTGAATCAGGAAGCGTCAGAGATGACATGCACAGCATAATAACAACACTAATACTTCACGAGAAAAGTTAGTTAAATTAGAAATAAACAAGTACAATACTCATCCAAAATGGTGTCGATAGAAGCAACATTCTCCACGAGGTCTGATAAGCTGGTCAACATCAGGAAAAAAATGGAGGGTGGGCGTGGGGACCACTCACTCTAAAGTGCCACGCTGAGCGTCGCTCACATGACGTTGGATGGGTAGTCCCTGCCAGACACTGCTAGCTAAAAGTTTTCCATGTGGTCCTTGTGCCTGGCAGCTTAGTCCTATATGTTAGTACCTACTGCAACAGCCCTTCAAGTAAGGTCACCTTTTTAGTGGCATGGTCAATCTTATGGGACTTCCTGTCCGGAGGCCTGTCCACAGCCTTCTGGTTTCCTCATTTATGGAAAACCAAGTCGGTCACCAGACCCTCTGCGGAGGGTGGTCTGAGAACCCTGAACAGGACCTCATGGGGAATGCATACTTAAGAATCATATGGTAGAAGGTGCCAGGCAGGATGCTGGACATTGCCAAAGCTCTAAGGCTGGTCCCAAAATGGCATTAGCCATGGGAAAGGCAACCTCCAGGGATTCATCCTGATCCAGGATATCAGTAAAGGGATACTTGAGCTTTTCCTGAGCTGGCTCCAACGAGAATGACATGGACTCCAATATGCATCGGAGAAGCACCCTGAATGACACTGGACCTTGCTCAGTGGAGAACTTCAAATGACCCACAGTTGAGGAGAAAGAGTCCCAGAGGAGGCCATGGACTCATGCTCAAATTCATCTGAGGACTCCTTGAAAATGGCCCTTGCCCACTTCTCGCCATGGATCACCCTAGTATCCTCTCCTGGGGTGATATGCAAAGACAGCCAGCACAGTGGCGGCCACCAAAGAGGCTCCTTGGTTGGAGTGCCCATCTTCGACTGCAGTGGAGGTGGCTCCACCTGAAGCGGTGGAGAAGCAGCTGTGGGAGCACCTGCATAGCATGGGCTGGTGAAGGCACCATTGGGGCTGCCAGGTGACTGGAGGTCCAGTGGGTATAGCCCTACTTGCCTTAGGTAACTCACTGTTACCAGACTAGCGCCTGTAGCACTTGCACAGCTTACGGTGGTGCCTCTCCTCATCTGAGGATGAGGAGGTCAAGTCACACTGACCACGATGCCTCCTGGGTGAGTAGAATCAGGAGCGAAATGCTTCTACCTAGATCTTGACCAAGACCTGGACTGTTGCCCAGACGATTGAGCCAAGGTGAGCCTTCTGTCTGGTTGTGGTATACCACATACCAGCCAATGTTGACCAGCATAGGTGTGGAACACTACAGCAGATGGAGGCCATTCCCACAGTGGGCCAGTCAGGAACTATGACTGGGCCTCATCCTCCTGTGTGAAGACCAACAGCACTGGGGTCTGCGAGACTGAGTCCTCACTCCTTGCCTTAAAGCCAGTCAACAGGCCCCAGGAAAATCTCCACAGCCTGCTTGACCAGAGATGATGTCAACTGACTTGACAAGGGTACTGAAGAGCCCTCACCCTGTCTGATCTGCTCCTCAAATGATGGGTGCTCAGCCACCGACTGGTCGGGTGAGTCAAGGTACAGGGAAGACCCCGATCTCCCAGTGCCACTACTGGCACCACTTGTGTTTGGAGCCACGGTGGGCAGGGCTCTTCCCAAAAGTCTGGAAGGACAAAACACATGTACCAAAAGCCTTTGGTGAATTACCATGGATTCTGGCCTCAGCTGTGCGGCCTGGTGGCACTGAGGGTTGAGGCACTGGGCGTCTGGCTTCGCACCATGCTAGCGACCTGGGGTGGGAGCAACCTCAGTGTCGGAGAGTTGGCCAGGGGAGAAGAACTGAGCATCCAGGGACTGCTCTCCTCCTCCCGAGGGAGGAACAATCGCAGTTGTGCTGGCTCCTGGTGGTGACTGGGGTTGGTGTATGCTGATGTGAGATGTGTAGGGGTCGGTGCGGCCCAGCGTTGGATGTGCAAGCACAGAAGCGCACACAACAGCGTCACTGATGCCACTGCACACCCGCTGTTGGGGGGCAGTACAAAAAGTCCTATGGTGCACATGATGATGTCTGGTCCTGACTGCCACACTGCTCTAACTCAGGCTGCTCCTCCCAGATCCTGACCCTGGGCTTCACGTGGTGGTGGGGTACATACTCGCTGTGAAGCAGCCTGCTGAGGAAGGAGCGGAGGGTCAAGCACAAGCACTGGGAGTGGTGTGGTGCCACGGGCCAGTCGATGGGGGACCAAGGCAACACCCCCAGCCGAGGAGGAATAAAAAAATAGCTAAAAAGGGTAGCAAGCTGCTGAGCAGACCCAGATGCATCCAAGGCCTTCTTGCTACCCTTAGGGTGGTCCTTTCAATCTCATTCCACAGACGGACCCAGCGAGAGCTAGAGCGACCTGTCTTCAGGGGACTCAGGAATCATGGTAAGACAAAGGCAACACCCAGCACATCATGCTGCCCACCCAGACATTTCACGCATGTATCATGTGGGTCAGTGATCAACATTTTCTACCGTCGCTGAATGCAAAATATGAATCCCAACTTTCACTGCTCCATTGATTATCTGCAATCGTGAGTCGAAGGAACCAAGTAAATACAGTAGATGAACTTGAAAAACTTCAAAAGCAAAGGTTGCATATGGTGCACTAAATTCTAAGCAACAGCTGTGAAGGAGGTGGCCTGTTCTTCCAGAGAAAGAAAGATCTAACATCACGGGGTGCAGTCAGAGGATATACCCCAGGTGGTGGGAGAAGCTTAGCTTAAAGATGTCTGGCAAATCAGCTATTCCAGTGGAACTGCCAGTGTGTGGATAATAAACATATTCATGCCTCTAGAAGTTGCAAAATCCCTCATTATCTGTCCAAAGATTGGAATCAACCCTTGACAGTCAGCAGGTCTAAAACTGGGACATATCTCTGGAAGGCCTGCAGCATGGCAGAGCAAGACTTTCAACTCAGTGCCACACAGAAGACTGCTTAAGAAGCTAGAGGAGCTGGGTGTGGCTAGGGGCATGACTGGATGAATAGGAAACTGGCTGAAGGATAGACAGCAGAGCGTGGTGGAAAATGGGGTTGAATCAGAAGAGAGGAGATCATGAGTGGAGGGCAACAGGGACCTGTCCTGGGTCCTGTCATCACCAATATGTTGATATGCGACATTGGAGCGGCATCCAGGGCAAGCTGTGTCTCTTTGCAGATGACACAAAGCTCTGTGGTAGGGTAGGTAGTGATGAAGGCATCAGAGAGATACAGAGGGATCTACAAAGACTAGAGAGGTGGTGTAAGGTTTGGTAGTTGAAATTCAATGCCAAAAATGCAACGTTATGCACCATAAATAAAAAAGAAAACAGGTAGTGGATGGGAGGGTTAAACTGAGAACGGAGAGGAAAGGGACCTGGGAGTCATCAATGACTTCCTCAAACACCTAAAGCCAGTGTAATAAGACCTATTGTAAGGCTAATAGGATGCTGGGGGACTGACAGCAGAGAGGTATTACTACTCTATATGGGCCGATGGTGAGACCGCATCTGCAATACTGTGCTCATTTCTGAGTTCCTCACCTAAGGGAGAGGCTCAAGATGGTGCAATGCAGGGTGACAAACATACTAAACAAGTCAGCAGAAGAAGGCCATTTGGTTATCAAGTCTGCTCGTATTGCAGGATCCACAGCTTGAGCTAGTGTCCCTGCCTCCCTCCCATCCTCCTTACCCATGATTCTTATCTCCCCTATGCCTATCCCAGCCTCTCTTAAAGCTGCTCACTGTCTTTAACGAGATGACCTCTTCCAGCAGCACATTCCAAGTGTCCAACACCCTTTCTGTGAAGAAGTGCTTCCTGACATCCCTCCTAAACCTCCCACCCTCCAGCTTAAGACTGTGCCCCTAGTGATATGGTTGCCATTCAGCTAAGGGAGACTTTCCTTATCAACATTATTTATCCCTTCAAGTACTTGAATGCCCCAATCATGTCCCCTCTCTCTCTCTCTCTCTCTCTCTCTCCTCTCTTCCAGTGAGTACATGTTCAGTGCCCTCAACCTCTCCTCGTATGCCCTTACCCTTGTGACTGGCTATCATCTTTGTAGCCCTCTTTTGTACCTTCTCCAGCAGGTTAATGTCCTTTTGAGCTGTGGGCACCAGTACTGAACTCCATACTCTAGATGCGCCTTACCAGTAACCTGTACAATGGCAGTATAACCTCCTCTCCTACTACTGATCACCCTAGCTATGCATCCCAGCATCTTGTTGCCTTTGCTGCTGCTTTCCTGCACTGTGTGGAGTGCTTCAGGTCACTAGTGATCATCACTCCCAGGTCTTTCTCCTCACCTGATGCAACTACTCGGACTCCACCCAGGTAATACTCTGCCCTGGGTTCTTGGCTCCAATATGCATAACTCTGCATTTCTTGCATTAAAGCCAAGCATTAAATATGATACAGGGAAGATCTTACAAAGATGATCTCAAGGCACTAAACATACTCAGTGAAGACCAGGCGAGGGGTGGGGATATGACAGACCTTCAAGTTCCTGAAGGAATAAACAAAGTGAACTGTGGGGAACTACTTAGCATGAGTACAGAGTCAAGAACCCAAGGTTACGAGTGATCTTGGTGGAGGGAAGGTTTAAGAGGGACGCGAGGAAGTTTTATTTTACAGAAAGGGTGGTGGAGTCATGGAACAGTCTGCCACAGAGGTTGTGGGTGTCAAGACCATAAATGGTTTCAAGCATGGCTGGGACAGACTGAAGCGGTTAATGGTTGCTCGGGTCAGTAGCGCAGGAAGGGAGCAGGGTGGTGGACCAAGAAGACTAAAATCCCATATGGACAACAAGTTCCAGGGCAGACAGGGAACTTGGGGCAGACTAGAAGGACCTCTGGTCTTTCTCTGCTATCAATGTCTATATTTCTGTGTTGTCACCCTCCATGGGTCAATGACTACATGACGGAACCTCCACCCCAGACTGCTCCCATGTGGTCCCCAGCCTCCTTTCAAGGACCTACACCATGTGAATCTCAAATGCCTGCTGGTACATGACCTGGCACCATCAGAAATGTCATACTTCACAGGTGATTTCCATACAGTGGACACAAGAATGATGGTCACTGACAACAGATATGTGAACCTGCAGATAATACACCTCTTAAAGCCAGGCTGCTTCCTCTGATCCATGGTGATTGAAGTAGTGAGCAAGAGCTACGGAGCACATGATGCTGCGACAGAAAAATCTACAGAATTTGAAAACTTGTAAAGCCTGAAAACTTGGCAGAAATCCTTTCACACAAGCATGAGTTGCTAGAAATCTGTTCTTTCCAGGGAAGAAGAGATCTGAGAGCAGTGGTGGCAAAGCCGGAGGACACCATTGGGTGGTAAAAGTCAAGCTTTTAGACTCTTTCTGGTGACTGAGCATGCTCAGCAAAGGCCACTTAAGTGTGGACAGCAAACTGAAGCTAGATAAATTAGATTTTTTTCCTTTGGGAAGAAACTCTCTTAAACTGTGCTCATATTCCACCCATTCCTTGCTTGATCAGAACATTAGTTTTAGTTAATACTGTCCTTAATCTAGAGTGTGTCTTGGTCCCAAAGTTACCTTCTCTTTGAGCATAAATAAAATCTGTAAAACATCTCATCTTAATTTATGTAACTTTGGAAGACATCTACCATTTCTTGATACTGCTTCTGCTGATATGCTTGTTCATGGCCTCATCTCATCTACCTTACCTAGGTGTCAGTGGCTCAGCAGGTAGCACACTTGCCTCTGAGGACAGGAGATCAGAAGGCTGTTGGTTCTATCCCCACTCCAGGCACATGGCTTAATATCCCAATACTGACACTGTAGTGCAGCATGAAGGGGTGCTGCACTTCTGAGGTGCTGTCTTCGGATGAGACATTAAATCAGGGTCCCATCTGCCTGTTCTGGTGGTAATTCAGGTGGATGTTAAAGATCCCATAGCACTTCTCGAAAAGAGTAAGGGAAAATTTTATTTACAAAGAAACATTCACAAACCACAATAAAGTTAACATACATTCACTTCAGTACATCATAAATTATTTACATTCATCTCATGTTACAGGAACATCTGAGTTTGTTATCAAAGGGAGACATTTCCACAATTCTAAGAGCAACTGTCTATGCATAGATTTCATTTCTAAGTAGTACACATGCTTTAAATCAGTCTCAATTTTCTTTAAAAGTTCTTGATGGGATTGGTATTTTTGTTGCAGAGTAAAAAGACATCGTGCTGTCCAAATATGCCATTTTAGTACTGTGAAAATGACATTCAGAGTATCAATATTCCATTTTTTCCATTCCTTGTGGAAACCCCATACATTACATTTATATATGATACTGTGGCAACCAGGAGTTCATTCAATTATCCATGAAAGGCCCAAAATCCCTGTATATATGTACAGTGAGCGAACAAATGATCAAGGGTTTCTTCTTCTTGTATACATTTCCTTCTGCTACATAGTCTATCGGTTTATGTGTTTGGTTTGCTTTGATATTAATTCTTTGGTGGCAACTCAGCCAATGATAAGTCCCACATTAGGGGGGATCCTGGGGTTTTGTAATTACATCTGGACACTTATGGAAAATTATGGACACAGTACTAATCTGATCTACTATGAGTTTATACAAGTTTTTCCTGTGAAGGCCACTGTCATATTACTAAATGTTCCATTGCTTCAGCCTAAGAAAATCTCCCTGACATATTGGGAATTGAAAAATACTTCTGACTAATTTTAAACTATTTGTCTCCCATTGTCTAGACAAAGACAAGACTCAAAAGCCAAGGTTCCCATCCTTTATCAACAAAGGCTTTATATTTGCCATAAGAAAAATACTGTTATAAAAATGAATGGATGGACCATATTTAAACCACCTTTTATGGCTGGTAGATAGGCTATGTCTCTTTTAAGAGGATTAAAGGCGACTGCCCCATGGCGCCTGGAAAAAATATACTGAACAGGCTCGTTTCTAAGACCTTTGGTGGAAGAATATATAACTTAAAAAGGAACACTTGAATCAAGTCAGTTTAAATCATATACCCCCCTCCCAATTTCCATTTGTTCCTTTGATTCACCTTATTTTGCACAATTTCCATTTGTGGGCTCAATTCAGGACATCCAATGGCCCATGCCTAGGGATGTAAGTTTGTCATGGACGAGGTTTTAATGACTCATTGTTTGTTCATGAAACCATTAGTAAACAGTAGTAAATGTTGTGGCACTGTCATCATTGCTACATTCTAATGACACTAGTGAAGTCATGGAAGTCCTGAATAATGATCAAACGTCATGGAATCAATGACGTCTATGACTGCCATGACAAACTTACATCCCTACCCATGCCCAAAGTTTATTCCTAACATTTTTATTGGATCTCTACTTGTGCTTATGTTTGTGATCATAGTTTCTGTTAAACCACTATTTCCTAACTACCTTCCTACACACTTTGTCAGGTTCAAGGAAGTCCCTGATACATTACCAAAAGGTATGCACTGGTGTACAGCTTCCTGGACTGACTGTTCATCAACCACTACTAAACTTGTGTGGTCAGCATATGCCATTACTTTATGGGGGTGGTGTTTAGTATTGAATGTATCAGGGATATCCTCTGGGATTAATTTCTGTATCTGAGCAGGGGATCCCAAAATACATAAAGAATAGGGCTGAGTGGGCAGCCCTGCCGCACTCCTCTTTCTATCCTAACCATGGGCCCCTCTATCCATTTGCTATATTAACAACAGAAGCTGTATAGTACAGTGTTTTAATCCAAGAAATAGTTACGTCTGGTACTTGATATTGTTTCAAGCGTAGTGCCATAGAAATTTGTGATTTATTGAATTAAAGGCTTGTTTTTGGTTTAAAGAGACTAAATAACCAGTGAGCAACTCGTTGTTCCTCGTTCTGCTAATTCCCTCAATACAATTATATGATCTGATATACTTCTTTCAGGTATAGTATCTAACTGTGCCTTTGAAATCACTTGCTGTGCAATTTTAATAACCTGACTGCTATAATTTTAGCCAAAATTTTGAAGTCGGTGTTTAAAAGGCTTATAGGCCTCCAGTTTTGTAAGTGTTTTTCCCCTTTTGTGTATGTAAAGCAGGCCTCCCATATTCATTTTAATGGTAAAGTATCATTTTGAGGATATAATTATATACTGCAGCCAATTCTTGTCCTAGTTATGTTCCTAAAATGTTATATATTTCGTTGGAAGGCCATCTAAGCCTGGTGTTACTCCTGTTCTTAATGTGTTTGTAACCTTTTCAACTTCCTTCTGCTGTATATCACTAGTATTTAAGTCCTTTATTGATTGTGATATATCTGGAAACAATTTTGGATAGATAATTGGAAGCCTGTTCTATATTGGATTGAATAGGACCATCGATTTTCTGGTGTAAGTAGCTATACAATTCTGAATTCCTATATTATCTGTACATTCATTTTGATGTTTGTCTATTAAAACCTCAAAACTGTGTTTTCTATTTTTTTTTTTTTTTTTTTTACAGCTTTCATAAGGACAAGTGGTTAAAGAGCCAGTGGTTCCAAATTGCTGTTGCTGCTGTAGTTTTGTAAATGATATTCTGTAAGGTCTTTCTTTATATTACTAATTTGCTTAGTGAAATCTTGACCAGTGGTGTATGATAAAGTTAGAGAGTGTTTGCAGTTGTTGCGTTTTCCTTAAGTAGTATATGTATAGGTGTATTATTATTTTGTTTACTAAACTGTTTTAATAGTACTTGTACTTAATTTTCATATCAGACCACAAAATTTGTACATCATCATATAAAATGAAAACTGATTTCCTAGCAATCATAAAATGTTTAATTTGTTCTAATAAAATCTTTTTTTGTAATACTGATGTATTTAGTTTCCATGTTCCAGGGCCTTTACTCTGATATGAACCAATCCTAAAATAATGGTTAATAAATTATGATCTGAAAATTCTGCTATTTCCACTTTAGCCTTAGAAGCCATTAAATGCTGTGAAACAAAAGAAATCTATACAGATAGCTAGGGACCCTTATGAAATGCAGGTGTATGTGTTTTGTCTACTGTTAAGTATGCATCCTGAAGCCTAGCTGTTTTTAAGACTGAGGTTAGGAAGTTTGAGTCACAAAAAGTGTTGGATGTTTTCTGATTTATCTTTTGTAGATAATCCACAATTAAAGTCTCCTCCAAAAACAACATATTGGGAAGTATGCAGATATGGTTGTGCTATTTTCAGTAAATCTATTTTGAAGGGTTTTATTGGTGGTGCATGTATGTTTAAAACCTATAAGCCACATTACATATTCTAACATCCATAAGTAATAGTGTACCTGGAAGTAAATCTAACACTTTAATCACATCTATATCAAACATACTAAACAGAATACCTATCCCATAGCAGGCTTCCTGCCCAAAGGACTAGCCAAGAAACCATGCTTTCTGTGCTTGTCTGACTTCAATTAGAGAGTGAAACCTTGCGTCTTGTAAAATATTACCCCCATTGTTAAACAAGATAGAAAAGAAAATACTGTATCTCTTTTGACTGCCTCTTTATACTGTTTACATTCACAGTATGTACGGAAAAGGAGGGAGCCATTTAGATAACAGTAGGCAATTTATCACACATTTCCAAAATTTTCCTCACCCAAGTTTTCCCCTTCTGCACATACTTTCTTTATGTTTAATCTTTGCTTTTGCTGTTCTTTTTGGGGCCCCAAATTATCTAGGATAACTTATGTGTCTGTAGTTTGTTCAGGATGAGATGATAATACAGGCGAGGTATCAGAATCTGTATTCTATTTTGAAACCTTAGATAAAGGTGACCCCTTTTCCTACTTCCCCTTGTAACTCTGGTTTTAGGGTAACAGTTTCTGGAGGGGTCTCATCCTATCTATGGCCAAATCTTCGGGGAGCAGATACGGTGGTCCCTGTAGCTGAAGTTCCTTCTTTTTGTTGGGGAGTTGGGTCTGGGACTACCCAGGAGGGTCTGATTCTACAGAAGTGTCCATCTCTTCCCTCAACACAACTGGGGTCTGTGCAGAAGTCTGGGGTTGAGGGTCAAGAGACTGAGATGAAAGTCTAGGCCTTGCTGAAACTGCTGTTTTTCAGTTATTTTTGTCCTTTGTGCCAGGGTAATGATCAATCTTTGTTCTTCCCCATCCGCTAAATTTGGGGAGTTATCGCTGCCCATGTACACTGTTGTAAGGTATGGCCAGATTCCTCACATAGTACACATTTTGGTTCTTCTACACATCGATTCCCTGAATGTCCTACTTCTCCACATACTGCACACCTCATTTTATCGCAAATGCTGCTCAAGTGACTGATTGAAATGTATTTGTAACAGGCCTTGGCTGGCCTGAGAAAAGTACCCTCTGTCCCTTCCTAACATAAAGCTATTTGGTAGATGTTGTATCCCTGTTTCTGTAGTCTTAAGCAACATCCTCACATTCCACCCCAAATCTACAAATTCTCTGTATCAAAAATTGCCTCTGGGTCATTTAAAACTGTACATCTCTGTTTAAGCCATATAGTTATGTCACTTAGGTCACCCCTCATTCCTGAACAGAATTGTGATTGTTTTCTGTGCAGGTTTAGTGAGGATAGCACTGAAAGGGCCGATGAGGGGTATTTTTAGTTTATAAAACTTGTCCAAAATCTCTAACCCATTTAACGTTTTAAAACTGATATCAAAGTTTGGTTTGTAGAACACATGTATCAAAGCATGTATTTCATAAGCAATAAACTTCATTGAGTCCTTAAATAATGTTTGTCCCACAAAAACATGGACTGGCATTTCTTCCATTCCGTCTATATACAGCAATCTTACCGTGTTGTGCCTCTTTTGCTTGCTGTGTAGGTACTGAGAAACAAGAGGCATATGTTCGAGCACTGGAAGAATGCTTGGTACTGCAGACGCAATGCTCGTTGAGAGCGAGATCCAGAGTCCTGGGATTTTAGGTTCTGTGCATCTGTTGTCTTGTCCAAGGTGCTCTCCTCATTCAGCCTGACGAAAGGGAGGTTTAAGATCGGATTTTGGGTCATCTGTAGCTCCACAGGTAAGAAAAGATCCGGTTCCTTTGTGTTAGTTATTTTGACCTCATCTCCCTCCTGTTGGATTTGAATTGGAGATTGCCCTGAAGCCAAGTACCTGCATCTTGGTCCTTTTCCCAGCCTGCAGCCCGTAAAGCACCATCTACTGACCACACTTCACTTGGCTGGAAGACCTATTTGAGAGGTACATCTTAGGCCGTCTATTGTTCAGCCGTCTCTTGTCATTCCAGGCGTTCTCCTGACAGTGATGTGTACATTATCCGTATGTGCTGGTACTTTTTTCTGACAGTTACTTTGAGGTAGTTTGATGCTGAGTCGCTCCCTGCTTTGAATCGTCAAAGATCAAAGCAGGCCCTTTGATAGCCAGTTGTGGTGAGTCATTGTTACGGCATTATCTGTCACAGTATCTATATGCTTGCAGACTAGGAGTTCTCTCCTTTTTCTAAATACCATTGTTCCTCCAACGCATGTAGTATTTCAGTTTCTTCATTTCAGTTTCTATTATGTCTGCACTCATCTTGGTAACATTTTAGATGTTTGCAAAGCTTTCTCTTTTCCCTTCTACAGCCTATGGGCATACCTTGTGTGGTATTTGCTGGAATTGTAGCTGAGTAAGGCTGGTTTTCTTTGCTCTGTGCCATCTGCCCATTTTCAGTTCTTCTTTCTTCCCCATCATTCCCATTCACTGCAGCTCAGAGACAGGAGGAGACCACCTCCCTGCCTCCCTCCCCGCCATGTTCTCCACAGCTCAGCCAGGGTCAGCCATCTTAGTGGAATGCCAGAATATAAGGGTTCCCCTACCTCAGTAGGGAATTTCCTCGTGCCCTGGCCAAATCCCCCAATTCACTAAAATACCACCAACAGCTAAATCTGGTTCAAGGTCAGTTGGCATTCATCTGTATTCCCTCCCGGGTCATGCCTGAAACAGTGGCGGAGCTAGAGGGGACCGGAGAGGCTGCCCAGTGTGCCACCAACTTTATTCAACATTTAGTGCCCATTGTGGAGCCCATGATTGGCTGAATACCCCCTCGGCTCCCAACCTCTCCTAAACCTGGCTCCGCACTGCCCGAAAATAGGCAGAATTTGTCTAGTGCACTTACCGGTCAACAAAAACTAAATAAATAAAATATAAATACATATATTATTGTAATTCCCGTAATTACGGTCTCCTATAACACCTGCAAACTTCAACACGTCAAAAAGCTGCAAGTCACCTCCTCACTCATTCTGGAAGGTTTAAACAAGTCACACCTATTCTTAAAAACATACACCGACTACCTATTCACTTTACAATACATTTCAAAATTCCACATGTTAATTTCAAAATCCTCTATGGAAGCACTCCAAATTAACTTTCTAAATTTGTGCATTTGTAAGTCTCCAACACAACTTCTTCTCACCTCACACTCTTCTTCTTAAAGTTCCTACAACTAAGCATTATGCCATCAGTGATGGATCTTCTGCTGCTGCTGCACCCATGCTCTGAAATGGTGCTCCTACCTACACTAGTTTACTTCCCTCTCTCCACTCAAATATTAACTAAAATGTATTCTCCTTTGCCTCAGATTCTTAACCTCCTCTTTCTGTTGGTCTTAAGTACTTTCCTTCCTTCCAATCTGCTTGTTGGTATCAAGCTAACCTCCATTCTATGATGTTCCTCACTGTGCATTTTCAAAGCATTTGTAGATACTTTTGTAGGAAAAACACTACAGAAAAATAAGTTGTACCATATTCACTCATTCATTATGTTTTATTAGAAGGAATCGGAAAACCCATGAGCCAGGCTTATTTACAAGGCATCAAGCCAGCGCCAAATGAAACAGTGTCAGTGGCTCAGTAGGTAGCACACTCGCCCTCTGAGGCCGGGAGATCAGAGGGCTGTGGGTTCAGTTCCCACATCTGGCACTTGAGTTAATATCCCAGAACTGACACTGTAGTGCAGCATGAGAGAGTGCTGCACTTCTGAGGTGCCGTCTTTCGGATGGGGCGTTAAACCGAGGTCCCATCTGCCTGGATTGGTGGTAGTTCAGGTATATGTTAAAGATCCCATGGCACTTACTGAAAGAGTAGGAGTTTCCCTGATGTCCTGGCCAAATTTCCCTCATTCACTAAAAATACCACCAACAGCTTAATCTGGTTCAAGGTCAATTGGCATTCATCTGTATCCCTTCCCGGTCGTGCCTGAAAATAGGCAGGATTTGTCTAGTGCACTTACCCGGTCAACAAAAACTAAATAAATAAATATAAATATTAAACGGCATACAATAAATATGACCAGAATGTTCAGTAACAGATAAAGATGAACAGAAGATGCAATGACAGTCCAAGGCATACTGATACCAAAATCACTGGCACCATAGCATGTCCCCTCAGCAGCAGCAGTTATGAGGAGCACCTGGTTGATTCCTGAAGCAGTGGGACAGTAGTGAGGCTGAGGGGACAATTCCAGGGAAAGGGTGCCAGCTCACAGGCAGAGGTTTTCAGGCGGCAAATATGGCAAATGGGAATGAATGCAGCACAAAACTACTTTATACTGCCAGAGTTGTGAGCTCATGGGCAGCAGCAGACCTTAGCTCAGAGCCAGAGTCCTTTGTTACAAGTAGGTTGCAAAGGTAAGGAGGGGCAGAGCCTTTATACATCTGTGTGCAAGCACGTGAGGTGAAGGTGTCTTTGGTCAGCTAACAAGATGTACTGTAGCTGACTGTATGCATCACAGTGATGGCAGTCCGGCAGGACCATGATGGGTGCCTCTATAATCAAAGGCAGGAATAATCACGAGTCTGCTATTTTCAGCGGGGTGACAATAGAGAGGCAGTCTACTTTTACACAGAGGAAAAACACATACTACATAAACAGTACTCCACTAAAAGAAGCCCATATAGAAAAAGACCTTGGGGTTCTGCTAGATAGTAGATTCAGAATAAAAAGACCAATATACAACAGTAGTTAGCAAATGTAACAGGATTGTAACATGTATCAGGAAAACCTAAATAGAGGACAAGAGTTATTCTACCTCTAATGTCACTAGTCAGCCTGCACTTGGGAGTATTCTGTACAGTTTTGGGATGACATAACAGATGACATAAGTTGAATCAAAAGATACAAAGAAAAACAAAAAATTGTAAAAGATATCAGGAATCTCAGTAATGAAGAAGCGCTGAATAGCTAAGATAACAATAACAGGGACATGATAACCGTTTAATAACATGGATTAAATGAAATTATTAACTTGCATAGGAGAACAGGAGATAATAATTAAAGGACATGATCAACACTTTTGGAGAATCATGAGGAAATCCAAAACTAGCAAAATTCACCATCACGAGGCTGTACCCTAAGACACAGAGGTGGTGACGGGACACAGATCCTGTTACAAAAGAAGCAAGACAGATCTACAACCTGAAAGCCATGTTGGTCTAAATGAAGAGTTATACTGTGTTCTTATAAAAGTAGAACATAATGGTAACAGTTATTGGCTTGGTAAAAACACTTGTTCTTGGCTAGTACTGATTATTGTGTTTGAATTTATTTTAGGATTATGGATATAATGCACCCACCACCAGCAAGGTGGACACGAAATGGACCTCGTTCACATCTGAGAACAGCACCATTGAAATCCACATTACCACTATCTTAGTTCCGAGAGATCCTCTGTCTCAATAAGCAATTCCTCTGGATAAAATTATTTCTTGTTCTGGTATCTCATACATTTTTGTCTAATCTGTTGTGTTTTGTAACTTAATTTTTATTGCAATATTTCATTTTTAAAGACAATGCAGCACAGAAAAAATAATTCCACCACGTAAATCTAATATTGATGGTAATTTCAGTCCACACAGGATAATAAACAGATATCTTTTAGCTTGTCTGGACTGCCTCCTGTTCTGTGTTACCCTGAGGAGGAGTGCATTACAATAAACTGAAGTATTAACTCAGAATAATATCTATCAACCAAAACAACTGATACAATTAGTAAAAAAGACAGAGTAAGCCTACAAAAAGTCCTAGAATCTACTCAACAAGAATCATCAGAACAATATGAGCAACGTTTTTTGTACAAACCTGCCAGGAAAGAAAGGATAAGGGGCCTAAGTTACAAGTGAAACAATCCTTAAGTTTCTAAAGAATATATCTGATTGCAAGGGTACCTAAAAATTAAGCAATAAGGCACGACAAGGTGTGTGTTATGGTGTAATAACATCACTCCTGGGGTGGGCTGAAACACAAGGTGAAGCAGAGTGCTTCTACCATCCCAGAATGACGTTATTACACAATAATACACACCTGAGTGCTTATTCAATTATCTAATGGCTCAATATTATACAAAATAAACAAATATTTAAAAAAGGTTTTAGTAGGATTTTAGTATAGCAATATATCTTTGTTTCTGAAAGAAATCCAAAGAACAATCAAAAATCAATACAGTGATGTTATTGTGTAATAACATCACTGTCTCAGACACACACTGACCAATCAGAGCCCTGGAAATTTTCTTGCCTTTGTATAATCAACCATACATACTAGGTACTGAAGACACAAATATTAAGCATAAATGTTTAATGACGGTTCATTTAAAATAAAACAGGGAAGATATGGGCCCCTCAAATTACCTCTAAACTACCTTGGGAACTGGCAGGCCAAGGAGTCAACCAAAAATGACAATGTATGAGTCATAAGCACTATGAGCCCTGTGTCTGCTAGCCTCTGACTTCCCTGCCTGATGTTTACACACAGTGCCAGGGCGCCAGATCTCTTGAAAGTGTGCATTATGTAACTGGATTGTGGCTGTGATTCTTCCCTAGCTTCTATCTCAGAAATCTTACAATTCCACTGAGCCAAAGTTGGGGTCTGTGTGAGAGCCACTGCAGGTAATACATTTTAAAGGAGCTACTCGTACTATATGATAAAGCTTAGCAGTAGGCTCCAAACCTCTAAAGGCCTCCAAGAGGCTGAGCACTAGATTTGGAAAAGTGAATGGTATGGGAATATGGAAAATAGCTTGCATCTGAACATGTATTTCTTGCCAAGGGAACTAGTTTAGGGCAACTCCAAAAGACATGCCAGTGTGAGCCAACCAAACCACAAGCCTGCCAGCACCTGTCTGAGTAGGCAGTCCCAAATTATCGTTGAAGTGCGGAAGTATCTCAATATTATTTTCAATTAAATTCTTGCCAAGTGGGCAAGACTGTCACCCCATCCCTGTTTGAGTCTACTCTCCGTTGTATCTGAGGAATAGAAAGGCCAGATTCGGTCTCTCACTTTAGATGGAGAGAATCCATTGGGGTGGGACTAGGCCCATCAGAGAACCATATAGTCCCTAAATTGGTCTGACTTTAGCTCTTAAGGTAACCGACCAATACAACATCTCTTCTGATGGTATTTGGGGTCTTTGCAACTGTTGAAGTGTGTGAAGAATGAAGTGTCTGACATGTAGGAAGCGAAAATGGTCCTCTTTCCTTAATGTGGATTTCTGTTGTAATTGCTGAAGGACATGCAAATATCACTTGTGAGGAAGTGAGTGAACGGGTAAGAACATGGGTCTCCCAGTATCCGTAACCCGTGTCTATGGTAGAATTGGAAAGTCCTCATGATGTCTAATGAGGAGAGGGTCCAAGGGTTTTGGTATCCCGCTATGAGCCGCAGTTTAAGCAGACACTTAATTGTGAGCTTTGTCCACGGACTTTTAACGTGATGGAGCATCTGAGGTGAGATCATGCGGTGGGTAAAGTCCGAAGAGGGTAGGAGTCAAATCTTGGAGTTCTCGTCATACCACCCTGCCTCCTGGCATTGTTTAAACCAGGTATGAGCAAGGTCCCCCAAGCAGCCAAGTAATATATTTGTCTAACCTGTTTTAAATCCACCTTAGGATGTTACATTTTTATTGTGAACACTCTCTTGGGTAACTAATTTCTCACACTCACCACCCTCAACATATTAATTTTACATTATGGGATCTTTACACGTCTCAGTGTCACACTGTGTGAGGTTTATATTCACATTTCCACATATCTTTCACACATCTTTCCTTTGGGTTTATGGAATTGATCCCTTTTCATGACATTTAGTACTAACAGCCTGGTCAGTTTTTGAAACTAGAATACTCCTTGGACAGATTGACACTTGATAAAATACCACATGACAAATTAATCCAAGTATTAGATAATATGGGCATTCATGATAATTTGGTAGCCTGGATTAGTTCATGGCTTTATAACAAGAAACAAGGGTTACCATCAGAGGGCAGTATCAGATTGGTCTACAGTGACAAGCGGGGTGCCACAGGGATCCGCATCAGGGCCTCGTCTGTTTAACATTTATGTGACATCACTACAAGTTATGGATAAAGGGTGTGGATCACCAAATCTGCTGATGATTGTAGATTGGGACTTAAACCAAAAACCAGGAAGACCATGATGCCCTACAGAAGCTTTAGACCACATACATGATTGGTGTAGTATGTCGATTTCCCCTCAATCCCGAGAAATGCACAGTAATGCATCTAGGGACAAAAATACATTACAGGTTTATAAAGTAAGAAGCGTTGTCCTAAAAAGGTAACTAAGGAAAATATCTGGGCATGATGATTACAGAAGGCCTTAGATTTAAGGAACACTGTATGCAGAAAAGCTAGCAGGGTGTTAAACTGTATTCTGCATCACATAGCAAGTAGAAACAAGGAGGTGATACTGTAGAACTAATTTATTTCACTTTCATCTTATTTTCACTATATTCTCTGAACAATGCATAAACACGAAAATAAGATGAAAGTGAAATAATAATTACTATAAAAACATTACATTTGGTTTACCGTGCCACCATTTGCACAAGGCATGTATAACGAAGAGCAAAACCACTGCTTATCTTTATAAGACAGGTGTACTGAACTGAATTAGCCAGAGAATGGTTAGAGTTAACAAAGATTAAAACATGGCAGAAATACTGTAACTTTGCAAATTCATTAAAAATTGCACTCACTCTGCTCGCTCTAATAGCATTTACTTCGATATTACATGTACAATCTGTCTACTCTGGTTCAGCAATGCTATTAGCAGTGTCAAGACAGAACAGAAAATATTTAAAATATTTGGCAAAATAACTGTACTTAGCTAATTTTATAAAAACATTCTTATCGCTCTACTTACTATACTCTCATTCACTTACCTATAAAGTGCATCAGTTTAGCAGTTGCTATGTGCTTCTGCAGAGCAAACTGATTACTGAATTAAAGCCTCATTTCTGCTGCTGTCATCGCCTTCTCCTGATTCAAACACACCATTAGCCAAGATGATTACTGAATGAAACCTCCGTTTCTGCTGCTGACTTCACCCTCCACTGCCAAATTCAAACTCTGTGCCCCGTTCTTTGTAAAACTAAAACTGTGTCTGCCCCATTAACAACTCAGCTTGTTTTGGTGTGTGCTTCCCGTGTCTTGCCATCAGTCAACCACTCTGAAATGACAAATAATAAACTGATTACAATGGCAAGTATAGTATGTTTTTTGATACATAAGTGTAGTGCGGTTATAGGCCATGTCAGGAAGCGCGAATAAGTGGGACTTGTCCCATGGCTGAAGCCGAATAATAATAAACGCTAATACTTGGCAAGTGTCTGAGTGTGAAAACTTTTGCAAGCTTAAATATTTTAGTTCTATAGTAGTTCCCCATATAGCTCACCGGTAAGGCCCATTCTGCAATATGGAGCACAGCTGTGGTCTCCACACCATCAAAAGGAAATCTTAAAAACTGAAAGGGTGCAAAAAGCTACATGCTCCACAATGGGCATGGCACATAAGTTTACAGTAATAGACTGGAAGAACTTGATCTTTTCCCTTGGAGTATAAAGAAAAGAGGAGACCTATGTCTAATCATTGAAGAATTCTGACTCACGGAAAGATTAGATTTGGTATTTAAAGAGCAAGCGTACAGTACAAGAGCCCATGCTTGGCAGTTGAAAGGGGAAAACTGCAAAACGTGGAAAAGGAAAAAGTGGTTTAATCACTGAGTAGTGGCCAGGTGGAATGGACTCCCAAAGGAGGTGGTGAGCAGTCCATCAATGGACAGTTTCAAGCGAAACCTAGATAGAATATATAGACTGGGCAATTGGTAAAACTAGCGAGCACAATGAGACGATAGTCTAACCAGCTCAGTATACACCTAAGAAATATAAGAAGTTGATCACCGGTCTACAGATCACTCAAAAGCATCAGGCTGACACTTTCCAATAGGAAGTGTACTTTAATATGTACTGTACTGGCTGTCATTCAACTGTAATCTGAACAATAACAGACCTGCAGGACATTTAAATGGTATGTCATGTTGCTAGCACTTGAACCCATGCTTCTGACAAAAAGGCAGCACTCCTCAAAGCGCTGGGGTATCTCTGACTGTTGTATATAAATTGTTTGTACACTAGTATGCAAATGAAATTCACCCTTGACTTTTACAATGGTTTGTGTGTACTGGAAAATGTTTGTATTTCTCTGTAGATGTCCAGCAGTCTTTGGGACAGTACTAGAACCGACTTAGGCAGGTTGACAGTTATGCCCAGATAGCAGAAGAGCTGGAGAGTGCGTACCAGTCAGCAAAAACTGTTCCCTGGGACGGGGCCTTGAGAAGCCAATCGCCTAGGTAAGGAAGACATACAGTCCCTCTCTTCTGAGAGCTGCTGCGACCACTGCCAAGCATTTGGTAAAGACATGAGGTGCAGAAGATAAGTCAAAGGGCAGCACTTTGAACTGGTAATGCTCACCCTGAAAGGTGAAATGAAGAAATCTTCTGTGAGGAGGAAAAACTGAAATGTGCAGGTAGCGTGTCCTGCATGTCCAGTGAACAGAGCCAGTCCCTGGTTTTTACAAGGGGCATGAGGCCTGGCAAAGTTACCATCCATAACTTTTGTACTGGACAAGGAGATCGAGTTCCTTTAGATCTAAAATGGGGCAGCGGATCTCCAGTCTTTTGGTGACCAGGAAAATCTGGAATAAAACCCTGGTTTCTGTGTCACCTAGCACCAATTCGATTGCCTGCTTGTGCAGAAGCAACTGTACTTCCTCCTGGAGAACACACAAGTGAGCCGGGATAGTTTTGAGGATGGTGGAGAGGTATTTGGAGGCTGCTGGATAAGCTCAAGGTGTGACCATTCTCTGTGATCTGCAGGATCCAAGCATCTGAAGTTATGGTTCTCCACTAATTCAGATGGAGGAGAACCAACTTCCGACCGCCACCTCCTGGGTCTGGACGGAAGAGGGGTCTGGCAAGGAGTCAAGCTGAGGTGAAACCAGCTGCAAAGGCTGGTCAGTCATTTCTGGGACCTTGGCTTCCATTCCAGCACTGGAGGGGCAGACAAGGGAACCTGGGCTCTACGTTTACCCTGGGTACAGGGGCCAAACCAGGCCTACTGGCCTGTCTAAGAAAGGCAGAACTGCAATGATGTATAACAGAAAAATATGGGGAAGAGCGTTCCTAATCTAGAGGATTACTATTTAGCCACTCCAGATATGATGGGCACTCCTGTAGTCCACCAAGAATATATACAGCTCAATGAAATCAATAGAACTGACACAGACTGAAGGGACCCTCTGGAAGCTAGGATAGCAGTACCACGAACTACAGACAATGAGGGCAGAACAATAATGTTGGCCGTAATAAATACTTTGGCAGGGCTACAATGTCTGTGGAACAAACAAACTCCAAGGAGAGATTTGGCCGTTTAGATGGATAGCATGGGACCGGGGTTTCTTCTGGCCAAACAAGATCTTACTTTTTAAGAGATGGGGCAAACTTGGCCTGTACTCTTGAGTCAGTTTATTTAGTGGAATGTAATTTTGGAGTTTAATTAGATCAAAAAAGATTTTCTTTAAGGCAGGCAGATTATTTCCGCTACTTGCAGATAAGAGCCACGTACAGACCCTACAGGCAGAATCAACCTGGGGGCAGTCTGAAGGACATAACGGACACAATAATAGGCTCAATGAAACCCAAAGGCCAAGTTTCAGCCATATATGGGGCCCTGAGAGACAGGGGAAGGAGGGATCATACAGGTTCAGAAGAGATGGGAGCTGGAACTGGGGAAAAACTAACTCAAGGGAATGGAATCCGCCTTTGCCCAGGCTTCTAGAACTATGTACTCATCAAGGTGGAGAGAATTTGAGTGGAAAGTTAGGCTCAGGTTCTTTATTACACCAGTAATTAAGAACAAATGGGACAAAAACTGCTCAATGGAATGCTGGGGGATGTGGGGAGGTCAGGGCGGACTACTTACACATTTTCTGGTCTTGCCCTGGTTTGGTAAAATTTTGGACGGAGGTGGCCGGTGGGATGGATTAGGTTTTTCACACTGGTCTCAATTTGGGTCCCAAGAACCTTCTATTAGGAACAAAGCCAGGGAGGTTAGAGGAATAGACAGGGTCTATTTGTGGAATATCTTACTAACAGCGGCCCACAAGGCTATAACAAGGAAATGGCTTTCCTTATATTCCCCGACCTATCAGGATTGGCTAGCCATCCTTGGAGAAATTCAGGACATGGAGGAAATCACCCACAAACCCAATCTGAGGACGCTGAATTTGTGAGTCAGTGGACTCCTTGGGTGATGGTAATGAACAATGGGGAAGGTTCAGTGGAGAGAGAGAGAGAGAGAGAGGAGGATGCTGAGGGATCCCATGGATTGAGACATAGTGGATGGTTCGGATGTGTGACCCAAATGGAGCATAATGTAATACTTTAAACACGGTCCTGACTACTGACAATGAGATAAAGTACTGTGGATCTTGTATCGAGATCTTTGTTTATTGGAAAAACTGTATTCAATTCTGCAGATGAGAAGAAATGTATTTGTTGTATATGTGCCTAAATATGCAATGAAGATGAATTAAAAAAAAAAAAAAGAAAGAGAGGCAGAATGTCCTCTACCTAAGTGACTGAGTGTGGTAGAGGGAATGGACAGATTTAATGGCTGTGCCAGAGGCCTGCAGATCATTTATGAGGTCCTGGGCATCAGGGCAGAAGAGTTTGGCACCACTGAAAGAGGCGTTAAGCACCTTGTTCTCGCATCGGCTGCAAATCCTAAGACCCTAAGCCAGGAGTGCCTATGAAAGCATATGCCAGTGGCAGCTGCTCTGGCCACTGTATCAACCATATCGTACAGGGCCCTAAGGAGGGGTTTGCCAACATCCTCAGCAGTTTGAAAACAGTGAAGCAGTTTCTGCTTCAGGAGCCATCAGGAAGGGCCTGGTGGCAGCTTTGCCCTTTCTCCAGTTGTCATTCTGGTACTGACCAAGTATGACAGATAATTTGCAATCCTCGGGCCCAGAGTAGAGGCATAAACCCTTTTCCCCAAGGTCAATCCTGCAGGACTTCTTGTCCTGGAGGGGACTAAGGTGCTCAGGCACCTTAGATCTGTCATGGGCTGCCTTGATGACCACAGAGTCAATTTCAGCCTGGGCAGCAAAATATTGAAGGCCCTGAGGAGCATTATAAAGTCTGTCTGCCCTGCATGGCATAGCTGGCATAATGACTGGTCTGTGCCAGGCTGCCGTAGTGGCATTCTCAATGATGGAAGCATAGGAGGAATGATCTTAGGGAGAGATTCAGGAATCTCCAGAAGTTCTACCAGGTCTTTCCTGGTGACATCCCTTCCTCTGTCTGGAAGCCCACTGTGGCAGACAACTGCTTCATCACATTGACAAAGGTGGCATCCTCAGGAGGAGACCTTGGGGTGTGCTTAAGAGTCTTCACTGACCAAGGAGGCAGTGGCTTTATCTAAGATGAGGAATTCTTCTTCCTCTTCATCCTCTATATCATCAGGGAGGATGAGATCAGGATGATACTTCTCCTTGACGTCGACCTCCTCGTCTGGGTCTGGCATTGGATGCACCAGTGGCGGCCCACAGTGAGTCTCCGAGGTCACAGCAACATGTGTCGAAGACAAACTGCCATTGATGGTACCGGTGAAGAGGGCCTATTGAAGGCACACAACTGATGAACAAGTACATTTGTGAATTTGACCAGTACTTCATTCAGGTCCATAGTGGATGTCGATGGAGGGGATTTGATGGCACAGGAGCAATTGATCATCTGTCCTGGGAGCCCGATGAGCCTGTAGCTCTGGGAGAAGAAAGGGCAGGCCTCAACAGAGCTATCATGATGTCCATTATTGACAGTAGAGGGCCGATGACCGGGAGATCAATGGCAGAGTGCCCGTGAGTCAGGCAGAGCAGCTGTTGGTATGGAACTGGTAGGAATAGAGACCTGGACAGATGGTCTCTTCGTTGGAGCAGCCTCTGCCACCTAACAGACCCCTAAAGGAGGCCCGACAGTAAATGGGATCACACCGTTGGGAGGTGGTGCAATCCTGGTCTACTGCCCCAGAGGACTTGAAGGCCTGGGAGCTCGAAGATCCAGAGGCGACTGGGCAGTCATGGCCCGGAGGACCCTCCCGTGAGCCGGCTACATGTTCCATGAATTATTTCAGAGCCTTCTTGCGTTGCCTGAGGGTTGTTTGATTAAACTTCTGGCAGAGCTCACAGTCGGAGATGTCATGGTCAGGCCCAAGACAGCAGACATAAACAGAGTGTTCATCTGTAGAGAATCTTCTTTCCACAGCAGCAGTGATGGGAAAGAAAGAAGGATTAAATCTCGAACAAAACAAACAAAAAAATATCTAAAAAATTTTAGTAAGAGTTAGAGGAAAAAGCAGCCATAGGCCAAAAGTCACAAACACTGCAATAAAGCTTCCACGGAGACTGTGCTAGCAAGTTGATGGCAGGAAAGAACTGAGGATGGAGTGGGGCCACCCATGCCTATACAGAGTTGTGAATGTCCACTAGACATCGAGGTGTGAACAGCCCCAGTTGTACTGCTGAAAATCTTCTGTGTGGATTCCCTTCACAGACAGTGAAGTTTCCTATAGTGTAACCTGATGACTGAGATGCCCCAAAGAAGATCTACATATATCATGAATGAGATAGATAAATTTGTTAAAGATGAATGTGCTCCCCTGCCTTCTTTATGTCATGCAGATGCTTCAAATGGGACTCACCGGGGACATTAAATCCCTAGAAAAGACTTCAGTAGATTTATGTGGCAAAATAAAAGGCCTTTGATGAGTCTACAATGACTAAAAGGAATGCAGGAAGGGGGCCTGAATTCTTGATGTATTAATGGATATTTTCTGTCCATTCAGGATAGTGTATATAAAGGATTGGGTAAATAGAGAGCAGAGGCAAGTTAGGTAGGATTGAGGGGAGGGGCCCCCAGGAGAATGGTGGCATATTTGGACCAAGGAGCAAACAGACCTACAACTGCCTACAGAGCAAGAACCCTTTGTGTATTGGACACTGGCTGCACGGGAGCAGATGAGGAAAAGGAGAGGCGGGGCAGATCTGATTTGGTTGGTTCCAGTGGTTGGAAATCCAGCCTTCTTAACAGGGACTGGAGGACACTGGCTTGGGGCATGGGAAGAGTACAAAGTATAAAGGACGATATCATGCAGGAGGGATTAAAATGTTTGAGGAACTCCAGGACCAATATGGCATTCCCACAATGCATAAATATAGGTACTTCCAGGAAAGGGCATATGACCTGAGAAGAGGTAGAGTGGTGGGAGATGAATCAGCTATAGGACTACTGGAAGACTCACTGCCGAAGATCGCTTATCCCTAAGGGGTTAGAAGCAGGCTGGTGCGACAGGAGCAGGATCTGTTCCCAGATTTAATGGAAATTCATATATCTGTGGGAAAGGGACATGGGAATTCAAATTTCAGAAGATAAATGGGCCCGGTTCTGATGACTCATATGGGGTTACTAATGTGTGACAAATATAAAGAGTACTTAATTCAAATTTTCATGAGCTATACTGCCCACCAGTTGTGGAGCCCAACCTGCAATTAACCAATGGAAAGCACTAGTAGTCCAGAATCTGGCCTTTGAACGCTTAACATATCAACTAAAGGGCAGGAAGAGTTATTTCTCAACAGATGGGGAAAATACACTGACTGGTTGCCAGAGGAGGAGGCAGCAACACCAAGACACAGTGTGTTGTGATATGTCACTGCAGGAAAATAGGAGAGATACGCACTGCGAAATAGATGACACACTAGACATGGGTATCTTCCACTTACATGAGTAGGAGAGAAACAGAGCAATGGAGTAAGGGTGAGGAGCTGCCAATAGGGTAGGTACCAAGACAACCATCTGAGTCAGTGGAAGGAAATGCCATAGGCAACAACAAGGTATGGTGAAATACAACAGAAAACTCTACACAGGATGACGTTATTTGCTTTCTGAGCTTTCCTTTCTATCTTTCTTCATTCTTCATCTCTTCTTTCAATCTTTTTGGAATGTCTAAAAGGAAATATGGGATGAAATGCTCTGGTAATGGC
Organism: Neoceratodus forsteri; assembly: GCA_016271365.2. Taxonomy (NCBI): domain Eukaryota; kingdom Metazoa; phylum Chordata; order Ceratodontiformes; family Ceratodontidae; genus Neoceratodus; species Neoceratodus forsteri. The sequence goes on from CM057456.1 coordinate 1,481,023,723, forward strand.
AAATAAGGACACAAAGGGTAATAATAGTGAGAAGAGGCCTTGAGTTTTTAAATGTTAAATGTTTTGGTATTTTAATGTCTAAGCAAATAAGATGTGATATGTTTCTTGTATGAAAAACCAATAAAAGATGAAGCAAAAAAACCTGTAATTAAACCTGGACTTGTTCTCTGCATTATGATTTTGGTAACACTGACTTCAGCTGGTGGGTGCTAGAGTGGCCAGCCATGCAGACACATATGCTGTAACCCTGGTCCCGTACCTGTTCACTTGTGCAATGTAACTTAAGACTGTAATTAATCCTGAACTTGTTCTTGTATTATGATTAATTGCAATAATGCTGTCCACACTTGTGAGACATTGTGATTTCATATTGGATTTCTAACTTGGATCCTGTATTTATTATTTCTGTTACAGTTTGTAATTCTGGGTTGCCCTGAAAAACGGAATACTTTGTCTCAGCAGTCCTACCCGGCAACAAATTTTGTGCTTATGGGAAGTAGCAATATATATAGTGAATGTTATGTAGAACATACAAAGTTTCCTAAACTTTTATGTTCTTATTTTAAATATTGCAATTTTCCATACTGATGGGTTGCACAAGGTCCACTTATAATAGGAACAAAGAATATAAGTGGACTATAGATAAAAAGAACTTAAGTATACAAGCTGCTTTCTGAAACAATTACCTATTCTTTTACATTACACCTTTGTACAATGTTTTCACTGTTAAGTAATAGTGTTATATTTCCGGGGCAACCCCAGCCAGAAACATTGTTCACCAAATGTACTTGTTGGTTACTTTTGAAATAATAATAAATATTTGATATACAGAACAAAGAAAGATAGAACCACTAGGTTCTGTGTCGATCACAGGTGGTTAAATTAGGTCACAGTAGCTGATGCTATCTAATGCCCAGAACAGATAAGGTACTAGACAAGTTAGAAGGGCTAGGAACGGACCACAACAGTACTAAAGGCAGGATACTGGCAAGCGTGGCTACATGTGGAAGCTTATAAAGTCGGCATCTGTCACCCCATATGGTTTGTTTGAATTCAATCTTAAGCCTTTCAGCAAGAGAAATTCACCTGCCAATTTCAGAGGCTAGTTGACAGGAGTCGTCAATGGGACTGAACAGTTTGCTCTAGAGTATATGGATGATACAGGTGTATTTAGCCAGGCGTGGGACAGGCATCTCTCCCATGTGAGTTAAGTCCTGAACAGACTATGAGATGCAAGACTATCAAGACAGATAAGTATCGACTTCCAGTGGTGCTGGCACCCTAATGGCAGCTTAACTGCTCAACTCCAACTGCCTCCCACAACATCTGATAACATCTGCCAAAATATAAAATGCAATTACCAGCTAAGAGTACCAGATCCAAACTTAAAGGCACCAACATGCCAGGGACTCCAGTTTCACAACTAAGAACTGATCCAGAATGGAAAACTAAACTATTTTACTGTAGCCACTGATGCCCCAGAGAGCGTGCAGGGACTCAACTGACAGATGCAGAAGAAGTGGACCTGATAGCTACGATTCTGCAAATGGCCAAGACAGTCAATAAAATCGATCAATCCATCACAGACCTGCAAGCAAATATTAATAATATTGAACACAGAACTGATCAGGTGGAACTGGCCTCTCGGCGGTGACCGAAACAAACAAACACGCCATGACTGACTGCTATTGTATTTATTGGCCAGAGAGCAAAAGCTAACCAGCCGTCTGGATGATCAGGAGGCCATAGCGAAGACAAAACTTAAGGCTTTATTGCATCCGGAGGAATTAGAGATAAAGCCACAAGCACAATTTATTTTATACAAGTGATCCTCGAGGCTGGATCCCCCGTTTTAACCTCAGCATGGATCAGGCGCACAGATCCGTTGCCCCAAAGCCTAGCAATGAGCTACCCATCCTAGGTCATTTATATTTAAGATGTCACCTTACTCTGTTAAAGAGGATGTGCTAGCAAGGGCTTGGAAAAAAGAGACCTCCACTACAAACAACACAGGTTCTCTCTAGAATCTCTAGATAATGACTACACCTCGGCTGTACAGGAAAACCTCAAGCAAGTCTGGCCGATAATCAAGCAACTTGAGCCAGAAACATACGAGCACAAATTCTATTCCCTGCCAGAATTAAAGTAGGCACTGACAAGGGGTGAAAATCTTCCCGATTTGCTGGCTTCCTCCACCTATCTCAAGCAGGCCTTGTGTTTAGGGGTCGGAAATCGAGGGTCAGTTTGACTCCTTCTCCCAAAGCGGGGGTCAGAAGCCAAGCGTTGGGAGTCACTGCACCAAATTTGTATGTTAGTGGAAAACAAATAAAAAATGTCTCTTTTTAAAATGGCTAATATGTCAGCTAGGAGGCAGTATGGCACAGTGATTTAAGGCTCGGAGCTGCAAACCTGGAGACCTAAGGTTTAAATCCACAGCCCCACTTACATATACTGCATGACCATGAGCAAGTCACTTAACTTCCTTGTGCTCCCAGGTTGCACCTGGAATCAAGCTTCGACTTAGTGTGCTCTCCTGGTTAAACAATTTCCCTTCCCTTGCCAGAAGGTATAGTATACACAAGTTACTGCCATGCCTCATCAGCACAGTAGTACTCTGCCCTGCATGACATGTAAAAGTGAAGCCTTTCCTGCCTTATTATTGTGTGAAATAAAAATAAATAAATATCGGCAGATACATACAAGTAGTTAACGGCTGTTAGAAATGCTTACGGCTGCCACATCAATAGCAAAGCAGAGGTGCAATCTCTGTTTGCCTTAGCCACCGGACTGCTCCATAGACTGAATCACATTCAGTGTGAGGCAGTCTGTGGAGCAGAAGTCCCAAACAAACGCTGTTGTTTTTGGGTGCCAAGGAAAACTGAGAAAGTACCCCGCTTTCCCTAATTATGATGGGGCAGCCACAGGCATTTATCTATCAACAGTAACTTTTTTTTATTCCTCAACCAGCCCATAGAAAATGCAGGAAGCGGTCTCCGAGTCTAGCATTACTTCAGGGAGAGACAGTACTACTCAGAGGCACTAGTGAGTAGATTGACAAAAAGCGCTTGGCTTTACCCCCATAACACTAACTTTTGCAGTCTCTCTCTCTCGGTCTCTCTGAATTGATGTTGGCTTGAATGACCATCACTCAGTCTCCAGTATGGCACTATCCTGGATTTCTGGCGCACTCAGAGGACCCACACAAAGAAGGAACACATGTTCCTTTGCTCCATCTGACACCATTACATCGTAGGTGGAACCACCAATCCGGGCACTGTTTTCTGCTGCTGCTGTCAAGCCTGTCATCCCTGGCTTCTCCGTGCTCAGTTCTCCTGATTCACCGGCTCATCCCGACCCGAACAGACGAGGACTACCACTCCATAAGTTACTTGTCTTTGCCTTACCGGTTCAACTGCCACAGATCAGGTAAACAAATTGAAAAAGACTGTAGGCCACATATTCCTCCCACTGGGTTTACTGTCAAATCGCTGCCCATGCTGATAACTTGGCAATGCCTACTCAGCTGGGTCTCCCGCCTTACAGTGGCGTCACCAATCACAGCTCGCCTCCGATATGTAAAGAAGAGGAAAAAAAAAAACAGGACCGATCATTACCCCCTCACTGTCCCACAAAGAAGCAGTGCATTTAAAGTGACAGCAGCACCAATTAAGCAGAAAGGGCTGCATCAAGCAGATGCAGTGCTTTCAAAGCAGTGCATCAAAATTAGGATTTTGCCTGAGGGAGCGTCAGTAGTGCGTTAACGCAAGCCCTGCTCAAGAATATTGGGCTACTCGTCCCTCCTTTACACAAGGAAAGGCTGGAGAGGAACTGCTGAAGTCCACGTGGTCGGTAGCACAAAAGGCTGTTCCCAGACCGCAGACAGGCAGGAAGCTCGGTGAACAACCCTGTGACTGACATCACAGGCATCCTGAAGCCCAACACCTCCTCACTATTACGGACGGGGTTGGCCAGGGTAGAGCGACTATGACTGGACCCTCGCGAACAAGAAGATGAAACTCTGGAGACTCGGGGCAGACTTGGGGAACCTGACAGAGTTTGCTGCTGACAGTTCCTGCAGGCGCCTCATCTGAAAACACCAGAGCATTAACATATGACCCAGATAGGCCACGGAGTTAACGGATGGCAGGACAGTACCTGTAAGTTAAATAGTTCGAGACTCTTGTCTGCTGAAATGATTTTCTTCTCGTACTCTCTATGACCAGGATGAACAAGTTTTATCTACAGCCATTTTTCAAGTTTCTGAACTTTATAAGGACTGAATGGGGCGGAGGGTACAAGTGAGTGCTCCAGAGTGGATTTCTGGGACCTAGCCAGTGATGAATAAATCTCCCCTCTGCTCTCTCTCTTCCCTATGCTTCTGCTTAATGTCTGTAGGCATCAGTTCAGAGGGAGGCGGTGGCGATTTTCTTAGCCCTTCCTATATCAATGGCTAGAATCTGCTGATGTTGGATAAGACCCTAACTTTTCCTTCACCTTTCGGGGGAGGATATTATCATAAGGTGCTATGGATGCAAGCTCATAGTTCTTTTACACAGTATATAGCACATATATCTGTCGAGCAGAATCAAATAATTTATTTAACACACGGTCTGGAGGGTGCTGATGAGCCAGTGGGGAAATCAGAGACCTACCCTCACCGTTTGTGACCCAGTGCCGGACAGGCTGAGGCACGCTTGGCATTTATCCCTGCTTTGGAGGGATCAAGCGTCTTAAGTTTAGACACAACCCAGGCGGGGTTTTGTTTCCCTGTCTGACCTAGGCAGTACACCCTTGCATTTACTACCAAGTCTTAAGACTACAACATCTCGTCTTGGGTCTGTAGATTTGAGCAATCCCAGTTCTCCAAATCTTGACCAACAAGTTTGGGGTCAGGGACCTTGCTTCTTTAACCAAGCAAATTTTCTTCTCACTTTTTTTCTTTTTGGTTATTCTCCTGTTAGTGTCAGTTGGACATTATAATGTTTGTAAAGTGGAACCCTGTTAGTTCCCACTGCTAATTTAAAATTTATGCATTTTCTGAACAGTTTACTAGTATCGTGTTATTGTTTAGACCATATACGGTACCGAGACTTTGAATATGACCTGGTTGCAGCGAAGGCTCCTATGTTGAAGCATCGAGGTCAAGAGCAAAGATTGAAGCCCATAAGTAGTAATAATGGTTAATATAAACACAAAAGTCATGTCCTATAATTTGAATTGGATAAATAACCCCATAAAAGGAGGAAGATACAAAAATTTCTCAGGGACCAGAGATGTGACATCAATTTCTTACAGGAAGAGCATCTCTCTTCTTCTGAAGCTGAAAAAGTTAAATACTAGGGCATTCCAAGCCTTTATCAGGCTTCACGGGGGTGGCCAGCTTGCTCTCTGCCTCCCTGCCTTTTGAGGAACAAGAAGTGTTCTTGGACCCAGGGGCCAGATACCTTATAGTGGTTAGGAGGGTCCAGGGCGTTTCCTTAACCTTGCTAAATGTTTATGCCACCCCAGGTTCAAATATCTCCTTTTATTCTGGGTTACTTAAACTGGTGGCAGAGAGGGCTAAGGGAATCTTAGTCTTAGGTGGAGACTGGAACTTAATTTTGAATAGGGTCTCGACACTACCTCCCAGATCCCCATCCCCAGAAACACAACGGCCAACCAATTTAAAGGCTAATGGCAGATGTGGGGATGTAGATGGAGAGAAAACACCCTCAGCAAAAGAATATACCTGTTACTCTCCTAGATTTAAAACCTTTGAGATTGGACATGTTTCTTACAAACTCAAAAGACCTCTCCACTTTTAAACATATTTGGACTGGTACGTCGACCCACTCAGATCATCAGCCTTTATTTCTTGAACTAGAACTTGCCCTCCCTAGCAAGAGGACTCTCTGGCGGCTAAACATGTTTTACTGAGGACAAAGAGGTGCTAAAACTCTACAAATGATTATAATGCAAACCCAGGAGGCGTATTTGGGCCCAGAGACTTCTCCACAAATATTATGAGGCACTGTTAAAGCAATGCTAAGAGGGAAACTCATCTCTATTGCCTCATACAAGCTCAGGAGAGGAAGACTCATGGATCAGACCCTACAATGCTTGAGAGAACTGGAAGAACAACAAAAATTAGATGGACTAGGCCCACTGATCTGGATATTAAAGAGACTAGATCCAAGATAAACAAAATTCAATATACAGAGACAGAGAAAGCGTTACAATACTTAAAGCAGTCTATTTTGAGGGGTCCTAGGCCACTAAATTCCTGGCCTACAGACTAAAACAATGAGCAGCTAAGGCTGTTATCCCTAAAATAAAACACCCAAGGTCTAATTTGATGCATCTCAATGCCTTTGTGGACTACTATAGGTCCTACTATGCCCCAAAAGGAGGCATCCCCAGAAGGCATGAGGCAGTTTCCTGAGAAGCTGAGCCTGCCCACACTCAGTATACAACATAAAAACGAATTAACAGCCCCAGTAAGGTGCTCCGAGATCTTAGCAGCCATACAAAAGCAAAGCCTGGAAATGCCCAGGCCCAGATGGAGATTGATGCAGAACTATATAAGGCCTTGTCCAAAGACATTATCCCGATACTGCACCCTACATATAATGCCATATGGCTTGAGGGTGATTGATCCCCTTCTATCATGGGACTATACCACCATAAAAGTGATACACAAGCAGGGTAAAGCTCCGACGGAATGTGGATCTTACAGACCCATCTCGCTACTAAACACAGATTATAAACTCTACACATCAATTATTGCAACCGTTTAAACAAAATGATCCTGGACTTGGTGAACCTTGACCAAACTGGGTTTGTGGTGAGTTGACAGGTGCCTAACAGTGTCAGGAGAAAGTACAGTTACGCAAGAACTTACCGTAACAGTAGATCTTGAGAGAGGCTCTTGCAGTAGATAATTACATGTAGGACTGATGCGGCTGGCGTCAGGACCCATGAAACATTTCTAGCTAGCAGTCTCTGGTGGGGACCGCCCATGTCAGGTGACCGACATCATGCGGTGTCAGTATAAAGGCGGTCCCCATGCCCGCCTTAAGTTCTTTCCACCAAAAGCCAAGACAAGAGAGTTCGGATATTTCCCTCCTGGAAAGAGAGGTGAAAAGCATTAGGGAAGGTATTACCTACTGCAAGAGCCTCTCTCGAAGATCTACTGTTACGTTAAGCTCTTACGTAACTGTACTATGTTACTTCAGGAGGGCTCCTGCAGTAGGTAATTACATACAGGACTGAGTGCCAAGCAGTCTGGAACAAGGAGAAGCAAACAGGAGGAGGAAATCTACTCAGAACTAGACCCTCTAGCTGTGAAGGCCTTAGGAAAGGAGGCTTTGCAAAATAGCCAGTCGAAGCCTGCTCTATGGTGAGAGCAATGTCCAACTGTAATGTTTATGAAAAGGTATGGACAGAAGTCCAAGTGGCGGCTGCACAAATGTCAGCCGCTGACAGATTCGTGAAACAAACCGCAAGAGGCAGCGACCTCTGGTGGAGTGGCCTTGAACTTGACCTGGCAGGGTCTTGTTGTACTTGTCATAACAGAAAGTCATACAATGAGCCAACCATTTCGATAGGCATTGCTTAGAAACAGCATTGCCTTCTCTTTATGAGCAAAAGAGACAAACAGTTGATCAGTCTTTCTGAGATCCTTACGTCCTGTTGGTGTAGTATCTCAGGTTGGGTGAACATCCAAAGTATGCAGGAGGTACTCTCCTTGATTGGAGTGCTGCGTAAATAACGCAGGCAACTCTATGGATTGATTCAGGGTTGATTCCGCTACCTTAGGAGAAAGCGTATGGTTTGGTGCAGAGCCACAAGTTCGCTAGAAAAATCAAATCAGGTTTTACATCAGGGCCTGAAGCTCAAAATCCATCGAGCAGAAGTAATGACCACTAGGAAGAAGTCTCCCAAGAAAGGAACTTTAGGTCCACTGAGGCTGCCAACTCGAAAGGAGGCAGGGTAAGCTTCTTTAAAATGAAATTCAGATCCCAAGGAGGGGCAGAACCTGGATGGGGCTTTAAGTAAAGGACCCCTCCCAAAAAGCTCTTAGAGACCTCCAGCTGAACAAATGTTCTGTCTCGCAATGAGGACATGATAGGCCGAAATGTACCATGTGAACCTTTAAGGATGAATGGCTGAGACCCAGATTGAACAGGTGCGAGGTAATCCAGAAGTCAGCCGACAGAGCATGAGAAGGGCCCGACATCAATGGAGGCAGCCCAAATAGAGAACGCTTCCATTTCATGGCATAAGTAGATCTGGTTGAGGGTTTCTGGCCTTCACCAGAATCTCAGCTACTCAGGGGAAACCCGAATCGGCTTGAACTATGTCTGCAGGAGCAACGCATGCAACTGAAGGACTTCAGGCCTGGATGGACCAGGGTCCCTGATCCTGGGTCAGCAAAAATAATGACAGAGGAAGAGGAAGAGGAGGAGTAGGTTCCTCTGAGTACTGTTGCAGAAGAGAGAACCAAACTTGCCTGGGCTAGAAAGGAGCAATCAGAATCAGTTAAGCTCCTTCTGAACAGAGTTTCTGCAAGACCCTCGTAATCAGTGGAATCAAGGGAGGGCATAGACGAAACTGCCCTTCCAGTCTAGAGACAGAGCGTCTCTCAAAAAATTCCACGCCCTGGAGTGAGTGAGCAGAAGATGGGAAGTTTGTGTTTTGAGTGGAAGCAAACAGGTCTACCTGTGGAGTTCCCAAGCGCGGGAAGATGTCATCTACAACCCCTGATCCAGTTCCCATTCATGAGCTAGAGCAGATGACCAGCTGAGCCGTCTGCCAGCGAGTTCTCGACCCCGGGATGTGAGATGCCGTGAGGTGAAGGTTGTGCTGCACTGCCCAATCCCAGACTTGATCGCTTCTCTGCAAGGGGTAGGAACAGGTTCCTCCTGTTTGCTGATGTACCAGACCACACACATATAGTCCATCTGTACAGCTAGGTGACCAGGAGACAGATACAGATGTAGAGCCTGAAGAGCATACAGTACTGCCCTTAGTTCAAGCACACTGATGTGAAGGGACTCTTGAGCTTGGACCAGGGCCCTGGGTCCTGTGAGGACTGAGATGGGTTCCCCAACCCTCGCCGGAGGTGTCTGTAGTCAATGTCTGCAAGGGGAGGGAGACAGAGGAACTCCCGGCAGAGGTTCTCCTGAACCATCCACCACTGCAAGTCCCGAGCCATGGGAGTGGAGACCAGGACAAGTTGATATAGGTCATCCACTAGCTAATCCCATTGAGACCAAGCGCCCACTGAGAGATTCTCATGTGGAGCCGAGCGAGAGGGACTGTCGGAATTGCAGCCGCCATTAGCCCAAGCAGGTGAAGGATTGACCTGGCACTGACCGCCAGCGGCTGGACAACAGGCTGACCTGGGCCTGGAGTGGCCGCCCTATCCAGTGGCAGAAAGGCCATGCCAGAGGTCATGTCCAGGATCGCCCTGATAAACTGGAGCCTCTGGAATGGGATCAGATGGGACTTGGCCTGGTTGATGGTAATACCCAGGCAGGTAAAGACCTGCTGGGTAAGGGAAAGGAAGCGTAGAGTTCCTCCCTGGGCGGGGCGCCAGGAACCAATCGTCAGAAATGCAGGAAAACCTGCACCCTCTGGATACAGAGGTAGGCCGCTACCACCGAAAGGCATTTGGTGAACACCCAGGGCACCGAGGAAAGACCAAATGGGAGGCCTTGAACTGGTAGTGGTCCCCTAGAATGCAAAATGCAGGTATTTGTGTTGGGAAAGGCGGATAGGGATATGCAGGTAGGCATCCTGCATATCCAAAGCACAGCCACTGTCCTGGCTGGCGACAGGGCAGGAGGCTCTGCAGGAGCATCCTGAACCTTTTGTACTACACGAACAAGTTCAGGGAGCCGAGGTCAAGAATCAGCCTCACGCCTGTTTTCTTCGGGACCAGGAAGAAATGGCAATAGTAGCCTGTTCCCTGAAGAGGAATGGGACGCTGGTTCTATCGCCTCCTTCAAGAGAAGGAGGAAATTTCTTCCTGGACAAGAAGAAGATGCTCCTGCAAGTCACGACGACCTTGGGGGAGGGTGTCGAAGGGTTTCTGAAGAAACTCTATTGAGTGTCCCTCTGCAATGAGTTGAGCACCCAGGAATCTGACGTTATCCTCTCCCAACCCGCGAGGTGGAGGAAAACCTCCCTCCTACCAGTTCCTCTGGAAACACCAGGCGCTGTGGGAGAGGAGGGTCAGGTGGTGTGGGGCAGCATTGCGGCTGAAGCTCCTGCTGCTTTTTGGGTGGTGGGGGCTTGGCACGAGGGCCCGGACGCTTATTGGCCCACTTTTCCTGTGGTTTCGCCTTTGCCGATTCCGACTGTGAAAGGGAGGACGCTGCGCTGGAGAGGATTGTACATGGAGTCCACAGACTTCAGCGCAGTCCCTTCTCCTGCAAATCGGTGATAATGTCCTTCAGAGCCAGGCATGACGCCATAAGCCTACGGTGAAGCCGAGCTCCTACCAGTAGTGTCCACTGCATTGTACGTTGCATGAAGCATGTGCCGACTGGCCAAATGAGCAGAATGGACAAGGTTCCTCTTCCTGTTTAACCTGAGAGTCAGGAAGGAGTCCAATCTGGATTCCACCTCACTAAGAATCGCCTTCTGGTAATCCCCATGTGACCGTCATAGTTCAGAGCCCTAATATCCAGAGTGGAAGAAGCATAGATCTTCTTGCCGTACTGGTCCAGAAGACAGGATTTTTGTCAGGTGCAGACTAGCTCAAATGCCGGATTAGCTGGCGGCCGTGGCGGTGCTAATTACCACAGAGTCAGCTCAAGGGTGAGAATCAAGAAGTCAATACCCTCAGGAGCCTGCTATAGCCTATTAGACTTCCGAGGAAGAGGGGCTAATGCTGACGGTTGCTTCCAAATGGTGGAAACAAGGTCGGCATGAGGCTCAATCCAGGGTGGCACCAAGGTCGGAGCGGTCTCTGACAGATCCAGGTGCTCAGCGAAGTTTCTTACGCTGTGGGTCCAGCTCTAAAGAGCGCCCTTATGAACTTCCTGGATTTTATGCAGCAACCCGAGAAAGAGGATCCTCCAGAGGAGACTACAGAGGAGTCCTAGGCCTGGGTTTGGTCGGACAGCATGGCTCGTCGTCCGGGTCGGAACAACCGTCGGAGTCATCTGAGGTGGCAGAGGAAGAAGAAGGAGACTCCTCCCTCCGGCATGGGGAGGAATGAACCCCTTAGGAAGCCCTCGGGAAGCGTGTCCTGCCCAACCCTGAACCAGAAGGCTCACCCTGTTAGGCGGAGGTGGGGAGGAGTCTGTCATCTGGGGAGTACGGAGCGGAACCATCGTGCAGACAACTCTCCACCTCTCTGGTGAGCTGAGCCTTGTCCTCAGCCCACCAGGAGACCAGAGTCTCCTTCAAGTCCACCAGTGGCTGAGGGGCGGTGGAGGAGGAGGAGGAGGATCTGGATACTGGAGTGTACCCGTGAGTGCGTATCAGTAACCAGGCGGTGGAAACCCAGCATCGGGTAGTGAAGCACCGGCACGCCATGGGCCGGAAAAGCCAGCTGATACTGCAGCGCGGTAAGACGGCGCTATGTAAGATGGAGTCAGATAACGGGGGCCGGGGGTCTGACGGAGCAGGACTGCCTGGCCGAAGCCCAGCAGGCAGGCCTGGAGCAGAAGGCCCAAGGGCAGAGGGCCCGCGTTGGAGCAGCATCCGGGAGAGGATGTTGCCTGGTGTCAGAGCAGCGTCCGGGAACCGGCGTAATGTCGTCTGGCCCAGTGTTATGGAGGCTTGATGGGGGCGCAGCAGGAACCTCAGCAACGCCCGGGATGTGGGGAAAAATCGCCGGGTCAGGCTGAGGAGACCCAGGGTTCGTAGAGGGCAGCGAAGGCTGCAGGGAGCCAGGAACGGCAGATGTAAGAGGATCGCGTCGGCTCAGTCGACATCAGACTTTTCAGCAGGGTCCAGGTGGACGCCGGGGAGCCAGTGTTCAACTTAGCGGACCCATCGCCCAAGGCAGGTCACGAAGGAGGGGTGGCCTGGTCGGGTGGGAAAGTGGCCATGCACCGCCCCCAAAGGGTTGAGTGACTTATCGACCATCTCCGCAGGCATCAGAGGAGCTGATGTCCGCTTACTGGAGCCGCTCGAACCAGTAAGCGCACAGTGGCTTTACCAGGAGCAGGCCCTCCAACGCACGGAGGTGCCCGGAAGAAGCAGTGCCAGGCAGGCGGGCTGGCGCGCCTTGGAAACTTCCAAGATGGCCGCCGCAGTGGTTCCCCAGAGGACATTACCTGGAGCACGGCTACTCTAACCAGAGTCGCTGTGGAAGAGAGGCCCTGTCCCGATGCTTCTCCTTGTCCTTCTTCTTCTGATGGCCTCGGGGACATGGAGCGCCTGCTGGAGCTTTTTCAACTCCTTCTCCATGGAGGACATCTTCTTCTTGAGGATCACGGGCCTCCAGGGACTGCCTGCCTCTGTCTGCGGGTGGCGGCGTTAAATTTAAGGCAGTGCTGGCACTTCTCCACCTGATGGTCCGGCCCCACAGAAGAGGCACTGGGAATGACCGTCCTTATGCGGGAAGCTGGGTGCCATACAGGTCGCACTTATTTTTGCTCCTCGGAGGGTGTGGGCGACATACACCAACAAAGGCTGACTATTAAGTTGAAAAACGATGGTAAATATTACGGCGACAGAGCTGATGAGTGTTGAACTTTACTGCGGACGCTGACACGAGCCAATGTGGAAAGAACTGGAAGGCAGGCATGGGGACCGTCCCTTTATACTGACACCAGATGACGTTGTTACCTGATGTGGGGATGGTCCCCCCAGAGACTGCTAGCTAGAAACTTTTCCGTTGGGTCCTGACACCGGCGGCATCAGTCCTATATGTAATTACCTACGCAAGAGCCCTCTTGAAGTAAGATCAATTAACCACATAGATATAATACACCAGGAACATAAACAAACCTGTATAATGAGCTTAGATGCTGAAAAAGCATTTGATAAAGTCTCCTGGTCTTTTCTTTTCATGGTCTCTGCGGTTTGACTTCCGCAAACCTTCATAGATGCCTCTGAGCCCTCTATAGAGCTCCACAGGCTTATGTTAGGGCAAATCTGGAATCTCGGATAGGTTCCCATTGGGCAGAGGCATCGCAGCAGGGTGCCCCTGTCTCCACTTCTCTTCGCTCTGTATATTGAACCCTGGTTCAGACTATCCGAAACACCCTAATATCAAAGGGATTAGAGTCGGAGATACCGATCACAAGCTCTCACTTTATGCAGATGATATCCTGCTCTATTTGACTGACCCAGATCATTTAGTTCCAGAAACTTGGTAATCGTTAGAGGTTTGGCCTGCATGCAGGATATTCATAACAAAATCAAAACAGGCGCTCTTAAATTCTTCTATAGGCCGTCTCAAGAGGTCCTTAAATTGTGCCCATAAACTGGAACAAAACCCAAATCACATATTTGGGTATCCAGACACATAAATATACCAGGAGGTTGTGTCAAGCCAATCTGGACCCTCTACTTACCAGCTACAGGAGACACAGCAAGATGGTCTCTTTTAAAACTCCTTTGGTATTCGAGAATACAATCCATTACAATGACTGCCCTCCTAAATGTTTATATGTTTTCCAATGTCTCTCCCTTAAGAATACCAGCCAAAACATTCCAACTTTGGCAAAAATCATAAGTAAGTACATTTGGACCCCGGGAGACCCAGAATAAGGCACTCTCCTACAGGCAAATAAGGACCTGGGAGGCAGAACCTACCAAATCTGGAGGACTATTTCCTAGCAGCCCAGCTAAGAATGCTTTACTTTGGGACACAAAAGGCTACAAAGCCTACTGGAAGAGCATTGAGGAGATCCTGAATGAGGGCCCCTTGGGAGCACAGTGTTTGACCCTAGTTTGCAACAAGACAAACAAAAAATAACACGTGGCAAATACCTTGTGGGCTGTGCATAAACAATGGAACAAATATAAACTACAGAAAATGATTCAGACCCTGCAATACTTTGCATGGGACAGAACATTCAACCAGCCCACATGGATCAAACCTTCAAAAGGTGGGAGACTAGGCTCTCACAAGGTATGAACAAGTCATAGAGGATCTTGAGGGTAGTGGATTTTCAAACACTGAAAAATGCCTATCAATTCTGAACCTCAGACTTCTTTTCGCTTTCTCTAGTGCGGGCACACATAACAGTTAGGGAGGGAATGGCGGGATGGGCATGTCCTGCGACCACATATCTGTGGGAGGCCATGTACTCTATCATTCGAGGGCAAGTAGATAGAGGACTGCTGTTTCTCTATATAAAGCCATTAGACATCTATACGATGATGCCACCACCCAAATTAAACTAAAATGGGAGGAGGAACTAGGATTGGGAGGAAGAAAGGGACTGAGTATAAAACATATGCTCAGGCTAATAAAACTACATACTCCCAGTGTGGCAGGAATTTGAATTGAAAGTCAGATCAGATTCTTCTATACCCAGCGACTCAGACTAGATTAGAGGCAGAGTCATACCACACTGTTGGAGGATGTGGTCATTCCCGCCCACCATACCATATGTTCAGTCAGTGTCCTGTACTCAAGGAATTTTGGTCCCAAGTAGAACAAACACTTACTGAGGTGTTTTCCTTTAGCCCCATTGTCCCAGGATAATAGGCTTCTCGGCCTGCCACCTGCTGAAATCAAGGGCTCGATGCAATATATTTGTGGAATATCCTCTGGCTGCAGCCCTCAAGGCCATTACTACTTGATTGCTGGTGCAGGACCCTCCCACTAACCTACAGTGGTGCTCTATTATACAAGAGATACAAGACATGGAGGAACTGACCTATAAAATTAATCAGGAGTGTAGATTTTTACACGTGGTGGACTAGGTGGCTCCTTCGAAAAGGGATGGTGGAATGGTTGAGGCTGAAGACCCACCACAGACCTGGAGTCTAGAGGAGATGCTGTGTCCCTCAATGCCTCAAGGGAAGTAATATCTACTGTGACATTGGCTCATTTAAGTATGAATGGAAGCTAAGTGTACTAATTTATTAAGGTCTACTGTAACAACCTGGATATTTATTTATTTATTTATTTTTCCTATTTATATTTTCTGCTCCAGCTGCGGTAGCCGGTACCATCTGCCGTTCCTTCCACCCCCATCAGCCTCGCACCCTTCCGATGCCAGTGGCTTACCCCCACGGTGGGGCTGCGGCACTGGGGACACATGCCGCAGGCGTCAACTAGGTCGGAGGCTGGCCTGAGGGGCTAATTGAAGCTGTGGACCGGCTTCATCAAGGGCCCCGCGCATACTCCCATTTTCCTTTTTCCGGGGGCGGGCGTGCAATGACGCGAGCGCCCTGCCCTGCCTCCGACACGCACACACTGTTGAGGTCGATAGTCGCGCTACACCTGGTCTCACCAGGAGTGGCGCGAACGAGCACTTCCCATCCCTCCCCAGAGAAGGAGAGCAGTCCATAGGGCGCTCTATCCTTCCCCAGCCCGACCCTCCAGCGGCCAGTCCGTTCGAACCGGGTGGCGGTGTCACTGTGATCCACCGCTGCGCTTGTGACGGCACAACCTGGATAATTAAATGATGTAGCGATAATTGTTCATGATAAAGTCTATGTACCTGGTATTTGAAATAAACTTGAATTAAAAAAAAAAAAGAGATAAGTACCAAATCAGGATGGCAGAGGTGCCAAACTTAGGACATCATGGGAGGGGGTGTGGGCACGTCCAAGCCTGAGCCAGCTAGGGTCGAAGCTATTCAGGATTGACCCACTCCTCAAACTAAGAAGCAACTGAAAGCATTTCTGGAAACTGTAGGGTACTATCAAGTTTTTGTTTTTATTATAGTACTATTGCAGCACCTCTAACAAACATCATGGCTAAGAATCTGCCAAAGAAAATTAGTGGAAGAGTTCTGAAACAGTCTTCCAGCAATTCAAACTACCTCTATGTCAAGCGCTACTGCTGGCGAGCCCAGATTACAATTTTGGGTTCACTGTTCAGACAGATGCAAGTGACAGGGGCTCAGGGAGGTGCTTGCTAAGCTATACAAGGATGGGGTAGAAGGTCAGTAGTTCTCCTCAGCCAGAAGCTGCCACTAAGGAAATAAAATCCTCTACCACTGAGGTATTTGGCCATTATCTGGGCCATCAAGAAATTGCTTCCGTATCTGTGTGGAAGGTCATTCACAGTGGTTACAGACCACAATCCATTGCAATAGTTAAACAGAATGAGTGGACAAAATGTCAAACTGTTGCACTGGAATGTCAACCTCAGGACTACGATTTCCTATGCAGCATTGTGGCGGAGCATAAAGCCAATGCAAATGAACTGTCTCACTAGTATATAAACATAGAATTTGATGACAGATAAGGACCATGGCCCACCAGTCTGCCCATTTCCCTACCTAATGGATAAGCCACGAGATCCTAGTTAACCAGCAGCCTACTTCTTCCTACCCCAAACCCTAGAATTACCTTATGACTGTCCCATGCATGCTTGAATTCTACCACTGTTTTTGACTCCACAACCTCCTCCGGAAAGCCGTTCCACGCATCCACAACCCTCTCTGTGAAAAATACTTCCTTAAATTACCTCTGAGCTGCGCCTCCATCTTCAAATTGTGCCCCTTGTTCTTGCACACCTCTTTTTTGAAAGATGCTACCCTCTTGGACTTTGTTGATTCCTTTGAGGGTACTTAAAAGTTTCTATCATGTCTCCCCTCTCCCTCCTTTCCTCGAGGCTAAACATATTAAGTGCCTTAAGTCTGTCTTCATATGTCTTCCGGTGCAGACCCTGCACCATTTTAGTTGCCCTCCTCTGGACAGCTTCCATCCTGTCTATGTCTTTGCGGAGACTGGGTCTCCAGAACTGCCACAGTACTCCAGATGAGGTCACCAGCTGTCTGTACAGAGGGATAACAACTTCCTGTTTTCTACTGGTGATACCTCTCCCTATGCATCCCAGTATCCCCAAGCCCTTCCTGCTGCCCTCTCACATTGCTTGCCCACCTTTAGGTCATCTGATATGACTACCCCAGGTCCCTTTCCATTTTGTTGTTGTTAGTATCGCACCCCCATTGTGTACTCTTCCCTGGGTTTTGGTTTCCCAGATGCATTACCTTGCACTTCTTAGCACTGAATATAAGCTGCCATACATTTGACCATTCCTCTAACCTTGCCAAGTCCCTTCTCATCCTTTCCACCCCACCTTGTGCATCAACTCTGTTGCAGATGTTTGTGTCATCTGCAAAGAGACATACTTTTCAAACAAATGGCCAGACAGCATACATGAAGTAGCTATTCACAGACCTCATGGATATGCAACTTCATAAAAATAAGGTGGGAGGTATGCAGGGTTTTAAATAAGCTTGGAAAATTGATTAGCAGTTTTGCATGTAAAGTGCTAATCAGCTGTGAAAATGAATAGCACTTGCCTCGATTTGATTAGCCAAATTAAAATGCTTAAATACTGTAACCTAAATAAAATCTTTCATTAAAATCTGTTCTGTCTTGGCTTCATCTGTTCCAGTACCCCCACACACACACACACACACACACACACACACACACACACACACACACACAAACCCATTTCAGTACTACACCTCCCCACCTTGTCCCTTAACAAAACCACTAAAACCCTCCCAGCCATCTCAGTGTTAACCACTCACCCTACCCATAGGGTTACCTGCAAAACTCCACCCGTCAGTGGCCAACTACCCACCCCATAGGGTACCTGCCAAAACCCCACCCATCTCAGCCTCCCCAATCATATGGGCCCTTTGCCAAAGCTAAAGCTCTGAGTCACCTGCCACAACCCTCCCCCACAGTAACTCTCAGCCTTTGATGACATTTACTGCCAACAAATACTGCTGTTTTTATCTTTAGACTCACAACACCGTTGAAACCTCTGCATTTACTTGTACAAAGTTTATTACTGAGTCAACATGTTGTATAATATTTTACATATTTCTGCTTTAATGTCTGAATTTACAGCACCTTCTCTGTGTTGGCAGCATCTTTTCTGTTAAGGAGGAGGAGGGACAGATCAATTTGAGGTGAAATGAGAGTCGTCCTTGAGAGGTATGGTGGCCCCGAGCCCACTTAATGCCATAGTCCTCCACCCACCCATCTCAGCCCCACCCTCCCTCCCACCCATGTTCCTACAGACACTCACCCACATAAGGTAATTCATTAGTTCAGAGTGCCACCAAGTCTCACCACTGCAGCCCCAAAATAAATACAGATAATTGCTCCGTAGTTAAGTGCATAAGTAATCCACTTTCTTAATAGTGCCACCCATAATATCATAGTCTCACTGCCACAGCCCGAAACCGGCAGTCATACTAACATACTAATTGCCAGCAGATTAGGCCTTACGGTCTCCGAGTCTGCTCAAACCTCAGATCCCTAGTTGGTACCGAGGCACCCCCTTCCCCTTGTGTTCCAGAAACCCCTATCATCCATCCCCACCCCCTGGGCCAGGCCATCATCTGATACATCTGCTTTCTGTGTCTGTCCCACCTCTCTTGAAGCCCTCCATTGTGGATCTCTGAACCAGCTCTCCAGGCAGCACGTTCCCAGCATCCACCACCCTCTCAGTGAAAAACCTCCATCTCTTCCCGCCCTCCACCTTCTAACTTCAAACCATACCCTCTGGTGATATCTTCCTGTTTAGTCTAAAGATCCCCTCCGTGTTTACCCTATTTATTCCCTTGATGTACTTGAATACCTCAATCATGTCCCCGTTTCTCCTCTCCTCCAATGAAAACAGGCAGAGCTCCTCAAGTCTGTCCTCATAAGTCAAATCCCTAGTCCATATATCATCTTAGTTGCCCTCCTCTGTACCCTCTCCAGGGGCTGTGAGCCCTCTTCAAGTGTAGTCTCCAGTACTGTACACAGTACTCAAGGTAGTCTAACCCCATTCTGTTAGCCACAGCGGCAGAATCACTTCCCTGCTTCTAGAGGTGATCCCCTACGATGCATCCCAACATCCTGTTTGCCTTGCTAGCCGCTCTCCTGCACTGCTCGAGTTATTCATACATGCATCCACCATGACCCCTAGGTCTTTTTACCCTGTCGAGGCCTCCAGTGCCTCCTCTCCCAGGGTGTACCTGTGTTTAGGTTTCCCACCCAAGATGTAACACCTTGCACTTGGTGATATTGAAATTTAATTTCCATGTGTGACCCACCTTTCCAGGGTGTCCAGGTCCCCTTGCGGGCCAACCTCCCTCTCCCCTCCAACTATTACTCCCATCTTGGAGTAGTCAGCAAAGAGACTCATTTCACACCTTATACCCTCCCTGACGTCCGATATGTATGCATTAAACAGGATCAGACCCAAGACTAAGCCTTGCGGTACCCCAATACCGACCACTACTCTCTGAGTGTGTCCAGGTATGCCAGTTTTCAATCCATCTGACCAAAGGGCCTACTCCCAACCCCGTCAGTTTCTCCACCAGACTATTGTGGGGGCAGAGTCAAATGCCTTGCTGAAGTCCAAGAATAATACATCCACAGGCTTTCCCTGTCCAGTTCTGATGTTACCCATTCATAGAACTCCACAAGATTGGTTTAACATGATCTACCTGGCACAAATACAGGTTACTCACCTGTAACAGGAGTTCTAGGAATGGTATATGTTGTTCATCCACACTCATTGGCAGTATCCTTGCCGCTTTAAATCTTGCGGAAGGTCTTCAAGCTTGCTCCTCCCACCCACCGGGTGGTATAACTCTGGCTCCGCCCATGGCGCCAGATCTGGCCCGCTGGAAAGCTCAGGTTGTCGCGTCGAGCCGGGAGGTCGGGTGAGATCGTGGGATGAACAACATATACCATTCCTTGAGAACTCCTGTTACAGGTGAGTAACCTGTATTTCTAGGGACATGGATATGTTGTTCATCCACACCATTGGCAGACTCCTAGCAGTTCTCCGGGAGGAGGGAGGCAAGACGCACACCCCTACATACTTACTTGGGAAAGAGGACTGGAGAACCGAGGCCCAAAACCAGCATCCCGGCATGACTCAAGGTCGATGTGGTAATGGGTAATGAGGTGTTTGCTGACTTCCAGGTAGCAACCCTGCAGATTTCCTGGATAGGGCGTCCTGAAGCAGCCACCGATGCAGCAGTATGGCGGTAGAATGAGCTCTTATCCTCTGGGAGGCTCCATGCCCGCCAACTTATAGCAGAGATCTATGCAGGAGGTTACCCACCTGCTTATCGCCCTTGCTGCAGGTCTGCCAGATCGCGGCTTCAGCGTGAGGTGACAAACAGCTGGCGAACCTCTCCCAATTTCAGCCGTGCACTCCTTATAATAAGCGCGCCCTTCTAGGGTCCAGAGTATGGAGCCTATCCGACCTCCGAGGTGTGATTGGGGTAGAACACCGGCAGAGTCAACACCTGGTTAAGGTGAAACTCCGACACCACCTTCGGAAGGAATTTCGGGTGGGGCGCAGGACAACCTTGTCCCTGTGGAAGACCAGGTAAGGAGACTCGATGGAAAGCGCCGGAGCTCTCCCATCCTTCTGGCTGACGTGATAGCCACCAAGAGGCGGTCTTCCACGACAGGTGAGAGCGCACACCTGTGCATAGGTTCGAATGGCTTGCCCATGAGCTTTGCCAGTACCAGCAGTAGATCCCGGAGGTGGGGTTCCGCACTGGAGGAAATGTGATCAAGGCCTTGAAAAGCGCCAGATCACCTTCTCCTGCGCCACCGACTGCTCTCGGCCCGCGCCTCGGTAAGCAGAGATGGCTGCCAGGTGCACCTTAGGGTCGCTCGACCCAAGCCCTTGACTAGAAAGGGACCATAAATAGTCCAAGATGCTTGCCAAGGAACAGGAGGAAGGGTCCAAGCCCTTGCCTGACACCAAATGGAAAACCTTTTCCATTTGAAGGCATAACATTTTCTGGTCGACTCATACGGGACGCCTCAACTACATTGAGGACCTCGTGCGGAAAGACCCAAGGCCTGGAACTCTAGCCGCTCAGGAACCAGGCCGTCAGGTGCAGGATTGAAGGTCCGGATGGAACACCTTCCCTGATTGACTGAGAGCAGGTCCGGGCGAGCTGGAAGCTGCCGAGGAGTCCTGGAGCTGAGACTGAGGAGATCTGGGTACCAGAACTGGCAAGGCCAGTCTGGGGCTATCAGAATCACCTGCGCCTTGTCCCTCCTCGCCTTGAGAAGCACCTTGTGGATCAAGGAAATGGGGAAAGGCGTAAAGAGGCCGGGGTCCATTGCCTCAGAAGGCATCCCCTGCAGCGAGCCCTGCTTGAGGCGGGCATGGAACAGACTCAACCCGCGTTCTCCATGGAGGCAAACAGGTCCACCTGGGTGTGCCCAAAGGGAGAACAGATGCTGTACTACCTCCGGCAGGAGAGACCACTCGTGGGATGCAGCCCTATCCGGCTCAGGGCATCGGCCAGGGTGTTGGAGGCTCCTGCCACGTGAATGGCTAGGAGATCGCCTCCAGGCTGCGTGCAGTGACCATCTGAGGAGAGCTTCCTTGCATAGAAGCATGGGCGCGTCCCGCCTGGCGGTTCAGATAGTACATGGTCGTGGTATTGTCCGTCTGGACTCGGACCACTTGACCCGGAGGAACGGAGCAAAGGCGGTGAGAGCTGGCGGACCGCTCGGAGCTCCAGCAGGTTGATGTGGCATCGGGACTCCGTGGGACCAGAGGCCATGACCCGTGTTCCCCAGATGGGCACCCCAACCCATCAGAGAGGCATCGGTCGATAGAGACCGTCGGCTCGAGGTGGGCTAACAGGATGCCCTCCTGCAAATGATCTGGAGCGGTCCACCACTGGAGGCGTTCCCCATCCCCTGTGTCACCCGACACAAGCTGGTCCAAGGGATGCAGCGTGTGTGACCACTGGCTGGCCAGTCCCCACTGAAGGGGCGCATGTTCCAGCAGGCCCAACGGACCACGCTGGTGCAGGCCGCCATGAGACCCAGGAGCGCAGGAAGTCCCGGGCAGGGCGCAATTGCCCAACCAGAAATGATCGGGCAAAGGAGGAAAGAACCTCGGCCCTGTCCGCGGGCGCGCTCTGGCTCGAAGAGAGTCGGGCTGCGCCCGATGAATAGAATCACCTGCTTGGCTCGAGTTCCGACTTGGCCTCGTTGATAAGGAGGCCCAGTTGAGAACAGACCTGGAGGGCCAGATCTCTGGACCACTCCGCCTCCTTCCTGGAGGAGCTGCTATCAGCCAGTCGTCCAGGTAAGTGACACCCGGACCCTCGGCGCCTCAGGAATGCTGTCACCACTGCCATGCATTTGGTGAAGACCCTGGGAGCTGGAGACAAGCCGAAGGGCATGGCTTGGAACTGAAGAGGATCCTTCCTTCGGAAGCGAAGGAATCTCTGGTGAGACGGACGGATAGGAGCGGAAAAACGCGCCCGTCAAGTCCAGAGAGCAGAACCACACGCTGCCCAAGGATGGTATTATCTGAGCCAGAGTGACCATCCTGAAGGTTCGAGACCTTAGGAACTTGTTTGAGTCGTGTAGGTGGGGAATGGGCGCCAGCCCCGTCCGTTCGGAACCAGGAAGTACCTGGACACAAACCCTGGGTCTGAAGGAGGTCCACCACCTCCTTACACCTCCTTCTGGAGGAGGGGAGGCGATGTCGGCTCGATGAGCTCCAGTGAGGCTGGGGATCCAGAAGCCCCGGGGCGGCGGCTCTGAAGGGTGGTGCCTGCTCGAATTCCAGAGGCAGGCCTCTTCCACCACCTCCAAGACCCACCTGTCCGTGGTAACAGCGGACCAGGCGGAGCGGAAGTGCGGAGCCGTCCCCAGGGGACCAGGAATGAGTAGCGGGGATGGGGCGACACCCCTCAGCCCGTCACTGGGCAGGCTGGAGGAGGGACCGCCGAGGGACCTCCTGGGCCTTTCCTCCCTGCCTCCTGTTAGAGGAAGCGGCAGCTTGGGTTTGGGATGCCAAGGCCGAGCCTGCTGGCCTGACGCTGCTGGGCCGGCGCCTGAGGGCACAGAAGGACGAAAGGGCTTAGGCTGTGGTTTGCGGCCTTTGTCCTTCTGAGCGGGAAGAGACCAGTCCAAGGTGGCATTGGACTTCATCCTCTGCAGGTGACCTTCCACCCCAGGGCCAAGAGGTCAGTCCTCAAAAAGGGAACATCCGCCAACTTGTGCTGGGTATCCGAAGTAAGGTGGATATCCTCAGCCAAGCCCGACCGGCCATAGCCACTCGGCCGCCACCGATCTGGCACATGAGTCCCCTATATCCAAAGCAGTCTGGAGCTGCTGTTTGGCCACTGCCCTGCCCTGGTCCCGCACCTGCTTAACCGTAGTCTGCAGATCGGCGGGAAGATGAGGATGACCCATCCAGGGAGCCAACAGGGCATGAGAAAAATGTGCCATGAGGGCGCAACTGGCCTGACGAAGGACCGAGAGAGAGCGCAGCGTAGACTTTTCCCCGACATAGTCCAATTTCTTGGACTCCTTGTCAGGAGGTTGTCCACATCCTGGCGCTGCCGCGAGCTGCGGAACGCTGTCGGTAGCTCAACCCCTCAGCAGAGGGTGTTCAACGGACAAGGAACGGTAGGAACGCATACTTCCTGGCCATCCTGGCCGGCGCAGGGCAGGAAGCAGGCGCTGCCAAAGTTCCAGTGCGGACCCACTATGGCCTCGGCCACGGAAGGCCTCCGTCGGAGAATCCCTCGGTCCAGAATCTCCGTGAGGGATACCTGCCCGTTTGGAAGCGGGTTCGAGCTCCATCCGGTAGACTCGAGATGAGCCGAAGCAGTCCTAGGAAGGACGACGGGCTATCGTCATTGACGACCTCCTGAAGACTCCAAGTCAGTCGCTGGAGAGAAGGAGGAATCATCTTCAGGTCGGAAGAGTCCTCGAAACTGCCTCTGGCCTGAGCCACCCTTCACCTGCCGAGGTCGGTGGGAGTGAGGGTAACTGACAGCCGATGGGGTAAACCCTTAGCCGACCCGAGAATCCTGGTCGGAGCCCCAGTGGTGGCTGTGGAGGCGGAGGTTCCACGGAATCGGTGGAGCAGCTGGTTTGGCGAACAACCGGCCTGGGTATAGGCTCCTCGGACAAGTGGGGGTTGTGTCGGCCGTTCGGTGACAGCCACTTAATGGCGGGAAGGCGCCGGAGTCGGCTTATTCCAGCCAGGAGAAGCTGTTACATCAAGGTCCTCGTACCGTCGGCATGTTCGTGAGCCTCCCCTCATCGAGGAGGAGGCGAGGGAGGCGAGCGACCGCCGCTTACCGCGGTGTCGGACCGAGACCGCCGGCGACGGTGGGAACGGCTGGACCGCTGAGGAGGTCCAGACCAGACCGAGTCCCGAATTTCCGGGTCGGTGCGAGAGGTGTCGGCCGGAACCGCACTCCCTCCGGCTCGGAAGGTCCATCCGAGGCTCCGGAACCGGAGGCACAGGCGAGCCCACGGATCCTCAACTCCTCCCGGGAACCGGGAGAGGAATCTCGGCTGCTAAAGGCGACAGCCCGTCCAATGGGTCGAAAAAATCTCGACTTCATCAGTGGGAGTCTCGGTCAACTGACCTGGCAGGGGACACCGTGAGGCCAGTGGCGAGCTGAGCAGTCGACGCAAGCCGACAGTCGGCGGCCCGGGAGGGACCTTTCCGCTCCCAAGAGCGTCGGACGGAGGGACTACCTGTCCTCTTTTGGACCGAGAATAAGGTCCGCGAGACGCAGGCCCTTCTCCTTTAGTGGAGAGGGACAGACAAAGCTCCTTAAAAGAAGCCGTGTAGGAAGAACCCAGAGAGGCGGGATAAATGCGCAGCCGAGGAAGATACGGCCCGTGCGCCTCCTCTTGAGCGCGACCATCCGCTCGAGTTGATCCCTGAACCGCCCGCCACGCGGACACCGCTTAACCGGGCCTCCTTGACTTCACCGAGGGAAACGCTCGGGACGGCCCAGTTGCAATCGGGCAGCACGGCCTCGAGGACGTAGGCCGAGAAAGATGAGCACAGGTCGCAAGCCTGCGGTCGTGCTCAAGGGCCTAGGCAGTATACACACGTGGGTGAGGATCCGTCCGAGACATCTTCTGCCCGCATGGGCATCTCAATCCGGGAGTCGATTTGTTCTTACGCGGCAGCGAGGAATGAAGACTGAAGTCTTTTGCAAAATTTTATTTTTAAATCCATAAGCGGAGAAATAGGAACCAGTCACAAACGCAGAGCGCTAAGGAGGAACCTGAGCTTCAAGCGGTAAGGAAGATCTGGCGGCAGGGGCGGAGCCGAGGTTATACCACCCGGTGGGTGGGAGGAGCAAGCTTGAAGACCTTCCGCAAGATTTAAAGGCAAGATACTGCCAATGAGTGTGGATGAACAACATATCCATGTCCCTAGAAACCCATGTTGCCAGCTATCCAGACCTCCCACCTCCTCCAAGTACACCCTAATCATCCCTTTAGTATACACTCCATTAATTTTCCACCACCGAGGTCAAACTGATGGGTCTATAGTTACCTAGTACTTACCTCGACTCCCTTTATGGATTGGCACCACATGTGCCTCTAGCCACTCCCTAAGTGCCCTCCTTGTCTCAGGCGACCTGCTGATAGATTCCAGTAAAATCGCAAAGTACTACTGGGAGTGACTGCTAGCATTCAGAGCCACGGTGGTGTGGACTGTGAGGGATACTATGGTGGCACTACTAAGAAAGTGGATTACTTAAGTGCTTTACTGGAGCGTTGCGGTTTTATTTGAGGCCACGGCATTGAGACTGGGAGGCATACTAAACTAACGAATTACTTTATGTGGGCGAGTGTCTGTGAGAACATGTGTGGGGACAGTAGTAGGGCTGAGATGGGCAGGGGAGGGTCACAGAATGCATTGCAGATTTTGCAGTGCAAAAGTCTGGAGGGATGGTAGGAGCAGTTCGCATTGCAAATTGCGATCGCGATACCAGCTATTTAAACCCTGATGCGTGACCAACCAGATGACTTTGGCTAGTAGTCTGAATTATTTTGTAGCAGTCTGAATTATTTTGCCATCTAAGTCACCCTCTGTAGCAGTGTAGGCCAGGATGCAGTATTCAATGGTGACAAAACTGGCTTATTTGAAAGATTTTCAGTGGGCCAGCAAGGTTAAGTGGTATGGACCTTCATTATAAAGGCTTCCTGAAAGGGGTATGGGGTTCGCAGTAAACAAAAACTTGGAGAGAGGATGTCTTGACTGCATCTAGTCACCTTTATTCAGATACTAAATAATCTTTGAGAAAGTTGAGTTCCTGAGAGGCTAAGGTCATAGAATATTGCAAGGCAGGAGTCACTCAAAATTCCAGGCCTGATGTGGTTTCAGCTAGTCAGATGAACTTGGATATGGGAAATAATGTCACAGTCTCATTGGACCGGGCGTGATGGGGAGAGGGAGAGAGAGGGGAGGGAGGGAGAGGAGAGGAAAGAGACAGAAAATAAATGCTTCAGCCCAATTTTCTCTCTTTTTGCATGGGCATCTGTGTGAGAGGATCCAAAGGAGAGAGGCAGACTGTGTGTCTGTACACAGAGACTTAAGATAACAAAGCCTAATGTTGACAGTGAGGTAAGAAGACCTAGGGTTGCCACCTAGCGGTTTCAACGGCATGGCCTGTTTTTCACTGCCCTGCCGGCTGCTGCTGGAACACTGACAAGTGTAATCTGTCAGTTTTTTCTCATTGCCTGTATGTCTGTGCGCTCGGGCGCCTCTGTATGCATTTGCAAGCACAATACAGTAGTGATGAAGCAGGATTTGGCTGGGGAGAGAGACAGCAAGCAAGCAACTGCGCGGGAGGGACAGAGTGAGCCACAATGAGTTAGCAGGCTAGCACTTGAGTTCAGCTCTCATGGTGACAAGGGAAGAGTATCTGAGCAGCCGCGAGGCTGACAGAGACAGTGACAAGGTGTCTCTCAAGCAGCACCACTGTAACAGTGTTCTGTTGCCACGGTGACAGTCTTAGCGGCAGTCAGTGAGCATGAGCAGCCAGCTGCGAGCAGGGAGAAAGCGGCAGGACTCAGGAGGTGACATAACAGTGCGAGTGTAGCCCACCCTCACGGGCACTGTGTGTCTTTCTTCAATTTGCACCCTCAGCTCCCTGTGTGTGTGTGTGTGACTGTGAGCCACCGGGAGAGCAGAATGGGAGAGACATGGTACAGGCAGTATTGTTTAATTAAATTTTAAAATAGCAGCTGAGCAACTGTGTGTGTGCGCTGCCGCATGTCAGTGAGACAGCAGCTCCAGTCAGGGTGACAGCGGAGATCTAGCCATGGAGTCCCACATAGCCAGGCAAGCGGGCTGGACTCAGGACTGGAGCAGACAGCCTACTGTCTTGGCGTGGTAGCGGTATCCTCATCATTCTCACACAGCTGGGGTTATGGTCTGCTGCAGGCTATGAACTTAGATAAAGGCAACCTTGTCAAGCACAGCAGGAGTGTGCAGAGCTCTGGCAAGGTAGGTCGGTGTACATTAATATGTGTGGTGGTGGTGGTAGCGTAGCAGGGAGGGTCAAGGCAGGGGACGGGTCATGGAGCGGGGGAGGGAGGCAGGGGGTCTTTTTTGTATTCCTAAGGTAGCAACCCTAAGAAGACCTTGTAACTGGTAGGAAAGAGCAAAGTTAACCTGCACAAATGTGCAAGCTTTCTTTCATATTCCTGTATGTCACTGTTACTTGACTGTGTAAATACCTGAATATTACTGCTGTATTTGGGCAACCAATGTTCAATAATAAATTATTTTTCTGAGGGCCAGAGTAACTGATTGTAACTGCAATTAAAAAGGACACGTTGACTTATCAGTACAATAAAGCCACTATAATAGCAAATGCTTTCTAGCAGAACCCAGAAATCACCTATCGGGGACCCTTATGAAGCCTGTAAAAGATTCTTTCAGATATGTCACTTGACTCTTTGCAGGATGCAGGGGTAACCTAATAGATTCAGTTTCAGATATGGAAAATTTCATTAGATTGCACTACCACTCTTTAGAACCGTGGTAGCCCTTCTAATGAGAATATTTCAGAATTTTAAGAAATTTTTGAGATTCGGTGGATTCACCTGAAGCTTTGTTGTTGCTGAAACAGATTACAGTAACAGAGGTCACGGATGCAATTGCAGCCTCAGTGCAGGTACTTCCCGGGACTAGATGGCCTTTCAAATAGGTTTTACAAAGTTTGTATTTCGCAAATCTCTGTTATTTTACATACTGTATATTTATTTTTCTTTCCACAGAAAAGATCCAGACTACATTTTCGGAAGGTTATTAGTCTATCTTTTAAATCAGGGAACAGAACTGACATTTCAAATTGGAGACCAATTATATTATTAAACTTCGGATTATAAAATTTTAACCCATATTCTTAATGCTCGGCTTAAAATTTATGCTTCCCAGGTACTCTGTACAGCAATTTGGTGGGCTTCAGGAAAAAATCCAAGATGCCCTTGTTGTTATTAGAGACTTTATTGAAGTATTACTGATGATGGGTCATAAAGGCTCGTGCTATCTTTGGATCAGGAGAAAGCTTTTGATAGAATTGATAGGAAATTTCTGTTTTCTACATTACCTAAATATGGGGTTCCTTACCTTTTATTGAATTCATAATATCATTATATTCTCCTGTCTATGTGAAAGTTTTTTTAAAGGGCAAATCACTAAGATCTTTACTGGTGTTCGGAAGGATGTCCTCAGAGTCCTTTACTCTACTTATTTCTTATTGATACTTACGTCTCCTGGGAATATGAATTTAAATAGTTTATCTGGGTGGGGAGTTTTGCTAACCTCTGTAATTGCGTATGCAGATGATATTTGTGTTTTTTCCCACCTTAATCATATTCCTTTGTTTTTGCAGGAATTGAATAAATATGACGATTATTTCTAATTCTAAGCAATTTTTCTAAATGTAAAGGGTCAATGATAGGTCCTTGGGATATTAATTCATGTCAGGTGTCAGGATTACTGTCTCTAAACAGCCTATATTCATTTTGGGTATTAAGTTTGGTGTAACAAACCTTCCCTTAGAAAACTAGGAATTAGCACTTTCAAAATCTCAGATTAAAGTTAGAAGATGGCAATTTGGAAACTCTCTAAGCTCAAAAGAATTCAGATATTGAAGAAATTTATAGTCCCTCAATTACAATTTGTAGCATATATCCTTCCTCTTCCTTCTTCCCTTGAGACTGCTTTATATGGGATGTTTTTCCAGATGCTTTGGGGAATAGGCTTAACCCTGTTAAACGTTGTTATACCTATTTAAGTAAAAACAAGGAGGATTGGTATGATTGAACCATTGCTTTTCTTCTATTCATTATTCATTTACCATACTGTTTTGTATAGTATTTCCCCATTTCTGATGGAGCTAGAGGTACAGTACAACAGGTTCGACTGCACTATTTATCGAAATGGCAGGATATGGCACCAAAACTTCATTCAAGACTCCAGCTTCCTGATTACTTTCTTCCCATGGCTCAAAAGCTATATAAATGGAAAATTTCTCGGGACAGATATTTTGCAAAATTCTAGGAAACAGTTCTATTTTCATTTATTGGCTCGCTTGTACCCTTCTGAACCTAGTTTTAAAGATTGTCCCCCAGCTCTTAATGGGCATGTCTTCAAACAGCTTACGAACAAAAGGTGCCTGCTACTATGGGGAGATTTTATGGCTTACACTCTATGGTAAATTGAATGTTAGAGGAAATGCTAAACATAAGAATTTGGCAGAAAGAAATTGTCCTTATTTGCTATGCATTAATTCAGAGGAAACAATGTAGCATTTTTGCTGACCTGTTCATATTCAAAACCTCTCTGGGCCTTTCTCAGGATAAATGGCACATGGATTGGTTGCTTAATATGAACTATGACACCTAGTTTTAGGTCTTTTGCCTACTGAGGCTGTTAATTTCCATTTGGAAACTTATTTTATTTTTATATGTTGTTCAGGTTTTACCTGTGGCAAGCTCGATGCCAGTGGGTCCTTTCCAGAAACTGATGCCATATCATGTTTACAGTTTTTGGTGGCACAGGCAATGAATACAGTGTATAAATCTGATATATTATTCTAGTGCTAAGGTTTATCGATGGTGGAAAGGTTTTCAAATTTTTATTAAGTATAAGTAATTTTTTTTTTGTTGTCCCTTTTTTCCCCACTTTAGGGGTTATACATTTAAGTTGATTTCCTGTTGATTTTCTTGCTGTATATATATTATGTGATTTTCAATAAAAAACCTACTCTTTTGAGAAATGCCATTGGATCTTTAACATCCACCTGAACTACCACCAATCCAGGCAGATGGGACCTCGGTTTAACGTCTCATCCGAAGACGGCACCTCAAGTGCAGCACCCTCTCATGCTGTACTACAGTGTCAGTACTGATATAACCCAAGTGCCAGATGTGGGAACTGAACCAACAGCCCTCTGATCGCCCGGCCTCATAGGCGAGTGTGCTACCTACTGAGCCACTTGACACTGCTGATGATGTAGTGTGGGGCAGTAGAACAAGATATGTCAGCTGCCAGGCTAAGAGCTGATCCACACATCACACCTACTAACATCAGGTAAACAATATTTAAATTAAACAAAGGGAAAAGAAAAGTACCTCAGATATAAAAGGTAATGTTGGCTGCTTTTAAGATCTAATATTAGTTTTAGGCAGTATACTAGCTCTTTAACTGAAGTCCAGTCCAGGTTTTGCATGGGATGTTTATTATGTGTATATCATATGAAGAGTGCTATTTTTTTTAATCTTGAAAATTACATAGCTATGCCATCTGATTTTGTATTATAATATTACTTAAGGTTTAATGCAAGACTTCTCTTCCTGATAGGGAATTGGACACTGGAACTTATATTTTACTTTAGAAATTACAGAAACTGTCATGCTGCTGGATTCATTACATCATCACATATCTCTGAGATCAAATGTTCTTCAGTAAGGCATGGTACCCCCAAAAAAATAATGCAAAACCGGCCCGTGGCGCTGAGGTTGAGCACTGGGCGCCACCTCGCTCACGCCCAGCGACCGGGTTCAGGAGAGCCGGACTCCGCCGCTTGCGGGCCGCCGGGAGTTAGGGCTCTGAAGCGCCCACGACAGCTCGCTTACTCCGGGAGGGGTTAAGGCTATAGCCTGAACACTTGTCTGACTCGGCGGAGGCTCAGAGTACTACAAGCCCCAATGTTGGGAGAAGACTGCTGACATACAGCATGTGGCGTCGGCTCCTGGCCTTGGCGTCAGGGTCCACGCTGTAGGGTGTGGGAGAAAAAGTGGAAAACGCCTACCATCGCTGAAGATGGAGCCCGGAGACGCGCCTCGATGTGCCTTCTGCCTGATGGCTCTCGGACCAACAAAAGTTGATTGTTGGGGCAGGGGTCTCTGCCCATCCCCGCTTAGGGTAAACCAAGCTCTATGGGGTTCCTGTGGGGTCATACGGGCAGGGTGGAAGGCAGAGGGATGTCTACCTTGAGGCTCCTGAAGGGTCGGGATGGCAGGCAGGAAGGCGAATAAATAGTAATTTCAAAAAATAAATAAATAATGCAGTGACACTTTGGGAAGGATGCATGTTATGACTTGGATTTATCCAGGAGTATTCCATTACTGAAACCAGTTGGGCATGTTATGGTGTAATATTATGAACCATACCTTTTATTTATTCTACAGTGCCCTTGCTCTACTGTCTTATAAGATGCTATACCCCTTCCATTTTGAGTCTGCTTTAGAACTTTTTGACAAATTAAAAGAAGTGCTTCTATTAATATGGCTAGCACTCAGATTTTCATTAGACTTCCCTGCCACACAACACCCGCTCTTTAACGTCTCTTCTCTTGTGACTAACGTGAGCTAGGTGTAACATACACTGTTCCCTGACCTTATGGAGCAATGAGTGCTCAGTAACAGCTAAGAATAATGATGAAAACAAAGGGACTGCCATAAGAAATGAGTGCGCTCCTTTTGATTTTAAATGTAAAAAAAGACATGCAAAAGAACAGTTACGTACTAACCGTAGCAGTAGTAACCGTTGCAGAAGGTCATACAGTAGGAACCTCTCACCATGAGGCACCAGGATAACATGGAAGCTTTGCAAGCTTGGTTTTCCTGGGGCTGCCCATGACTTCACGTCAGCTACCCTATATAGTCCTGGGCGGCCCCATACCCTTCTCAGTTCCCCACCGGACACCAGCCAGTGAGGACAAACTCCTGAGGGAACCGAGGTGAGCCAGAAAAATGTCCCAAAAACAGCAGAAGCAGAAGGTAGTCCATAGTCTATCCTGGAAGGAGAAGGACAGGACGGGATATCAAGGGTGAAGGAGGAAGGAAAAGGTGATCTGCTGCAAGAGATTTTCTTGAAGATATACTGTTATATTAAGTTCTTACACAACTATTCTATCTTCTTCGAGGATATCTATTGCAGCAGGTCACACTGCAGGAACGAGTCCCAAGCAGTGACACAGAGAATTCGTAGCAGAACAGGAAAAGAGAAGAGGCTCAAGAACGTAAGCCCTGGAGTATGACAAGGCCAAAGTTAGCCTCCTGGAGGCTATGTCCAGGTTGTAATGTCTATTGAACGTATGGACCATACTTCACGTGGCTGTAGCACAAATTCTGGCTGCGAAAACTCCTCTGAAACAAGCAACCAAGCTGCCATGTCTCTGGTAGAATGACCTTTGACTGTTCCGGGCAGCTCTTGCCGTACTTTCTGTAGCAAACACAAAGCAATTAGCCAACCATCAGGATAGGCACTGCTTGGAAACAGAGACTCCTCTTTCCCAGGGCAAAGGAAACAAAAGCCATGAGAACTTCCTGAGGTCCTTTGTGCGGTGAACATAATAGCGGAGAGTTCTATGTGCATCTAAGGTGTGCAGCAAGACTTCCCTGGATTGGCATGCTCGGGTAGTAGACAGGGAGCTGGATGGTCTGGTTCAGGATGAACTCAGACACCATTTTAGAGTA
Source organism: Neoceratodus forsteri (assembly GCA_016271365.2). Lineage (NCBI taxonomy): Eukaryota > Metazoa > Chordata > Ceratodontiformes > Ceratodontidae > Neoceratodus > Neoceratodus forsteri. Next base: position 1,481,056,627 of record CM057456.1, read on the forward strand.
GGAACTTAGGGTTCAAGCATAAAGATACCCTGTTCCTGTGAAAAGTCAAATAGGGCTGTGCATACATAAGTGCCTGAAGCTCAGAAATCCTTGAGCAAGAAGTAATACCACTAAAAAGAACGCTTTCCATGACAGAAAGCATAGCTCATGAGTCACGACAGGTTCAAAATGAGCCAGAGTAAGTTTCTCTGAAATAAAGTTTAAATCCCAGGGTGGGACAGAGTTGTGGATAGGGGGTCAAGTGAGGATGCCCAACAGAAACATACAGGTCACATCCAGCTGCACCATGGTACAGCCGCCTATATGTACATGGAAGGTCAAATGGTAGACAAGCCGCACTTTAAGGGAGGAATACTTCAGACCAGTGTCTGATAGGGACAGCAGGTGGTCCAGGATCTGGTTCACTGGACAGGTGAACAGATCCAGCTGATGGGAAGCAGCCCATAAGGCAAAATGTTTTACATCAAAGAATAAGTTGCCCTGGTGGACTTTTTTGGCAGCCACCAGGACTTCGCCACTTTCAGGGAAAATCTGAACTGGGCAATGACTATGTCCTCGGGAGTCAGGCATGCAGATGAATGGAGTGTAGGTTTGGATGAACCAGCATCCTCTGGTCCTGAGACAGGAGGCCGGGCACCGGGGAAGGGGACTGGCACCATCAACTGCTTCAACAGTGGGAACCACATCTGTCTTGGCCAAAGGTGCCACAAGAATCATGGTGGCCCCTTCCATTTGCAGCTCACAAGCACCTCTGAATCAGGAGGAAGGAGGCAACAGGCAGAGAAACCTCCTCACCACGAGAGGGACAAGGCATCGTGCCAGAAAACTCTAGGCCCTGGAATGAGCGAGCAGAAATGCAGCAGTTTTGTGCTGAGTGGGATGCAAAAGGTCCAGCTCTGGGCAACTCCACCGCTTGAACAGGTTTTCTACAACCAAAGCTGCAGCTCCACTTGTGAGTCTTTGGACTGTGACCTGCTTAGACTGTCTACCAGGGTGTTTTGGGTGCCAGGGACATGACTATCCTCCAGAGCCCAATACCAAACCTTCATCACTTCTCATAGGGGTAGGAGTGAGTGCCCCCCCCTTGCTGCTGCTGTAATGGACCATGCTCATGTTGTCTGTTTGCACCAGCAGGGGCCCTGGGGACAGGTGAATCTGCAAGGCTTGCAGGGCGTGGAGAACCACCCACATCTCCAAGACGCTGATGTGAAGGGAAGCCTCCAGTCAGTCCAGATGCTGTGAGTCTAGTGGGAACCCATGTGTGCTCCCCAGCCCATCCCCAAAGCGCCAGTGGTAAGGACCTGAAGAGGAGAAGGGATCAAGAATAGAACCTCTTTGAGCAAGTGGCTAGGTTCCATCCACAGAAGGAGAAAATGACAAGCTGAAGTTAGTCAACAAGGAAAGAAATGGAGTCCACTGTAGCAACAGTGCTCTGCGAGTCCGAGGTGCGATGGTCAATGGTGGGAAAAGAACTGAAGAGGGTATAGGGCTACCCACAACTATATAGGGTAGTGCCAACGTGAGGACAGCAACATTGTGGATTGCCCCAGGAAGACTTCTAGCGAGAAGCTTCTGTGTGATCCTGGTGCCTGATGGTGAGAGATTCCTACTGTGTGACCTGCTGCAAAAGACATCCTTGAAAAAGATCAAAACAGGAAAATGGCATCTTACAAGACATAAGAACAGGTGCACACTAAAACAGAACAAAAGGTATATACAGTTTTTCACTATGGCATACGCTGCTGCTTAAAGATGCAATGATGCACTGTTTACCTCAAGATAAAGTACAGTTATATAAGAACTTCCCATAACAATAGATCTTTGAGAGGCACTCTTGCAACAGGCCATCATCGGTAGGACTATAGCCGCCAGGCACTAGGACCACACAGAAACTTTCTAGCTAGCAGTCTACCAGAGGGGGTTGCCCACCTCTGACATCGGGCAATCCTATAAAGGCAGGTGGCCCCATACCCTCCTCATTTCTCCTGCCAGAGACCAAAAGCTGGATGCGTTAGATGAACCGAGGTATCCTGAAAGCAAAGGGAAACAGGAAGCAGAAGGTGCAACCCTATGGAAGAGGAGAGAGAGGGAGAGGAAAGGGGAAGGAGAGCAGGAAAGCATGGCCTGCTGCAAGAGATCCTCTCTAAGATTTACTGTTAAGGTAACTTTACGAATTGTACTATCTACTGGTGGTATCTCTGTAGGTCATCAACCGGTAGGACTGAGTTCCTAGCAAGTCTGACAACTAGAGACCGAGTGTCCAGGTAGCAGGTGAGAACAAATGGCCTATGAAAGGAGGCTCTGCAAAACAGCTAAGCTGAAGTTGGTTCTGTGCTTAGAGGTGATGTCCAGACTGCAGTGTTTGGTGAAGGTGTGGACAGTACCCAAGTAGCAGCAGCGCAATGTCAGCTGCTGAGACATTTCGGAAAGAAGTTACTGACGTGGCCATACGCCTAGTGGAATGGCTCTCAAACCATGCCCAGAAGTTCCTTACTGTACTTCCAGTTACAAAAGACAATGCAACTGGTTAACCATTTGACAGGCACTGTTCAGACACTGAGTCATCCTCTTCCATGTGGCGAACGAAACAAACAACTGATTAGACTTCCTGGAGCCTTTGGTCCGTGTGTATAGTACCATAAAATTCTATGCACATCCAAAGTATGAAGCAATGCTCCTTGATTGGAATGTTCGGTAATAACCAGGCAGATGGATGGATTGGTTCAATGTAAACTCCAACACCACCTTAGGGAAAAACTTAGGGTTGGTACGCAAAGACACCCTGTCTTTGTGGAAAATCAAATAAGGCTCCTAACACATCAGGGCCTGAAGCTTAGAAATTCTTCAAGCAGAAGTAATAGCAACAAACAATAATGCTTTCCATTACAGATGGCATAGCTTACAAGATGTGGCCAGTTCAAAGGGAGGCAGCATAAGCTTCACCAACACAAACTTGAGGTCCCAGGCCAAGACAGGATAGCGATTGGGGCTTTAAGTGCAAAATGCCCCTGTGAAGAAAGAGGGAGACACATTGAGTTGAGCCACTGAATGTCCCTCTACAGGTACATGGTATGCAGAGGTGGCAGAGACATGTATCTTAATGGAGGAGTACCAAGATCAGAGTCTGAGAGGGACAGAAGGTATTCTCCAGTGCCCTATGCACCGGACAAGTAAAGGGATCTAAATGGTGCGGATGTAGCCCACAGAGCCAAGTGGTTCCATTTCATTGAGTAACTGGCCACCACCAGGACCACCTGCCACTCTGGAAGACACCCCAGACTGAGCCATGGCTATGTCATCAGGAGCCACGCAGATGGAGAGACTTGATGTCCCGATATGAACCAGATTGCCCTGCTCCTAGGAGAATCAGCCTGTGCAAAGGGCAGGGAGGCCAGAGGTTACACCACCAGCTGCTAAAGCAAGGGGAACCAAATATGATGAGGCCAGAAGGGGCGATCAGGATCACAGTGGACCTTCCATCTATAGCTTGAACAAGACCCGCTGAAGGAGCAGGAAGGAGGGAAGGCATAGAGGAACCTCCCTTTGCAAGAATGGGACAATGCATCTTGCCAGAAAAAGTACAGTTACATAAGAACTTACTGTAACAGTAGATCTTGAGAGGAGCTCTTGCAGCAGGCCAACACCAGTAGGACTGAGCAGTCAGACGCCAGGACCAAATGGAAACTTTCTAGCTAGCAGTTTACCACGAGGAGAGCCCACACTGACAATACCCCTTCTAATGTCTGTCTACCCTATAAAGACTAGCGGTCCCCACACCTCCTCCCGCCTCCTGCTGGAGATCCAAAGTAGGTAGCAGAAGAAGAAGAGACTGAGGAGGTTTCCTAGAGACGAGGAAAGGAAAACTAGAGCAGAAGACTCATTCGTGTGGAACAGGATACAGTCAAGGAAAGGCAGACAGAAAGAAGGGGAAGGAATCATGGCCTGCTGCAAGAGCTCCTCTTGAAGATCTACTGTTACGGTAAGTTCTTACATAACTGTACTATCTTATTTTGAGGAGGCTCTTGCAGCAGGCCAACACCAGCAGGGACTGAGCCCTAAGCAGTTCCGCAGCATAGAGGAAGCAGCACAGGAGGAGGGAGGACAGACAGCAGCCAATGACCTAGGAAAGAAGGCCCTGCTGGAACTATAGGCCAAGGCTGACCCTGTGCCTAGAAGCAGTCTGGACAGAACTTCAGGTGGTGGCTGCTCAGATGTCTGCAACAGATGCATTGTGGAAACAAGCCATGGTGGCCATACCTCTGGTGGAATGGCCCTTAACCACTCCCAGAATGTGCTTGCGATACTTTTGGTAACAATTAACAATGCAATTGGCTAACCACCTAGACAAACACTGCTGGGACATGGGAGTGCCCTCTCCTAGGGGTGAATGAAACAAATAACTGATCAGACTTTCTTAAAGTCTTGATCTGGTGCGAACAGTATGAACAGGTTACTCACCTGTAACAAGTGGTCTCTCCATCCTGAGGTAGCTTACAGCCTGTTCTCCTGTTTGGGCAAACCGATCTTGGACCCGTTTGCCTCAGGAGAACACCAAGCTGAGGCTGTTTCTATTGCGCCCCAGCAGGGCTCACTGCAGGGGTTGCCTCTCAAGGTGTGGACCCCAGGCCTCCTCTATGCCTTCCCTCCATTTAACTTGATCCACAAGGTGTTACTCAAGGTGAGGAGGGACAAGGCAAAGGTGATCCTGGTAGCCCCAGATTGGCCACACCAGTTCTGGTACCCAGATCTCCTCAGACTCAGCTGCAGGCCTCTGAGCGGCTTTGTACACGCCGGACCTGATCTCTCTGAACCAGGGAAGGTATTCCATCCGGACCTTCAGTCCCTGCACCTCCCAGCCCGGTACCTGAGCGGCTAGAGTTCAGGCTCTGGTCTTTCCAAGATGTCTACACTGTGGTGGAGGCATCCAGAAAGGAATCTACCAGAATGAATATGCCTTCAAATGGAAACGATTTTCCATTTGACATCAGGTAAGGGTCTGGACCCCTTATCCTGTTCTGTGGCTAACATTCTCGACTCACCTTGGTCTCTCTCCAAAGGGGTCTACGGTCATCAACTCAGGATGCACCTGGCAGCCACTTGCTACCGGTGCGGGCCGTCAGCCAACATTGGCCCAGGAGACGGTGGTCGGGTGCTTTTTCAAAGGCCTGGATCAAACATCCTCTGGTGCATTAAACTCCACCTTCATGGGATCTGTTGCTGGTTTTGGCAAAGCTCGTGGGCAAGCCATCCGAACCCATGTACAAATGTGAGCTATCACACTTGTCTTGGAAGACGGCCTTCCTGGTGGCTATCACATCTGCCAGAAGGACAGGGAGCTCCAGGTGCTGGTGGACTCCCTTATCTGGTCTTTCACAGGGACAAAGTCCTGTGCCCCCACCCGAATTCCTTCCGGTTGGGGTCAGAGTTTCACCTTAACCATGTGTTGACTCATCTGGTTTACTACCCTAATTACACTCGGACGCAGAGTACAGGCTCCATACCTTGGACCTGAGACGTGTTCTCTCCTACTACAGGGAGAAGACGGCGGAAATTCATGGAGAGGTTCGCCAGCTGTTTGTCACCCATGCTGAAGCCACTTCTGGCAGACCTGCAGCCAAATGGACCATAGCAAGATAGATTACATCATGCATAGGTCTGGGCTATGAGTTGGCGGGCAAGGAACCTCCCAGAGGGATAACAGCTCATTCTACCTGCCATACTGCTGCATTAGTGGCTGCTTCCAGGGACATCCCTATCCAGGAAATCTGCCATCTGGAAGTCAGCAAACACCTTCATTACCCACTACCACATCGACCTTGAGTCACGCGGGATGCTGATTTTTGGGGCTTGGTTCTCAATCTTTATTTCTTAAGTAGAGGTGTGCACTGCCTCCCTCCTCCCGAGAACTGCTTGGAGTCTGCAAAAGTGTGGATGAACAACATATCCACTCCTAGAAGAACGGTTACTCACCTGTAACAGTAGTTCTAGGAGTGGTATATGTTGTTCATCCACACACATCCTACCTCCCTGGCTCTCGCACACAACCTTGCTTCCAGCGGGCTAAGAACTGGGGTCATGGGAGCTAAGGTATATACCACCCGGTGGTGGGAGGAGCCAGCCTGAAGACTTCTGGCAAGATTTAAAGTGGAGGACATGCCAAGAAGTGTGGATGAACAACATATCCACGCCTCTAGAATGTAAGATTCAATGTACATCCAAAACATGGCGAGTGCCTCCCCTGATTACAATACTCTGGAAAATAAACTGGCAGGTGGATGGATTGATTTAAAGTAAACTCCAACACCACCTTGGAAAGGAAAAATCAGTTACTCACCTGTAACAGTAGGAGGGTACATGATTTTCATTACACTTGTTGGTAGTTGCCTTTCCCTTTAAGAGTTCACTGGAACATCTTCAAGTTGGCTCCTTCCACCCACCCTGGTGGTAACTCCCCAGTTCCACCCCATGGCGCCATATCTTGCATGCTGGAAGCAGAAGGGTGCACCACAGCCAGGAGGTTGGGTGGGTGTGCATGAACATCATATACCACTCCTAGAAAGTACAGTTACGTAAGAACTTACCGTAACAGTAGATCTTCTATGGACTAGTCTCTTGCAGTAACTCATTACTTATGGGAGTATCCACCACGTGGTGCTGTCACATGGCAGCTTCTTCTAGCAGTCTTCCATGGGGCCATCCACGACATCACTTCCTGTAGATGTGTATAAGAGTGGCGGACTCAGTACCCTCTGTTCACCGTCCACTTCGGCGAGCACAGCCTGGACCGAGGTAAACGAGGCCAGAAAAAAAAAAAAAAAAAATCAGAGAATGGTGATCTCACCCAACGCCCTGAGTTGGCAGATTCGATGCAAAAATGCAGGGGACAGAGGGCAGGAACTTACTGGCAAGAGACAGTCCTCGGAAGATCTACTGTTACGGTAAGTTCTTACATAACTGTACCATCTTCTATGGACTGGTCTCTTGCAGTAAGTCATTACTTATGGAGATTACTACAGTATATCCAAATGGGAGGAAAAGCAAGGCTGAAGTTGGGTCAGAAAGCACACCTGACGTGCCGATCCCTTGCAAAACCAGTTGTCCACGATGCCAGAGAAGGAAATCCTACAGTAAAATGTCAATTTCAACCACATCTGCTCTGGCAGTTAGGCCAAAGGGGGAGGAAAACAGGTATGACACTGAGTAGATATATCAACTGCAAACCACACCTGCAGAGGCAGATAGGACGAGCTGGGGTGAGGACAATATGTTTGATATGTAACAGCAATGTCCAAATCAAACCTCTTCCATGCAGGCACATAGGCCAACGGTGAGGGAAGACATTTAAAATGAAACCAGGAGAAACGCCAACTCAAACCACACCTGCTCAGGCAGAAAGGCACAAAGATGGTGAGGACAGCATGCAGAAGGCATGATGTAGAAAGAACTGTAGGTGGCCAGGCACAGTGATTCATCCTGATGAGGCAGAGGTCGACAGGCTCTGGCAGAAAGTCAAATCCAGGAAATATATAAGTACAGCGGATCAGATAGTAGAAAAGGAGCACCAGGGAAAAACATCCTGGATGGGCAGAGGAAGGAACTGAAGGGCTCCAGTAGGGATAGTAGCAGGAGTTCCAATCAGATCCACATAGAGAAGTTGAAGCATCCAGACCAGGAGCAAGCCTCCAAGAAAATGAAAGAGATACCTGGGTGCCTCCGAGGCCTGCAAGAGGTGGAGGAAATGTGAAAGCGGTGTAGGGCGAGAAGCGGTCCCACCTCACGTGAGGGCGGGTGCGCCGTGGAGAGGCAGACAGGCCGTCCCCTGGAGGCCCCTACCGTGGTCCTGAGAGGTACCCCAGTAGGGGCTGGGATCGAGATGGCCCGCCTGCTGGGGCATAAGGGTGGGACCTGGGGTGTGACAGAGGTCCTGAATAGACCAAGAGTATGCCACGAAGCCAGAAGGGAATCCAGGATGGACTAAACAACAGGTTCCCAGAAAGGGGGGCATCGGCGACTGACAGCTGGACATCTGGCAGCAAACCTAAAACCCGCAGCCTGGCAAAGCGCCATGGGCGGCGCCGCAGCCAAGAGGTAGCCAATGCGCCAACTGCATAAAGCATGGATGGAGCAGGTGACGGGAAAGGGAGGACATGGCAGAGAGTAACTGAGCCAGCCTGATTGACTCAGGGAGGGAGGCAGGTCAGAAAGGAGGTCCAAAGCTGAGGCACTACGTGTGTGAAGGTACCAGACCATATAACCCAGATAATTAACAATGCAAAGCAGCAAAGTACTGGAGGTATAAACCAAATGCTAAAGAACCATGTGCGGAAATCAGCATCCGGGCGGCATGGAACTGGTATGGTGAGGTCGAGCGGTCCTGTCGCGGGTCACACTGATAACCGAGTCCGCCACAGGGTGGTGGACAAGAAAGCCCAGAAAAAGTTGTGACCAAAGGGCATGAATGGGCGGCGGGGGGACCCCCAAGATGGCAGAACGTGGTGCCGGTGACACGATGGGGGAGGGGGTATGGAAACAGAACCCCAGCAGGGGAAGTCCTGGTGGAAGCCCCATCGCCGATGCGAGGGAAGCAACCCTGTCAACAAGGAAGAAGGAGAGGCCCCGCCGTCGACGGTGGAATCATGCCCGCCGTGAGGGATCAGAAAGTAGCCTCTCCGCCCACGGCAGTACCAAAAGCATTCCGCCCTGTCAACGGAGAGGCTGCCCCATCGACTAGGAGCACTCCACCGGATAATAAGCCTCCGTCAAATGAGAGAATAATATAATCATGCCCAGTCAATGGGAGAAGCGCCCTGTCAATGAGGGAGAGCAAGAAACACGTGTTTCGAGAGGAAGCATCCCGTTGGCGAGGCGTTCTGTCGAAGGGCAGCACTGCCCGTTGACACGGGCTTCAGAAACGAGTCCGTCACGGGATAGGGGACAAGCCCATCAGGCTCTGCCGATGGGGTGGGAGGGGAGAGGGAGCAGCCCGCGGGACAAGGGGAATGCAACGCCGACGATGGCCTCTATCGTCGACGGACCAAGGCGGAGGGACTGTAAGGAGTGTGAATCCCATTCCCTCCGCTCCGGAACCAGTGACCTTGGCTGGGGAACCTTGAAAGCGACTCTGTGGTCCGTCTCCAGCCTGGCTGGTTGATCAGCCATGAGGAAGACCCAAGACCCAGCAAGAGTGCCTGGGCCTGGGATCAGAAGGTGTACCATGAGCACAAACAGAACACCGGCCTGCTGTATAAATGAAGTCTGTGGTTGCTGTGGTGCACAGACCCAGACCTAGGAGAAAGAAGAGAGGAGCCGGTGACTGAGTAGCCAGAGGCCCGCAGAGAGAAGAAAAATCGGGCTGGGCCAAGGTATCAGCCTTAGTGAATCCCCAGACCCAGAAAGAGTACCTGGACCTGGGATCAGCAGGGTGCTGAGGGTCACAGGCCTGCTATGGAAGTCCCAAAGGTAAAAAATCGGTTCAAGTTCGAGTCAAAGACTGCAACCCAGGAGGTCAGTTGAGCTGAAGCCGGCAGAAAAATGAATAGAGGTATTGGGCCACCCACTCTTATACACATCCACAGGAAGTGTTGTCGTGTGGACGGCCCCATGGAACACTGCTAGAAGAAGCTGCCGGTGACAGCACCACCTGGTGGATTCTCCCATAAGTGATGACTTACTACAAGAGACCAGTCTGTAGAAGATCTATTGTTACAGGTGAGTAACCTGTTTTTCTAGGGGCATGGATATGATGTTCTATCCACACTTGTTGGCAGACTCCTAGCAGTTCTCTGGGAGGAGGGGGCAAGGTCGCATCCCATATTTAGGGAACAGAGATTGGAGAACTGAGACCCCAAGACCAGCATCCCGCGGATTCACTGGTAATGGGATATGAAAGTATGTGCTGATCTTCAGGTAGCAGCCCCTGCAGATTTCCTGATAGGGACGCTCCTGCCAGCCCCCGAGGCAGTGGTATGGCGGTGGAATGAGCCCTAAGCCCAACTGTAGGCACCCTACCTGCCAAACTTATTGACCACAACTGATGAGAAGGATTTGGGTGATGATCTCTAACAACATGGAATATGCCCATCATATCAATTAAGCGGTTAGCAAAACAAACAAAATGATCTGGTCTATCAGACATAACATCACAACCAGAGATCCAAGGGTAATGATGCTCTGTTTTAGGGCCTACGCCAGGCCACATCTGGAGGTAAGGCCACAGCTCTGGTGCCCATATAAGAAATCCCAAAGTGTTCACCGAAGAAGAACAAACACATAAAAGAATGTATAATTTGTCTTATACAAATAGATTAAATAGTCTGAATCTTCTATCATTAGAGACACGCTGTATATCGGGGACTTATTTCTATGACATTATCCAGGACCCGCTTTAATGGCAGACTTAGGATTACAATTCAAGAACAACAAATATGATACTAGAGGTCACCTCTCCAATTAATTGGTAAATCTTTTAATTATCTAAGGAGAAAATTTTTCTTCACATTGTTTAATTAGTATTTCGAAAGACCTTTGAGCGGAGCACTTTTACAAAGGTTCCACGTCAGAGTGGACAATAAGACAATACACATATTCAGTGGTTACAGAGGCCTGATCATTAGGCACTAAAGAGTGATTACACGACAATTAGACAAATAGGAGAAAAAAACTGAGCAGTTGTAATTGAATACTAAGCTATTTCTAATCGGTCGCCCTAGGTAGCACACCCTGGAAACCTCCAATCCGTTGATAGACTATGGCAGAGTAACTGCATAGGGCTTAACGCTATCCCAGATGGCGAGAGGCTGGGTGACAGTGGAACAAGGGGATTGGGTTTGAAACCAACCAGAGACAAAGAGGTGGGGGATAGTGAAATGGGGGTCCAGAGGGCTTTATTGAGTATGGTGTGTTTGGGGGTTGGAAGGGGCAGTACCAAGTGGCGTTTAAAGAGGACTGATAGTTTGCTTAAGCCCCTTGTTAGGTTGGAATGGAGGCAGGTACTCTATGGTATACCTGCTGGGTGTTACCTTGGGGGTAGGCCAGTCTATCAAGTGCTGCCTGAGAAGCAGGTGCATTTTGAGTTAGACATTAGTTGCTGTTTGACGCCTACTTGAATTGAGACAGGCTGTTGTTTGTTTGTAATTTCATCGGCAGTTCATTTATCCAGAGGGGGCCTGATAGGAGAAAGCACGCTGCCCTAGTGAGGTTCAGCTGAATGGTATGGACAGTGCTCCATTCTTCCTCAGTCTGGTGATGTGTGTTGAAAGAGAAGCCTCGAGCAGGTTTCCTATACAGGGTGGGGTTTTTCGAGGAGTCCTTTCCCAGGAGGCAAGTTTGGTATTTGATCCTGTCTTTTAGGTTAAGCCAGTTTGTACGCTCATACAGGGTGCAAGTATGAGTGTAGTGATCTGCACACAGTGTGAGGCGGCATGCCTTACTGAGTGCACTTTGGACCCTTTGAGCACTGTATCAGTAGCAGCTCCATAGACCACTAGCCTGTAGTCTATCGTGGAGAGTATGGAGCTGGAGACTGATTTTCGGAGTGCTTCTGGGGTGAGGGATTTCTATACCTATAGAGGACCCCGATCTTTGTGTTTACCACTTTGACAAGGGAGTCTACGTGGTGTGTATAAGTAAGAGAGTCATCAATGGTGACTCCAAGGTACTTGAACGAGTGCACCTGCTCAATCTGCTCACCAGCCTTGTTGGTGATTAAGATAGGAGCATGCTTGTGTTTGTTGTAGGGGCTGGACTGTAGCATGACCTTGGTTTTCTTGTAATTTAACAGCAGCTTTTGCCTACTGAACCAGTCCTCGAGTTTACTGAAAGAGTTCTGTAGTTCTGTTTGCAGAGCAACCTGAGAGGTGCTGCTGCTCAGCAGCACGGCACCATCTGCATACAGAATAAATTTGGTGTCACAGGCTGTGGGTAGGTCATTTACAAAGAGGCTGAAAAGCACGGCCCTAGAATTGATCCTTGAGGGACTCCTAGGAGTACATCTCTGGAGCTGGATAATGTCTGCCTGATTTTGACTCACTGGATCCTGTGTGCTAGGTAGTCACTGAACCATTCACGGCATTTGGTGCCACACCCAATCTTTGGAGCTGGAGTACTAGTAGAGAGTGGTTGATGGTGCTGAAGGCTTTGGTGAGGTCAATGAAGATGGACCCCACCAATCTGTCTTCATCCAGCGCCTCATGCACATAGTCAGTGTATTCCAGCAGTGCCGTGGTGGTACTGTGTTTCTGCCTAAAGCCATGTTGGTTTGGGCACAGCAGATTGTATTTACTGAGGTATTCTGGTGAGTTTACTTGTCGTGATTTTTTCCAAAGCTTTGGATAGTGGGAGAGGATAGATATTGGCCTGTAGTTTGACACCAGCCCTGTCACCATTCTTATGCACTGGAGTTACCAGGGCTTGCTTCCATACCTCTGGAAATTGAGCTAGGCCAAGAATTTATTAAATAGCATTATCAGTCCCTGGAATAAACTTCCACTTAATATTATTATTAGCAAAAGCAAAACAGAATTTAAAGCTTGTCTGGATGCTTATTTATTAACGGAAACATATCCAAGATATTATGACTATTGATTAGTATGGGAACTCTTATGGGCCTTTGGCTCTCTTGCTCCTTCACACCTTAGTATAACCCTATAGCAGAGGTCGATGCAGGATACAATCCACCTGCCAACGCCTGCTTTGCTGCCCATCTGCCAGTGCGGCTTCTGATAGGTGACAAACAGCTGCAAACCTTTCCCTGAACTCCAGCTATGCGCCCTGTAATAAGCGAACCTCGCCACAGATTCAAGGTATGGAGCCTGTGCTCACACTCCGAGTGTGGTTGGCAAAGTACACCGGAGATTAATCATCTGGTTAAGGTGAAAATCAAACACAACCTTTGGGAGGGGTTGGGGTAAAGGACAATCTTGTCTCTAGGAAAGACCAAGTAAGGAGACTCCACTGAAAGTGCCTGGAATTCACTGATCCTTCTGGCTGATGTGATAGCCACCAAGAAGGCGGTCTTCCACGACAGATGAGACATCACACCTGTGCATTGGCTCAATGGCTTGCCCATGAGTTTTGCCAACACCAGCAACAAGTTCCAAAGTGGTGGTGGTTCATGCACCGGAGGAAATGTGGTCAGAGTCTTTAAAAGCGCCAGACTATCTCTCCTCATGACGACTGCTGACCGGCCCGCGCCCAGTAAGCAGAGATGACTGGCTGGTGCACCACGAGGGTCATTGACCAAAGGCCCGACAGACAGGAAACACAGATAGTCAAGGATGCTAGCCTCTAGACAGGACAGAGGGTCCAACCACTTGCCACGACACCAAATGGAGAACTTCTTCCACTTGAAGGCATATCATTTCCTGGTTGACTCTTCCAAGATGCCCGACAACAGTAAGAACATCTTCAGAGAGACCCAAAGCCTGGAACTCTAGCTGCTAAGGAACCAGTCTGTCAGGTGCAGGATTGAAGGTCCAGATGGAGTACATTTCGATTGATGGAAAGCTGGTCAGGTGTAGGGAAGACACCGAGCCTGCTGCTATGACTGAGGAGATCGAGATACCAGAACTGGCATGGCCAGTCCAGAGCCACCAGGATCACCTGTGCCCGTCCCTCCTGGCCTTGAGCAACATCTTGGGATCAAGGGAATTGGAGGAAGGCATACAAGAGGCCTGGGGTCCAGGACCTTGACAAGGCATTCCCCTGCAGCGTTCCTTGCTGATGGGTGGGCACAATGCAGCCTCAGCTCTGCATTCTCTCTGAAGGTCCAGGTCCCCTGAGGGGCCACACTGGAAGAACAGGCTGCATACTATCTCTGTGGCGAGATCACTCATGAGATGCCTTGCCCACCGGATAAGAGCATCCATCAGCTGACTGGAAGCCCATGCCACATGAATGGCTTGGAGATGCGCCTCAGGCTGCACACGAGGGTCCAAACATGTAGAGCTTCCCTGCACAGGACAGGGAATGTGTTTTGCCCTGTTTGTTGAGGGCGCAATGGTTGTGGTGTTGTCTGTCTGGGCCTGGACCACCTGACCCTGGATGTGCGGAGGAATGCAGTCAGTGCTGGCCAAACTGCTCAAAGCTCCAGCAGGCTGATGTGGCATCAGGACTCTCGAGGTCCAGAGCCCGTGGACTCTGTGTTCCCCAGGTGGGCACCCCAGCCCGTGAGAGAGGCTTCAGTCATCAGGATGACCCAGACAAATGGATCCTTCCTGCAGGTGCACTGGGACCAGCCACTACTGGATGGCGCCCCACATCCGCTGGGTCACCAGGACCAGCTGGTCAAAGCGACCCTGGCGCTGAGACCACTGGCTGACCAACTCCCACTGCAGGGAGCGATTCTCCAGTGGGTCCAATGGACCACACTGGTGCAGGCCATGTAGCCCAGCAGGCGCAGGAAGTCCCGGGCAGAGTGCAATTGTCCAACCCGAATGCAGGCACAGGAGGAGAGCCTCCGCACCTGTCCACTGGTAGCTGGGCTCTGGCTCTGCAAGAGTCGAGCTCAGACTCGATGAAGTTGATCACCCAGTAAGGCATGAGTTCTGACTTGGCCTCGCCACCAAGGAGACGCAGGTCTGGACGGCCAGGTCCCTGAACCGCCTCCACCTCTTGCTTGGAGGGACCTGTGATCAGCCAATCATTCAGGTAGGGTAAACCTGGACCTCTTGGTGCCTCAGGTAGCTGCCACCACTGCAATGCACTTAGTGAAGACCCTGGGAGCTGAGGAGAGGCCAAAAGGCATAGCTTGAAATCATAGAAGGTTCCCTTTGCTCGAAGCAGAGGAACCTTCAATGAGACAGATGTATCGGGTCATGGAAGAATGCATCCTGAAGATCCAAGGAGCAAAACCACATGTTTCGATCTAGAGATGGTATGATCTGAGACAGAGTTACCATCCTGAAGGTGTGCAACCTGAGGAACTTGTTCAGGTCATGCAGATCTAGAAAGACAAATCCTGGGTGTTCCGGAAGATCTGGATAGGAACCACAACCTCCTTGTGGAGGAGCTGGGCTATGTCGTCTCTAAGAGCTGACAGCTTGTCTGATGGAAACCAAGTCCTCCTGTGGGGCGCGGCTCGCAAGGAGGGTACTGCTCAAATTACAGAAGCAGACCCTGACCCACAACTCGAGGACCTATATGTCCATGGTGACAGTGGAACAGGCAGAAAGTAAGTGTAGGAGCCAGCCCCAAGTGAGGACCCAGGGGAGGTGTGACAAGCATGAGGGAGGCACACCTCATCCAGTAACTGGGCAGGCTTGGAGGAGGAGGAGGAGGAGGAGGGGCCCAGCTGAGGCACTCACCGAGCCTCTCACTCCAGGCTTATGGAAGACTGAGGCCATCAATTTGGGACTAGGTTGCTAGCTAGCCTGAGGCTGATCGGATTTGAGTGGAGGTGGACCAAAAGGACTTCCTCTTCTGCTGTTGCTTGGAGCCCTTGTGATCCCTCTGGGCAAATGTTACAGAGTCCAATGTGGCATTGGTGACCCTTGACCCTGGGCCCGAACAGTTCTGTGTCCAGGAAAGGTACATCTGCCAGCTTGTGCCAGTGTCCACCGTGAAGGTCGAGATCCTCAGCCAAGCCCTCGCGGCACATGGCCAATGAGGCAGGCACAGGAGTCCCCAATGTCCATGGCTGTTCAAGCTGTTTGGCTATAGCCCGGCCCTGGTCCCAGACCTGTTTGACCGTGGTCTGAAAGTCCGCAGGCAGATGAGGAAGCACCTCATCCAGGGTAAGCAGCAGGGCATGGGAGAAGTGGGCCATGAGGAGGGCTGAGCTTGACCTGGTGGAGACCAAGCGAGGAGGCAGGGTAGACTTTCTTTAGTCGCATGGTCCAACTTCTTGACTCCTTGTTGGGCAGCTTGTTAACATCCCTGGTGTTGTCAGAGTGCCCAAACACACAGTCAGCCACCAACTCGGCCCGAGGGTGCGCTGCAACCCCGAGAGGGAGCTGGTGGGTACTGCATATCATGGCCATCTGGGCAGAAGGCACAGGGTATGAAGCAGGGTGTTGCCAAAGCTCCAGGGTTTCTGCCACTGGGAAAGCCTACGGAGTGCCTCTCCTGTGTTGAGGATCTCGGTCATCGGTAATGAGCCCGCTTCTGAACGGGCCTTATTTTCATACCCATCGACTCAGAGATCAGGCAGAGAAGGCCCAAGAAGGAAGATGGGCTTCATCAGTCAAGAGAGCCCCACAGACTTCACGCTGACCAGACGGGAGTGCAGGAGGATCCTTTGACTCTGAGGAGTCGTTATAGAGTGGTCGACAGTCAAGTCCCCACTGACTCTCTGTGGATGGTCAAGAGGACGGTGACTGACAGCTGATGGGAAGCTCTTAGACAACTGAGACTCTAATCGGAGTGCCAGTTGACAGTTCCACCACTATCGGCAGAGGTGCTTGGGTTGGCTGAGCCAGGACAGTTTTGGTTGGCTCCGTCATGGAATGCATATGCCTTTCGGGCGACAGCCAGGTGACAAGATAGATTTTATCGGCTTGACTGCAAGTACCCACTTGTTGCCATATGAAGTCCTCTAGCTTCGACACAATTTGCACTAAAGCCTCTCTCACCCAAGAAGGATGAGGATGAAGAGCATCTGCAGTGCCGCTCCTATGGTACCAGGAGCACCGCGAGGCGAGACCAGCGAGACCCATGGGAGGAAGACCGAGACCAAGACCACCGAGGGGCTCAGCCGCTGGGCTTGGAGGAGTCGGCAAACACCGAGGCTCCTCCAGGTCTGGGTCACCAACCAGAGTCGAGGTCAGCAGACTGATCCATCCTCCAACTGTCTGGGACCGGATTTCTGGACAAGGAAGCGCCCCTTTCAGTCAACAACTGGTCGGTTGGGTCAAGAAAATCTTGGCTGGACCCTCAACCAGCATCTCGGTCAACTGGCCTGAAGGGGTTACCGTGGAGCTAGGGCCGAGGATTTAACTGAAGTCAAATCCAGAGAAGCACGGAATCAGAAGCTCTCAACCAAGAGCACTCCCAATCACACGAACAATGGCGAGTCCTTTCATTTCTGGACTATTTTTGGATTTAGATTTGTACCCAGAGGGTCGGTAGGGACTGAATTCTTGAAGGACCCCATGAAAGCCAGGTCCAGCTGGGAGGGCAAGGCAGAAGCCGGAGGGGAGGGAGCTGCAGCCTGGGCCCTCCTCCTCAAATGCCGCAAGCTGTTCGGGCAGACCTGCAGCCATGGAGACCACCCAACGGGCATCCTTGGATTTGACCAACAGATTCAAGTGCTGGGTGGCCCAGTTTAAGTCAGGTGAGACGGTCCTTCAGCATGTTTGGTGACACACAACAACAAAAGTCGAAGCTCTGGGATCACAGTCGCCCCAGGCAGTAGATGCATGTGGCATGTGGGTCAGTCCTGGACATCATCTGCCCACAAGGACACAGGCAGAACCCAGGAATGGACTTATCCATGATAGTCATGGTCAAAGATCGAGCTGAAGACAAAACTCATGAGAGTTTTAAGTTTTATAAGTAAATCCAAAGATTTAAGCATGAGGACCTATTTAATGCGGGAGTGACAAGGAGGAACCTGCTTCTTCCAGCAGAAAGGAAGATCTGGCATCATGGGGAGGAGCCAAGGAGTTACCACTAGGGTGGGTGGTAGGAGCCAGCTTGAAGACTTTCAAATAAGCTCTTAAAAGGGAAAGGACACTGCCAGAAGTGTGGACAGAACATCATATCCACGTCCCTAGAACCACATGTCTAGTCACAGTATAATCTGAGAGAGAGAGTCACCATCCTAAAGGTGCTGACTTGAGGTACTTGTTCAGGTCATGCAGATCTAAAATGGGGCACCAGCAAGTACCTGGAGACAAACCCTGGTGTTTTGAAAGGGTCCACGACAGGAACCACGACTTCCTTGCAGAGCAGCTGGGTAATGTCGCTTTCAAAGGCCCAAAAGAAAGTCTCATGGATACCTTGTTCTCCCATGTGGCACGGCTTGGCAAGGTGGGTACTGCATGAATTCCAAAGGCAGACTCTGACCAACCACTTTGAGAACCCACCTGTCTGTGATGACAGCGAACCAGGTGGAAAGGAAGAGGCAGAGCCAGTCCCCATGGGAGGACAAAGGGGCTATAGGCGGGCATCAGACAAGCACCCCTCATTCCATCACTGGGCAGACTTGGAAGTGGAGGTGTGCCCAGCTGAGACACCCACAGGGCCTCTTTCTCCAGGCTTGCATATGACCAATACCATAGGCCTGGCCAGGTTTGGCCACAAGTAGAGGTGGATTAAAAGGTTTCTTTTACTGCTGCTTGGAGTCCCTCTGGGTGGACATCACCAAGTCCAAGGTGGCAGTGGACTTCTCAATGCGGGTGAGGTGCTCTCGACCCCAGGCCCAACAGCTCGGTGCCCAGGAAAGAGACATCTTCCAGCTCGTGCTTGGTGTTTGCTGTGAAGGTCAAGATCTGCAGCCAAGCCCTGTGGCACATGGCCACTGAGGCCACCACAGAACAGGCACAGGAGTTCCAAATATCCACGGCTGTCTGGAGCTGCTGTTTAGCCACAGCCCGAACCTGGTCTCAGACCTGTTTGACCATTGTCTGGAGGTCTGCTGGAAGAGGAGGGAGCACCTCATCCAGAGTGCCCAACAGAGCACAAGAGAAGTGGGCCATCAGTAGAGCAGAGTTCGCTGGCAGGCCAACCAAAGAGACAACGTAGACCTTTTTGCCAAATGGTCCAATTTCCTTGACTCTGTCAGGAGGTTTATCAACGTCCCCCACACTGCCGGAGAGCCAAATACAGAATTGACCACCAAGCCCTTGGCCGAGGGTGTTCTGTGAATCCCAAAAGGAACTGTGGGAACCACATACTGTGGGCCATCCGGGCTGATGGCACTGGGCAGGAGACGGGTCACTGCCAGAGCTCCAAAGTAGAGCCAAGGATGACCTCTGGTACCGGGAAGGCTTCCCAAGGGAGTCTACTAAGAGGGTACTGAGCCCTTTTCTGAATGGGCTCCATCTCAAAACCTGTGATTTCAGATTAGGTAGAGAAGGCCCATGAAGGAGGTAGGGCTTTCATCCGGCCGAGACACCCAGATGACTCTGTGTCCGCCGGACGGGAGTGTAAGGAGGAACCTCTGAGGAGTCGAAGAAGAGGGGTCAACTTCCTGAATCCCCACCGATCCTCTGCGGACAGTTAGGGTGACGGTGACCAACAGCTGATGGTGGAGACCTGAAGCCGGCCGAGACTC
The DNA here is from genome assembly GCA_016271365.2 of Neoceratodus forsteri. NCBI lineage: Eukaryota > Metazoa > Chordata > Ceratodontiformes > Ceratodontidae > Neoceratodus > Neoceratodus forsteri. The sequence continues at coordinate 1,481,075,840 of CM057456.1, forward strand.
CTTAGTCGGAGTGCTGGATTTGCTGTTTAGGCGGCGGGTGCACCAGAACGGCGGAGACACCGAGAGAGGCCGAGAAAGAATTGTTCTGGTCAGCCCTGAGGTGGAAAAGGCGCTGGCCTCTGTGGTGAAAGCCAGGTGATGGCCGGGAGAAGCCGGAACAGGCTTCATTCCAGTGAATACCAGTTGTTGCCACGAGATCCTCATAGTGTCGCTGCAACTTGCGCCAAAGCTCTCCTCACATGAAGACGGAGAATGAAGAATAGTGGTGCTGCCACTTTTCCAAGCGCCGAGAGGAAGCACCGACATAGAGTGAGCCGCCGACCCATGAGACTCGGACCTTAACCGGCAAGCCGGACCTGCAGGCCTCTGAGGGTGCTGGCAAGAGTCAATGCACCTACAGTTCCTGGTCAATAATCAGAGGGGCAGATCAGCAGACTGACCCATCCCTCCCTGGTGCGAGTCAGGACTGGAGTCCTGGGCAGAAGTATCAGCCTCTTCAGGCGACAACTGGTCAACCAGTTCGAAAGATCTTGAACGGAAGATTGACCGGCATCTCCGCCTAACTGGCCCAATGGGGATATCGGAGCTGGCGGCCTGGGCTAAAGATTCGAGCGAAGTCAGATCTGGTAAAGCGCAGGAATCGGAAGCCCAACAGCAAGAACGCTCCTGATCCCATGATCAATGGTGAGACCATTTTTTGGCCTCTTTTTAGACTTGATTTATGTGCCGATGAGGGCCATGAGTCATGAGAGTCGGGCACAAGTTCTTAAACGCCCCTGTGAAGGAGGTGCCCAAAGAGAGTGGCAAAGAGGCCTAAGTTGAGGAGGTCTGTGCTGCAGCCTGGGCCTCTGCCTCTCAAAAGCCGCTAGTTTTCAGTGGACACCGTAGCCATGGAGACCACCCAGTGGGCATCCTTTGACTTGACTGGCTGGTACCATTTGCTCAGACGGCCCAAAAGTAAGTGGGTGCAGCAGTTCTCAAGAACGGACAGATGAAAGATAAGACATATGTCGAGGCCTGGGAATCGTGCAGAAAGGACTTCTCATCCACGATGGTCATGAAGAACGAGCCTGAAGACAAAGTTTTTAATAACTTGGAAGGAAATCCAAAGATTTTACAGCAAAGGGCCTATTCAGCATGAGATCAGTAAGGAGGAACCTGCTTCTTCCAGAGGAAAGGAAAATCTGGCATCATGGGGCCAGGTGGGTGGGAAAAGCCAGCTTAAAGACATTCCGTGAACTCTTAAAGGGAAAGGCAACTGCCAGCAAGTGTAGATTTAGGATTGGCACGAAAAGAAACTCTGTCTTTGTGAAAACCAAATAAGGCTCCTTACACATGAGAGCCTGAAGCTCAGAAGTCCTCAGGGTAGAAGTAATAGCTACTAAAAAGTACAGTTACGCAAGAACTTACCGTAACAGTAGATCTTCGAGAGGCGCTCTTGCAGTAGGTAATTACATATAGGACTGACGTCGGTAGACCCACAGAAAAATTTCTAGCTAGTGAGTCTTCTGGCAGGGACCACTTTAATTAGTGACCCGCGCCAGGAGACGCCGGTATAAAGGTGGTCCTCACGCCATTTTTCCGTTCCTTTTCCCGCCACAGGCCACAAAGGGACCGGACGAGAAAGAAGCAGATATTTCTACTGGAAAAGGAGCTGAAAAGCTTAGGGATGGAGGATTGAGAGAGATTTCACGTAGTGCTCTCTCTAAGATCTACTGTTACGGTGAGTTCTTACGTAACTGTACTATGTTACTTTGAGAGGGCTCTGCAGTAGGTAATTACATATAGGACTGAGTCCCAAGCAGTCTGGAAAAAGAAGAAGCACATGGGAGGAGGAAAGCTACTCAAGTAGATCCTCTAGCTGTGAAGGCCTTAAGAAAGGAGGCCTTGCAGAACAGCAAGCCCAAGCCTGCTCTACGGCGAGAGGCAATATCCAAACTGTAGTGTTTAGTGAATGTGTGGACAGAAGTCCAAGTGGCAGCAGCACAGATGTCCGCCGCTGACACGTTTTGAAACATGCTGCTGAGGCAGTGACTCCTCTGGTGGAGTGTCCTCTTACTTGACCCGAAAAGTCTTGTTATACTTGTAACAGAAAGTGATGCAATGAGCTAACCATTTAGACAGGCATTGCTTGGAAACAGCATTGCCTTCTCTTTGGGAGCAAAAGAGACAAACAGTTGATCGGTCTTTCTGAGATCCTTTGTTCTGTTAGTGTAGTATCTCAGAACTGTGGACATCCATAGTATGAAGTAGATACTCACCTTGATTGAAGTACTTTGTAAAGAAAGCAGGTAACTCTATGGACTGGTATAATGTAGATTCCGCTACCACCTTGGGGAGAAACTTAGGATTGGTACACAGAGCCACATGTTCCTTGTGAAAAAATCAAGTCAGGATTTTACACATCAGGGCCTGGAGCTCGGAATCCTCCGAGCAGAGGTAATGGCCACTAGGAAAGCGCCTTCCATGAAAGGAACTTCATGTCTGCTGAGGCCACCGGTTCAAAAGGAGGCAAAGTAAGTTTCTCAAGAACGAAGTTCAAATCCCAAGGAGGGGCGGAAATCGGATAGGGGTCTCAAGTGAAGAACCCTCTGAGGAAAGTCTTAGAGACTTCCAGTTGAGCAAAGTCCCATCTGGGCGGAACGTGGGAAAAATGAAATGGCCGCCATGTGTACCTTCAGAGACGAAAGTGACTAAGACCCAGGTTTAAGAGATAGCTCAGGTACTCCAGCAGTCACCCAACTGAGCAGGGAAAGGTTCAAGCCTTTGAAGCGCCCAAATTGAGAACCGCTTCTACTTCATGGCATAAGTAGATTTAGTGGAGGGTTCCTGGCCTCCACCAAGATCTCAGCCACCTGGGAAAAACCCCAAAGCGGGCTTGAGCTATGTCTGCAGGAGCCAGGCATGCAGTTGAAGGGACTTGAGACCTGGATGTACCAGGGTCCCCTGATCCTGGGTCAATAAAATTGTGACAGCGGAAAGGAAGAGGAGGTTCCTCTCATGATTGTTGCAGAAGAGAGAACCAAACTTGCCTGGGCCAAAAAGGAGCGATCAGAATTATTCGTGCTCCTTCTGAGCAGAGTTTCTGCAAGACATGTGGGATCAGAGGAATCTGGGGAAGGCATAGACAAATTTGTCCCTCCAATCTAGAGACAAAGCATCTCTCCAGAAAATGCCTCACTCTTGAACGAGCGAGCAGAAGTCAGGAAGCTTTATGCTTAGAGGTGAAGCTAACAGGTCCACCTGAGGTGTTTCCCAATGTAGGAAGATATCGCCTAGGATCCCCTGATCCAGTTCCCACTCATGAGCTTGAGCAGACGAGGGACTTAGTTTGTCTGCTAAGGAGTTCTTGACCCCAGAACATGAACTGCCATGAGGTGAAGGTCGTGTTGAGCTACCCAATCCCAGACTCTCATCGCTACCCTGCAAAGAGGGTAAGACCGAGTCCCACCCTGTTTGTTGATGTACCATACCACACATATTGTCTGCCTGGACAGCTAGGTGGCTTGGAAGAAGATGCAGGTGGAGAGCCTGGAGAGTGTAAAGCACCACTCAAGCTCGAGCACATTGATGTGCAGGGATTGTTCTGAGCTTGGACCAAGAGCCCTGGGTCCGATGTGGACCAAGATGGGCTCCCAACCCTCGCCCAAAGCCGCCTGTGGTCAGAGTCCGAGAGGGAGGAGGAAGGAGGAATGGAACTCCCTCAAGAAGGTTTTCAACCATCCACCACTGCAAGTCTCAAATCATGGGAGAGGAGACTAGGACCAACTGGTCCAAGTCGCTACCAACTGATCCCATTGAGAGCGAAGGCCCACTGAGAGACCCTCTTGTGGAGCCGAGCGCGAGGGACTGTCGGGATAGCAGCCGCCGTAAGCCCGAGGAGGCGAAGAACTGACCTTGCACTGACCCGGCGGCTGCGTGACAACAGGCTTACCTGAGTCTGGAGTGTGGCTACCCTGTCCAGTGGCAGGAAGGCCCTGCCTAGGGTCGAGTTCAGAATTGCCCCAATAAACTGCAGCCTCTGGGATGGGATCAAGTGAGACTTGGAATGGTTGATGGTAATACCCAGACAGGCAAGACTTGCTGGGTGAGGGAGAGGAAGTGCAGGAGTTCCTCTCTGGACGAGGCCCCAGGAGCCAATTGTCCAGGTATGGGAAAATCCTGTCCCCCCGAGCACGCAGGTAGGCGCCGCCACCACAAGGCATTTGGTAAATACTCAAGAGGCCGAGGAGAGGCCAAATGGAAATGCCTTGAACTGGTAGTGGTCCCCTGGAAAGCAAAATGGAGATATTTATGTGTGAGATGGGTGGATAGATATGTGCAGGTAAGCGCCCTGCATATCCAGAGTGCACAGCCACTGGCCTGAGTGGAGGAGGGGCAGAAGGCTCTGCAGTGAGAGCATCCTGAAATCTCTTGTACACCACGAAAATGTTCAGGGAACTGTGATCTAGAATGGGTCTTACATCTCCTGTCTTCTTTGGGACCAGGAAGAAGTGGGAATAGTAACCCGCTCCTTGCAGAGAAAGAGGACAGGTTCTATCGCCTGTTTCAGCAAAAGTGCTGAAATTTCTTCCTGGACCAGAAGATGATGTTCCTGAGAGTACGACACCTTGGGAGAGGGTGACGAGGTGGTTTCTGCAGAAACTCTATTGAGTGTCCTGCGATTTGCTGGAGCACCCATGAATCTGATGTTATCCTCTCCCAGTCCGGAAGGTGGAGAGAAACCTCCTCCTCACTGGTTCCTCCGGGAAGCCCGGAGGTAGTAGGAGAGGAAGGAGTCAGGTGGTGGGCAGCACCAGAGCTGAAGCCCCGCTGCCTTTTTGGGCGGGGGCCTTGGCAGCTGGTGGGGCCTGACGTTTAGTAGCCCTCTTCCCTGTGGTCTCGCTTTGGGCCAATTCCGCAGCGAAAGGACAGTGCTGCATTGATGAGGATGATACATGGAGTCCACAGACTTAGTGTCGTCCCTTCTCCTGCAGGTCGGTGATGATGTCCTGACATCACCCCGGCAGCACCAACCCGGAAGGGCACTTCCTGGATGGCAGACTGCACTTCCGGGACCAACCCTGACACTCTGAGCCAAGCATGTCGCCAAAGACCTACAGCGAAAGCTGAGCTCCTACCAGCAGTGTCCACTTCTTTGTAGGTCACACGAAGAATGTGCCTACTGGCCAAACGGAAAGGTCAGCCACTTTCTGCTTGACCTGAGAGTCCGGAAGGGAGTCCAATTTAGATTCCACCTCACTAAGAATCGCCTTCTGGTAATCCCCATGTGGCCGACGTAGTTCAGGGCCCTAATACCCAGAGTGGAAGAAGCAAAATTTTCTTGCCATACTGATCCAGAAGGCGGATTCCTTGTCAGGTGGAGATGAGCTAAGATGTTTGGGTTGTGCTGACAGGCCATGAGCGGCGCAGTCACAACCGAGTCAGCTCGAGGGTGGGAGTCAAAAGTCAACACCCGGAAGCCTGGTAAAGCCTGTTCGACTTCCTGGGAAGTGAGGCTAAGGCTGACGGTTGTTTCCATATGGTGGTACAAGGTCAGCATGAGGCTCAATCCAGGGTGGCACCAAAGTGGGAGCCACGGGCAGATCCAGATGCTCAGTGCATTTTTACGCTGGGGGTCTGGCTCCAAGGATTGCCACTTATGTACTACCTGGATCTTCCATAGCTACTCCGGGAAGGAAGGATCCTCCGGGGAGACTTCGGATGAGTCCTTGGCCGGGCTTGGACAGAGAGCGGCTCGCTGCCTTGCTCGGGACAACTGTCTGAAGGATCCGAGGTGTCTGAGGAAGAAGAAGATGAGGAAGAGGTAGACTCTCTCCGATGAGAGGGAGGAATGGACCCCTTGGGAATCACTGGGAAGCGTGGTCCTGCCCCTCTCGGACCCAGAGGGTTTAGTCCTGTGTCCGGAGGTGGGGAGGGAGTGTGTCGTCAGTGGACGGCAGGAACCGCACAGTCATCGGAAGACGATCCCACCTCCAGTGAGCTGAGCCGCGGCTCCAGCCCACCGGCGGCTGAGGGGGTGGAGAAGGGGATACGGGTATGGACTATACCCAAAAGGTGCATATCCATAACCAGACAGCGGAAGCCTGGCATTGGGTATTGAGGAGCCGGTACTGCAGCGCCGGATATGTCAGCACCGGGTACTGTGGTCCCGGTATGGCATAGTCGGATACGATGGGGTCGGGTACCTGGGAACCGGAGGAGCTGCCGGAGCAGACGTCCGCTGGAGGCCCCACGGGCAGTTCTGGAGCGGAAGGCTCGGCGCCGGGCGACATCGGGTGGGATGTCGTCCGCATCTGTAATACCGCGCCGGGCGGCTGAAGAGCCAGAAGCGTCTGGGAACTGACGCCAGATCGGTCGGACCAGAAGGTGGACAGTCTGACGGAGGTGGAACAGAAACCTCAGCTTCACCTGGGATTGGGAGGGAGAAATCTCGGAGTAGGGCTGAGGAGACTCAGGGTCCCTGGAGGACAGCGAAGGCTGCGGGAGCCGGAACGACGGACGGGGGTCCGCGCCGATCATCTGCTGTGCGGACGGATCTAACCGGTACGCGGCTTAGCAGCGGATGTGGGCGGGCGCCGAGGGGCCAGCGACGACTTAGCGGGATCCTTTTCACCGAGGCAGGCCGCACGGGAAGGGTGGGCCTGGTCGGGCGGAATGAGGCCACGCTGCCCTGAAGCGCCGGGCGATTTACCGACTTTCTCCGCAGGGGACATCGGAGGAGCCATCCAGCCTATCATGAGCCGGGCACGTACCAGTAGGCCAATGAAACCACGACTTTACTGGGAGCGGAGGCCTCCACGAGCCCAAAGGCACCCGAAGGGCCAGAGCGTGAGCCAGGCGGAGAGGGCCGGCGCTGCCTTAAAGCCTCTAAGGCAGCCATAGTGGAGCGGTCCCCGGGAGGGGACGTTACCTGTTTCCATGGCAACTCCCGAGGAAGACGCTGCGGAGAGGAGCCCTTGTCCGGTGCCTTCTTTATCCTTCTTCTGCGATGGCCTTCTGGGGAAGTGGACTGCCAAAGCTTTTTCAGTTCTTTCTCCATGGAGCTCATTTTCTTTTAGAAATGTGGGCTTCCAGGGACTGCTGCTGCATTAAAGCTGAGGCAGTGCTAGCACTTCTCCACTGGATGGTCGGGCCTAGGCAAAAGGCGCACAGGAATGGTCATCCTTGTGCAGGAGTTACGCCGCATGAGTCGGACTTGTTTTGTGCTCGGAGGGTGTAGGGGACGTACATACACTGGACGGATACCTGACAAAGAGTAAGAAAAATCGAAAAATACTTGGTTAAAATACAGAAGGAGCCTGACGAGTAGGGAACTTTTCTTGTGCGAGGTGCTGGCATAAGCTAACAGCAGGAAAGAACTGGAAGGTGGGGTGCCTCACCAGAGACTGCTAGCTAGAAATTTTTCCGTGGGTTCTGTCACCTGTCGACATCAGTCCTATATGTAATTACCTACTGCAAGAGCCCTCTCAGTAAGATCAGCGCTTCCACGACAGAAAGCGCAGCTCACAACTCACGGCCAGTTGAAAGGGAGATAACGTGAGTTTCTCCAACATGAAATTGAGGTCCCAAGGAGGGACTGGGTCCTGAATGGGTGGTTTCAGATGCAAAATGCCCCAGAAAGTACATGACACATCAAGCTGAGCCATAGCCTGCCCCTTGATATGTACATGGTATGGAGAGATGTACCTTATGTAGGAGTACCTCAATCCTGAGTCAGGGAGGAAAGAAGATACTCCCAACACCTGATCCACCGGGCAGGTGAAAGGGTCCACACGTGCAATGCAACCCAAAGGGCAAAACGCTCCATTTCATGGCGAGGAAGCCCTGGTGGAGACTTCCTGGTGGCCACCAGGACATCCGAGAGCTCTCGAGGACACCCCAAACCAGGGGATGGCTGTGTCCTTAGGAGCCAGGCATGGAGATGCAGAGACTTGATGTCTGGGGAACCAGGGTGCCCTGTTCTTGGGACAGCAAGCCAGTGCACAAGGGCAGGGGGCACCAGAGGTTCCAACTGCCAGTGGCTGCAGCTAGGGGAACCAGATCTGTCGAGGCCAGAAGGAAGCTATGAGGATCATATCAGCCCCATCCATCTGAAGTTTGAGCAGTACCCACTGGAGGAGTGAGAAGGTGGCAGAAAACTCCCTTCCAGGAGAGGGACAATGCATCTCACCAGAAAACTCCAGGCCTGGGATCAAGCAAGCAAAAGTGGCAGTTTTATGCTGAGTGGGGACGCAAAAGGTCCAACTCTGGCTAACCCCATCTGTCAAAGAGATCTTCTACCACTGGATTCAGAAGCTCCCACTGTGAGCCACTGACCAGGAATGGCTCTGACTGTCCACCAGGACATTTTGGACCCCTGGATCGTGGACAGCTGAGAGCTCCAGACTGTGCTCGATGACACAGTACCAGACCCTCAGCCACCCTGCACAAGGGTAGGAGGAGTCCCACCCCTGCTGATGTAACATACCACACACATGTTGTCCATCTGAACCAACAGCAGACCAGGGAGGCAATGAGTCTGGAAGGCCTGCAAAGCATACAGAACCACCCGCATCTCCAGGACATTGATGTGGAGACCCTGTTCCATGTCTGTCCAAGTGCCCAGAGTCTGGTGAGTGCCAAATGAGCCCCCAGCCCAAATCCAAGGCGCCCATCATGAGGATTTGATGAGGGACAAATGGAGAAGGGAACCTCTGAAGCAGGTTGGACAGCTCTAGCCATCACGACAGGACTCTTAACTGGCCAGACCATGACGAGCTGGTCCAGGTCATCTGTGCATTGGTCCTACTGGACCGCCAATGTTCATTGAGGGCTCCTCATGTGCAGCTGGGCTAGAAGACTGCGGCAATGGCCACTGCCATGTGGCCAAGGAGGCGCAGGAAAATGCTGGCAGGACCTGTCAACTGGCGGAAACCAGACCATCAGACGCTCTGCTCTTCCATGGGCAAGAAGGCCATGCCCTGAAGGTGTCCAGGATGGCCCCTATGTACTAGAGGTGCTAGCAGGGATTACCAGGACTTGGCCTGTAGATGGTGATATCCAAGTCCTGAAAAGGTGGAAGTTATAATCCAGACTCTAGACAAGGTGGTCCCTGGATGGGGCTGCTAAGAGCCAATTGTCCAGGTAGGGAATGCGCAGAAGTCCTGCTGTCTCAAGGCAGCCGCTATCACTGCCAGGCATTTGGTAAAACCCTGGGGCTGAGGACAGGCCAATGGAAGGCCCTGAACTAGAAATGGCTCCCCAGAAATGGAAGTGAAGAGTGCCAGAGAGAAGGAACATTTCAGTATATGCAAATACACATCCTGCATATTACACAGCCAGTCCTCTCAGTGCAGGAGGGGCAATAAACCCTGAAGGGTGACCACCCTAAAGCATTTGTACTCTATGAACAGACTAAGGTGGCTCAGGTCCAGGATGGGTTGGAGATCCCTGCCTTCTTGGGGACCAGAAAGAAGTGAGAGTAGAACCCCTGCCCACTGAGCTGGAGGTGGATGGGTGCAGGTCCTGCTTTTTGTAGAAGGGCGGTTGAGGATTTGTGAGAGACTCAAGTGGAAGCTGACTGGGGCCAGTCTCTGCCCCAATGTTTGAGCTTCCCACTTGTCCTTCCTCCCGCCCCGAGACTGAGAAGAGAAGAAGTCCTGGAGAATTGGGCTGGGGTCGGGCCCTGAGGGGTGGAATTCTGCTTCTGCATGAAAGCCCACCATGAAGTAAAGAGAGCATTACAGTGCACCAGTGGATAGGGGCAGGCCAGGCGCTGTTTGAGGAAAGGACGGTGGTCTGACCAGGCAAGGCCAACATAGGGTACCCTGGCAGAGGCCAGGCAGGCACAGGCTGCGAGCCAGGCACCAGATCCCCGGCTGCGGCAGAGGCAATACGGTCACAGGCCTAGCAGGCACTGGCTGAGGAAGCCTGGGAGGGGAATCCACTGGAGCCGGGTGGAGAGACCGTGCCAGAGAGGAAAGAGACCTCCTGGCAAAGGCTGAGGCAACACTGGGCTTTGTGAGGTGCCAGTAGCCTGCAGCAACCACTACAGAGAAGGACTGGCAGCGGTCCCCACAGGGGACCGGGCAGGCATCGGGCCGGGGTGATGGCAGAAGAGCAGATGCACGTTGCACCATAACTAACCGATCACCCTGTCTGAGAGCCTGTAAAAGTCAGGGGCCTGAGCATCAGGGGTTGGGGAGCAGGAGACAGAGGCCTATACTCAAGAACCACCTCCTGAATCGGAGTTAAGAGAAGCGGTGGGCCACCGTAGCCCCACAGAAGTAAAGGCTGACGAGGTCGAGGGGGCCAACCTCTCATGGGAGGAAGACCCAAATGCGGTTGAGAATTTGTTAGAGATAGAAAAGTGGAAGCGGACTGGGGCCAGTCTTCTGCCCCAATGTTTGTGCTTCCGCTTGTCCCCCCCGAGACTGAGAAGAGAAGGAAGCCCCAGAGAATTGGGCTGGTGAAGACGAAGAGCTCCTGGCCTGCAGCTCCTGTTCCATTGCAACGAGCTTCTGCTTGATAGATGGCTCTCCAAAATTTTCAGCGATGTCTCGTGTGGCCTGGTTAAATTTCTGGCAGATCTGGCGAGCCGATTAGCCATGTGGGAGCTAGGCACAGGGTGCAAGCAGAATGTCTGTCCTTTCTGAATTTGTTTGCTACAGGCACACTTGTGGGAGCGGTCGGAAGACGAGGCAGGTTGAAAGACATAAATCTGAACTGCAACACTGAAAACTTGATGCTAATACTAAAGAAAATGAGAAAATAAAAAGCACAAAAGCATAGGAAATGGTGTTCGATCAGAAGGTAGTGGCTTCAGTGGTCCGGACGCAACAGGCTGATAAGCGGGAAAGAACTGAAGAGGGTGGGGACCGCCCACCTTTATAGGGTAGGCGGACGCCAGACAGTGATGTCAGCAGTGGGCAGTCCTCCATGGTAAACTGCTACGTAGAAAGTTTCTGCTGGTCCTGGCACCTGACAGCTCAGTCCTAATGGTGTTGGCCTGCTGCAGGAGCATCCTTGAAGTAACATCTCCAGGCCCTGGATCTAGCGAACAGAAAAGCAGCAGTTTTGCATTGTGTGGGTGTCGTTGAGGTACAGGTCAGGAAGCATAGGAAAACCAGGAGCAGTTGTATAATTCACCAAAGATATTTATTTTACTAGCAGTAACATAAAAAAAAATTGTTCAGTATAACTATTTGCAAAGGCAAAATATAATAGAGGAGATATATCAGAGTTTTCCTTCAGTCTCTGTGCCCAACTCTGCAAGCAACTGCAGCTCTCTTTTATAAGTCCTTTCAACCCCTTCTTAACAAGCATACTGTTTTTTCTAAAGTGTTCTAGTATATTTCAGGCAGGTGCTGGAGGAACAGTGTCCCAGAACTGGGGCCCTTTTTCCCAGTTCTTCAGCAAAAGGCTTAAAAATTGCACTAAGGTAACCTCTTGAGTTTCCAATAGCTTTTGCAATCATCTCAAACTACAATTATATACATTTCAAAAATTAACAGTATATAATTTATAAACAAAGGGATCTCAATAGTTACATTTCCACATAATGATTTGTATATATTTTAAAATCAGCAGATATGCAAGGAGGAAAAGACAAACAGCAGAGATAGTGAGAGGCAAGAACTGCGAGACAGTCAGGGTGATCAAATCCTAGGTCTCACAGGAAAACTTGGTTGTGCAACCAGACAGAGAGGAGACAGAGAGGAAAGAACAGATCCCTGCATTCAAACTCTTTCCATAACAACTGGGACAGGGTACGACTCAACCCTGTCACAGTGGGGACGCAAAAGGTCCAACTCGGATGATCCCACCTGTTGAACAGATCTTACCACCAGGTTCAGCAGCTCCCACTCATGGGCTCCGGACAAAGGCTGTCCGCCAGGACATTCTGGATGCCTGGAACATGGACGGCCGAGAGCTCCAGTCCGTGATCTATGGCCCAGTGCCAGACTCTTATCACTCCCTGCACAGGGAATAGGTGTGAGTCTCCAACTCTGCTTCTTTTGTAATAAACATCCACATGTTGTCCGTCTGAATCAATAACAGACCCGAAAGCAGAGTCTGAAAGGCCTGCAGGGCATACAAGATACAAAACCGCCACATCTCCAGGATATTGATGTGGAGAATCTTCTCCACCACAGTCCATGCACCCGAGTTTGGTGGACCCTCGGTAAGCCCCAGCTGAGATTCGAGGCATCTGTTGTCAGGACATGCTGAGGGGGAAGTAATACAGAAGGGAGCAGATTGCTGGGCTCTAGTCACCATATCAGAACCCTCCTGACTGGACTGAAGACCATAACAGGTTGATCCAGGTCATCCATGCGTTGATCCCACTGGACCCGCAGTGTCCACTGAGGACTTGCATATGTAGCCTGGCGAAGGAGAGCGTAGCAATGGTGCAGCCATGAGGCCTAAAAGCCACAAAAAGTCCTCGCTGGAATGTAACTGCTGGCGAAGACTCTGGGCCTGGTTCATCAGACACTCTGCTTTGTCTGGTGGACAGGAAGGCCATTTCTGAGCCATATCCAGCACAGCCCTAATGTACTGGAGGCACTGGCAGGGGTTAGAAATTATTTGGGCAGACAGACAGTGGTGCCCTGGGACCGAATAGACTGCATGTACATGTCAAGGTGTGAAGGAAACAGTCCCTGTATGGGGCAGCCAAAAGCCGATTACCCAAGTATGGGAAGATGTACAACCCTGCTGTCTCAATGCAGCTGCCACCACCGCCAGGCATTTGGTGAGGACCCTGGGCCCTGAGGACAAACCAAAAGGCTGCGCTTTGAACTGGTAATGCACTCCCCTGGAAACAGAAATGAAGGTAGCGCCAGTGGAGGGCAAAGACCTTGATATGCAGGTAGATATCCTTCATATCCAAGGAACACATCCAGTCACCCTGATAGAGCAGGGACAGTAAACCTTGAAGGGTAACCATCCAGAACCATTTGTACTCTATGAATAGGTGCAGCTAGCTTAAGTCCAGGATGGACAAAAGGTCACCCATCCATTTGGGGACCAGGAAGAAGTGGGAGTAGAACCCCTGCCCTGCTGAAACAATGGTACTGCTCTATGGACTTTTTGAAGTAAGGCCTGAACTTCCTCCTGAATTTAGGGGATGTGACTGGAAGGGTTTTCTGGAGGCCACTTATGAATTCTAGCACGTGGTTGTGCTCTATTAGCTGCAGCACCTAACTGCTCAGGGTTCTCTCCTCCACTCATCCAAGTGAAGGAGAAGCAACCACCCACAGCCACCTCCAGACATTCTACAGGAGAAGGGGGTCTGGCAAGGAGTCAGTATGGGGAACAGCCGCACCTCCAGCACTAGAGGTGGTGGTGGGGAATGTAGTCCCTGCCTCTACGCTTGTCCTAAGCTTTAGGAGGGGTCAGGCTTGCTCATGGAAGAGTGACGAAAAGGAGCCCTCTGTCCAGAATTCATCTGGTATGATACATGGAGGACTCCCCCACCCCATATACATTTTTACTTCACCGCCAGACCCGACAGAGGCTAGACCTCTCTTCCAGGGTACGCCCTCCGCCCTACGATCGCCTCCGCTTGCCCATCCCCGACTTTCCCCGTGAACTGCTCCTTCCATGGCAGAGCCAGGACACGGAGTGCTGGCTACTCCCCTCCGGGAACACACAAATCTGGTAGGGCTCGACGGAACAATCGGGCCATCACTGGTCCTGCTGGGTCCCGCATTTTCCACCATTTTTCTCTCACACCCGACACTCATGCAATGGGCGGAAGGCTGTCTCCACCTCCACAGAGGCAGCCAATCGCCCTGGACGCTGGCCAACCCTTAATGTGGCTGAGCGCATGTGTGACACCCAGTCACCGCATGCCTGTCGACAGCGCACATCCCCCGAGAAAGGAGAGCAGTCTTCCAGACACTCAAGCCTGCCTCCTGCTGCCGACCTCAAGCGACCCAAGTCCATTCCTGAACCCGGTCGCCAGCATGGCACAGGTGTGGTGTCCAGCACCTCAACCTCAGCGCCATCAGGACAGCCTGAGGATTGTTTTGAGAGCCTGTCCCAAAGTCTGTAGTTCAGTGGTGAGATCCTGAACATCTCCCCTAAGAGTTTTGAACCCCTTAAAGGGGCATCTATTATACTGGACTGGATGTTTGGGGCAACGCCAAAGACCCTAAGCCAAGAGTGGTGCTCACACAGATGCCTACGGCCACTGTCCAGCTAGAAGCACTGACTGCGCCACAGGCAGCCCCGAGGACATGGGTACCGGGGCCGAGCCTGTTTCGAGAGCCTGGAGAGCTGACTGCTTGGAAGGGTCTTCCAGCATGGCTTGGACCGCCTCCTTGCCATGAAGGTGGAGTCATACAGGGGATTGGGAATGTTTGCCCAGGACCTATTCCCCATCAAAGGAGTCTGAGGAGGAGGGAGGAAGACTTGGTATTGACACTGTCCTCTACATCAGTGTCATCATCCCCACTGCCCTCTGGCCGACAAGTGTCCAGGTGGCTGGGGGCCCAGTGTCTGGCCTACCATGCTGGGTGGGGCACTAGGGCCAGACGAATAGGGGTCTGTGGGAGGGAGTCTGGGAGAAGCCCCCCACAGGGCTGGTCCCTTTGGGCAGGAACCTGCTCCTTTATGAAGGACCAAAGAGCCAAGATCAGGCCATGTTAATAGACAGGAGCTGAAGCCAGTCCCTAGGTGCTGGGTAGTTGTAAACCGCGGGTCCCTGAGGTGCTGGTTACAGGGTTACCAGGCATCGGCCTGCTGGGCACAGAATAGAGGTAATCAGGTGTTGGACTGCAGGGGCCGCATAGGGTAACCCGGCTGAGGTTCAACAGGCAGAGGCTGCAGGAGGATGGGTGCTGGTCCTGCAGGAGCAGATGGTGGCAGGACGGGCTTGGGGATGGGACGGCCGGTGCAGGTCCCATATGCTGCAGTACAGGGAAGGACAGGCACAGGCCCAGTGAGCGCCAGCCGAGGAAGGACCAAGGACGGATCCATGGGCACCAGGAGTATAGAGGCAGATGCTGGAGTGGAGGGCACTCCAGGCAAAGGCTGAGGAGAGGCTGGACTCAAGGTGGCACTGGTGTCCTGCAGCAACTGGCCCTGAGAAGGAGAAGCAGAACCAGCATAAGTCCCAGAGGATGAGACAGATGCCAGGGGCACAGGTGTTGGGGGCAGCAGTAAGGGCCCCGAGCCAGCCACACCTGCGCCGTCCGAAAACTCCAGCTGAGCCACCTGACAGTGTGCCTGTCAAGAATAAGAGCTGAAACAGCAAGGGAGCAGGATACTGGCACCCTGACCCAAGAGCCGCCGACCGCAAGGGAGACCCAGGTGAGTGGCTGGACCACCAGTAGCCCTGTGGGAGTTACAGCATGTGGGACCAAGGCAGTCGACCCCTGAAGGAGAAAGACCGCCATGGTGTCGAAGACTGCTTGTGAGGGAACCATGAGCAGGAGGCAAACCAGGGTCGGTCCCGGTCTTTGTCCCGTGCTTGTGTTTCCTAGAGGCCTTATCCTGGGATTTTGAAGACTAAGATCCCATGAGGACTGGGCCAGTCAAATGAAGGAGCTCCTGGCCTGCAGCTCCCATTCCATCGAGGCAACCTTCTGCTTAAGCAAACAGTTCTCCAAGATCTTCTGGCGACACCTGCGGGTGGCTGGGTTGAACTTCATAGAAACATAGAATCTGACAGCAGATAAGGACAGCTTGGTCCACCTAGTCTGCCCATTTTCCCTACCTGTTTCATATACAGTATAACCTCATTTATCCGAATGTGCTAGGGACAATACAACTGTATGGATAAATGGGTTTCAGATAACGGGGAACTTTACAATGAAGTCTATTAAGCTGGGAGACACACCACAGTTTTGGATAACTCAGAGTTTTAGATAATTGAGGTTTTTGACAACTGGGGTTTTACTGTACTACAGATCCTAAATGATCTGCAGCTTACCCTCTTTCCTATCGCTAGAGTTCCTTCATGTCTGTCTCCCTGCTTTTGAATTCCCCTACCGTTTTGTCCCTGCAACTCTCTGCCAGGAGGCTGTTCTATGGATCTGCAACCCTTTCTGTGAAAAAATAAATACTTTCTCATGTTACCCCTAAGTCTACCCCCCTATCTTCATATCATGGCCCCTTGTTTTTGAACATCTTTTTTTTTTCCCAAGATGCTACCTCTTGTACCTTATTTTCACCCTTGAGGTATTTGAAAGGCTCAATCATACCCTCCCTCGCACCTCTCCTCCAGGGAATACATACTGAGATCCTCCAGTCTCCCCTTATATGACTTTTGGTGCAGCCCCTGCACCATTTTTGTCACCCTTCTCTGAACCACTTCAACTATATGTCCTTCCGAGATGCAGCCTCCAGAACTGGACACAGCACTCTAGATGAGATCTCACCAATGTTCTATACAGCAACATCACCACCTCCTTCCTTCTGCTGGAGATACCTCTCCCTATGCACCCCAGCATTCATTCCATTGTCTCTCCTCACAGCATTCTCACATTGTCTGGTAACCTTTAAATCATCAGATATCAATACTCCCGGTCCCTTTCCTGTTTAGTGGATGTCAGTACCTCCCACCCCCATCATGTACTCCTCCCTGCATTTCTGTGCCCCAAGTGCACGATCTTGCACTTTGCATTGAATCTTAGCTGCCACACCCTTGACCACTCCTCCAGCTTGGTTAGGTTCCTCTCATTTTCTCACTCTGGCAGGCCTCATAGGTTTGAATGTCATGGTCTGGGCTTCAGGCACAAGATGCAGACAGAATCAATGACCTCGTCCAGGATCTGTTTTCCACAAGCACACTTCGTGGAGTGGTCAGAAGATGAAGAAGGTTTAGAAGACAAACTAACAGGTGAGAACACAGAAATTTCAATGTTGATTTACTTAGAAACTGATCTGCTCTGGCTGCTGTGCCATTGCTTCTACTTCTCCTATGACTGATCACACGCTATGATGTGCCTGAGCCGGGGTGACAGAGCTACCAGGAAGTGGAGGGATCGGCTGGCCACCCCGCAGGGCAAACTACATCCCTTACACTAAAATACTGACTGACAATAACACTATAAAAAACTATCAGAAATTACTATCACCAGCATCAGTTATCAAAATAGGTGAGTAGTAGCAAAATCCTTGAAAACCACTCTAATGGATGCATGGAGCTGCTTGAGGGGAGGAGATGGGAGTTGGCGGGGGCACGAGGAGGGGCAGGAGACGTCAGAGCGCTTCAAGGTGCAGCCAAGAAGCAGTTTCTAGATGCAAGGTTCAGGATGCCTATAGGTTCAGTGTATTTATGTCTTGGGTTGTCCCAGAGTTGACTTCAAACACAGCCAAATGAGAAAAATGGAGAACACCACTGTAATGTTCCTTTGTAATATTCTTCATTTTATCCACACATATCTAGGGTCATGAAGGGGTAGGAAAAAGTAGGCTGCTGGTTAACTAGGATCTGCAGCTTATCCAGTAGGTAGGAAATGGGCAGACTGGGTGGGCCAAGCGTCCTTATCTGCTGTCAAATTCTATGTTTCTATGAAACTGTCGCCTTGATATGTGTGGATGAAATAAAGAATATTACAAAGGAACATTACAGTGATGTTTGCCCATGTGTTCACATTTTGCAGCCAAGAAGCAGGTACGAGACAGCACCCAGGACACCAGGGGAAATGCTGAAGGGAGGGCAGGGATGAGGATGGACAGGTGAGAGAAGGAGAAGGTAGAAGCAGTAGGAGAGAGGAACAGAGGGAGGCAAAGAAGTAGGGAGAGTGCTAGCAAGTGGTGCGGCATGGTGGAAGAGCCGAGCAGTGGAGAGAACACCCAGAGGGCGTATGATGGCAGGAGACCTGACCCAGCTAAGGAAGCTAGGGAAGCGAAGACCTGACCAAATAGGGAAGCTATATGATGCGGGAGTATTAGTACTGTGCATAGTTTCAAAGGGAGTCTAGATCCACTATGTCGCACCCCTCCGGCTTCATAAGCAGGGATGGGAAAAATGCAGTGCAAACATTTACTCATTTATAGTACTGGCTGGAGTATTAACAATGCAAGTAAAATTCATAACTGAGGATATATGGTTGTTGTGAGCTAGTTATGAAAATGACACGCTGTCTAATGCAGAACTTTGCAAAGGTCATGGCTGACATTACAAACACTGCTCTCCCATCACATTCCCACAGAAATGTGCTATTTATATGGTGGCTAAAAGTACCTCCAAGAATACTCACTGTCCTTAAGGTTTAGTAGACTGGTGGTTTGGGACCCATTTTGGGTAAAGGGTATTTGTGCATTATGATGTTAACCCAGTAGTGAAACCAGACCATAAGAAAAGCTCGACAGTTCCACTTCTTTTTTTTGTTTTATCCGGATGACAAATGCTGTTTCTTAGCTACAAAATGTTTCTTCTGAAACACACAATGTGAGGTTTGTTTACTGTATGTTTTGTACCATATCCGGAACATGTCATGAAGTTTGTATTTTGTACCATAGCCAGACCGAATCATGTGAGGTTTGTTTCTCCTTTATATCATATCTAGAACATATCATGTGAGGTTTGTTTCTAATTTGTACCATATTTATTTATTGAAATGTTTTACCAGGAAGGCACAAGGAGCGACAAGTTGCTAGTCTCTCAGTGCGTACTTGGGGGAAGGGATACATAGGAATGAGACATTAAACATTCAAGTTACAAGATCAACATTATACATACAGTTGTAAGGCAGGTGTTACAGTGTTACAACAGTGTTAAGTATAACAACAGGTGGAAAGAGTGGACAATAATAAGTGCCGGTTGATAAGTAAACAAGTGCTTACTGGAAAGAAAAAGGGGGAAAGGAGGGGGGAAAGAGTCATGTCCCTGGAGACCCCTTCAGGATGCAGGAACCCTGCAAGGGACTGGGGACCAGACAGAAGAGAATAAGGCAGTGTCCCAGAGACACCTTTTCAGGATATGGGGAACCCTGCAAGGGGATGTAGGGCTAGATAGAAAGGGGGATAAGGCTGTATGGATTTAAAGAGAGAGGAGAGAAAAGGAGGAGGTGTGACTTAATGCTAGGAGGGGAATGGGACCAACTTAAGAGAGGACCCTCAGGATGCGTGTACTCCTGCAAGGGGCTGGGAAAGGTTAGTAGACAGGGATTAAGAGAGTGATAGGAGAGGAGGGAGGAGAACTGAACCCTTGAGGGAAGAGAATTGATCTTTGGAGAGGATGGGGCCTAATCAATAGTCCATCAGGATGCACTGACCCTGCTAGTAGTCATGGAAAGCCAAGATAGTGGCTGGACAGAACAGGGAGATATGCTTAGGCTCAGTTTGACACCTTCAGGATGCTGAGAATCCTGCAAGGGACTGCAATGGTCAGGAGAAACGATGGGGAGGGGAAGGAGAGGAGACAAGACTAGGTGCAGTAGGACCCCCAGGATGCTGAGAACCCAGCAAGGGGACTGCAAGACTAGGGAGAAAGGTAAATGGGGAGGGAAGAAGAGGAGACAAGCCTCGCCCAGTAGGACCCCTTCAGGATGCTGAGAATCTGCAAGGGACTGAAGGCTTGGGAGAAAAGGTAGAATGGGGAGGGGAGGAGGGAGACATGGCTAGGCGCAGTAGGGCCCCATCAGGATGCTGAGAACCCTGCAAGTGGACTGCAAAGGCTAGGGGAACAGGTAGATGGGGGGGGGAAGTAGAGGAGACAAGCCTAGCCACAGTAGGACCCTTCAGGATGCTAAGAGGACTACAAGTCTAGGGAGCTAGGAGAGATGGTGGGGAAGGGAGAGATGAGATACAAGCCCTTGGTGGGGTAGGAGGGGACCTATGGAGAGCATTTGGGGTCCCTTACATTCTGTGAAAGATCATGGAGGCCAGTAAGAGGGAGCAATTTTGGGGAAGGGGAGGAGAGCTAGAAATTAGGCGGGTAGGGGTGCAGGGTAAGGTGAAGGTAAAGGGTAGTGTCTGTCCAGGGCTTACAGGAGGGAATTAGGAAGGGACATGGCAGGAGCAGCTAGTTGCAAGGTAATTATTGAGGGCAGAGCTGATGGAGCAGGCTGAGGATGAGTGTCGGATTTGAGGGGAGGGAATTCCACATTTCTGGGAGATGCAAAGAGTAACCGGATTGGCCGACGGTGGCTCTGCAGGGGACTACCAGGGTGCGGAGTCAGTTGATCTAAGGGAATGGGAAGACCGGGGTGTTATAAAGGAGGAGGTGAGGTAGGAAGGGAGCTCACCCAACCAGTGCTTGAGGTGAATTTGGCACAGTGGGAGAATTGCTCATTTGTAAGAGAGGGAAGGATAGGCACGATAAAGATCGAGTGGTGGGTGTGAGGGAAGGGCATCCAGGGCAAAGCGGCAGAAGGAACTGAAGAGGGTGTCCAATCTGGCCAGGGAGGAAGCAGGGCATAGCAACACAGACTACTTCACAGTAGTCGAAAATGGGCAGTATCATCTTCTGGAACAAATTCATGCCTAGTCGAGAGGGATGCAACTACGGTTCCTGAACAGGGCACCAAACTTGAGGCGCAGTTTTTTTCTGGATGGCATCAATATGTCCAGAGAAGTTTAGGTGTTGGTCCAACCAAACACATAAGTACCTGAAGGAGGATGTGTCCTCAGTAAAGTCCCATCAAGGGTATGGAAAGTGGTTAGGAGGAAGCAGAGAGTCCCTGCCTTGTGCCAAAGGTCATGGAGACAGTCTTCTTGGACCTGAGGAAAAGCTGGTGGTTAGCAAACCAGAGCTGAACTTGTCAAAGTCTGTAAGCTGGCTGTAACCTTAGCAGGACAGGAGCCAGATGCATAAAGGACTGTATCATCTGCAAACATATGTATAGTGGAGGAGTGGAAGCAAACAGAGGGAAGGTTGTTTAAGAAGATGGAGAATAGTAGGGGCCCTAATACAGAGCCCTGGGGGACGCCAGTGCTAACTGGGAGGGAAGTGGTGTCCAAGATCTTAACTGATTGGGTTCTGCCAATAAAGTAGGCATTGAACCAGTTTGTGGTGGGAGGGAGATAGGCCAGCTGCGGGGTGAGTCAAGAAAAAGGAGAGAGAGACGGTGTCAAGGCCTTGGCCAGATTGACAAAATGGCAGAGGTAATATGGCCATTGTCCATACCAGTTTGGATGGAGTCTGTGATCCGAGGGAGAGAGGTGGTGGTTGAGTGTCTTTTCCTGAAACCAGATTGCAAAAAGGATGAAAAAGGAGGAGTCAGACAGAAAAGAGTTGAGTTGGGAGAGGACAATGTGTTCTTGAAGTTTGGCACAGGTAGGAGGACAGAAATGGGGCACCCTTGGTAGAGGGAGGACCACTGCATGTTTCCATGAAGGGGACCAAGGCCATATCCAGAACATATCATGCAAGGTTTATTTCTCCTTTGTACCATATCCAGAACACGCTCATGTGAGGTTTGTTTCTCCTCTGTACCATATCATGTGAGGTTTGTTTCTCCTTTGTACCATATCTGGAACAGATCATGTGAGGCTCATTTCTCCTTTGTACCATATCCAGAACATATCATGTAAGGTTTATTTCTCCTTTGTACCATATCCAGAACATATGTAAGGTTTGTTACTCTTTGTACCATACTCAGAATATATGAAGTCTGTGTTTTATACTATATCCAGAACGTATCATGTGAGGTTTGTTTCTCCTGTATACCATATCCAGAACACATCATGTGAAGTTTGTTTCTCCTTTGTATCATATCCGAACATATCATGAAGTTTGTGTTTTGTACCATATCCAGAATATATTATATGAGGTTTGTTTCTCCTTTGTATCATATCTGGAACATACCATGTGATGTTTGTTTCTCCTTTGTGCCATACATGGAACATATCATGAAGTTTGTATTTTGTACCATGTCCAGAAAATATCTACTGAGGTTTATATTTTGTACCATATCCAGAACATATCACATGAGGCCTGTTTCTATTTGTACAATATCTGGAACATATCATGAAGTTTATGTTTTGTACAATATCCTGAACATACCAAGTGAGTTTGGTTTGTATTCTGTACCATTTCCAGAACATACCAGCTGATGTTTGCTTTTGTTTTGTACCATTTCTGGTACATACATTGTGGGGTTTATGTTCTGTACAGTTTCCAAACATATCATGTGATGTTTATGTTTGCATCAGTAACTGAACATACCAAGGCAAGGTTTGTTTAAGTTCGTACCATTTCTGAACTAACATGTAATGTTTGTGTTTTGTACCATAACTGGAAATATATCATGTGAGCTTTATGTTTTACACCACATCCGTAAATACCATGTGACGCTTTGTTTATGTTTTGCAACATATCCGAACGCACTATGAGGTTTGTTTATATTTTGCACTACATCCAGAAAATATTATGTGAGGTTTGTTTATGTTTTGTGCCATATTTGTAACATACTATGTGAGATTTGTTTATTTTTCATACCATACCTGAAACATTCCATGGTGAGGTTGGTTTGTCTTGAAACATACCCGGAGGTTGGTTTGTCTTGAAACATACCCAGAAATATCATACAAGGTTTATGTTTTGTATCATATACAGAGCTGATCATGTGAGGTTTTCATTTAGTTTACTTTACCATTGTTTTCTTTCTGTACATATAAGCTGTTCAGTACATGGTTTCCTTACCATAGCTGACTTGTAGTATCTGTGAAGTATATTTATGAAGTCTGTAATTGTTAACATTCCTAAAAAAAAGAGAACAAAAACAAAGTTAGTTTACAAGCCAATTAAGACTGACATTCTGCAGCAGAGATGGACAGATAGTAGATATACACAGACAGACAGACAGATAGGTAGATAGGTAGACAGAATTATATTTGTATCCAAAATATACAAATTAGGATACTGGGTCCCATTTTCAACAGTTGTGCTGTGCAAAATACATAAATTACATAAAACAAAATAAAATTATCATCATTTCTGTACAAAGATACAGCTGAAACAATTCATCATCACCTACAGTTCCAAGAGTGAATGAGAACCTTCTTAAGAGCACTCTGAAATTCAAGAATGCAAAGGTTTGCACATAGTTTCATAGTTTGATTATGAGTCCTGGAGGCCAAGGCCCATTATGGACTTGCCACCATTCATTCAATGGTGGTAATTGTATTTCCTATCACCCATTACTGGTCCGATATTTTTAAAGTGTTCTACATTATCACTCATTACAATATAGCCTGGGTAAAGAGTTTCATATTGTTGGTACTCTTTGTGTAAAAAGCCTTTGTAGTCTCAGTGCCTTGCTAAGGGTGCACTGTAACTGGGCCTTATGTGACCTGGTATTGCCTACTTGTAGTTGTCTTACAAGACAAATGGTATCAAGCAAGACTTCCTATATAATGTATTATAAATATATATAAGATCTCCTCTTAATAGTCTGTATTCCACAGAATATAACTTTAGTGCCTTCAATCTGTCTTCATAACTGTTATCTTGCACGTCTTAACCCTCTTTGTTGCCCTGCATTGAACTTTTTCAACCATACTTGACTACCAGCTGATGTTAGGGCACAAAGGGAGCACAGTATTTCAGATGCGGTTAAACTAGGCTTACATAAAGAGACAGTATAACCTCAGGTTTTCTAGTCTTTATGTTTCCGAATACATCCCAGAATCGAGTAACATTTTTAACTGTTTTTTCATATGATTGTCAAATTTGAGATCATTTGACATTGTTATTCCCAGATCTTTTTTCTCTGCTGATAGCTTCTAAGGTGACACTATTCATTGTGTAGGATGCCCCATATTGTTTTTCCAAAGTGCATCACTTTACGTTTTTCCCATTAAATGTCATATGATTTTCTGCTGCCCATAGGCAAAATTTATTCAAATTATCTTGGAACTTAATTACTGAGTCTGTAAATAACAATGCATCCGACTTTGCAGTCATCTGCATATTTATTTATCCATACACCATCTGGAAATCTGCATGCTTGAGACAAGGATATTAATAGAGGGCCCAACACAGCTCCTGTGGTACCCCACTTGTAACTGTACCCCATTCAGATTCATGCCCTTGTAACACTACCCTCCGCTTTCTGTTATCAAGCCAGAGGCGATCCAATTTATGATGTTAATTATTTATTTTCATATTAATGAGTGGATCTAGTAATATTTTATGTGAAACAGTGTTGAATGCCTTGGTGAAATCCAAATAAACTACATCAACTGGCATTCCATTATCTAGGGCCAAACTCACAGGTTCAAAAAGTTAATGAGACTGGTAAGACATGATCTCCCAGGAGTAAAACCATGCTGAGATATCTATGTGGCCCTCTCTGGTAATATGTTCTACTATCCTTGTTTGTAATAGTCTTTCCATCATTTTACAGATAATGGAAGTCAGGCTAATAGGTATGTAATTACCAACCATTTCTTTGCTGCCACCTTTGTGTACTGGTATGATATTAGCACATTTCCATGATTTTAATGTCATATCCTGCTTGAAAGATGTATTAAATAATATTGTCAAGGGTCCAGTAATCTCTTTGAAAGTTCCGTAATAAATGTGGAATGATTCCATCAGGCCCTGGGGATGAATCTACCTTAAGCTGGTGACTGGTACTTTCTACTTCTTGTTCAGTTATCACAATATTCAAGACATAGTTGCTAGGTTGTTTCTTTCAGTATCTTCTTTTGGTTTCAATACATTCAAAAATATGTATGGAGTTATTTTACAATTTCTGTTTCCTCTGTTATAACTGAATTATCAATCTTCAGAGGTCCAAGACTACACTGGTTTCCTTCAAAGATCCAATATAGTTATAAAACCCTTTTATTATTTTTGAGATCATAACCAGTTGTAATTCTAAATCCTGTTTCCTTGACCGGATATTTTTTTGTTTCATTTGCTAATATTTTGAACTTAGACCAGTTCTCAGTGGTACGAGATTTACTGTACTTATGGTAGGCACATTGTTTTTATTCAGACTATGCTTGATTTCGTAATTCCACCACAAGGGATTCTTTTTAGTTATTGTATTTGATCCTTAGTGGTACCCAAGTATTTATACAGAATTCAATTCTATGGTATATATTTTTCCATTGATCCTCCAGGTTAAGATTTTTAAGCTCTTCCCACCAGTTCCAGTCAGCAATGTATTTTTTAATGCTAATATTAATCAGCCGTGAAGTAAGCTCTTACTTTTGTGATGTCTTTATTGTTCTCACTAATAGGCATTTTAAATTAAGCATAATCATATTACTATTCCTGTCCCCTAGTGGTGGTAAAATAATAGTAGTATTCTGTATTCTTAATATTAGTAAATATCAGCTCTAATACATTATTTTTCCTGGTAGGTTCTGTAACCAGTTGTTTTAAATCTTGCTGTAGTGAAATTTCAAGGAACCCTTTCTCCATCTGTCCATGTGCCTCAAGTATATCCCACTTAATATTAAGCATACTGAAATCACCCATTAAAATATAATCATTGACAGCATCAATACTTTCAATTTCATCCAAGAATGCCTTATTTCAATTTCTAGGCTTGAGATCTATACCCCAAGCCTACTGTCAAGGTCCTCTCCCAAATATAGGTCAATGCATAGGATTTCAGAGTCTGTGTGTGATTGATATTTCTGTTGACTTTTGTATTATCTGAACTGTAAAGACTATGCCCCACCTTTTATGTTTTCGATTGCTTGTATATTTTGTATAGCCTGGGATATCAGTACACCAATCATCGCCAGAGAACCAGGTTTCAGATTCCAGAAATGTCTGTTTTCATATTATTTAAAATACACCCTAATTCCTCCATTTTATTAGTTAAGCTCCTAGCATTAACAAGTACTATTTTAATTTCTTTGGATGTTCCATATAGAGCAATATTATTATTCCCATGATCTTGTAAGATATATATCAACTGAAGTTTTATTCCGTGATTGGACACCACTGGCTTGGAGGTTCATATCACCACATCTCGAGTCTGTTCCAGGGACGGTTAAACCTAATCTGTAACTTGTCTTGAGGGTATCGAGTATTAGCATATGTACTAGAATCAAACATTTCTTTCAAAGCATGATTTTGGGGGTTGACTATTTATCACCCGACTCCCGGGCATCTCTCAGGCGTGGTCCCACTCAACTGCCAGCACCTAACTCCCAACCTGAAACCTCCTGACTGAGGGAATCGGGACAGAGCCCCCGGATCTACGGGCCACCCAGCTACCTGGGTGTTCTCGCCTGAAATCTAGATGGCCAGAGCCATGGGGACAGAGGGAGGGCTCAGGAGAGTCAGCCAGAAAAGTCCGTGCTTGGAATGTGGGCCGCAGTCACCCGGGGCCACCATCACCTTCCCAGAGCCATTTTTTTTTTTTTCTTTTCAGCATGGTGGTTCCCCTGGAGCTCGGATGTGCAATGACATCTGCATAGGCACACCACTACCATCTGACGCTGCTGCACCCTTACAGCATCAGCCCCTGTAGGACCTCTGATCTCCATCGGGGCCACTAAGGAGCTGGAATTGTTGAGTACCTAGAGGCCAGTAGGGCACAGGACCCAAGGCAGCATGGGTTCACAGCGGAAGGTAATGTCAGACCTAATCTAACTGATTTCTTTGACTGGGTGACCAAAGTAGTAGACCAGGGAGGGCTGTTGACATGGCTATCTAGACTTTAGCAAGGCATTTGACACAGTCCCACACAAAAGATTAGTAGTCAAATTAGCCAGCCTTGGAGTGGGTCCCAGGTGGTAGCCTGGGTAAAACACTGGCTGAACAACAGGACACAGAAGGTAATTGTAAATGGAGTCCACTCTGAAGAAAGAGGGTTACTAGTGGGTACTGCAGGTTCAGTACTGGGTCCAATCTTTTAATGTCTTTATAAGTGACATTGCAGAGGACCGAAGGAAAAGTATGCCTCTTTGCAGATGACACAAAGATCTGCAACAGGGTTGATACACGAAAGTGGAAAGGATGAGAAGGGACTTGGCAAGGTTGGAGGAATGGTCAGAAGTATGGCAGCTTGGATTCAATGCAAAGAAGTGCAAAGTAATGCACCTGGAAACCAAACCCAGGGAAGATTACACAATGAGGGGAGGTAGTAACAACAAAAAATGGAAAGGGACCTGGTGGTAATCATATCAGATGACCTTAAGGTTGGCAAGCAATGTGAGAAGGTTGTAGAGAGGGCTGGGATACTGGGATGTATAGGGAGAGGCATCACCAGCAAAAAACAGGAAGTTGTTATCCCCTGTACAGATAGTTGGTGAGACCCCATCTGGAGTACTGCATCCAGTTCTGGAGACCCCATCTCCGCAAGGACATAGACAGGATGGAGGCAGTTCAGAGGAGGGCAACTAAAATGGTGCATGGTCTGCAAGAGAAGCCATACAAGGAGAGGCTAAAGGAGCTCAATATGTATACCCTTGAGGAAAGGAGGGAGAGAGGGACATGACAGAAACATTTAAGTACCTCAGTGGAATCAACAAAGTCCATGAGGGTAGCATCTTTCAGAAAAGAGATGTGCAAGAACAAGGGACACAATTTGAAGATAGAGGGAGAAGGCTCAGGGCAATGTGAGGAAGTATCTTTCACAGAGAGAGTGGTGGACACATGGAATAGCCTTCCTGAGGAGGTTGTGGGGTCTAAAACTGTGGAGAATTCAAGAATGCATGGGACAGACATAAGGCAATTCTAGTGGGGGTAGGAAGAAATAGGCTGTTGAGTTAACTAGGATCTGCAGCTTACCCTTCAAGCAGTCCTTATCTGCTGTCAAAGTCTATGTTTCTAAGCATTTTGAAAAGAACAGCAATGGGGCTTTAGGCCTACAACAGGTACAAAAATCTCAACTCGGGCACTGCTGAGCCGAGCAATATGGCTGCTAATCTCTAGAGCTCCAGAATATCGTGAAACTAAATCAGTTTTATAAGTACTTTGAATTTTTCACCGGCCAGGCTTCACATCGACGGACGGAGAATACCGTTGGGTATAAAATGGGCAACCCTTGTAAAGAAAATACTCAACTGAAACAGCGAGGTCGAAAACAACTTCCGGACCTCCACTGCACGAGGTGAACAAGACCGCAGTCTAGGCCAAGTAACAGAAGCTAAGGAAGAAATCCTTCAAACGCTGGGTGAAAAGATAAACCACCTAATAGCGCCAGTCTCAGGTCTGTCTAATAAATTAGATTCCCTAACTAATAGGGTCACAACTGTGGAAGCTACATTGAGCTCTGTGACGGAGGCATCAGCATCTGCTACTAAAGCGGCTGGACGAGCTATGGGCACCGTAGTCACAGTCATCAAAGAAAACTCCCACTTGCATTCTCCATTGGAGATGTTGGAAAATCAATCGGAGCCTCCAACATACATACAGCGGGGTTAGCGGAGCGGAGCGAGGAGATCATTTGTCTCTGTTCCTGGCAGA
Source organism: Neoceratodus forsteri (assembly GCA_016271365.2). Classification (NCBI taxonomy): domain Eukaryota; kingdom Metazoa; phylum Chordata; order Ceratodontiformes; family Ceratodontidae; genus Neoceratodus; species Neoceratodus forsteri. The sequence continues at coordinate 1,481,104,161 of CM057456.1, forward strand.
GTGGATTGTGCAACAACTGGGAACCGAGTTGCCCCAATAATGTAGAGGATTCAAAAGCATACAGAGTTGCCTTTAGAGGAAGGCAGGATAACCCTGAAGCCCCAATACTCATTGTGATGGTCTTAGATGGAGCGGGATCACAAGACTCCTGATGGTGCTTGCAAGCAGAAAGAAGATCCTCCTACACAAAGGAAATCAGTTAAACTGTTCCCGATTTATCCTATGCAACCCGACAGAAGAAAACGTTTTGACGGGTACGGGCCATGTTACAAGAAGCAGGCATACCACATGGTTTAATATTCCCGCCCGTCTGAGGATCGTACACCAGTAAGATTTTTCTCTTTTCTGAGCACGTCCGAACCGCTCAAATGGTGCCAAAGGCATGCGTCTTCTCAAGAAGGGATCCAGAAGACGAAGAAGCCTCATCCGAAGATGAAATTCCTGAAAGTTTTGTTTAACCAGAGATAAGTTATTATACTTTCTTTTCTCCTAGCTAATGTTAGTTAGAGAGGTATTTTAGCTAGAATATAAAGTTAAAATTCTGGTAACATTCAGGCTCGAATAGGTGACATTTTACTGCTGGGACTATCAGGTTGCAACAGGGCTGGACATTTAATAATATGAAGGGGTCCTGAAAATATTTTCCTTTTGTAGTACCTGTTAGCTTAGAAAGGCCAGTTATCTAAGGAATTTGAGTTTACTTCCACATATATCTGTAATAAGATAGCATGTTTAGCGCCTGAGGTTTCTGAACCAAATACGATATATATGTAGATTTCAAAATAGTGCTGTTTAGAAAGCTCTGGAGATTTTATTTTATTAACACTAAATACAAAATACAAAAGTGTTATACAAAAGTGGGAACAAAGAGGAAGCAGGGAACTACAGACCAGTCAGCCTCACCTCGGTAGTGGGAAGATCATGGAAGCACTACTGAAGGAGAGATTGGTGGAACATCTGGTTGTCAATGGACTACAGGACCCAAGGCAGCATGGTTTCACCAGGGGAGGTCATGTCAGACCAACCTTGTTGAATTTTTGACTGGGTGACTAGGGAGGTGGATCGGGAGGGCAGTGGACATGGCCTATCTGGACTCAGCAAGGCCTTTGACACTGTGCCACATAGAAGACTATTATACAAACTGGGGAATATGGGTGTGGGCAGGACAGTAGTGTGGTGGGTAGGTAACTGGCTGGGTGGCAGGACACAGAGGGTGGTGGTAAATGGCTGTCACTCCACAGAGGAAGAGTGACCAGTGGGGTACCACAGGGATCAGTGCTGGGACAGGTCCTATTCAACATCTTCATCAGTGACATGGCCTAGGACCTGAAGGCAGAATTTCACTGTTTGCTGATGACACAAAGCACTGTAACAGAGTAGACACACCAGAGGGTGTGAGACAGAATGAGAAGCGACCTGCAGAAACTTGAAGAATGGTCAGGGGTTTGGCAGTTGAAATTCAATGCAAGAAGTGCAAGATAATGCATATGGGGCACAAAAACCCTGGCACAATATATCAGTTGGGGTGAGGATATAGCATGCACCAAGCAGGAAAGGGATCTTGGGTTATCATCTCTGATGACCTCAAGGTAGGGAAACAGTGTGACAAGGTAGCAGGTAAAGCAAATGGATGCTGGGATGTATAGGCGAGGGCATTACCAGCAGGAAAGGGAGGTCATAATTCCGCTATGCAAGACACTAGTGTGGCCCCACCTGGAGTACAGTGTACAGTTCTGGAGACTATACCTACGTAAGGACATAGACAGGTAGAGAAGGTTCAGAGAGGGCAACAAAGATGGTGCATGGATTGCATCACAAGTCCTATGAAGACAGGTGGAAGGAACTGAACATGTACTCCCTGGAGGAGAGGAGGAGAGAGGGATATGATAGAGACATACAAGTATCTTACAGGGAGGAACAGGTGCAGGAAAACACTATTTTAAGCCGAAAAAGATGTTCCAGGACTAGAGGGCATAGGATGAAGTTGGAGGAGGACGATTCAGAGGAAACATGAAAAGAATTTCTTCACAGAGCAGGTGGTGGACAAGTGGAACACCCTGCCAGAGGAAGTGGTGGGGGCTGAAACAATCAGGGATTTAAGAATGCATGGGATAGACATAAAGGAATTCTGGAGGTCAGGGTAGGTACAACAGACTTCTAGGAAAACAAACTGAACTTACAAGCTCAAATTGGCAGACTGGGTGGGCCATAGGCCTTATCTGCCGACACTGTCTATGTATCTATGTACATTTAGTGTCTGACTATGGGATAGCATGGTATTCACCTCACTGTAGTGGGAAGGTATGGACTATACTACAACTACGGACTTGATTTTTCTTTGTATTGAACCATGCAGCTCTGGGACTCTATTACAGAAAGTGGATAAATAGATATTTTATAATCATACTGTAACCCTCCTACATGACATATCTTATTTCATTTGTCTAACCTTTTGAGTGTATTAAGAGGAGGGCCTCATTATATTACCTGTTTGATTGCACAAATGAAGGTGTATAAACTGTGTGTTTGTCCTATCAAAAGAATAAACATTAAGTTAAAAAAATCTCAACTCAACTGAGCTGGTGGGAGGGAGGAATTCAATGGATGCCTTCCTTAAAGCTGCAGATACTGTATGTACTGTATTTGCATAATGTATGGACAGTGTCTATTAACCCCTGTTTTCCATCAGTCTATAACTGATAATCCCATTGTTATGACATCAGTATGCTGTAAACCTTGCTTAACTATGTCATAATGATGGGATTACAGACAGAATGTCACCACCTGTCAAACTTCTTGGAAAGGTGATCTGCTGCTTGGACAATTCATTCAAAACACACACATTCCATTCAGATAGTTACAGATCTGCTGCAGTATAGATCGCAATGGCTAATTTCATGACTTAAGTTGCTCAACATTCAAACCGGGAGTCATTCACAGGTAAGCAGAACAAACACACATTGAAAAACTTTTTCTCTCCACAGTGGCTATTTTTTCCATACACTATAAAATACAATGCCTGAGTAACGGTGGTCAACCATGGATGCAATCACCTCTTGCGCTGCTATGACAACTGTAAACCTCTCGAGGTTTACTTGCTTGTCCTGCAACTGCCTGAGATGATTACATCATGATTAACTGCCGTTACTCAGGCATTAGCCTCTATAAATTATTATACTATTATTTCTTTGATTATTAGCCACCTTCATTACTAGTTTCCCTATAATAAAAGCTACACTGCGTATGAAAAGTTCAAATAACAGCTGCCCTTGTTTAAAGGACACAGCTAGTAACAGGAAGCAGCTATAGATCGACAACTACCAGCATCTCCCTGGAACACTTAATGTACTCAAACAACCTTACCACAACAAAATTCCTGGGGCTCCATATTCAGAGCCGGCCAAATGCACAGTGCAAAAGGATCGTGGCACAAAACAAATGGGTCAACCAGCTCTGATGGGATATTAAATAGAATGCGCAATCAGAACAGATCGTGCATTCTGTCTGAATCTCGGACCCTGGGCCAGGTGGCACAAGCGAGCGGCCACCATGTCCAGTACACACATCCAGGGTTTGGGGCTCAAGACCACCAATGGGAGAATGTTTGGCGCATGCCTGGATATGCCATTTCCCCAAGGGTGATATTCAGCCAAAATATGCTAATGAGCTCAATGGGCATGCATGGTGCAAGAGACTCATGCATGCCTATTATGGGCTCATTAGCATGGCTGCGCTTCGTGAGAATGTGCCAGGCCAGCCTCCCAGTGAAAAAAACGATATGTAGCACTCTTCCCACCCTTTCTGTAGTGTACTGGCCTCCCCAACCAGACCTGTTCCCTGATGTAAGAAAGAAAACAGGCCCCGTATGTTCCATAGTGTAGTGAACCTCCCCAGCCCCAATCAATGTTACAATCATAATGTCTCTGGTTCCATAGTGTAGGCCCCCCATCCCAATCACCGTGCAAAAGAAAATATATAGCATATCCCCTTTCCATAGTGTAGCATCCCCCCACCCCATCCCAGTCATATTAAAATACCTGTAAATCCCCTTTTCCATAGTGCAGCGGACCCCCATCCCATCCGATCATATTAAAATACCTGTACCCAGTTTCCATAGTGTAACCGACCCCCACCCCAGTGAGCAGTAACCCCTCCCGCACCCCAACTCGACCTGTGCCATTGCTGGCACAGCCCTCCTCACCCTGACATGACCCAGCCATGACTGATCGGTGCCAGAGCCCCTGCAGTAAATAGTACACGCTACAATGAGCACATACTATGTACAGTATGGGCTCAGGTACTGATTAATCAGCAGCTGGCCATGGCAGGGTAATGAGGGTTGTGCCAGTAGCCAGAAGAGGTCAGGTTGGTGGGGTGTTGGGAGGGGTACTGCTACAGGGGTCCTCACAGTGGATAGGATGGGATGGCAGGATTTAATATGACTGAGAATGGCCAGTCATCGCAGTGGTTGGTTTCCACTTGCAACACCGGTGACCTGAGTTCGAGAACAGACCCAGGGCTGGAGGGCGGCAGGGGAGACAGGGCTCCAGTGTCTACCGACTGCTCACCTTCTCTCAGGAGGAGGTGGGAGATGACTCAGTGCTTGCTGACTCCTGGCAGAGACTGGGAGCATGGCAAATGCTAGGTCCCTTTCAACAGAAAGGGGTGGTGAATGTCAGTGTACACCTAGATGCTAATGGCACACAATGCCCGGGAGAAAACAGGAAACCAGAGCCCATGGTTGAACAGATGATGGTCACCAGCTCCTGGTTCTGCAGAAGCCCGGAGGCAGCCTAGACTACTCCAGCAGCAGCTGGGCCAAGTACAGTGTGCTGGCTGGTCCCACGGTGCCCATCACCTCGAGGAGGGAACCCATCTAGCGAAGGTTACGGATTACCTGGGGGCTGTGATGAGGGTGGTGGCTGGAAACAGGGGTGAGGCACCAGTGGGGCTACATGGCCTGAAGCAGTGGCCAACCAGGGCCAAGAGGAGAGGCTATATATATATATATATATATATATATATATATATATATATATGATCGAAGATAGGGTGGAGGGTCCACTACACTATGGAAATGGGGATTTACAGGCATTTAATATGATCAGGGATGGGGTGGGAACCCCACTATGGAAACAGAAGTATATTTCTGTTTATGGTACACTGTAATTGGGGACCTACACTATGGAAGCAGGGCTATACATCTATTTTCTGCTATACTGCGATTGGGGTTGGGGACCCTACATTATGAAACAGGGACAATTGTACTTTTCTTTCCTTGGGATTGAGGCTGAAGGGGAGGCCCAGTGATTGGCCATAGCCCACTGCGTGAGGCACCACTCTGCCTGGCACACAGTTACACAGAGTTCTGGTGGCGTAACTTGTGCGCACATCAATCATGTCTGTGCGGGAGAACTGAATATTGTGATGTGGGAATATGCACGAAGGACCCTCACATTTGCATGCCTGCATCACAATATTTTACACCTCTGTGCAGTTTGGTTTGCATGGCACATCGGGGCTTGAATAATGCCACTCCTGACGGTCATCACAAGTCCGGAGATGCATGGCAATATCTATGAAGTGCTGCATCTCCTTTGAATATGTGGGCCACGATGTACTCAAGCTCCCTTGTCACAACAAAAAGGAACCAGGATCAATAAACCATACAGTATAGCAGACCCTCCCTTTCCCATGCCACTGTCTCTGAGAGTTCCTTTTTGTTTGGAGCCATGATGGTGTCACAATTGTGGATCAAAACTCCCAGTCAGTACCACTGAATTCAACCAAAATAATAAAATGAGACAGACAGAGACACACACAACAGCTAGATCACTCGGATTCCTTGTAGGCAACCCAGCTGGAAGTGAGACACTTGACTGGCATGCTACCACACATGCCGACACACTGCACTGGCATGCTACTGCACATACCGACACGCTGCACTGGCATGCTACCGCACATGCCGACACGCTGCACTGGCATGCTACCACACATGCCGACACGCTGCACTGGCATGCTACACACATGCTCACTCACTGCTCAGTACTATTAATAGAGCTTGACTGCTGCAGCCTCTGCTCCGCTTCATCTCTCTATACAAACCCCACCCCAAAAAAACACATTAGTCAGTACTTAGGAGGTTATTACCACCGAATGGTAGCCGCCTTGATTAGAAGCCATGGCAAGAAACAAAATAGGCAAACAGAAGCTGCGTTTCTAATAGAAGATATATGGTAGTTTGTATTTTGGTCCAACTATGTGGTGCCAAGGAAATGGATTGCTTTGGCAGCATGACTAGCCTAGGTATGCAGGAGCAGAGGCTGACAAGGAGAGTAGCAAGCAGCCCAGGGAAACGCCTCCTCCTCGAGGTGGGTGACCATGACATAGTGCTCTTAGAGCCACCTGTAGGTAAGACATGGTGGTGGTGCAGGTAACCAAGTGCTGCCAGGCATCTCTCCCAGTCCAACTGTAAGCATGTATGCTCATGCAGGGTGGCGGTAGAACTTAAAGGTGACTACAGAATGACGAGTTGGGCCAATCAGCAGCGATGTCCATGGACATGATGAAAAGGCTCCCCACGATGTCCTGCATAGCTATGATCCAGTCTTCTCCCTTGACTAGACTGGACCAGCTGGAAATGTGGTACACTATGTTAGGGTGGCAGGCTGCAGCTGTGCTGTGTGAGACTGCAATTACTAGAGGTGTCTTGGATGGAAACTGACGAGCAGCGAAGAAGACATCAATGACCATTAAAAAAAAAAACTTTAGTGTGTCCCCTACAGCCTCGCTGTACCTCCAGGAAGGGTCATCCTCCCAGATGACATCTGGTACCAGTTTCAGGCAGCAGGGCTGCGTGGAGCGGTGTGGGGCCCAGACATACTGGCAGCCATTCTCCTTAATGTAGACAGATTATTACTTCCCATTTTTGCCCGAGTACACCTCCTCCATTTGTTGACCTCGCAGAGAGACGCAGCATGCCCCTGCAAGAGGAGGAGTAAGCCTGTGGTCCAACCTCGGGTAACTGTGGTGCCGCACCTGTCATCCACTCTCCTGGCCACGGAGCACTACCCTGCCTGTCCTGCCTCGATGTGAGCAACCCAAGTCTACTCCACAACTTGAGACCCTGCATGGCAGTGTGACGTACTGCTGGTAGGTCACTGGGGTGGACAGGTGTGACTTTCAAATGTGCTTCTGCACTTCAAAAATACAAATCCAACAAATTAAGACATCTGCAATTACATTTTCATCAGCTATATCACTGACTCCAACAAGGGAAAGAAATTGCTCCCACAGAAATGATGACTTCACATGTCTGGTTAGTCAGACTACCAAGCGTTTGTTTCAAGCTTCCAAGTTTGTGTTACATGAAATGTAATGGCCCTCCACCAATTCTACAGAAGAACTTTGCTTCAAGTACATACACAGTGTTTAGCATGGGTCTGTCAGTAGTAGGGTTATTTTATGCTATTTTTTTCACTTCCACGAAGCTCTCCATCCAGTATTCCAGGTCAGACAAGGAGAGTATTTATAACCATCTCCACAATGCTGCCTCAACCCAATCCCAAACAGTGCCAAACAAAACTATAAAATGAGGTGGGCACGTAATGAGAAAAGTATTCTAGGAAGCTTACTGTATTTACAAGCAGGTGCTGCAAGTTGCTTAGGAGAGTACCACTGCACTGTTGTTCTCAACATGGCTCAAAGGAAACTTTGAGAATTGCTACTACTGACTACCACTGTTTACTGAATTTATGGCATTACTTCAGACCCTGGCAGTGATGACCGAAGTACCTCAGCATGCTGCTCACAGTACAGTTCAGCTGGCGGAAGCCGATGCTAAGAGAAAAACCAAGAAATGTACAGTTACGGTTGAATACTGGGCTGCAATAATGCGAACCTGACCTATTAGCAGGAAAACTTGTCTCCTTTCCCAATTGCAGGCCTCAGTCCCCTCAATTCCTGCAGCTGCTGGGAGCCTTCCATCCACAGTAAACCACGGTGAGATCTTATGCAAATCAGTCTTCAAAACATAAAGCGGTTCATTTACATCACTCACTGTGGCTTGGTGAAACAGCACACAAAGGATTCAGTGGGATGTGCAAAACTTCTTCCAAAATAGCATCCCAGTGCCATGAGATTACCAGCAAGGTGCAGCCAACCAATTGGGAGGAAGTGGCAGAATGCACAGGAGCCAGAAAACAACTAAACATGTTGGCGGATACCCCAAACCTTTGGCTGTCACTGCCCCCCCTCCCCAAATCCAAGTCTGGCACAACTATAACACTCAGTACTTAAAGTTATTACTTCATCTAGCCCCAGTGGCATCAGATCTGAGTCCAATATGGATTAGAACACCAGATGTGATGTACCTTTATTTTCACTATGTAAGCAAGCTATTTCACATACTCTTTGCTGGCTTACTCCCAGTAGGAGAATAAGTACTCTTTCTATTGATTACCTATTACATAGAAACACAGAATGTGTCAGCAGAAAGGACCACGTCTGCCCAGATGGTTTCTGCAAGTCTGCCTCCACAGACACTAACTGGTCTCTGGTGACACTCCCTCTCCCTCCCTATTAATTAATATTCCTCTATGGCTATCCCTCACATGCTAGAAGCCCCTACTGTTTTCACCTCCACGACTTTCGCTGGCAGTCTGTTCCAGGTGTCCACTACTCTTTCAGTTAAGTAATACTTCCTGATATTCCTCAGACAACTCACCCCACCTCCACCTTCATTGCATGCCCTCTGATCCTGGTGCCTTCTCATTTGAAAGAGATTCCCTCCTGCACAGGATGTTCACTCTCACGAGGTACCTGTAGGTCTTGGTCATGTCCACTCTCTCATTCTGCCCTCTTTCAGGGAGAATTTGTTGAGATCTCTCAGTCTTTCTTCCTAGGGCTCCTCATGTAACCTCTTCACCATTTTAGTTGCCTTTGTCTGGACTGCCTCCATCCATCCTATGTCTTTTCTGAAGTGCAGCCTTCAGAACTGGACCTAATACTCAGGTAGGGTTTCACAAGCAAGCAATACAGTGGCAACACCACCTCCCTCCTCTTAGTGGAGATACGCTCCCTATGCATCCTAGTGGCCTACCTACTGCTCTGTCACACTGCCCTGCCACTTTGACTCATCACATATGATAATCTCTCAAGATCCTTTCCCACTTAGTGACTGACAGTACCCCCCCTTCCATCCCATACTCAGTTCCTGGGCTCCTATGCCCTAGGTGCACAATTTGCACTTTTAGCATTGAACACCAACTGCCATACTCTGGACCTCTCCTTGAGTTTCCCAAGGTTCACACATATTCTCTCTATCCTCCTGAGTAACCACCCTATTAAATATTTTGGGGACATCTGCAAAAGGCATAGCTTCTTTTCCAAATGTTCTGTAAAATCACTTATGAAGACTACCAGTCCCAGTACTGAGTACTATGCCACTCTGCTGGTTACTCTCCCCTCAGAGTGAGTGCCATTAACCACCACCCTCTATCACCTATCTATTAACCAGTTCCCTACCCAATTCACCACTCTGGATCTCACCACTAGGCTACTCAATTCTTCAGTCTCCTGTGTGGCAAAGTGTTGAGGCTTGTATGTATAGAGATACACACCTCTTTTTGTAATGTTTATTCCCAACATGTAAGTTTGAACAGCTTTCTATCCTCTGCGACTTGCTGTATGATGATGTAAACCCCCATGAGGGCATGCAGATCAGTGCCCCAGAATGAAGCGAATCCCATTGTTGCCCCAATAAAGCTGGAAAATAAAACACGCCAGTGCAGGACTTGTCTGGGGCACAGATGAACATTTACAATCAGAAACGGTGCAAAAAGACATTTTGGAAAAGTATGCCTTGTACTACATCTTTGGCAGCATCTCTGTCACCTCTGACCTGAATCAGTATGGCAGCAAGGGTCAAAGGGTGACTGGTCAGCTAATCAAACTCAGAAGCCTGCTGAGAGTTGCAGAGTGTTCATGGACTTTTTATTTATTTATTTCAGTCTAGGATTACAATACCTTTGAACCAAGGCTCTTTTACAAAGGTTCCATGTCATAAGTTACAAAAGGACACATACATAAATGGCAGTATGAACATTAAAGATTGGTACAGAAACAGAGATTTAATGATACAGTGCTTAAGTGTGAACTAGTAGGCAGGATGGAAGGAGAGAAAAGAAAGTGGGAAAAGGAATGAAAAGACAAAACAAGGCAGAAGCTGAGGCCAGGTGGCTTTGTCAGAGAGTGTAAGTGCTAAGGTGGGGTATGGTGAAAGGCAGTGTACTAAAAGGGGTGGTGGTCCTCTCGCCTGCAGTAAGTCAAAAGGAGCCTCAGGGTGGATGGTCAATAGTTACACCGGTCAGTCCCAGGAGGTGTGAGGTCTAATTATCAGACATGGCAGTCAGAGGTGCTGGAGGCAGTGAGTGAGTGGCAGAGCCTGGTTTTGAAGGCGCCGAGACAGGTGGTGGAGGTGACACCACTAGAAAGTCCATTCAGCCAGCTGGGGCCCTATAGGCAAAAGATCTCTGACCTTGAGTTGTCCGACAGCGGTGAATTTGTAACTGCGGCAGCTTAGATCCCCTGGTGTGGCGGTTACTGTTTCTGGGTTGTAGGATAGCACAGACTCCAGGTGGGGCAAGGCGCATCAGAATTTTCTTTGCTACCACACAGGTTTGGTATTTTATTCGATTGGCAAGTTGCAACTAGCTGGTTTGGGTATATAGGTTGCAGGTGTGTGTAAGGCGTTGAGCGCCAGTGATGAGCCAACAAGCCTTGTTGACGGAGGTAGTTACACTTTGAGCACGAAGCAGCTGCGAGCCATAGATGATAAGTCCATAGTCAATAGTGGAAACGATGGAGCATTGGACAGCTGCTGCCAGGGTTTCGGAGTTAGGTGTCCTGTGGTGGAAAGGCAAGCCCAGTCTGGAGTTGGCAGCTCTGGCAACATTATTTATATGGGCTGAGTGGGAGAGGTGAGTCGGGGTGATCCCGAGGTATTTGAAAGTTAGTATCTGTTCCAGTGGGCCACCTTGGCTGGTGTTAATGGAGAGGTAGTGTTGCTTATGTTTACTGTGTGAGCTACTGATCATGGTCTTGTTTTTTTTCTGGTTGAGGATCAGTTTATGCTGTAAGAACCAGTTCTTCACGAGGAGAAACCCTGCTGGAGGTTATCTTGCAGCAGGTTCGGGTCCCAGTGGGAGGCAAAATTACTGCATCATCAAGCGTAAAGTATGATTTGTTTGGGACATGAGACCGGTAGAGTGTTAAGGAACAGGCTGCAAAGTAGGGGGCAGAGAATAGAGCCCTGTGGAAAACCAGAGAGGACAGGTCTGGCTTCGGAGAGCACATCTGCTATTTTTACACATGGAGACCGTTTTCACGGTAGCTTTTAAACCATGAAATAGATACAGGGAAGAGCCCAGCGTTTTGAAGCTGGTGAAGCAGGAGGCGGTGGTGGACAGTGTCGAAGGTCTTAGGTCGATAAAGATAGCTCCTGTGAGTTGTCCATTGTCCAGAGAGTTGTGGATGGTGCCGGTGAATTCAAGTAATGCGGAAGCAGTGCCATGTCCTTTTCTGAAGCCATGTTGCTGCCTGCAGAGAATATTATATTTGTCCAAATGGTCAGTGAGCTGGGCCGCTACTATGCGCCCAGCTTATAATGGACTTCCCAGCACCTTAGAATTAACCAATTGCCTGTCAGCTGAAGGACATCCACATATGATCGCGAATGACAGAGCGCTGTACACCAGCCTAGAGCTAGCATTCTCTAGTGTACAGCAAGGGCTGTTTCAAAGCTCATTCAGACAGCATGAGACTATAAAGAGAGTGGGTCTGCTGCTGCACTTTTGGGAGAAGCAGACTATAAAACCTGAGGTGTGAAGGATACAGACCACATATCTGCCAGAGAACAAGTAAAGTCTAGCAACTGCAAGAGGGAGGTAAACGTGTGCTTGTATAGCTCGGAATAAGACACTAAAGTATAACTGGAGAGGTGCTGGCTGGGAAGCTGCCCTGCTCACACACACACACACACACACACACACACACACATATATATACACACACATATATATATATATATATATATATATATATAGTACAAAATTCTGCCTGTGGAAAGCAGCTCTGTGTCTGGGAAGTTGCCCCAGCCACTATGCTGCACTAGGAGGCAGTACAGCACAGTGGTTTAAGACTCCTGAGCTGCAAACATGGAGACCCAGGTTTGAATCCCACAGTCCCCACTTGCACACTGTGTGACACTGAGCAAGTCACTTAACTTTCTTGTGCTCCCAGGTCACACTCAAAAACAAGCTTCAGCTTAGTCTCTCTGTTTCATACCAGTCATCGCACTAGGGACAGGATGCCAGGACATGGTGTGCGGTCTGATGTGGCTGGACTTTCACATGCTGAAGCAGTCTTGTGCTAAAGAAGAGACTCGTCCATTTCATGCAGCAGTCGAGCAAAACCTGACCAGACCTGTGGAAAGCGGCAGAGTTTTCACCAAGACACCAGAGGGCTGAGCCTGGCTGGAGGGCTGTACCAGTCAGAGGAGGTTTCATCACTGCATCACTACAACTTCACACTGAGGACATCCCGCTGGACTGGATAAACCATTAGTAATTCAGGGCTCGTCTATGAAACACTACCACTGTTGTAAGATGGTTAGGAAATCAGTTAATGGATAAGGTTATCTAGTTAGGAAATACAAATGCCTATTTTGGAGTTCTAATTTCAACTAAGTAGTGTTTGTTATACTACTAAACCTTTACGGATGGCAGGCATCCATTTGCTTATAGTAACCATTCTGTAGGACAGTGTTTTGTAGACCACCAGAAATGCTTACAAGATTCACTGAACTCTTTTATTAACATAGAAACACAGAAGTTGACAGCAGATAAGGACCACAAGGCCCATCCCAGTCTGCCCATTTCTTTTCTACCTTATAAATTTTCCATTGGCCTTTGCTCTGTCAATAGCCTATCTATTCATACTCATCTGTATTGCTCCCTTATGCCAATCCCATGCCTGTTTGAAGCCCTGCACTGTATTCATATCCACCACTTCCTGAGGTAGGCCATTCCATGCATCCACCTCCCTTTCTGTGAAAAAGAACTTCCTCACATTACCCTTAATCGGCCTCCTCTAATCTCATGCTGTGTCCTCTTGTCCTGCTATTTTTCTTATATTGAAACATGTTAGAGGAGTTAAAACTTAGAACAATTTACTACGTTTGCAGGAGAGCGCTGTAAGGGCTAATAACTCTGTTAGTAAATAATCCATTCTGTTTTTCTGGTGTTAAACAAAGGCTTTATCTTTTTTTTTACTATAACCTCTTGTGACATGAGCACTTTCATGATACTTTAAACCCATCTGCTCATTAGGTCTCAATCATTTGATATTCTGAACTTAAGTAGCAAGTTCCTCTAGGCACCTCGGCTCTAGGTAGTATAGACATAATGTAGATAGTCCATCCTCATGAGAAACCCGTGTAAGGATTTATTCAGTTTTGTAGCCCTCCTCGAATGCTCTCCAGCATCCCTACATCACACACAGGGGTATGCACTCCAAACCTGTCAGCAATGGTTGAGAAATGGGTGTACATAACACAACTGTTAATTCATGAACTGCACAAATGCTGGCCAATCACATGCAATGCTCATCACACCTACACTGTTCCTAAAGCTAATACACAGGAGGCATGGGAACTCCCATGATTTAAAGGGCAGTTACTGGTACCAGTAGGCCGCGAGGGTTGGGCCTGACAGTACAAATGGGCAAACAGTATTGTGCACGTATCTTTTGGGGCAGGCTACCATATGACTGACTAAGCCTTAACAGGCAATGGAAGAACAGCCAAGGCACTGCGTATTTACATCAGGCTGGACCCAGCTGGGTACTAGAAAACAAGCCAAGGCATAGTGTACCACCTCATATGCCCAAACCCTTTACCCTAGGATAAGATCCTACAGCCCATAAAACCTTCATTATGTTTACAGTTATTGACAGTACTGTCTGGACTTGTACCCTTTTTAGAGTGATAAGCTGCATGCCTTGAGCAAATTTTTTTTTTTTTTTTTAATTCTTTGATAACCAAGTAAGGCCCACTAGGCACAAGTGCCTGATGTCAGGAGTGACCCAGGAGCACTGGGGAGGTTAACTGACTTGCTCAGAAGTCACACAGCATGCAAGTATAGGTTGCACTGTGGTGGTTCATGGGGCTGAAGCCTGTGGTGAGATACTGATATCCTAACTGTGGATATTTAACTATAAAACAGGACAATATAATAAACTGTCAGGAACTGAGAAATAGCATTATTGCCAAACAACACTGAGGTCGATTAGAGAGGAGGTCAAGTAACCTGCTTGGGGTCACAGAGAAAGTGGCAGTTGTGGGATTAAAACCAGGGTTCCCAGGGTGCTAGAGAGCCATCTTCCAGGCTAGTCGCACTTCTCTGTACCTCCTCACTCGTGGTCTTAACTAAAGTCAAAATATAGTTAAAGTTGAACTTTTCAGAAACTGAATATCACAATTTGAAGCAGAACTTCCTCCGGAACAAATTGCTATAATTTTTGAGGATGGGAAGGCAAAAGCCAACAGCAGTGGCCAGCAAAACCCAACAGCAACCATGAACAAGTAAGGCCCTGGAACCAGCAGATCCGAGTGGCAGTGAAACCAAAGTGCTTCGAACCACCCTGGAGCGTCATGATCGAATCCATACGGGCAATCGATTCAACAATAGAAAATTCTCAAAAATTGGAGACTCACAATGTAGCGCCCAGAAACTAACAGGCATAGTAGCTGAGGCTGAGAAATGGTCCGCTTTCTACACTTGCCATGGTAGCTACACTCGCCAAAGAGAACTATCAACTTTGTAGTCAGATGGAAGCAATTGAAAATGAATCCGTTCTGGGAACATTCGACTAATTGGAGTTCTGAGTGGGGGAACTCAATTACTTTCATATTTGGTGACCTGGCTCCAAGACTCTCTCAACATGCCAGAAAACTTCCAATGACACTCGTTTACTAAGGCCTATTGAGTCAACCCAAGGGTTCGTCCCCAGCCCAAACCAGCCCACGTACTATCATTTTAAAATCAGCTGGGTCAGAGATTCGTGATGCTGTGATCAGTGCTCTGGAGCTGCCTACCCTCTGGACACCCGAGGCTGCGATATTAAATTGTTCCCAGACCTTTCTTATCAGACCGGGCAAGAAGAAAGGGTTTGATCTTCGATGAGGCAGTGGTTGTGGGTTGTGTGCTGAGGTTATCCACTCTTCCTCTTGCCGGCCCGACTCAGAGTGGTTGCGGGGGTAAAACATAGCAGTTTAGCAACCCCCAAGACACAGGCCGTTGGCTCAAAAAGGTGGAAGAATTCAGGAACCAGAGAAGCTTCCCGATTCAGCCCATTCCGATTCATACACAGAGGACTGTTAAGTGAGTAGTGAGCTGCTCCATGGAGCAAGAACGCTTGGATTTTGTTATCGTTGGCGGTTTGTTGTTTCGCCAGATGGAATCAGGAGACACAATCCTTTCCTCCTCTTCTGAACTTTCATTTGACTTGAGGGAGATTATAGGGGCTGTTATAAAAGTTTCAGCAGGATTAACTGTGTTAGAGCTCACAGAGTTGTGTGAGAATGATTAGACTTTAAAAGATAAGACTTTAAAAAAAAAAAAAGACTTGACAATGCTCGCTGAGCAGCACTCCCACCCACCCCCTCCTGCTCTCTTCTCCCCTGAACTTCCTCCCTACCTCTCTTCTTTCCTTTCCTCCCCATCCCTCTCCATCTAACCTTACCCTACGGTCCTCACCTTAAACTTATGTATCTTGAACTTGCCTTACTCTGTATTAACTGTTGTTTATTGTTCTAATGTCTGTTTGTCCTCTATGTGACGAGTAATTTTTGTAAATGAGCCTCTGGCTCAAAGGTTATTAAACTGATGTTTAAATAAATAAAATAAATAAAATAAATAAGAATGGAAACACTGCCATTTTGGATTATTCCCTGCAATTTAGTTGTACCCAGCCGAGGAGCAATTGCTGTAATTCTTCTTGTCACAATTAAAGTTCACTGTTTCATATGCTCTGTCTTGTAGTATCGTTAGGATACTTGGAATAATGTTACAATTACAGCATTAACTGTAGCATTCATGTTGTAACTTTAGCTGAAGAGATAATTAATCCATATGAGGTGTAGGAGTGTTACGTGGGGTCTACTATTTTTGACTGAATAATTCCTAAATGAAGAACAGGTTTAAATAGCAATCTAATGATTGTATCACTCTCACTATTGATCTTACCTACAGGACATACCTTCAGCCTTTGAAGAGGCTAGCAATTATTGGAACATTCGAACTTGGTATTAAGATATCTTAGTTCTTGGATTCCCCAAATCCTTCTGTAAGAGAATACATGGTCTTTTGTATTCATGTCCTCCATAATAATTGTGATAATGGCCATAAGACCATTTGTAAATGTATCCTATTACCGTGTATGAGAGATGTACTAGAAAATTGTATGCTTATTCAGAAAACTAATAAAGTGTCAAAAAAAAAAAAACAGGGTTCCCAGATTCACTTCTCTGCTCTCAACCACTTAACCCAACAATGCTTCCCTGCTATCCAACTATTGTACTACATTTAAATCCTGTAAGCCAGAACTTCCCAGAGCATCTGTTATTCCCCAGATAAAATCTGCTTAAGTTAAACGTCAGTTTCTTGCCAGTAGAGTGGCTTCTAATTACCCGTCATAGCACCTCAAATTTTAATGCTGATAAAGAGAGCACACACTTCAACAAAACAAACATATACGGGCCTAAACGCTCTGCATCACAAAGGCATTTTGTTCTTGGTGTCCCATATCTTCACTAAAAGGAGGAACAAACCTATATTTAGAATACTTTACCAGCAACATCTGCCTGCTCAGGTTATAATTAGACACCCAGACAACAGAGGCCAGAGACTACTTCATGGGCAACAAACTGACTTCACGGGGTGGGCAATGACCATGAGCTGTTCAGATGCAGAAACTTCAGATCCCATATTTTGTTACAGTCAATTTCAGTATGATTTGTATTATTTTTAATACTCTTGGGGAATGGAAACTGCTGCACAGAATGCTATCAGCTAAAAACAGGTAAGCCTCACAGACAGCATGTTTAGGATCAAACTGAAACAAAGTCTACGGCTCTTCAGAAAACAATATCTGGGCAAAATGGTGCAGCAGTCATCGGCCCAGAGGAAACAATTCCTACTTCAGAACATAAAATGTGTGTGGATTGACTTGGTGACGGATATTAGCCATAAATTAGTTTATTTTCTGAGCACCTCATGACAGAAAAAACTTCAGTGGAAGTCTTTATAACTGACTTTGTTGATGTTAAACAAAATAAATGGGACATAGCATTTTAAAGCATTTGTGTTCTCACTTGGATGTGGTCATAACCAATCTGGTTCAATGAATGCTACTCGTAGGGATGCAAAGCAGGAAGGGAGGATCAGAGGGTATCCCACAGTGACTTCACTTACATGGGCACAATTAACCTGTTATAAAAGTCATACAAAAACAAAGCAAAACAAAAATATACACACACATATATATAAATCTAACTTTTGCTTTCATTTTCCTTCTAATTACACCGACCAGGCTATAAACTCTGCAGCTCAGCTGGAATGGATATTAACTGCAGGTACTGCTGCACACTTTTCAAAAGGGCAGTTATACAGGATTTAGGATGCTGTCCTACATATTGGACCATTGGAAATCTAAGGGCTCAGCTCTGGGCAGCATGGGCAAAGATTGCGCACCTCAAATCGCATATTCAGGAGGAAATATATTACAAGAACCACCCTCCATTTCCCCAAAATGCAACTGAAGCACCTTGACCGCAGAGGGTAGTTGGTATGGGAGGTTTGCAGGTGGTTAGGAGGCACAAAACAGGTGCCACATCACTTAATGCTCACCAATGTACCATCTCCACAAACCATATAAAACTACAAACAGGTATATGCCCCATCTCCAATCAACCAAAGGGGCAGAGGACACTGCAGCACAGGAGCTAGCACTACAAAACTACTTAAAACAAAAAAAAAAAAGAAATCCAAAACACTTATGCTCATAGGAGACTCCATGATTCGGAAGTTGATACTTACCCTCCAGCTGGAGGTTATGGTCAGATGTCTCCCAGGTACATCAGTGTGGAGAGACACTGACCACATTGCTAAAATCATGCAGGAAGCAGGAGAAAACACTGACATCCTGGTACACACAGGCACTACAGATCTAGCCAGCTGGTCAGTTGTGGAGACCAAGGAACACCTGACCAGGCTGGGAGCAAACTGTCGTTCATTTCGCCTGGCACCTCCTTCTCTGAGATCCTGCCAGTCTGGGAGGGGGGCTGATGAACGGAAGGTCAGAGAAGGGAGACAGGGGGCTAAACATGTGGCTCAAGGGCTGGTGCCAGGAAAAGGACACAAATTTGTAGTTATATGGCAACAGTTTTGGGAATGAAAGTTCTTTAAATTCAATGGACTACATCTGACTAAGGAGGAGTCAGTGCACTGGGGCAGAAGTTTGATGTCTTTGCAGAATATTTAAACTAGCAAATGGGAGAGGGTGCAGCACCCGATACATCGAATGGAAAGAACATCCTCCCCTCAACTAGTGATCAAACAGGAGTTCAGCATGTTTGTAGTTCATTTGCATCACCAGGTAAGGAAAAGGCCCCGCTCCCCATACAACACGTAGGAAAAGCCAGACTCGCCCACAACCACGCATCAAATCTGGCCAATGGAAATGATGTAATATTAATGCCCACAGTCTGGGAAACAAGATCCCAGACCTGGAGGCAACAATAACAGAGGCTAAACTGGACATAGTAGCCATTAGCTAGACATGGTTCACCAGTAACCACACTTGGGAGCCTTCAGTACCCGGCTATGTACTGTTCAGAAGAGACTGAGGTGCAAAAAAGGGAGGGAGGAATGGCCTTTTATGTCAATGAAAATATCAAAGCTACAGAAATTCAAAAATACATAAGGAGCCAAAAGAACTGTGGGTCACCCTGAAACAGGAAATGGGACAGCCATAAGAACTGGGGTTGTCTACAGGCTTCCAGACCAGGGGAGGACACAGACGACATTGTTAGAAAATATACAAAACATGACAGCTAAAGGGAGGTTCTGATAATGGGAGACTTCAACATGCCAGATACAGATTGGTCAATACCAGCGGAACATCCACCAGAACTAGACACATAGTAGTTTCCCTGCAGGGAGGGCCTCAAACAATTGGTACAACAACCCACAAGAGACAGGGCTATCCTGGATCTAGTACTGACAAACGGGAAAGGATCACAGATCTCCTGTAGAAGGTCAGCTGGGGCCAGTGACCATCACTGGTATAGTTCAATTTGGCCACTAAAACTAAATCATCCCATTCAAGGCAAAAATATGGGACTTGAGAGAGCCAACTTTGATAAAATGGCCAACAGAGTTAAGCTAGCCCTGGCAAGAAGAATTACAGGTGAGGAGGTACAGGCAAAGTGGGTAAGCATTATGATGCAATACTTGAAGCAACATCCCATTGTGTCAGGGAGAAAAGCAAGAGCAAAAGAAGGAGGAAACCACTTTGGTTCTCAAAACAGTAGCAGAAAAGATCAGAGCCAAATGGTTGGCCTTCAGGAACACAAGGGAACGTAGCAGGACCTAAGATATGGAGGCATACCAACCTCCCTCAAGGAAGGCAGCAAGGCAGGCAAAGGCCCAAAACCGAGGGAAACACTAGCACTAACAGTAAAAGAAGGGGCAAGACTTTCTATACATACATTAGTGAAAGAAGACTGTCTAGAGGGGGTATTGCTAAGATCAAAGGGAAAATGGGGAGTGTGTGGAGGAGGACCAAGGAAAAGCATCTATCCTAAACAGATGTTTCTGCTCAGTATTTACTGAGGAAAAGGCAGGCAGGGCCCGCAGCTCAGCACCATGGAGACAGGGGGAGGTGGTGTGCAAAGCCCTTTCACAAAAGAAACAGTCCTACAAGAGCTCGCTAAGCTCAGGTTGGAGAAGGCAATGGGACCTGATGGCGTTACATCCCAGGGTACTAAAGGAGCTAAGGGTAGAACTAGTAGAGCTGTTAGCAGAACTGTTTAGCGAGTCTCTGAGCACAGGAGAGGTACCAGATGACTGAAGAAGGGCTCATGGATCCCGCCCACAAGAATGGCAGCAGAGAGGAGGCAGGGAACTACAAACCAGTTAGTCAGTCAGTCTTACCTCAGTAGTGGGCAAGATTATGGAGGCACTCCTTAAGGAAAGGATAGTGCAACACCTGGAACCATAGGAGCACAGGATCCAAGACAGCAGGGGTTTACAAAGGAAGGTCCCGTCAAACTAATCTCATAGATTTCATTGACTGGGTAACTAGAATGGTGGACCAAAGGGGTGCAGTTGATGTCGTCAACCTTGATTTTAGCAAAGCTTTATGCTGTTCCAGATAGAAGATTGATAAGCTTAGTAGGCTCGGGGTAGTAGGTCAGATATTGCTCAACTGAGAGGCAAACTGGTTGGCAGGCAGAAAACAGAGGTGGCGGTAAACTGTATACAAATCAGAAGAGATGCAAGTCACAAGTGGGGTACCTCAGGGATCAGTCCTGGGGCCAATACACTTCAATATCTTCATCTGTGACACTGCAGATGGACTGGAGGTAAGGTTTGCCTGTTTGCAGTTGACACCAAGATCTGCAACAGAGTAGATGATCCAGACCGGGTGGGCAGAATGAGAAGAGATGTGGAAAACTAGCAAAATGGTCAGAAGAGTGGCAACTGGGGTTTAACGCAAAGAAGTGCAAGATCATGCACATAGGGAAGAGAAACCCTGAAGCTACCTATAGGTTGGGAGGAGTTGCTGGCAATCACAACAGAAGTAAGAGACTTGGGCATCATCATCACAAACGACCTGAAATCTTCCAAGCATACCACTAAAGCAGTAGGTAAGACTAAAGGGATGTTGGGGTGTATTAGTAGGGGTATCACAAGTCATAAGAGGAAGTAATAATCACTCTTACAAGACACTGGTTAGGCCTCATCTGAGTACATCTGCAGTAGCACTGGAGGCCACACCTGCACGAGGACATTAACAAAATGGAGTCAGTCCAGAGACGGGTAACCAAAATGGTGTAGAGACTGCATCAGAAAACATATGAGGACAGATTAACGGAGCTCAATATGTATACCCTAGAGCAAAGGAGGGAGAGAGAGGTGATAAGATCGAAACATTCAAACATCTTAAGGGCATTAACAAGGTGAAATAGTCCAACATGTTTCAATACAAAAAAATAGCAGAACTAGAGGACACAGCATGAGATTAGAGGGAGGACGATTTAAGGGGTAATGTGAGAAGTTCTTTTCACAGAAAGGGTGGTGGATGCACGAATGGCCTACCTCAGGAAGTGGTGGATATGAATACAGTGCAGGGCTTCAAATAGGCATGGACAGGCATTGAGGACAACACAGATAAGCATGAATAAACAGGCCATTGACAGAGTAAAGGCCTATGGCACATTCATAAGGTAGAAAAATGGGCAGACTGGATGGGCCTTGTGGTCCTTATATGCCATCAGCTTCTATGTTTCTATGCCAGAAGGTGCGGAGGGGTATCATCAGTGGAGACTGGTTAAAGGAGGTTTTTCACCCAGACGAGAATGCTGAGGATCTTCATATCCAATTACTCCAAGGAGTAAACGGCTTGATGACGCCCTTCCCCACACCTTGCTATCAATGACAGCAGGAACTGGATCCAGAGACCGTATTCTTTCTTTAAGTCAGCACGGTAACCCTCTGCTACACAATGGCAAACAAATTAGATTGTTTCTAGACTTAAGTTATGCCAAGCAACAATGCACAAATAGCTTCAACAGGGTCCGGCAGATACTGAAAGAAGGCAACACCTACAATGACTTTTTTTTTGAAGAGAACATTTATATTTAGAATGTGGCCCGCCCATGCAGTGGTACTGATACTGCCTGCAAGCCAACAACCGAGGTCGGGCGGACCTCAGGAATCTGAGGATTGAGCATCAAGGGTTGCTCTCCTCTTCCAGAGAGGGAGAGATTAGTGGTTGGGTGTTAGCACACTGATGCTCCAGGAGGGGGAATCACGTGGTGGGCAGACGCTTGGGGTGCCGCATACGGAGTGTGCGTGGGCACCACCATTGACGCTATTACACATCCCTTCCACTGCCCAAGGGGAGAAAAGGGGAAAACAGGGAGCATTAAGAGATATAAAAAAAGAATGATCCTACTGAGGCAGGAAATGGGCTGAGTGACTCTTGTGAGTCTCACTGGGATGAAGACACTGTGGATTTGGGTAAGGAAACAACCATTAATACACCAATAAATAACTTTTTGTCACTCACTTTTCTGTAATAGATGTTTATATCTAGTTAATCCCACAAACTCCCTGCTGCCATTATGGCTTCCTGTCTTCCCGAGGCGGAGCCTCTGAAGGCAAGCAACAGGGGTCATCTGTGCCACAACACATGCCTTTAAAAGTATTGTACTGCCTTTCCACATAGACACCACTGACACCAATCTAATCTCCATCATAATGTTTCATTTTACAGGGCAAGTTAGTCAGAGGGACAGCATCAGGGATGTGGAGGAAAGATGGAGGGGCCAAATCTCGAGAAAAATAAGTCTTGCATGAGAACAGTAATCAGAAGAAAAGGTATGGCCAGCCTACGGCATGGAAGGCAGAGGCACCCATTCTTCACCTGTTGCCATGCCTGTGACCTGAGTTTGGTGACGGACTCAGTTCACTGGGGCTGGTCGGGGAGAGGAGGACTAAGCATTCAAGGATGGCCATCTTCCACTGGGGTGGGAGGGCTGTGGGTCCTGGCACCTGTCTGGTGCCTAGTGGAGGCTTGGGGATCAGCAGCCAGTGTTGGTACAATGGGGCATGGAGGATGACAGTCATCAAATTTGTTCAGCCCCTGCCATGGTGCTTCTCAGCCTTCCACTGACCCTCCCAGTCCTGTCACTCAGCCCGGAACTTCCCTCCTTCAGTGCTTCCCCAACGGCCACTCCCCCATAGCGCGGGCTAGTGGTCACCCACCGACAGTGAGATGGATCCCATCCCTGAGAGGACCCCGAGGCCAATGCGGAGCCTAATGGTGACAGCTTCATCTCCCCACTGCACCCAGCCATTTTCCTGTTTTCTTGTGAAGGGGTGGATGTGCAATGCAGACGCACCATGCATAGTAGCGGTAGGAGGAACTGTTAGGCTACCAGAGGGATACAGGGTAATTGAGGGGACAGGCAGAAACTAGCCATTCTTAACAACTACTTTGCTCTGTATTGCAGGGAAAGACAGAGTAGCACTAAGGCAGCTGTAAAGAGTGCCCCTGAGATGCAGCAGCAGTGCATTGACCAGTGAAAAGGGCTCTGAAAGGGCTACCAGCTCTTAAGATAGATAGCCCCAGGGCTAGATGGGATGCATCCAAGGAGCTCAAGGAACTGGCAACAGAACTGAACCCTGGTGGGGCTACTGAATAGCTCAGTTCAGACATGGTAGTTCCAAAACACTGGAGGTTAGCAGACGTAGTCCCACTCCATGGTTTGTGGGGGAGACAAGAAGCAACCAGCTAACTACAGACTTGTCAGTCTTACCCATTGTGGGTAAATTGACAGAGACACTACTCAAGAGGACCTCATAAAGCACCTGAGAGCATGGACTCCAGGACAGTAAACAGCACAGGTTTGTGGCAGAAAGGTCTCACAGACCAACATAACAGTATTGTTTGACTGATAATGAGGGTAGTGCAGCCAGCCCAGTGGCACTGGTCGCCATAACTCGCCACGCCTGCAACCCAGGTTCGGGAATGAGCCTGGACTGCCGGGGTTGGCAGGGGCAGGAGGATCGAGCGGCCCAGAGGACTGCCTCCTCTTTGGGGAGGCTTGTCATCCACTGCCTCCACTGCCCTCTGGCAGTAGCTGGACAACAGGTACAGGTCGGAAGGCATGTACTGGCATCCTCATGTCGGCGGGAGGAAGGACGAGGAAATGTGAAAAGGGAGCTGAAAGGCTGCATGATGGCCCCACGCTCCATGCCACCCCTGGCTTCTGAACTATGCTAGGGATAGGGAGAAAAGCGGCATTCTCCTCCTGGCCCACTGTAGGGAGGTAAGCCATGGAGGAAATACTGGGGATTGGCATGAGCAGGGACATGCGGGCCGGGAGGATGAGTCTCTTCGACGGAGGGCCACAGCCACCTGCCAGGCTCCCAGAGCATAAACAAATATAGAGAAAGAAAAATAATGAGGGTAGTGGATAAGGTCCATGCTGTGGATTTACTCTTCTTGATTTCAACTCAGTGCCTCATAGAAGGCTGCTGAAGAAGCTAGAGGATCTGAATATGGCGAAAGTCAGAGTTAGATGGATGAGAAACTCGTTGGAAGGGAGACAGCAGAGGGTTGTGGTTAACGGAGTCAAATCAGAAGAGAGGAGGTCAACAGTGGAGTACCACAAGGATTGGTCCTCGTCCAGTCCTTTTCAATATGTTCATTAGTAACATGGGAGAAGGAACCCAGGGCAAGATGAGTCTCTTTGCAGACAACATTAAGCTCCGTGTCAGGGTAGACAGCAAGGAGGGGTTAAGGAGATGCAAAGAGACGTGTAAAATCTAGAGAAGGTAAATGATTTGGCAGTTGAAATTCAATGCCACAAAATGCAAGGTGCTGCACACAGTGAACAAGAACCTGAGGACAGAGTATTGGATTGGGTGGGGTGGGGGTGTAAAGCTGTGCACGACCCTCGGGAAAGAGACCTAGGGGTCATCATCAGTGACTCTCAAAACAATCAAACCAGTGTAACAAGGCCCACAGTAAGGCAAAGAGGATGCTAGGGTATAGGAAGGTACTGACAGGAGGAGGAGGAGGAGGAGGAATTGATCTCTCTATAGATCACTGTTGAGGCCCCACCTGGAGTGCTGTGCCAAGTTCTGGAGTCCTCACTGAAAATATCACCAACAGCTTAATCTGGTTCAATTTCAGTTGCTTACCATCTATATCCCTCCCCGGTCGCCCCTGAATAAGGGACTTCTAGTCCCAGTGGGCCTACTGGGTCAACAAATTCAAAATTCAATAAATAAATAAAATGTACTTGCTGGAGGACAGACAAGAGAGGGGGTTAGGATTGAGATCTTCATGTTCCTGAAAGGAATGAACAAGGTAAACTGTGAGGAACTACTGAGCATAAGTAGCGGATCAAGAACACGGGGCACAAGTGGAAACAGACCCATGGGGGGGATAGAAAAGCGAAGTGAGAACGTTTTACAGAAAGGGTGAAGGAGCATAGAATAATCTGCCAGCTGATGTGGTGGGTGCCAAAACAATCACTGGTTTCAAACATGGGTGGGACACAGTGAAGGCCTTAGTGGTTGCTCAAGTTGATAGCGGAAGGGTGGGAAGCATGGGGGTGGATAGTATAGAGTGAGGCCTGTCACGGACACGGGTCCTGAGTTTGTTAGGTTTATGGACAGACTGGATGGACCAGCCATGTTTTTAGCCACCAATGTCTATGTTTCTGCATTTATATTTGTATGCAATGTGTTTAAAAACAAGCAAGGGGACATAATGAACAAACTGCAGGTGCTCAACTGGACTGATAAAAACGGACCTACGCTATAAACATTTTATATGTACAGAACTGCAGTGCACTACAGTACTAAAATATTTTGCAGGAGGATGATGTAGTCATTGGCACAACCTGAATTCAATCTTACATTCAGGTATAATGGAAACAGCAGTTGTCATCTGTAGCGACTCCAGTGGCCAGATATTCAAAACCTGCACAGGAACCAAGGGGTTGTTTGCCCCTGGCTAACCAGGTTTGGCGCCCATTCATGTGGTGGAGTCTATAGTCTGAGACCTCCCAATAGCGAGGGCAAAACCTATTAGCACCTGAGCGCTAATATACTTCTGCAGCAAGGCTAATGAGAGGGGCCCTGCACACGGGCATAGCAGCACATTTAGTAGTTTGCACCAGCAGTAAATGCCACCCAAATGGGTACAAGTTACCACCTTTTGCAAACCCGACCTAACGGTGCAAGGCCCTGGAGGAGGGCAGTGGTAGAGTCTGTGTGATGTCAGTACAAAAAACAGACTCAAGCTTTTCCACACTGGGATCACTGTGCGACTGCGTGGCTTGATTTGACATCTGTGTAAGTGCATTCACATCAAGTAATCAGCTGTCCTACTCCTGTCACGCCCTATTTGAGCAGACTTGTTTTGTAGAACAGCTGATTCTTGGCTGGGCTTGTTGAGGGCAACAACCCTGAAACGGCAGTTACTGTAACAATGGTTACACTAAAACAAACACAGCAAAGACAGTGACTCTGCAGGCAGCACTGTACAAAATAAAGTGTTTGACATATTTTAACTTTACACAAGTGGCATTTGTTTGCCACACTTTACTAATGGCATATCATAAACTGATAATGACATCTGCACAATTCTTGAACACAGTCAATCTGCTTAGGCGTGCTAATAGTGAAACTGCATGAATGAGCAGATTCCGAAATCTTTTTTTTTGGGGTTCACCATGTCATTCTAACTACTGGCAAAGAAACAGCCTGAAGGCTGCTGACATTTCAGATTCGTTGGCTAATGAAATGAGGAATGGTTTTCCTGCTGGTTTACGAAGAACTGCCCTATGCTTTGCTTATTGCTGTTTGCCTACTGGATTATTAATGATGTTGTGATGTGGCAATTCTTTTAAGCTCGATACTGTAGAGATTTTTTGTATTCCGTTTAGTTGCTTTGTTATTCGAACACAGACTATGTATGTGTTTTCAGATTATCTCAAGAGTACCGTGAGACCAGACTGTGCTAGCAATGTATAAATGTACTGCGTAGCATCCGTTGTGTGATAATGAACAGGCAACAAGCACCAAGCATAGGGCAGTTTTTCGTGAAACCAGTAAAGTCATTCCTCATCTTCATTAACCAACCAATCTGAAATGCAAGCGCCTACCAGCTATTTCCTTTGCCAGTAGTTAGAATGAAATAATGAAATTACCCTCCCCCGGAAACATTACAAGAATCTACGCTTCATATAGTCTCACTATTAGCACTGCAAATAGATCATGCGACATCGAAAAACTGTGCAGATGCATTATCAATTTATCATATTCTACTGCATAGCGTGTGTGCAAACTAGCAACAGAAAATGAAAATTAGGCACTTACCGTAATTCTTGATCTTCCTGTGTATCTTCACCATTCATTACTGGTGGGTGGTTGGCCTGAGAAAAGCACCCCGCTGGGAACTTTTTTTGTAGAAGGGAGGGAGCCGGCACTGCCCACGAGGCAGACACATTGCGTGGCGCTATGGGTTGGCCAGTAAATGGCCATTGGCTGCTCCTCCACCTCAGTTCTGCATGCTGGAGAGACAGAGGAAAAGATGACAGAGAAAACAAGGGGGCAAGGAGCCCGAGGGACAGCAAAAGGAAAGGATGTAGACTGAAAAAGGAATAGGTCAGCCACAGAACAGAGGAGGAGGACATGGGAGGATGGGCTAAAAGGCCGCAGTCCCTGGACGACCAGAAAGGGCAGGAAAGGAAGAGAAGAGAAGAGAGAGAGAGAGAAATTAAGGGAAGAGGAAAGGAGAAGAGGGATCAACACCTATCCAGGACAAAGAGCTTGCAAGCAGATCTTCCAGGAGACAGCAGCCCATCACATGGGAAGTTTCAAGCAGAACTTGGGAAAGAATCCAGATGAGATGGAGCAGGTCCCCTCTGGCCCCTAACTCCTAAGAGAAGTCACCCTCCTCCCTGCTACTATTTACTCAGGAGAACCCAGAGGGTTCCGAGCGGGGATCTCATCTATTAACGTGTCACCTGCCCCCAAAGGAAGGAGACAAGAGAGGAACAGAAATAACAAAAGGAAAAGTGGAAGGAGTTCCAGTCAGCCCGAGCCCCACCATTCCACGGGACCCAAGAGTCAGCATACCCCCAAGGGTTACCCGACCCGGAGATCAGACTCAGGACAAGGGGAAGGGCCCAATAGAAGTCCCCACATTAGCCCGGACAGAGTCCCTACTCACCATCCTCTGAGAACCTCTGAGATGTCTCCTAGGGCGAGGCCACAAGGAGCAGAGGAAGGGAAAAACCCAATCGGATCCCCATGGAGGGAGGCAGGGAGAAGGCAGGCCCAGGGACTGAGGCCTTGTGAGGAGAAGGTGGGTGGGATTCAGTGATGAATGGTGAAGATACACAGAAGCTCAAGAATTACAGTAGGTACGCACTTTCATATCTTCCCTTTGTCAATCTTTCACCATCTATCACTGTTGGTGAGTACTGCCCCCCCCCCAAAGGAGCCAAGTAAACTCTGAAAGAACAGCATCCCCCAGTTCCCCATGGGGATACACAGGGGAGGGAGACCTCCACCAGCCAGTTAGGCCTGGGACTGATCAGGCAAAGCGGGTCCCCGGCCCTCTGGGGAAGGAAGGTGCCCTTTAGTTCCGGCCTCTGCCCTGCGGGAAAAGAGATGGGTCCCTCGGAAGGAGGCTGCCAGTATCCTACGTTGGGCCAAGGGTGACAAGCTCGAAAGGCAAAGCCATGCTGTCTGCCTAATGCAGATGGGTGTCCCTGCAAGTCGTGAAGCAACTTCACTGGCGTTATAAGATGCCGCTATCCGTGGCCCAGCATCACCCAGAGATGCCTGTTATAGGCAGCGTGGTGCGCCTGATGCGAAACAATGGACAGTATCATCCACGCAGAGGAGAAAACTCTCTGCCCCAGATGATCGAACTCTGCAGAGTCAGGATCTAGGGTCAGTTGCAAACCGGATGTCTATGCCCGTAGGGGTGTCCAGACACGTCAATCCTGAAGTGGGATGAGGCAGAGAGCATGGCGACCCCTGGGAGTGCATAATACCGTCTCCGGCAATCCACAGGGGCTGGGACTGTGGCATGAGAGCTGCCAGGTGCTGAGCAGCGCCTCCTGGAAGGAGAACTGGCCAGGAGGGGACCAACAAATAGTGTGTGCCCGAACTCACACCGCACGGCCGGCGCCGAAAGCTCGCACGCGACGGGCAAAACAGGTAATATGCAAGTCCCTCGACTAGCCTCACTAGGAAGCGCGGATACTGGGCCTGATCAGCGCCAGAGAATACGAGAGAAGACTCTTCCTCAGGGAGGAAGACGAGGAGGCCAAGGAACTTGTGGAGTCAGACTCCTGCTGTGGAGCAGGAACGTGAAGACCTGTTCGGCCCATAGCCCTAATGTACTGGGGAAGTCTGAACTGTTCCCAGGTTAAATGCCCGATGGACCAACATGGCCTGGGAGAGGAGGAGCTGGACGAAGGCACGGAGAACCCGTCACCACACGTGATGTGCCTCTGCCAGGGTTCAAGATCCAACAGGTGATCGTGACATAACAGGGAATCCGCAGGTCTGCAAAGTCACCATCCTATTGAGAAAAGTAAAGCAGTCCGGACTAAGCCCTGTAGGAAGCTTCCCTATGAGGGGAATGGGGCGGATGGATCCAGAAGGCGGTACCCAGCCTCATACACTGAGACTCCCTCGAGAAGAGGAGATGAGAAGAACCTCGGCTCAGCACTGTGGCTCCTCTCCAGGCCCGAGGGCCACAGAGAGGAATGCCTGCCGCCCCCATTCCCTCAACCCCGCCGACTCCGAGGAAGACCTCTTCTCACACCCTGTGCCAAAGAACCCCCCAATCTCTGCAGCCCCTCGACGAGAGTCGTAGAGGAGGAGGAGGAGGATTCGGTCTGGCTGAGAGAGAGACAATGGCACCAGGACGAAGCTGACCCCTCTCCCAAAGCCCGGACCACTGCACCCGTAGAAGCAGGACCAGAATCCCACACCTGCCCTTTGAGCCACCATCGGTTCGAGAGTTGGCATGGGCCACAGTCACCGGAGCTGCAGGTGGGAGCACCGGGGAGGCGCAAGAGTGCTAGGCCATGGAGAACCCTCCACTCAGAGGAGTCAGGCTGCCAGTCTGAATCAGCCTTCAAATCATCCAGCTCGGAAGAGGAGGCGATCCAGAAGAGCTGGACTGGCAGCCCTGGGAGCTCTCCTGCCTCACGGTGCTGGGCCGACCTACGCAACCCTCGTGGCGCGCTCCAATCACCAGCAGCAAATGGCTCCAGGATCAGAGGCGCCCCAAGGGT
The DNA here is from genome assembly GCA_016271365.2 of Neoceratodus forsteri. NCBI lineage: Eukaryota > Metazoa > Chordata > Ceratodontiformes > Ceratodontidae > Neoceratodus > Neoceratodus forsteri. The sequence continues at coordinate 1,481,134,345 of CM057456.1, forward strand.
GGTGCCGAGGAACGCCCCGCCGCCGATCCTCAGCCATGGGCCGACAATGGGAAGCCTGCACCTCCAAAAGGCGACGGCCAGAACAGTGCTCCAGCCTGGTCCAGAGTGGAGCCAGACCAGACCTCCAGCACCATGGTAGAGACCTCCTCCATGGTAAGGTTAGAAGAAGAAGGCTCCTCTTCACCGAACCGTGTAGGCCTGGGAAGGGACCCAGAGGAAGGGCCAAGGGTCCTACACTTGGACCAACAAGAGTGATGCCACCCTGGAAGTCAGCGGAGCCCTGCCGACCTTCAACGATAGTGCTCCAGAACGCAGCAGTCCATAGAGAAGCAGGCATCGTGAGGTGTCCAAGACAGGTGAGACAAACATCATGCTGGTCGGTAACGGAGATTTGCCGACCACAGGGACACCCAACATATAGGAGGCTGGTCCATTTTGGGAAGAGCGTCTCTTGTCCCGAGGACCAGGCATGATGAGAAGGTAACTAAATTAAAAACAGTAAAGACTCGGCCCGCAATAAAAAGGAAAGGTCTTACCAGTAACTTGATAAATGGCGCCGAGGGGCAGCAAAACCAAGGTGGAGTCGAGCGGTGTCGGTACTGAATCTCGACATCGAGAAGGACGGCTCCGAGGAGCTACTGACCCAAGGCTTTGAAGGCTTGAACCACCTAACTAGGGCTGCAATGGCATAAGTAGAATGCCAGCTTCAGACCAGGTGCTGTTTCACGATGGGAGAAGCAGAACTGAGTGGAACAGCCAATAGCCGCTACTGGCCAACTTGCCAGGAGTACCACATAATGTGTGACCTCACGTCATTGCCAATGGCGCAGCTCCTCCCTCCTCAAAAAAAAAAAGGCCTCATGGGTGCCAACGACCCACCAGTGATGAATGGTGAAGAGTGACACAGGAAGATCTGCGGTTTTTGTTTTCAAAATACAGCCTAAAACCTACACTGCACCCCTGTCACTGCATATGGCAGCCAACCAAGGTGGTGAGAGGAGGGCTGTGCTGGTTGTTGTAGTGGAGCTGTGCGGCACCTGCATCTCTGGTGCGGGGGCAGGGTGGTGCACCTGGTGCACAGTGTGAAGGGGGTGCCAGATGCCAGGGAATTTTAAATTACTGTGGCATGCGATCAGAGGGTGGGGTGCCACTAGACACCAGGGACTTCTATATTATCACAGCGGCAGGTGACAGTAAGGTGGAGGGTGCCACTAGACACCAAGGCATGTGTCCTGACACTGTCAGGATGGAGCACTACTGGGCTGCTACGCACTGTGCAAATGGGCCCATAGAAGCTTGCATGCATGGTGCTGGCTGAATATTGTGCTGGGGGCTGTTCCTTGCATGTCCCTCTGTAAGTAAGTAAGTAAAATGTATTTATAAAGTGCAGTATCATATCAAAGCACTGTACGATCACATTCTAAGACAAATATAAACAAATAAATGGATAAGCAAACCCTAAACATTATTAAATATAAAAATATAAAATGGCATAATAAAATTATATATACTAAAGTCAGATAAATTCCAGTCATCCGGGAAGCGTGTGCAAATAATTATGTTTTAAAGCAGTTTTGAAGCTCTCCACTGTCTGGCATTCTCTCACCCGACAAGGGTAGAGAATTCCACAGGGTGGGGGCAGCAAAAGCAAAACCCAGGCTCCAGATTTCAACGCACCCTGGGAATCTCCAGCAATCCCTCGTCAGTTGAGCAGAGCGATCTGACAAGGCAGTAGGGACACAGAAGCTTTGTAGGTAGCTCGACCCATACTGCCCAAATCCATGTCTCGGGGCAGTGCAACACGACTGGAATATGGCATCCTCAGGGTCGGGGTATGGGCAAGCGCGGTGCAAACCTTTGCACTCCACTTTTGCCCATATTGCAATATTGGGACCCTGGTGTGTTGCCATCCTCCCCAAAAAAAAAAAAAAAATCTGAATCAGCTAATGAAATCGCTACCTCCAGTGAACAGTAGCTACACAATGTTAATCAAAGCTGGGCTTGAGGAAGTGAATTGCTCCTGTAGTGCACAGCGTTTTATTCATTAAGGTTTATTTATATTTTTTATTGCAGATTCTGTCCCAACCAATTTTCTTCCCCACACACACTATTCTAACTCAATTGCCAAAGAGCGCCAGTGCCAACAATTGACTTTGTAATCCTGTCACTACCACTTCCTTCTAGATTTTATTAAAGATTACTATGACTGTCTTGTCATTTTGCGTTTGGCAATGTAGTCAGAAGAGTGTGTGTTGTGAAGATGGAGACGCGGTGGTGTTAAAAAAAAAAAAACCTTACAGAATAAAACACTCTGCACTACAGAGCTAACGGACATCGCCAAGACCCACTGTGATGAGCGCTTTATATATAGTATTCACTGACCTGGCCATTTCATCAGCATAATCAGTTTTTGGGGGTGGGGGAGCAAGACACTGGCTTTCTGTTTATCACCAGCTCTCAAGATACACTCAGGGTAAACTTTTTTTTTGCATTTCTTTAATATGACTGTCTCCCACAAGTTAAATGCAGGGTTGTGTGTCACGGACTGCTATCACACTCTCGTTTTCACAAGCAAGTGAGTCGGGGGGCAGGTGAGGTTAAGAGTAATCACCAATAGTGATTAAAATGAAGATAAAACAATTTGTAATGGAGTGCTAATGCACTTCTTTATGCTACAATTCATCCAATGGCACTTTTCCTTATTGGGATGAGAGTTGTGCAGTGAAGAATACTATAATATAGAAATAAAGTTCCACGTTCACGGTTTACATGGTGGAATCAGTGCCTACTTAAAGTACACTGCTCTGACTGAGAAAATTCAATAAATAAACTGTGACACACACATTTATAGGAATGGCATGTTTGTATGGCAAACTCTAGCATGTATTGAGGGAAAGCAAATTGCTAGATTCCTTTATTTTTCCCCAACAAGGGCTGTTTGTAATAGCTACTGATGCATGGACTACTGTGAGAGCATTCTACCAATCGCTGGCTTACTGAAGGCATTCAAGCTGGCAGCAGGACTCCAGATCGGTATCACAAACTAAGCAAGTCCCTGTTCTCACACAGAGCACGAGATGAACACCTCTCGCTAAGCTGGGCAACCAGAATTTTGGGGTGCCCAGAAAAGGTATTCCTGACATTTTTTATTTTTTTTGGAAACAAACAGAAGAATCCACCTAAACATGTACCGCTTAACTAGGTTCTGGTGTTTGTTTTTAAAAATACATCATTTTATGTATTTTCAATGTTTGTGAGTAAAATAAAATGGCGCAGTAACTATTGGTATTTTTCCCCACACAGATAAATTATGAAAATAGGTACTCAAGCAGCTTTTTTTTTTTTTTTTATAAACCATTTGCATTTCTCAGTTATTAAAAAAATCCTTATAACTTTGTAACTGTGTAATATTTTTCATGAACCTTGAAGGTACACCCCTGGCATTGGCCCATTCAACCCGGAAAAGTTCATGAAAAAATTCCACACCACCTAGACTGTAAGTGAGAGCAAAAATATGCAATGTTAAGTATGGAAACCAAATGTGTGTTTTTCCATTTGTTGTTAAGCCATATCTTGGAAACTGAACAAGATGCTATCACAAAACATTTCATGGCTTGAAGCGAACAGCATGATTCTTGATGCCAAATTTTGGGCTATTCTGTTAAATAACACCAAAGTTATTGAGGTACAAAAATTAGGGTTTAACATTAAACACCCTACTCAACCCTAACTGTAGAGGCATTACCGCACCCTATAATATATATATGTTGTTCATACTTGCTTTCACTAATGTACACTCACGGCAATCTAAAACAAAAATAACTCAAATTCTGATCCCATCACTCATTGTCAATCAAAGACAGGGTGGTACTATAGCTACCAGAATCAACCCCCTCCCAAAAAGAAAGGAAGCACAAGTTAATTTTGTGACTTGCTCATGGTGACAAATGTAAGTGACTTTAGTGGGATTCAAACCAGAGTGTACTGTAGCTACTAAGCTATACTGTGCCTCTAACTGAAATACTGGTACAAGCTGCAATATTAGACAGTCTCACTCAAGCGTCTTTCCAGGACTCCTCCTGGTTTCTGACTGTATTGGCTTGGGCTGGCTGCTGGCAGGTGGCAAAGTGCATGACTTGGGTTTGAAGCAGACTCCAATAACGGTACCTCCTCTAAGAAACAGACTTAACAAGCGGAAGTGACAGCCACAACTGAAAAATGCCTTTTAGTGGGTCAGGCTACAGAATTAATATACACACAGTACCATACAAACGACTGACTTGCTAGCAGAAACGGACCGACCCGGTCTATCTAAGTCTGCTCGAGTGTGCAGCCAGCACCCCTAGTTTGCAGCTACTCCACCCCTCCCTTTGTCATCTCAATGCTGCAGCGAGACAGACTTCTGCATTAAAGGAGCAGTCACAGGGGAGTGGTGGCCTTTTTCGGTATTCTGCACTCTCAACCAATTAGACATAAGGCGGATGAAAATTAGCATATGACCAATCAATGCCAAGGGGTGAGTTCAACAATAGCCTATAAATTCAGCTCATTTCGTGCAGGTTACCATTTGGATTTTTATTTGGCAACAGAAGGAGACCTTGTTCAGTGTAGGAGATGGCCGAACAAGGCAGAACCGTCACGTAAATCCACGGTGGAAAGCACCCGCAAGCAGCTCGCCACCAAGGCTGCCCAGAAAAGCACTCTGGCTACGGGAGGAGTGACGAAACCACCAGATGATTTAAAGAAAGAAAGATATTCAACGGCCTTTTAGGGTCAAACTAAGGAAGGAAATTAACACATTCATGGCGTTGGTTTCTGGCACAGCACCAGAAAATACAGGTTACTCACCTGTAACAGGAGTTCTAGGAATGGTATATGTTGTTCATCCACACTGTCTGGCAGGTTCCTTGCCGCTTTAAATCTTGCGGAAGGTCTTCAAGCTGGCTCCTCCCACCCACCGGGTGGTAAAACTCTCCGCCCCATGGCGCCAGATCTGGCCCGCTGGAAAGCTCAGGTTGTCGTCGAGCCGGAGAGGTCGGGTGGGTCGTGTGGATGAACAACATATACCATTCCTAGAACTCCTGCTACAGGTGAGTAACCTGTATTTCTAGGGACATGGATATGTTGTTCATCCACACTGTCTGGCAGACTCCTAGCAGTTCTCTGGGAGGAGGGAGGTGCACACCCCTACTTAGGGAATAAAGACTGGAGAACCGAGGCCCCAAAACCAGCATCCCGGCATGACTCAAGGTCGATGTGGTAATGGGTAATGAAGGTGTGTGCTGACTTCCAGGAGCAGCCCTGCAGATTTCCTGGATAGGGGCGTCCCTGGAAGCAGCCACCGATGCAGCAGTATGGCAGGTAGAATGATCTCTTATCCCTCTGGGAGGCTCCATGCCCGCCAACTTTTAGCGAGATCTATGCAGGAGGTGACCCACCTGCTTATAGTCAGCTTGGCTGCAGGTCTGCCAGGTGCGACTTCAGCGTGGGTGACAAACAGCTGGCGAACCTCTCCCAGATTTCAGCCAATGCGCTCCTTATAATAAGCGAGCCCTTCTAGGGTCAAAGTATGGAGCCTGTATTCAGCCTCCGAGGTGTGATTGGGGTAGAACACTGACAGAGTCAACACCTGGTTAAGGTGAAATCCGACACCACCCGGAAGGAATTTCGGTGGGGCGCAGGACAACCTTGTCCCTGTGGAAGACCAGGTAAGGAGACTCGATGCAGAGCGCCTGGAGTTCTCCCATCCTTCTGACTGATGTGATAGCCACCAAGAAGGCGGTCTTCCACGACAGGTGGAGAGTTCACACCTGTGCACTGGTTGAATGGCTTGCCCATGAGCTTTGCCAGTACCAGCAGTAAATCCCACGGAGGTGGAGGTTCTCTGACTGGAGGAAATGTGATCAAGGCCTTTGAAAAGTGCCAGACCACCTTCTCCTGCACCACCGACTGCTCCCGGTCGCGCCCGGTAAGCAGAGATGGCTGCCAGGTGCACCCTTAGGGTCGTCGACCTAAGCCCTTGACTAGAAAGGACCATAAATAGTCCAAGATGCTTGCCAAAGGACAGGAGGAAGGGTCCAAGCCCTTGCCTGACACCAAATGGAAAATCTCTCCATTTGAAGGCATAGCATTCCTGGTCTACTCATACGGGACGCCTCAACAACATTGAGGACCTCGTCGGAAAGACCCAAGGCCTGGAACTCTGGCAGCTCAGGAACCAGGCCGTCAGGTGCAGGGATTGAAGGTCCGGATGGAACACCTTCCCCTGATTGACTGAGAGCAGGTCAGGCGAGCTGGAAGCTGCCTGGGAGCCTGGAGCTGAGGCTGAGGAGATCTGGGTACCAAACTGGGGGGCCAGTCTGGGGCTATCAGAATCACCCTGCGCCTTGTCCCTCCTTGCTTTGAGAAGCACCTTGCAGAATCAAGGAAATGGGGAAAGGCGTAGAAGGCCCGGGGTCCACAGGCTCGAGAGGCATCCTGCAGCGAGCCCTGCTGAGGGGTGGGCATGAAACAGCCTCAGCGCGTTCTCCCTGGAGGTAAACAGGTCCACCTGAAGTGTGCCCCAATGGGAGAACAGATCTTGTACTACCTCCGGCAGGAGAGACTACTCCTGAGATGCAGCCCCTATCCGGCTCAGGGCATCCGGCCAGGGTGTTGGAGGCTCCTGCCACAAGAATGGCTAGGAGATCCGCCTCCAGGCTGCGTGACAGTGACCAAATGCGGAGAGCTTCCTTGCATAGAAGCATGGAACGCGCCCCGCCTGGCGGTTTAGGTAGTACATGTCGTGGTATTGTCAGTCTGGACTCGGACCACTTGACCTGGAGAAACGGAGCAAAGGCGGTGATAGCTAGGCGGACCGCTCGGAGCTCCAGCAGGTTGATGTGGCATTGGGACTCCGCGGCGGACCAGGCCATGCGCCAGTGTTCCCCAGATGGGCACCCCAACCCATCAGAGAGGCATCGTCGATAGAGAGACCGTCTGCTCGGGGCGGACAAACGGGATGCCCTCCTGCAGATGAGATGGAATGGTCCACCACCGGAGGCGTTCCACATCTCCTGGGTCACCATCACTAGCTGGTCCAATGGATCGCAGCGTTGTGACCACTGGCGGGCCAGTCCCACTGAAGGGGCGCATGTGCCAGCGTGCCCAACGGACCACGCTGGAACAGGCCATCATGAGACCAGGAGGCGCAGGAAGTCCCGGGCAGGAGCGATTGCCCAACCAGAAATGATTGGGCAAAGTAGGTAAGAACCTCGGCCCTGTCCGCCGGGAGCCGTGCTCTGGCTGCAAGAGAGTCGAGCTCTGCCCGATAAACAGAATCACCTGCTTGCTCGAGTTCCGACTTGGCCTCGTTGATGAGAAGGCCGATTTGAGAGCAAACCTGGAGGGCCAGATCTCTGGACCGCTCCACCTCCTGTCTGGAGGGGCTGCTATCAACCAATCGTCCAGGTAAGGTACACCTGGACCCTCAGCGCCGCAGGAAAGCTGTCACCACTGCAATGCATTTGGTGAAGACCCTGGGAGCTGGAGACAGGCCGAAGGGCATGGCTCGAACTCAAGAGAGAGATCCTCCGCTCGAAAGCGAAGGAATCTCGATGCGGACGGACGGATAGGGACGTGAAAGAACGCGTCCTGCAGGTCAGAGAGCAGAACCACGCCGTGTTCCAGGGATGGTATTATCTGAGCCAGAGTGACCATCCTGAAGGTTCGAGACCTTAGGAACTTGTTCAGGTAGTGTAGGTCGAGAATGGGATGCCCAGCCCCCGTCCATTCGAACCAGGAAGTACCTGGACACAAACCCGGTCTGAGGAGGGTCCGCCACCTCCTGATCACCTCATTTGGAGGAGGAGGCGATGTCGGCCCACAGAGCAGACAGTGAGCTGCATGGACCCCGAGGCCCCCCAGGTGCAACGCGCTTCAAGGGTGGGGCCTGCTCACTCTTAGAGGCAGGCCTTTTCCCACCACCTCCAGTACCCACCTGTCCATGGTAATAACGGACCAGGCGGAAAGGAAGTGCGAGCCGCTCCCCCACAGGGAACCTGGGGTGAGTGATGGGGTTGGGGCGACACCCTCAGCCCATCACTGGGCAAGGCTTGGAGGAGGACCGGCTGAGGGACCTCCTGGGCCTACCTCCCTGCTTCCTGTTGGGAGGAAGCCCGGAGCTTAGGTTTGGGATGCAAGCCGAGCCTACTAGCCCTGACGTTGCTGGGCCGGACTCGCATGAGCACAGAAGGACGAAAGGGCTTAGAGCTGTGGTTTGCAGCCTTTGTCCTTCTGGCAGGAAGAGACGAGTCAAGGTAGCATTGGACTTCTCGATCCTCTGCAGGTGACCTTCCACCCCAGGGCCGAAGAGGTCAGTCCCCAAAGGGAACATCCGCCAACTTGTGCTGGGTATCCGAGTAAAGGTGGATATCCTCAGCCAAGCCAAGACCTTAACCACTACGGCCGCCACAGACCTGGCACATGAGTCCCCAATGTCTAAAGCAGTCTGAGCTGCTGTTGGCCACTGCCCTGCCCTGGTCCCGCACCTGCCTGACCGTGGTCTGCAGATCCGCAGGAAGATGAGGGACGACCTCATCCAGGGAGCCCAACAGGGCATGAGAAAAATGTGCCATGAGGACGGCCACTGGCCTGGCGAAAAGCCAGGAGGACGCAAGCATAGACACTTTCGCGCGGCATAGTCAATTTCTTGGACTCCTTGTCGGAGGTTTAATCCACATCCTAAGCGTTCCCGGCACGCCGGAAAAGCGCTGTCGACAACCTCGGCCGAGGGTGTTCACAGCCGGACAGGGAACAGTAGGGACTGCATACTTCCTGGCCATCCTGGCAGAAGCAGGACAGGAGCAAGAGGCGCTGCCAGAGCTCAAGGCCAGACCCACTATGGCCTCGGCCACCAGAAGGCCTCCGTGGGGAATCCCTCGGTCCAGGAATCTCCGTGAAGGGATACCTGGCCCGTTTAGAAACATGGTTAGAGCTTCATCGGTGGACTCTGAGATGAGCCGAAGCAATCCAGGAAGGAAGAAGGGCTATACGTCACTGACTGTCCTCCTGAGAACTCCAAGTCCATTCGCTTGAGAAAAGGAGGAATGCGTCTTCGGACTGGAAGAGTGCTTCAAAGAACTGCCTCGGGCCTGAGCCACCCTCCACCTGCGAGGCCGATCGGGAGTGAGGGTGACAGACAGCCTATGGGGCAGTCCTGAGCCGACCGAAATTTTTAGTCGAGCTCCAACTAGCTGACTGTGGGCGGAGGTTCCACCAGAATCAGTGGGGCAGCTGGTTTGGCGAACAACGGCCTGGGCACAGGCTCCTCGGATAAAGCGAGGGTTGTTTGACGCTCGGTGACAGCCATAATGGCCGGGGGAGAAAGGCGGCGATGGCTTATTCCCGGTCAGAAGGAAACTGTTGCCACATGAGTTCCTCATATCTTCGGCCTGTGCGCGAGCCTCCCGTCAAGGAAGGACGGCAGCAGCGCCACCTGCCTTGATGCCGGGGCCGAGAACCCCGCTTATGATGGCGGGATCGGCTGGACATGAGCGTCCGAGACCGAGAACCTTGGCTTTGCCGAGGCGGAGCGCGCGGTGTCGCGGGGAACCGGCGCTCCCCTCAGTTTGGAACGATTCAACGAGAGAGAGCTCGGAACGGAGGCACAGGCAAGCCGACAGGATCCTCAACTCCCACCGGGGAACCGGGAGAGTTCTCGGCTTCTCCAGCCAACAACCCGTCCAACGGGTCGAGAAAAATCTCGACCCGCGTCGACGGGAGTCTCGGTCAACTGGCCTGACGGGACACCGTGAGACCAGTGGCGAAGCCGAAGACCGACAAGTCGACGGCCGACAACTCGGGAGAGGGATCTTACCCGCTCCCAAGAGCGTCGACAGTGAGACTTACCTTGTCTCTCTTTTGGACCGAGAAAAGCGTCCAGAAGAAGTTGGACCCTTACCTTTAGTCGAGGGGTCGAGAAAGCTCCTTAAAAGAAGCGAATAAGAGGCACCGAGAAGCCGGGACAAATGCCGCAGCCCGAGGAAAGCGATCCGCGCCACCTCCTCTCGAGGGCGATCATCTGCTCGAGCTGATCAGCGAGCCCGCCACGCCGGCGGACCGGGCCTCTTTGACTTTACGGAGAATCCTTTCTCAGGACACCCCAGTTGTGCAGGCAGACGGTCTTCGAGGGCGTGGGCGAAAGGAAGAGCACAGGTCGCAGGCCTCGAGAGTCATGCTCAAGGCCCAAGCAGTAGGCAGCACATGGAGTGCGGATCCGTCCGAGACATCTTCTGCCAGCAAGGGCATCTCCGGAAATCGGGAGTCGATTGTCCATCGCAGCCGCGAGGGAGAGAAGACCAAGTCTTTTAGCAAAACTTTTAATTTCGAAAATTCAAGAATTAGAACCAGTCTTATCGCAGAGCGTTAAGGAGGGAACCTGAGCTTCAAGCAGTAAGGAAGATCTGCATCATGCGGAGGACGAGTTTTACCACCGGTGGGTGGGAGGAGCCAGCTTGAAGACCTTCCGCAAGATTTAAAGCGGCAAGGAACCTGCCAGACAGTGTGGATGAACAACAGATCCATGTCCCTAGAAAGTACAGTTACGTAAGAGCTTACGTAACAATGGCTCTTCGAGAGAGGCTCTTGCAGTGGTAATTACATATAGGACTGGCGCGCGGGCGGTGGCAGGACCCACAGAAAAATTTCTAGCTAGCAGTCCTGGCGAGACCGCCCCAGAAGTCAGGTGACCGGTCAGGAGACGTCGCATTATAAGGCGGTCCCGGATGCCCGTCTTCCAGTTCTTTCCTGCCACAGGCCAAAACAGGCCAGATGAGAGAGGAGCGGATATTTCCTCAATGGAAAACGAGCTGAAAAAGCCTAGGGGTATGGAGGGGTGGACGGTATTACCTATTACAGAGCCTCTCTCAAGATCTACTGTTACCTAAGTTCTTACGTAACTGTACTATCTTACTGAGAGGCTCTTTTCAGTAGGTAATTACATACAGGACTGAATCCCAAGCAGTCTGGAACAAAGAGAGGCACCAGGAGGAGGAAAACTACTCCAAAGGTAGTTCTGGTTGTGCAAGTCTCAAGATAGGAGGCCTTGCAAACAGCCAGCTCGAAGCCTGCTCTACGGGCGAGAGGCAACATCCAAACTGTAGTGTTTCGTAAGGTATGGACAGAAGTCCAGGTGGTGGCAGCGCAGATGTCTGCCACAGACACATTCTCGAAACAAGCTACAGAGGCAGCTACTCCTCTTGTGGAGTGGTCTCTGACTTGACCGGGAGGGTCTTGTTGTATTTGTCATAACAGAAAGTGATGCAATGAGCCAACCACTTAGGCATTGCTTGGAAACAGCATTGCCTTCCCTTTGTGAGCAAAAGAGAACAACTGATCAGTCATTCTGAGATCTTTCGTCCTGTTGGTGTAGTATCTCAGAATCCGGTGAACATCCATAGTATGGAGTAAATACTCCCTTGATTAGAGTACTGCAGTAAAAAGGCAGGTAACTCTATGGACTGATTTAAGGTAGCCTCTGCTACTACTTTAGGTAGAAACTTAGGATTGGTGTGAAGAGCAACTCATTCCTTGTGAGAAAATCAAGTAGGGATTTTACACATCAGGGCCTGGAGCTCAGAGATTCTTCGAGCCAAGTAATGGACACCAAGAAGAGCCGCTTCCATTAAAGGAACTTCAAATCCACAGAAGCTGCAGGTTCAAGGGAGGAACAGAAAGTTTCTGAGAACAAAGTTCAAGTCCCAAGGGAGCAGGAGTACGGTTGGGGACCTCACATGGAGGACCCCTCTGAGAAAGGTCTTGGAGACCTCCCGCTGAGCAAAAGCCTTGTCTGCAAGAGGAACATGATGGGCGAAATGGCCACCATGTGTACCTTCAGAGAGGAATGGCTGAGACCCAGGTCAAACAGATGACGTGAGATACTCCAGCAGAAGCCCTGCTGAACAGGAGAAAAGTTCCACATTCTTGGAAGCAGCCCAAACAGTGAATCTTTTCCACTTCATGGCATAAGTGGATCTGGTGGAGGGTTTTCTGGCCTCCACTAAAATCTCCGCCACTTTGGGAGATACTCCAAAATGGGATTGGGCTAGGTCTGCAGGAGCCATGCATGCAGTTGAAGGATTTGAGGCCTGGATGGACCAGGGTCCCTGATCCTGGGTCAACAAACCTTGAGATAGAGGAAGAGGAAGAGGAGGATCCTCTGAATATTGTTGTAGAAGAAAGAACCAGATTTGCCTGGGCCAGAAAGGAGCGATCAGAATCATTCTCACTCCTTCTGAAGCTAGTTTCTGCAAGACTCGTGGGATAAGTGGAATTGGGGAAGGCATAGACGCTAATCTGTCCTTCCAGTCTAGAGACAGGCGTCGCTCCAAAGCGCCTTGCTCTGGAACGGCGAGCATAAGATGGGAAGTTTTGCGTTTGGGGATGCGAACAGGTGACCTGTGGTGTTCCCCAAAGTTGGAAGATATTGTCTAGGACCCCTTGGTCCAGTTCCCACCGTGAGTCAGAGCAGAAGAGCGACTTAGCTTGTCGGCCAAGGGTGTTATCAACTCCCGAACATGAATCACCGTGAGGTGAAGGTCGTGTTGTGTTGCCTAATCCCAAACCCTCATTGTCTCCCTGCATAGAGGGTAGGACCTGCTTGTTGATATACCACACACGCACATGTTGTCCATCTGGACAGCTAGGTGGCCGGGAAGGATGTATTGGTGAAGGGCTTGGAGGCATACAACACTGCCCGAGCTCGAGCACAGTGATGTGGAGAGCTTGTTCTAGCTGGGACCAGGAGCCCTGGGTCCGATGAGGGGCCTAGATGGGTTCCCCAACCTTCGCCTGAGGCGCCTGTGGTTAGAGTCTGGGAGGGGAGGATGAAGAAAGGAACCCGAAACAGGTTCTCTCGAACCATCCACCATTGCAAGTCATGCACCATCGCGAGGAGATCAGAACTGAGTGATCTAGGTCGTCCACTAGCTGATCCCACTGAGAGCGTAGAGTCCACTGAGAGATCCTCACGTGGAGTCGAGCACGAGGCACTGGCCGGAATAGCAGCCGGAGCCTGAGAAGGTGAAGGACCGATCCTGCAGGGACCATCCTGGGTCAGACAACAGACTTATTTGGGTCTGAAGGTGACCGCCTGTCTGGAGGTAGGAAGGCCTTGCCCATGGTCGTATCGAGGATCACCCAAATAAACTGTAGCCTCTGGGATGGGTCCAGATGAGACTTGGAATGGTTGATGGTAATACCCAGGCAGGCAAAACCTGCTGGGTAAGGGAGAAGCAGAGTTCTTCCTGAGCGAGATGGCCAGGAGCCAGTCGTCCAGGTACAGGAAAACCTGCATTCCCTTGGTACGCAGGTGGGCTGCCACCACTGCCAGGCATTTGGTAAATACTTGGAGGGCCGAGGATAGACCAAATGGGACGTCTTGAACTGGTAGTGATCCCTGGAACACAAAACGAAGGTATTTGTGATGAGATGGGCGAATGGTAATGTGCAGAAAAGCATCCTGCATATCCAGAACACAAAGCCATTGACCGGCCGGAGAGGGGCAGAAGGCTCTGCAAGAGAGCATCCTGAACCTTTTGTACTCTACGTAAAGATTCAGGAACTGAGATCCAAAATTGGTCTGAGATCTCCTGTCTTCTTTGGGACCAGGGAAAATGAGACTAGTAACCCGTCCCTTGCAGATGAAGGGGACAGGCTCTATCGCTTGCTTCAGCAGAAGAGACGAGATTTCCTCCTGGACCAAGAGAAGATGTTGCCGAATACGACGACTTCAGAGTGGGGGTGGCGGGTGGTTTCTGAAGAAACTCTGGAGTGTCCTTCTGCTATGAGCTGGAGCACCCAAGAATCTGTGGTTATCCTCTCCCATCCCGGAAGGTGGAAGAAAACCTCCCTCCTACGGTTCCTCGGGGAGTCCGGAGGCAGTGGGAGGGAAGGAGTCAGGTGGTGTGGGGCAGCGCCGCAGCTGAAGCACCACTGCTTTTAGGCCGGGCGGGGGCTTGGCAGCTGCAGGGGCCGGTGTTTTGTGCCGGCCTTCCCTGGGGTTTGCCTTTGGCCGATTCCGTCTGCGAAAGGGATGGCGCTGCTGCTGATGGGGATGGTACATGGAATCAACTGACTTCAGAGCCGCCCCTTCTCTTGCAATCGGGTGATGATGTCCTTGACATCACCCCAAAGCACCGAACCCCAGAAGGGTGCTTCCTGGATAGCAGATTGCACCGGGACCAAACCTGACACGAGCCAAGCATGATGGCGTAGGCCTACAGCGAAAGCTGAGCTCCACCCAGCAGTGTCCACTGCATCGTATGTCGCCCGGTAGCATGTGTCGAATGGCCGAATGAGCAGGGCGGACGAGATCAGCCAACTCCTGCTTGACTTGGGAGTCAGGCAAGTAGTCAGTTGGCTTCCGCCTGAGTAAGGATGGCCTTCTGGTAGTCCCCATGTGGCCGACATAGTTCAGGGCCCCGACTCCCAGAGTGGAGGAAGCGTAGATCTGTCTCCCATACTGGTAAAGAAGGCGAGATTCCTTATCAGGAGGAGACCAGCTAAGATGTTTAGGGTTCCGACCCGCCGTGAGGGGTGCTAATCACAACCGAGTCGGCACGAGGGTGAGAATACAGGAAATCAACACCCTCTGGAGCCTGATATAGCCAGTTCGACTTCCTAGGAAGTGACGCTAAGGCCGATGGCTGTTCCATATTGTGGTAACAAGGTCGGCCTGAGGCTCTATCCAGGGTGGCACCAAGGTAGGAGCTGTCACGGAAGATCCAGATGTTCAGCGAGTTTCAGACGCTGAGGATCTGGTTCCAGGAGTGCCATTGATGAACCTCCTGGATTTTCCTAAGCAACTTTGTAAAGAAGGATCCTCCAGAGGAGACTTCGGAGGAGTCCTTGACCTGGGCTTCAACGGAGGCGAGGCTCGTCGTCTCTCTCGAAGCAGCCGTCGGAAGAGTCAGAGGAGTCCGAGAGTGAAGAAGGAGGATGAAGAAGAGAAAGACTCCTTTCCCAACCTGGGAGGAATGGACCCCTTGGGAAGTCTCTGAGGAAGCGTGTTCTGCCCTTCTCTGGATCCAGACGGAAGAACCCTGGAGTCTGAGGTGGTGAGGGAGTGTGCCTACCGCGACGGGAACCTGGGATGGCACCATCAACAGAAGGCAGTTTCCCGACTCTTTGGTGAGCTGAGCCTTGGCCTCAGCCCACCAGGAAGCCAGAGTCTCCTGCAGATCCACCGTGGCCGTGAGGGTGGTAGAGGAGGAGGAGGAGGCGGCGGGGGATAAGGATACGGGTTATAACCGATGGAGCATATCAAAACCCGCTGCGGGTAGCCCGGCATCGGGTATTGTGGCGCAGAGTACTGCAGCGTCGGGAAGCCCGGTTGGGTACTGTGGTGCGGATACTGCGGTCCTGGGTACACCGGCGTCGAATAGGACAGAGGATACCCAGGAGCCGGGGCTGCCGGGCAGGTGGCCCGGCCGAGGCCTCAAGGGCGTGGGTCCATAGTGGAGAGCCCGGAGGGCCCGATGGGAGCGGAATGCCCCCAGAGTTGGTAAGGCCGACATCAGGGCGGACGGCGGAGGCCCTGGCACCGGAGGTACCGACGCCGGAGGGGCCAAGGCCCAGGGAGTCGACGCCGGGTCCGCCGCCCAGGTGGAGAAAGGACCGGACGGAGGCAAAAGATCCCCAAACGGCAGCGAAGGCTGCAGGGGAACTGGGTACGACGGACGGGAGGGTCCATCGTCGTTCCTTCGCCGGGCCGGACGCCGGATCGAGCTGACGTGAGGCTTAGTGGTGCTCTCGGGCGGGTGCCGGAGGAGCCGATGTCCGACTTACGAGTGCCATCACCGGAGGCAGGCTGAGTAGCGTGATCGGCCTGGTCCGGTGGAGAGGAGGCCGCACATCACCCGGAAGGTCGGACGCCTACCGCCCTCTCCGGGCAGACGCCAGAGGAGCCGACGCCCGGCTTACCAGAGTCGCCCACAGTGGTAGGCCACGAGCCTGAGGCTGAACCAGGGCGGAGGCCTAACTGCCCGGAGGCACCCACAAGGCCCCAGCGCGAGCCAGACGGGTGGGCCGACGCCTCGAAACCTCTGAGGCGGCCAGGAGCGATCCTCGAGAGGATGTTACCTGCATCCCAGCGACTCCTGAGGGAGACGCGGTGGAGGACCCTTGTCCGCGTGCCTCTCCTTCTCCTTCCGATGGCCTTCAGGGAAGTGGACACCTGCCTCAGTTTTTTGGCTCCTTCTCCATAGAACTCATTTTCTTCTTTAGAATATGGCTTCAGGGATTGCTGCCGCCTTTTCCAGGTAGCGTTGAAACTGAGGCAGTGCTGGCATATAGGCTCGGGTGATCGGGGCTAAGCAGAACAGGCACAGGGGTGGCCGTCCTTGTGCGGTAGTTGGCTCCGCGAATCACACTTATGCTATGTACTCGGGAGGGTGTAGGGGACCACATACACCGACTACTAGTACTGATGTTAGTCGAAAAAATAAAGATTTTTCAGTAAAACGACGGCGTAGGGCTGACGGCTAATCTAACTTTTCTGCTTATGGATGCTGCACGAGCTAACGGTGGGGAAAGAATTGGAAGGCAGGCATCCAGGATCGCCTTTATACCGACCGTCCCCTGATGCCGGTCACCTGACATGGGGGCAGTCCTCGCCAGGAAATGCTAGCTAGAAATTTTTTCGTGGTCCTGCCGGCATCAGTCCTATATGTAATTACCTACTGCAAGAGCCCTCTCAAGTAAGATCTAGCCATTTTAAAGCAAATTAAAAGTTTAAGGCCCGGTCCCCAAGTGCACCATTAACAATCACTGTCTAGCAATTCAATGGTATAGCATAACAAGATATACTTTGAATTGCAACCGCATATATATATACTGTATATTGGCAAGGCAATATTTAAAAGATGCCCAATCCCAAAGGGTCTGGGCACCGTACAAATCAGATTAACAAACATAAATGAAATCCATAAATAACAAAAGAAAAGAACATTTAAACAATCAAATCCACAAGATAAAATTTATCACAAAAAGTAGGCTAAAACTAGGGGTGCCGAGAACTACGCCTATAAGATTAAAAGCTGAACCAGAAAAGGCCTGGGTGAATAGGAGGGCCTTAGGCGGGCTTGAATACCTCAAGGTTGGGGTCCCCTAACCTCAAGGGTAGCAATTCAGAGGATGGAGGCAGCAATGCTAAAGACACCATCGCCAGCCATTTTAGCCTTGTCCTGGGAATCGCCAGGGCCCCCCACAGGAGGAGTGGAGGGGTGGACCCAGAGAGCCGGTGCAAGAAGGTCTGACAGGTAACCAGGGTCCTGGCCGTGTAGGGAATTACAGGTGAGAAAACGACCTTAAAGAGGATCTTCCACCTGACAGCAGCCAGTGTAGATCACGAGTACCGTGTAATATGGCAAAATTTAGGCTGCCCAGTAAGTAACTGGGCAGCTGCTCTGCACCAGCTGCAGCCTGTGGAGAGATCCTCCCATGACCCTAGGTAGAGCGCATTATAATAGTCAAGCCTTGATGTAATTAAGGCATGCATCAAAGTGGGGAGGTCCAGAGGTGGCACAAGGGCTTTATCCTGGCAACATTTCTAAGATGGGAAAAACAGGAGGCGGACAGTGGAGGACACCTCGCCTCCATCGTCAAACCCTGTCCAGAATGATATAAAGATTTTGCACCTTAGAGGAGGACTTCAATGGAACAGATTCCAGAACAAGTCCAGCCTCTGATCCACAGGCCATCCTATCCGCGCTCTGTTCGACTCCACCACCAATACCTCCATCTTATCAGGGTTCAGTAGCAACCAGCTAGAGGCCATCCAGTCATTGATCTCGCAAGGCAGCTGTTTAGCACATCTACTCGTTGGATGTTCCTGGGGCAAAGGATAAGTATAGCTGGGTATCATCAGCATAGCAATGAAAACCCAAACCATACATCCTAATGATCCTCCCAGGGCAGCATTTACACTGCGAACAACACTGGGGTTAGGACCGAGCCCTGAGGTACTCCACAAGATAGGGGACTAGGAGTGGAGGAGAAATCCCCATCACAACCCGCTGCCTCCTGTTGGTTAAAAATGAGATAAACCAGCAGATGACAGTGCCAGTGAGTCCGCAAAGTTCCCTAAGGCGGTCAAGCAACACACAATGGTCCACAGTGTCAATGCTGAAAGAGATCGAGGAGAACAAGAATTGTCCTTTCCCTTGATCTCTAGCCCTGAGGACATCATTTGCACTCGAACAAGCGCGGTTTCTGTGCTATGCCTCACCCAAAACCCCGACTGGAACGGTTCATATAACTCATAGGTCACAAGGTGCTCCTCTAACAGAGGCACTACCTTCTCCACAATCTTCCCAAAAATGGAAGGTTAGAGATAGGATGGTAATTTGCCATAACCTCGGGTCCAAAGACAATTTTTAAGGAATGGTCTCACTAATGCCTCCTTCAAGGCATCGGAAAGACCCCCTCAGACAAGGAACACCGGACAATCAGGGCAAACACCAGGCCAACAGCGTCAATGCATCTAATCAAGAAGCAGCGTTGGCACGGGTCCGGTTCACAAAAAGTGTGCTTCAGATTGGTGCCACCTTAATGACCTCATTGCCTCCACTGGTCTAAACTCCCTCAGCCAGGTGGAGTGCACTCAGGTTGCCGAGGCGTCCACTGCCAGCCCTGGACTGGCTGACTGGAGGAACTCCTGCCCGATCACCGACACCCTGTCGAAGAAGAAAGTACAGTTACGAAGAACTTACCGTAACAGTAGATCTTCGAACAGCCTTGCAGCAGGTTACACCATTAGGACTGAAGCTGCAGGCGCCAGGGACCCGGAGACTTTCTAGCTAGCTATCTTCAGCGGGACCGCCCGACGCCGCCCGCTGACGCCAGGCGTGATAAGAGGGGGCGGTCCAGAATCCCCAGTTCTCCCGCCGCAGACTCCTGGCCAGAGGTTGCAATAGGGGGAGACCGAGGATCCACCGTCAGAAGGCAAAAGGAGTATGAAACCCTGAGTAGAGAGAGAGGAATTTCCCACAAGTGAAAACTGACTCTCGCCGCCCAGCCATGCGGAAAAGCAACATCCTGCTGTCTGATCATTCAGACTGGCTGGCTGAAATACTCACCATCCTTTCTTCCCTCACTCCTCCGTCCTAGAGGAGCAACTGCGGCGACAGACCTCCTCCAAGAGGGATACGGTAGAGTGAGAGTACCTGCTGCAAGAGCTGTTCTCGAAGATCTACTGTTACGATAAGTTCTTACGTAACTACTATCTTACTTGAGATACAGCTCTGCAGCAGGTTACACATTAGGACTGATTCCCCAAGCAGTAAAGCTTGACCCCATCACACCGGGAGGAGGAAAAAGGAAGAAGACCGAGGAGCGGCCACCCAACCTCGATTCACGACAGGAGGCTCTGCAGCATGGCCTGGCCAAACCAGCCCTTCGCCTAGAGGCGATATCCAGACTGTAATGCCTGATAAAGGTATGCACAGAGTTCCAAGTAGCTGCAGCGCAAATAGCTGAGGTTGAGACATTCTTGAGAGCTGCAAAAGAAGTGGCTACACCCCTAGTAGAATGGCCTCGGACGGAACCCGGGAGGGGCTTTTGTTGGATTGGTAGCAATGAGAGATGCATTGCACAAGCCAGCGGATAAGGATTGCTTAGACACTGGCCGACCTCTCATTCTCTGTCGAAGGACACAAAAGTTGCTCTGAAGCCCTAAAGGACTTAGTTCTATTGAGGTAATACCTCAGGCTGCGGTGAACATCAAGAGTATGGAGCAAACCTCTCCTCTATTGGAATAGTTCGGAAGTAGACCGGAAGGTCAATATCCTGATTTAAGGTCAGAGCTGAAACCACCTTAGGCAAAACTTCGGATTCGTCTCAGAGACACTCTGTCTCGGTGAAAACCAAATAAGCTCCTACACATCAGGGCATGAAGCTCAGAAAACCTTCTGGCTGAAGTAACTGCAACTAAAAACAACGCCTTCCAAGACAGAAAGCGAGCTCGTAATCCGCGGCTGGTTCAAAGGAGGGGCGTGAGTTGCTCCAAAACAAAAGGAGATCCCATGGAGGAATGGATCTTTAATAGGAGGCCTAAGGTGCAGCACCCTCTCAGGAACTCCCGAGCGTCCAGTTGAGCAATGGTGCGGTGGCCCACCGGCTGGTGATAGGCGAAATAGCACAAAGGTGTACTTTAATAGAGAGTGGGCTAACCCCGAGTGAAAAGGGAGAGGAGGTAGTCCAAGACTGCTTCCACAGGGCAACCTAAGAGGAGAAAGGTCACGAGCCCGTGACCAAAGACAGAATCTGCGCCATTTCATGGCGTAAGTAGCGTGCAGTAGTCGCTTTCTGGCTGCAGAGAGTACCTCTGCAACCTCCTGCGAGACCCGTGTGCGATGATGGCTACGCTCTAGGAGCCAAGCGTGCAGGTTCAAAGACCGCAGATCCGGATGTAATAACGAACCTTGCTCCTGAGACAGAAGGTGAGAACTGCGCGGCAGTGGGAGTGAGGTTCCCGAGACAGCTGCGCCAGCAATGGGAACCAGATTTGTCTGGCCAGAATGGGGCCACCAAAATCAAACGCCCGTTCCTCTGCAGTTTGAGCAGAACACTCTGGATCAACGGAAAGGAGGGAAGGCGGAGGAACCTGTTCTCCCAGGAGATGGACAACGTGCTCGCCAGAAAACTCCAGGCCCTGGATCTAGCGAGCAGAAATTGGGCAGTTTTGCGTTGGATGGGGATGCGAATAAGTCTAACTCTGGAGTTCCCCATCGAAGGAACAGATCCTCCAGCGACCTCCTGAAGAAGTTCCCACTCGTGGACTCTGGCCTGGGCGACTCAGGCCGTCAGCGATCGTGTTGTCCACGCGGGAGCGTGTACCGCGACTAGATTTGTGCCGTGTCCGACACTCCAATCCACACTCTCATGGCCTCCTTGCAAGGGGTAAGAGTGTGCGCCTCCTTGTTTGTTGAGGTAGTACATCACCGTGTTGTCCGCCTGAAGCAGGATGGTACAGGTGGGATTAAGGACTGGAAAGCCTGGAGAGCGTAGAGTACCGCTCCATCTCCATAACATTTATGTGCAGATGAACTTCCAGCGGACTCCATACGCCCTGAGACTTCACCCCATCCAGGTGAGCTCCCACCCAAGACCTGAAGCGTCCGTGGTGAGGGTAATCTCTGGGGACGGCGCTAAAGGGACGCCCTTGAAAGCGACCGAGGGCTAACCATTGCCAATCCTGAATCACTCATTTTGTGATTCTGACCGGGTGCTGCAGATGGTCTTGCCTCTGGTCCCACTCGCCTTGAGCATCCACTCGTGCTACGCGCATGTGGAGCGCAGAGAGGGACCGTGGGAATGGCTGCAGTCATGTGACCGAGCAAGCGAAGGACCAACCTGGCTGGAGCGGTCTGATTGGCTGATAGGTCCTCTATAATGGACCTGATGTTCCGCCCTGTCGCCTGGGAGGAAGGCCTCCCTGGACCGTGTCCAGCACTGGCCCTATGAACTGCAGGTTCTGCGGACAGTACCAAGACCGACTTCTCCTGGTTTATCAAAATCCCGAGTGATCCGAACAGGATCTGAGTGTCCTGGATCACTTGCAGAAGAGCCTCTCTGGAGGCGCCATGAGAAGCCAATCGTCGAGGTAATGGAACACATAGTGGCCCTTTCTCCTTAGAGCAGCTGCCACGACCGCCATGCACTTGGTGAAAACCCTTGAGCGGATGACAGTCCGAGGGAAGAGTCTGAATTGGTAATGGTGGCCTAAGAACTCGCGCAGGAACCTCTGATGTGCCTGAGCTATGGGGATGTGCAGGTAGGCATCCTGCCTGTCTAAGGACGCTAAATAGGCCTTGTTTTAGCATGGGAATGAGACCCGGAAGGGTCACCATGTGAAACCTTTTGTAGCGACCGACAGGTTGAGGTCGCTTAAGTCCAGAATTGGACGGAGGTCCCTGTCTTTTGGGAACCAGGAAGAAGTGAGAATATCCCTTCCTCTCTGGTCCCCTGGGACAGACTGAATAGCTCCTTGTCCAAGAGAGCAATCACCTCTTGCCAAATCAAGTCGCGGTGCTGACCCGAGTATCGGGAGAGCAGAGGAGGCCTTGAGGGTGGACGTTCTTGAATTCTAAAAAGTGGCCTTTGCTGACCAATTGAAGAACCCACCTGTCGGTGGTTATGCTTGCAACCCAATAGGAAGCAGGCAATGGCCCCGACCCGAGCGTCCCATTGATCCTGAGGCGGGGCCGGAAAGAGTCATGCTGTGGCGGCTGAGGGCCCGCCCGGCTGGGTAGCCTTGGAAGGACGTTGACCTCTGCCAACGGGCTGCTTCCCTAGGATCTCATGGAAGCCAGAGCCCCTATGCTGTGTGGTGGAGCAGGGGCTGTTGCCTCTGAGTCCGCCCAGAAAACGGCCTTGGCTCCTGAAAGGATCCAGGCCTCGGCGGTACATCGCCTGGACTGTCCAGACCGCCTTTCCAGCCTCTTGCAGTTTGGTAATTATCGTTCTGACGGATTACCAAACAACACCTCACCTTCAAGGTAGCATCCAAAATGTTCTTCTGGACGTCTGGGGTGAAACCAGAGACCACGAAGCCATGAGTGTCTCCGAGGCACACGCCTGAAGCAGCCGCCCTGGCTGACTAGTCCGCTAGAATCATACGGCTCTGAGTACCTGGGTTCCCACGTCTGAACCCGTCCGGAAGAGCTGAAGCATCTCCTCCTTCTGCTCACCTCCGCAGCTTCTCAGCCGCCTCCAGCCCCTGTTCCCACAGAGCATTCTGGAACTGAACCATGTGGGTGAGATAGTTCAGGGACCTGATAGCTAAGTCATGAAGCGTAAGTGCGCCTCCCAGAGCGTCCCAGCTGTTTGGATTCTGGGTCCGTGGCAGAGCACTTAAATGCTGTGGTCTCTGAGACCGATCATGAGAGGCAGTAATGACCAGGAGTCAGCCAGAGGTTGTTGAGATAGGTACTGGTCCCCCTTGAGGCCCTGTACAGTCTATCCGCCTTCTTCGCACCGCCGGGAGCGAATGAGACGCTTCCACACCGCCTTGGTGACGTCCACAAAAGTGTCCACCAAGGGTGGCACCACCACAGGCTTAGGGTCCTTCTGTCAAGATACTTTGACAGGCTGAGTCTTTCAGGGTCAAGTTCTCTGCTTCCCAACCCATATTCTCCTGGATATGTCTAAGGATATCCACGAAGGATGGATCGTCGGAGGAGACCTTGGAGTCTCACGTGGGTCCGGAGAGGGAAGCGAGACCGGAGATGGAGATCTGAGCCAGAAAATAAGAAGATCCCGTAGCCTCCGACACGGCGATCGACATCGTCTCCTGGATCTCTTGGGACTGGGCGACCGGAGGGGACGCGATCTGGATGGAGTCTCCTTCAGAATGCCTACCCTGGGAGGAGTCACAGGCTCCCTGGGGACGGAATGGCCAGCCAACCTCACAGGTGAAGGTGGGGCCGGGGCGAAACCACAGGAGGAGGAGGAGGTGGAGGAGGAAGGACTGGGGTACCACATCCTTCCTGATAGTAGACCACCAGTGAGTGAACAGGTCCTTTCTCGGCCAAGGACAGTCCCGAGCGTCGGCTCCGAGGGCCAGGGACGGACGCCAGGTCAGCGGCGGCACCACGGGACCTCGGGCGGTGGCGAGGGACCCCGGGAGACTCTCGTGGCGGGAGCGCCCGCCTGGACATCGGGCAAGGCGAATCCTCCTCGATGGGACTCCTGTCCGACCGGCGTCGGAGGCGCAGGAGCCCCAGCTCAGGCGTCGGGGCGCGGTCCCCACCAACGTCCGATGTGATGAAGAGGCGACGACGGCTCAGAGGAATGCTGGCGTACGACTGGCGGCTGCGCGGCCGCGGATCCACCGGCTTCCTCAGCGGGTGAGCTCTAAAGTCTTCCGGGGAAGAGGAGGCCGGGCGTCGGGGCCCGAGGGGCGGAGCCCGACTTGTGGTGGTGGTGATGGTTGCCCCCCGACTCGCCAAGGCCTTCTGGGCTGAAGAGGAAGATCAGCAGCCTGGCGGTGGAGGCCTGAGCAGGGTGTGCAGCGGGGCCCGCAGCCGGAGCGACGGGCGCCTGGCGCCAGCGGTCTGAGCGCAACCCGAGCTCCGGGACTCGGAGGCCCGAACCGGCGATCGGGCAGGATCCCTGACCTCTTCTTCTTCCACATGCCGGGCTCGAATCTTCCTTGAGGCCATCGTCAAGTTGTTCCTCTAAAAGAAAGGCTTGAAGGGCCTTCTGCCGGCGGATCCTGGTGCGGCTATTGAACCCCTGGCAGAGGAGCAGGCCTTGGTATCGTGGTCGGGCCTAGACACCTGGCCTACGCTGGAGTGCGGGTCCTTAAAAGGTATTTGCTTGCCTAAGCCACACTTGGAAGAATGCCCGGTCGGAGAGGACATCAGACGTTGATCTTGATAGAAGAAAGAAATCTTCCTCAGAAGAGTCGAAAAACTCAACATTTTTGAAAATTTTTGAAAACCACGCGACGCGTAGCAAGAACTTTACCGGAGGTCGGCATGCACTGTCGATGGCGGAAAGAACTGAGATTCTGGCGACCTCCCTCTTATACCACACCTGACGCCGGAGGCGGCCGACGCAGGGGCGTCCCCGCTGAAGATAGCTAGCTAGAAAAGTCTCGGGGTCCATGCCTGCCGGCTTCAGTCCTAATGGTGTAACCTGGGTTGCAAGAGCTGTATCTCAAGTAAGATCCGAGCAAACTCTTCGTATTCAGCACTAGAAAAAACTTCTTTGGCTGTAGACAGGCGGATGAAGTAGCCTCTCGACAGTCTGAAAAAGTACAGCTGGTCGGTTCTTCCGGCAGCAATCTCCTGGACAGGAACTCTGCCTTCTTATGGTTGATTGCCCCCTGGTATGCATTATAATGCATGTGCAGGGCCAGTATGTCCTCCTCTGGCCGGACTTCATTCAGCAGCGCTCCTAACCTCCAACCCTTTCTCTTCAACTCCTGAGGTCCCCAGCAAAACATGGGGACCTCAGGTAGAAATATTGAGTCATACACAGACAGGTGCCAGGAGTCAATGGCGCCAGATCGACCCCTATTATTGGAGCCTACCACGGCACCAATGCCTCCAACGCATGCATTACTCACACTAGATAGATCGCTGCCACCAAAAGCCTCCTGGGTCAATCCCCTAAGACGGCAGCTCATCATCTCTGTAGGAGGAAGGCATCCGGTGGGTGCCCTGAACATGAACTGCACCATGCAGTGATCGGACCATGCCACTCGATCAATCTTGATATCATTTATCTCAAGCCCCAGTGAGAACACCAGGTTCAATGTGTGCCGCCCTGGTGTGTCGTGGCAGAAACAGCTCAGACAGGCCCAGCGATGACATGGTCTTGAGGAGGTTATAACCAAGCCAAGAGGATTCCTTGTCGGCTCAAACATTGAAATCCCTCAGGCAATACATCTGGGGGCTTATAATGTTTCACCGACGATGAATTTGGCAACCTCCTGCAGGAAATCCCTTGCCGCCCGGGGTGGTAGATCAGGAGAATCCTGCAGCCTGTGCCCAGACCCCACAGACAGCCACACATGCAAAGAACCCGGGTTCTCACTGGGTGCACGTGAAGCCCAAGTCTGATCTAAAACAGATGGCTACCCACCTCCCCTACGTCCTCTCTGAGGCAGTGAACCACGGTATACCCAGAGGGAAGGCAGCCTCAAAACCGGGCCAGCATCGTCCCCATTCCAGGTCTCTCTCAGATGCAAGCCAGATCGACTGAGGAAATCAAGTCCGCAATAATTGCAGTCTTGTTCCTGACTGATCTGGCATTGCATAGCACTGCTCTCAGGGGACTGGTGGGCAAGACAGCCCTCGGGTTACCTGGCCACTTGGTCTGGTGGGCTCCCTAGAGACAGGCACCAAACACGCCTGACCTCTCTCTTGTGCCCATCGTAATCCAGGGCATCTTCTAGACCCGACAAACTGTATCCTGCCACCCCGCTGTGCACAGGCACCCCACCACCCAAGATCACCCCGCCCTCCAAATCCCCACCTCCCGCCAGTGTCTTGCTGTGATGTTAAAATCAGGAGGTTAGTGAAGGGCCGTAAATCACGCAATGAGATGCCCTGTACACTATACTGCCCCACCCCGGCCTCCCAGACAGCCCTGCCACATCACACTTGACAAAATCCTGACACACCACTTAATTTTATTCACACCACAGTTATACACTCATACAATTCCCTCCCACATACTCACCCCCAATGTAACAGTCAAGTAGAATACAGTTTCAGGACAGAGTTAATATGCAGAGCTCCCACCTCTGCAACTTTTGTCCTAAAATTTCCTCAACAGGCTTGGCTCTCACCCAGGTCAGTGCAGAAAAGGCAGTCACCAACTTTTTCAGCAGATAGATAATTTGCTTCCAAATAAATGACAGATCTCTCACCCCGACAGGCTCCACAATCGTCTGGTGTTCGCTCCAGCACCGTCCGACTTCCAGTAATCCCTCCTCAGCTGATACCACAGTCGGTCCGAAAACAATGACCTCTGCTCCACATCTGCTCGACTTCAACTCCACTCCTCAGCCAGCAGAGAACTCTAGGACACCTCCTCGACCAGCAAAACCCAGGGTACCTTCTAATGAAATGAATTTTTTTCTTTTCAAAGCAGCAATAGGAGTTCAACATGCAGAACCTCTATCCGAATTCTAGCTGATCCTTCTTCCCTAAAATGAAAAAGCTGGCTCCTCACAATACAATCACGTCCCCGTCCCCAACTAATCCTTATGCCCTATACCTCGCCACTAAAAACAAGTTCTAAAACTCAGGACCTAGAAGCAAGTCGATAACTGAATTAAATAAAATAGCAACTCTCTCCTAAAGGGTTTTAGGCACTTAAAGAAAGAAAAATGTTATGCTCCCTTTAGAGCCCATGCAGAAGGCAGCCCAGCATGGCCACCATCTTCCCTCAGAGCACCCTCTGTTAGAGGAGGAACACAGAAATGTAGTCCATCAGTCACTGGGTAGTGTTCCTGTTTCTGTTTCTGGAAGACCTACTCTTGTGTGCCCACAAGAAGACTACTGGCCACACCAAGCAGCCTTACAAAGGAAATCAGGAGGTTGGGGTTGAGCCATGTCATATATGCAACATACTAGTGCATGTATCGCTTTTAATAATAACATGGCTAAGTCTAAAATTCTTGTTCCAGCAAGGCCCTAGGGCATATGAACATACAAATCTGCCAGCAGAAACAGACCACCCAGCCTATCAATGTCTGCCCGAGTGTACAGCTAGTCCCTAGATTGCAACTGCCCCATCTGTCATTCCCATGATGGCCTCAGCCCCTCCACCCAGACCCTCCCTCGTGCTCTGTCCCACACCTTTTAAAACATCCTACTGTCTTACATGATACCACCCGCTGGTAGAGTTGCCCATTTAGGCACCACCCTCTCCGGTGAAGTAGTGCCTCCTCATCTCCCTCCTAAATCTTCCGCCTCCAATCTTAGTCTGTCCCCCTCATGTCCCTACCTTCCTCAGCTTAAACAACCCTTCAGTGCTAGCTTTATCCCTTCAAATACTTGAATGTTTCAGTCATATCCCCCCATCCTCCTTTCCTCCAGCGTGTACATATTCAGCTGATTCAGCCTGTCCTCATAGGCCTTGCCTCCATCCCCTGTAACATTTTTGTTGCCCTCCGTTGCATACCTTTCAGTAAATTAAAATCCCTCGTCAGATACGGCGCCAGTACTGCACACACAGTACTCCAAGTGCAGCCTGACCAAAGATCTGTAGAGGGGCAGGATCACCTCCCTATGTATGAACGAAAAACCCCTTGCGATACAGCCCAACATCCTGTTCGCCTTAGCTGCTGCTTTCCTGCACTGGGCGTTGTTCATGCTCCCTGTTACCAACACCCCTAGGTCCTTCTCTTCCTCAGTGAACCCCATCCTCACCCCTCCCAACTAGTAATCCCTCCTTGGGTTCTTTGCCCCAAAGCACATAACCCTGCACTTTTTAGCACTGAATCCCAGCTGCCACTTCTCCGACCACACCTCAAGTTTGGCTAGGTCCCTTGTAGTTGTTTCCATCCATCCTCTTCGTCCACCACTGCCCTCATTTGGTATCATCTGTGAACAGACTAACCCTGCTTCCAACTTTGTGTGCAATATCTGAGATAGAGAGCCCAAATAGTACTGGGCCCAGCACAGAGCCCCTGCGGCACACCGCTCGTCACCGGTCTAAGTGTCGACAGCCCCCTTCCCCACTACCACCTGTTGCAGCCTCCCTTGCAGCCAGTTCCTTATCCAGTTTGTCAGCTTGGCCCCCACCCCCTGCAGCAGTCAGCTCCCCCAGCCTCGTGATGAGGCACTGAATCGGAGTTGCCTTGCTGAAGTCCAAGCACAGGACATCTACAGCATGACCCATATCCAGCTCTCTTATTACCCAGTTGTAATATTCTATTAGATTGGTCTGACAAGTCCTCCCGAGACGAACCTGTGCTGCCGCCCATCCTGGAAGTCATTACCATCGAGAACGACACCAGCCTCCCTTCAGTATCGGCTCCATAAGCTCACCCACTATGGAAGTGAGACTGACAGGCCAATATTCCTGGCTCATCCCTAGGGCCACTCTTGTGTATGGGCACCACATGGGCCACCCTCCAGTCCTGATGCACCCATCCCTTGTCCAGGAAAGTGCTGAACAGGTCTCGCCAGCTGCTCAGCCAACACCTCCATCATCTTCCTCAGCACCCTGGGATGGATGCCATCAGACCTGGTGCCTGTCCACCCTTAATGCCCTCAGACCTCTAGTACTCTATTCCTCGATCATTCCATCCGTTATCTCCTTCCTCCCACCCCCACCCTCCCAGTCCATGGTGGTAGTGGTTCCGTATAAAAAACACAATGAATGTGAAGCTATGCAAGAAATAATCTCCAATGCCTGATCAACATGGTAGCCCAGGAACCGCCACAGGCACATATCTGGGTGCATATCCTCCTTGCCTGCAGATGACGGTGCACTTTCCATTAACCACAGCCCCCAGAATCCCAGATCTGTGCACAGACTGTAGCACTGAGGGGCGCAGAAGCAGGGCAGAAGATTGGTTATCCAATCGGATGCGCTATATCACAGCAGATGGAATACCCATATCCACAAAATGCAGTGGAGAAGGGGACTGTGGGTCCTCAGGGAACAAGATAAATATTTAGACATCAAAAAAAAATGGAGGCTATTGACTCCAACCCTTCATGCCAGCTCAGATGACTGTGAAATAGGTGTGTGTAGGGGAAGGGGAGACAAAGGATCCCTGGCTCCTGGCAACCAGTTGGAAGATGTAAATAAAGGCTGCTGCAGGCATTCCCTTATACAGGGTGCACCTTCTCTGCACCACAGAGATATGCAAGCAAACTGTATGGGCAGCCAATGTGCAGTTGTGGAAAGAGCGGTACTGGGTAAGGAGGGGTGTGCAACTCATCTGGCAGTTTCCATGAGTGCTTTGCATGTACAGAGGGACACTCCAGGGTGTAGTTTGTTATTTTAGGGGGCAAGTAACAAAAAGTCCTGATTTTACGCACATCTCAACAGTGAAGAGGACGGGTGGCCTGTGTAATGCAAACAAGTCAATCAGCATTAAATAATGCCCAAAAATGTTTAAGACTACAACTGAACAACTTCTGACTTGGGGGGACCAGGTCAAGTCAGAGGGCCCCCAGTTTTACTGCTGCTTGCTCTTGGCCCAAATCTTCCAGAGGCCAGAGTTGAAAAACTGACCCAAGATATGAGATTTGTTTGTATTCAGTTCTCGGCCTCGGAGTGGGACTTACCTGAAAAGCTGAAAATATTTAAGGAACTTACTTACCTTCCTTCTCAGCAGGAAAGGACCTCACCTCCACTTCAACTTAAATCAGTCTTGACCTAATTTTGCCCCCACCCCAACCTCTAGGTGGACAGCTCACTAGTCTCTCACCCCTCTGCTGCTTACATAACCCTTACAAGTCCAGCCCTGATGGGTGGATCCTGGACTCTTGAAACTTCTGCTCGAGCGAACACTCCCACCCTACAAGACAAGTCCCACCTTCTGAACCTCTCCTTCTCCCTCAGTGCTGTCCTCAAGTCTGTTAAAAAGCTAATGTTCTGCCTCTGTACAGGGGTGCCAGGGTGGAGGTGATCCCTCCTCATAAGGCAACTACAGGCCAATTTCAATCCTCCCACCTACAGTAACATTAAGCTCCAAGAGTCCATAGTGTACTCTTAGATCCCGACTTTGACTCCTCAAGTTTCCTCTTACCTTACCAGTCTGGCTTTAGTAGGAATCTCTTTACCATCTCTTCTGTGCTGTATGTAACTGATTCTATCCCTTCTGGGATGGATCAGGACATGTCAACAACCATATTCATCAAGCTAGCTGAAGCTGTCAAGTCATAGTCCCATCAGCTGCTCATGAACAATTTGAATTTTTCTGGCCTTTTAGCTCATGTGCTGTGGAAAGGTTCTGCTCATACCATAAACAATCAGTTCAGGTGGGTTGTGTCCTTCCTCCCTTTCCCATTCTAGCAGGGTTCCACAGGGCTCCATACTGGACCCATTACTTATTTCAGTCTGCCCAAATTACCTCCACACTGCCTGTGTCTGCTTACAGACAGATTTATGCTGTGCCATTCTGTTACTGAAATGCAGTGATTTCAAACTAAATCCAGGACAGGATCAGGGTCGAAATTAGCATACCCAGCCTGTTCCCAGTGCAAGTAGAAACAGGCTGGTGCATGTAGGTTTTCCTGGCTTGCACCATAGTGCATGTAGCTTATGTGAATTCAAATGGCTTTGGCTGCATTACCACGAGGGTGCCACAAGGCGCAGCACTGAAACAACAAGCTAATACTTTTTTTTTTTTTAAGGTCACGTGCAGTACAAGACTGCAGACGCCCATCTGAAGCACCCGGGGAGAGCAGCATCGACTGGAGTAAGTACAGGTTACAGCATGCCGGGCCGCGCATCGGAGCATGAACACCTGAGTGAGGAGGAGGTCCATGAGGCGGACGTGGCGGCGCCCGCAATCGGGAGGAGTTGGAGTGGGAAGAGCTGCAGTGAAAGTAGTCTGGCACCAGAATTATTAATCCCTTTGCTGCAGCAGTGATTGGTTGGGGTGTGGCATTGCAGAACAGAAGGGGTGGAACTTGGGGCTCTGAGGTGGGACTACGGGTATTTTTTTTTTAATTATGCCAATCGGGGTGGAGTTCTGGGCATGGGGTGGTGGGGAGATGGTCTCATCACAGAGACAGCGCTCAGACAGGAGGTGGGTCCTCCTCCTAGTGGCTTGACTGACTGACATACAGCAATGTTAACCTTATTGTACCACGTGAGTCTCTTCCAGTCACCCTCGTGGTACAATAAGATTCACATAGGCATGCACTGCATCAGTTAACTACGCAGTTTTGTGGAGTGTTTCAGTGAGAACAGTCGAAGCGGAAGCTCTGTGATCATCGTGAATCTTTGTTGTTCCTATACAGAACTTTAGTATATTAGCATTATCTAGGTAGGAAAACAGTTTAAAGTGGCATTAGTAGGGAAAAAGGTATAAATCGGAAGTTAATAGCGAAATAAATTGGGGGTTCACCCCACCCGAAGCAAGGGGATTTTGGCCTTTGCAGTCTTGTTTTCATATATTTAGCACTGCAGACTGCAGTATCTAGGCAGGAGAGAGGTTGTTAACACCAGGCAGCAATTTGAAAAAAAATAAAATATATATAAATCTGAAAAGTAATAGCAAAAGAAACTCCAGCAATCCAAGTGAGTGGATTTCTTCAGTTCTGGTTTGGTGTTTAGCATGGAACCAGTTCTATAAAAAAAAAAAGAGCTGTTGCTTTATTTTTTTCAGTGTAAGAAACTAAGGAGAAGTTAACTTTGTAGAGAATTTGTGTTTTTTACCACAACTGTGCCACATTTTTTATCCCTGTGCTGCCCTGCATCTAAATAAGTGGGGAAGGGGGCTTGGAAATCATTAAAAAATCAAATACCAGTGTGAGCTTGTGCTCTAAATAAACCTTTTAAGCAAAGGCTGCCAGTGACAGATTTGCTGCAGGCTAGGCTAGCGTGCAGCCCCTGCCCAAGCAAAGGGCAGTTGCTTGCTGTGGTTTTTTTTTTGATCTAATATAAAGAAAGTGTAAAGGACTTTAACAGTCTGCGTCTGCCTGTTCAGCTAGCAATAAGCTAGTACTGTGGGTTTCCATCGTCAATTTGCTTGTCTGATGTTCTGAATTACCCTAGTCCTCGCTCATTTATTTTGTGTGAAAAATAATTGGTCTGGTCTTTCAGACAACTGCTTTCTTTTTTATTTCTGGGGAACTTGCATGTGCCAGCCTTGCCCTGAGCCAGCTAACCTATATTTGTATGTGAGTGTGTCAGTGTGACTGTGACCAATGTTGTGTGAGTGATATCATCCGTCCGTCCAGTGTCTACTCTGTCATAATCAGAGAGTAAAATAAATCTCTGCATGCTGAGTAACAGTAGTTACAAATATATATACTACATAGAAACATAGATTTGGACAGCAGATAAGGACTACCTGGCTGCTTATTTACCTAGTCTACTCTACACACGCTATATATCTTTCTGTGTGTGTACACTGCGTGTGAAGCCAGTTACCTTTCAGAGGTCAGTCACACAGTAAATGTCTGTCAGCTCAGCCTTCACTGCTGTGGCAAGTATAATGCCTGTCTGTGAGTGACCTGTCACCTGTGAATGTGATGCCCATTGCCCATATATTAAAAAAAAAAAATTTGAATTTTGACAGCAAATAAAATCACTGCCTGTGGCTACGGCTACGCTTGACCTGGTTGGCTGCCTGGTTCACCTACCTAGTCTGCCCATTTGTGTGTGCGACTGTGTGGGTGTGAGACTCGAGAGCTTTGCTTCCCATTTATCTGGATTTGTATACATTAACAGCTAGTTGCTAGTACACTAGGCTGCCAGGCCTCTTCTTCAGTAATACTTTTGTCTGTGTGTCATTTGATAAAATTTAAGTGGAAAAAATGCCCCCCTGAACTAACCACCCATTCTACTGCCTAGTAGTCTAAATAGAGTGTGTAGCCGCCCCAGTCAGGCAGTCAGACAGTCCTCCCTCCTACTGTCCTGCTGTGAGTGTGTAAATACACGTCGACTCTCAGACAAGTAAAAGTTACTAAACCGAAATCTCTCTTTCTTCTTCTCTGTCTCTAGTTGTTTAGTAGTACAGACAGTTACCACCACCAATTTGGTGGGATAAATAAATCTAACTGGTGGTTCGCTGCTTCAGCTAGCTGCCCTTGCGACTAAGCTTATTCTTGGCTTGGCCTGGACCTAATTAATTTAACCTAATTTCCTGAGTTAATCTCAGATTAATACTGAATGTAATTTATTTGAACGCCTCACTCACCTGCCTGCTCCAAGGGATCCATCTATTCAGCAAATAAGTGATATTAAAAAATACACAGACACTTTTTGTCTCATAGCAGAGACCTTTTTATTGACATTTGTGTTACATAAGAAGACAAAGGAAAGCTCACTGCATTAAACGACCATGCCGCCCAAGAAAGTTTTACCCAAAGCAGTTAATACTCTTTTCACTACAAGTTCAGCAAAACAAGCGGTGAAATGCCTGCAGTTGCTACTGCTGCTGCAGCTGTTCCTGCTGTAGCTGATGCCCAGAACCAGATACAGTCCGAGTCTTGTGTATCTCAGTCTGGCAGTGGTGGCAGTGGCCAGTTTGAAGTCTCTCCGATTCTTGGTGCCAGTAGTGCAACAGCAGGCATTCCCAGTACTAGTACTTCCAATGTGAATGTGTCAGTAATGGAATCTAACTCCCTTGATAATGAGTATGCAGCATGCGTATCAGTCCTGCATTCCTGTCAGATTCTCCTCCTGGCCCCATTTCTGATCCCCAATCTGACTGTGCCCAAGTCCAGCAGAGCAGCTCAAGCTCAGTGCCTCCTCCTCAACCTTCTCTGCCTCCTACTGCACCACATGATGGTGGAGAGCCACCCTAAAAAGAAAAAACTTATAAATTTGTGGACTCTTGGACACAGAACCGTAAATGGCTTAAATACGATAGTGAACTGAACATCATGAAATGTGAATGGTGTGAATTATTTGATAAATCAGGAAAAATAATTCATTCAGGGATGGGTGTTCATCTTTAGAAAAGCAAACATTCGAATTTCATGAGTCATCAGATTTACATGAAGCATCCAGAAAAGCATTTTTGCCCACGGTATAACCCTGCAGAGCAGCCATTAATAAAGATTGTCCAAAAATGGAAGAAAAAGAATTTGAGCAAATGAGAGTTCTTTTTAGAACAACTTTTTCTTGGTAAAAAGCACCACCATTTACTGATCTAAAAGATGAAATAAATTTATTACGAGCGAGACGGGTGTCAGTCAGTGAAACCTACTGTAACGACAAACAAGCAAGAGTATTCACAGAATATATTTACAGAGATAAAATGGAAGATTTAATATCATTGGTGAAGTCTCAAGATTTCTTTTCCATTCTGTCAGATGGCTCAACAGACAAAAGTATTACTGAAGAGGAGGTAGTGTATGTCCGCATCTTGGAAAAGGGCATCCCTGTCACTAAATTTGTGGCACTAAAACCTCTAGACAAGGCAGATGCAGAAAGTATAACATTAACTTTAAAACATACAATGGAAAATGATCTCCAAATACAAGACTGGAAAAATAAATTAGTGGCTTGCTGCTTTGATGGGGCATCAGTCATGATGGGCAGTAAAACTGGAGTAACCACAAGACTGAAGGAGGAGGCTAAACTTTTTAAAAGTTGTGCACTGCTGTGCACACAGACTTGAGTTGGTCACTAAATATGTGATTAAGGGGACACCCTGTACTCTGCAGTGGAAGATTTGCTTTCCTTACTGCATGGCTTCTATAAGCACTCTGCTTTAAACTGGACTGGCTTGCAGGCTCGGGGAGGCACTGGGCATCCGGTACTGCGTCCTGTAAATACTGGAGGAACAAGGTGGCTGCCACATCACCAGCGTGCTTGTGAAAGTGTTGCAGACAAATTATCCAGCAATTGTTACACACCTGGATGATGTGTCAGTAAATGGCACAGGGGATAAAAGAGAAAGGCCACTGCAATCCTGAAGCAGATAAAATCGCGAAGATATTGTTGTTCTTCAATTCCTAGAATTCTATATAGCAGTCATGTCCAGACTAACGCTGACATTCCAGCAAAATAACTTAACAGTAGACTCAGTGCAAGCTAAAGTTCTTTCTCTCATGACAAAACTGAAGTCTCTCAGAGTTCAGAGACTATTGATTGCCTTGACACAGGAATCAATCTACGTGGATGGTAAGCTGCATTACAAAGGTGTGGAGCTTGGTTCTTCTGGTTCAGCAAGACGTAGTAGATCAGATCCTGATGAGGATGCAAACACTACGAAGAGCAGCATTGTGGCTATTGTGAAGAAAGTGCTACGCCACCCTAAATCAAATGGAGAATCGCTTCTCTGAATTTGTTAATGACCATTTCATTACGGAATGGGAATTTTCAACCTGTCTAACTGGCCTAACTCTGATTCCCTGGCAGAGTATGGAGACACAGAGTTAAGTCATTATTTTATCACTACAGTGACATTCTGGAACCAAAGGGTACAGTGCTGTTTCAGCAGTCTTGCAGTGGTCAGAACTGAAAGCATATGTCCAGACCCTAAATGCAGCTACCATCCACCTTTAGATTCCACTACTATGTGGGCTAGAGTTCTTTCTGAAGAAAGGGAGGACTTTAAGGACATTCTTTCACTGCTGAAAATATTTCTTCTCATTCCATCTTCTACTGCAGAATGTGAAAGGGTTTCTCATTAATGTCACGGATAAAACATGACTGGAGGGCAAACTTGAGACCAGAAACTGTGTCCGCTTTAATGGCAATTAGTTTGAGCAGTGACACAGTGTCCACATACTCGCCAGATAATGCCATAGCTAGGTGGTGGTCAGCAGGAATGAGAACAAGGAGATCTCAAACAGCACCTTATGGTGCCAGAAAAGATGAAAAGGCCTGGGAAAGTGATGACGACACTGATATGTTGTAGAATAGTATTACATATCGGCTTCATATGCAACAATTCCTGAATCAGTTATCTTTTTTTTTTTTTTTTTTAGTTTTTATCATTATGATCACCAGTGCAAGTAACCTGACCATGGTGCATGTAACTTTTGCCGCCACATGCACCTTGGTGCAGGTACCGAAAAGTTAATTTCTATCCCTGGACAGGATCAGGAGTCATGCATCAACAGCAGGTCTAACTTTCAGAAAATCTGTTTGGATCTAACACCTTTAAAACAGAATGCATTTTTTTATTTTATATCGGAAAGTTGATCCCTGTGCCCTGTCACATTCCATGTGTGATGTAAGATGTCAGCCATCATGGTGGACAAGACATACAGATTCTGGATCTGGATGAAAACCATGTCACAAGCTGAAGTGAGAGGGTGGGAGGGGCTATTCATGGGGCACTGGGATGGGAGTTCTATTTGGGCACCACCTGAGTTATAGGTACAGAATAATGTCCACTCAGACAAATATGGCATCTGTTGACAAAAAGTAAGCAAGAATAATATAACCAGAGAAAAGCTGTGCCACAAAACTAGTGTGCAGTGTATGAAGTGGACTGGCATGAGGCTGAAATGAAAATCATGCCCATAAAATTGCTAGCAAAATCTCCCTTGAGGACATGAAGGAATACTATGATTACCCCTGCAAAACTGATTTGCGTAATATATATGTAAGCATTAAGCTCACGATAAGGTGGCATTTAATGGTGGATTAATGCATGGTTGGGAGGGTTGTGTCATGCGTCACAGGCAGAGTGCCTACAACAGCCCAACCATGCATTAATCCACCATTAGATGCCACCTTCGAGTGGCTTAATGCGCTGTAACATGGCTAGCTTAAATTTAGTACTCTACAGTTACAATTAAATGCTGCATACATCAACACCAAGTTATTATATTGTTGACTACAACATTTTATGCTCTTCATCTGTGTACTTTTTACAATGTGCATCTATCTGCCTACTGACCCGGCGTGCGTTGAGAAACCACTATCTATTTATATTGCTACTGCTGTTTGTTTACGCCTACAACTGCTCTTTAAACCTATATCCCGCCACATCGAAGCGTCGATGATACCTTACTTTGCAACCTATGCTGCTCTTTGCTCGTTCTTTATTTTACATTTTGTCTTCAATAAAGCATTATGGGACCATAACTAATTTTTACATATCTGTGCTTTTAATTCCTCCTTCTTGCACTCATTCTCCGTGTACGACTCCACCTCCTTGCTCACACTGGTCCCAGAATTTGTCCTAAGTCACACCTGCATTATCTACACTCCGCTGCTTGGCTCCGTCCCTGGCCATCATCCCTCGCTCCTGATCGCTTTAGAACACCTCTGGCGAGCACCACGCTCCACATCTTTACTGCTTGTGCACTGGCGCCAACAGTGCTCCAGTGCTTGGCTCAAGCGCCTCCCGCTGGCAACACGGCATCTATCATGGATTAATGCCGTGTTGCTCTTTGTATCACCTGGACACCATTGGACCAATTGGGTTCTTTGTTTTGCGTCCTCTCATTTCTGCCATGTTACAAGAATA
Organism: Neoceratodus forsteri; assembly: GCA_016271365.2. Lineage (NCBI taxonomy): Eukaryota > Metazoa > Chordata > Ceratodontiformes > Ceratodontidae > Neoceratodus > Neoceratodus forsteri. The sequence continues at coordinate 1,481,171,966 of CM057456.1, forward strand.
AGTAACCACCCTCACCAATACTCCACAACCTGCCTAGAACATAGAGTACATCGTTTCTAATCAAAACCCTGTAACTGCAGACAACTACAACATCATCCACTGCAATAATGGTGAAAGAAATGAGCAAATAATCTCAGGGGCTGACTTATCTCTAAACAAAGACCACATGTATCTCAAGGTGCACTTCCCAGGAATCTAATACATGTATCCATCATCTTGTATTCCTGCCAGCATGTAGAACATCTAGATAGCAAAGACATTGTCTGGGGTAATGCAGAGAGCTTACAGGCCCAAATGTGTACCCAGAGGCTGAGAATTGTAGTTCACACAGGCTACCTAGTAGAGTACTTACTACTGACTGCCTGATTAGGATAGGGACCAGTCGCATCACACATCGACTAAAATTGAGTCCTCAGAACTTTGCGGCCCATAGAAGCAGGTTCAGGTGATGGCTTGCCTTTGACCCTGGCCTCCGCTCCTCATTGCTTCAACAGCTTCCGAGTTTGCAGGCTCCATCCAGGGGTGAGGACTTGGAGGATAAACACAGCCTCTGACCTAATAGCGGTCCAGCTAGTCTTAGAATGATGCCTCAGTTGGCTGTGTACACTGTGCATAGCCAGATAGCCACCCATGCCCTGGCTCTAAGAACAGAGGTTATCGAATGAATTAATCTCTGTTCACTGGTGTGGGAGGAGACTAAAAACATATACCCAATTAAACAGTTCTCCCATGGCCAGATCAAGCCTTTAGATGGCTGGGCAGTCGAACTTAGGGGCCCCAATGTATGTAGTGTTTATGAGAGGTCAAAATCCACAACCAATCAAGGAGGGGGGGAGGCGGAGCATGCCCCCTGAACATTTTGAAAACAAAGGTTGAAAATGGTGCATTTTGAGGGTTTCTCATATTTTCTGATTTTTTTCCTACTGTAAAAGTGACATTTTATACTGAAAATTACTTGTCACTGACTCAAATCATAAGTTGTATGTTTCCATATTCACTTATTTGGTAGTGCAAATTTGTATGTACTTTCAAGATCTGAATATGTAAACATACATTGGTTATTAGTACAGATATGGATAACCTATAGCTCCATGCCTACATACACAAAAAAAAACAATTTTGATAAATCACTTCCTACTTAGGTAGTACTGCTGCTTTAACTTCCTTGTGCTCCAAGTTGCACCTGGAAAAGAGCTTTGGCTAGTGTGCCTCTCCTGGATAAAATGTGTTTCCCTGTTCCTTTACATAGTAGTTTCAGCTAAGGACAATCAACTAGCAATACTGTCCACAATAAAGTTATGCTGTACCACATATTTGTTGCGTGTTCTTTTTCATAAAAAGGAAAATAGTCACTAGTCTTATGTTGCCCCCTTGTCACCCCATTCCTTTTTCAGTGTGATTCCTTAGTATCTAGTAGCCACCCTTCCCTGCTCCCTCACCCACCCACTCCTGATCAATGTGCAGCCTGGTCCTCATATTGTCCCCACCCTCACCTCCCCAACCCCTATATCACTACTGCAATCCCCTGATTTCCACTGGCAAGTCCTGCCCCCCAGACAGCCATTAGCACAGCACAGTCCTCTGCTCACCTTGTAGACTGACTACCATCCGAATCCTTCATAATGGTGAAATATTTTCTTAGTGCATGTATTTCATAAATGCACTATTATATGGTCACATTTTCATAACAACACACAGTGACCTGGTATTTCATAAAGCACATTACGCTTATTTTATTTAAGTCTTTGGTAACCGGTAAGGCCCACTGGCACAACTGCCTGTTTTCAGGGGCGACCTGGGAGCACTGGGCAGTTAAGTGACTTGCTCAGAGTCACACAGTATGCAAGTGGAGGTTGTCAGAATCAAACCCAGGTCTCATCTGCTAGATGTATCAAGCCTCGTTCACAGCTCATTACTCTAACCTCTAGGCTATACTGCCAACCCGATAAAGGATTACACTGTCATACGACAAGCAGAACTGTTTGTGTTTGTGTTTTTCTGTGCTGGTCACATCTGGGAAAATTGGACTTGTCAATGGAAGCCAGGGGACTGACTGGGAGGGACAGGGATGTAAAGGTAGCTGTAAGGGTGGGTGCAATATGAGACAAAAACATAACAGTTTTTCAATCGTGGTGGAGGAAGGGAGCACTAAACACCTGGGAATAAGTTCAAAATGGATAGGATGAAGGGGAAACTAGTCACAGTGGAATGTACTGTATCACACACAGTCTGGGATGGGCAGAGGAGGAGGGGTCATTTATCGTTAGACACAACACAAGAGAATCAATTGAAAGGGCATGGGGTGAGGTAGGGGACGGGACAAGCCAATAATAACTGACAAGTTATTTTTGAAAACATCATTTTTTTTTTGCTTACATTGAATGGTGGTGATTGGTGAATAAAGAATAAATTCAATAACTGACTGTTTATTCAGGCTGATTAAAATACCGAGCGAAGATGATGATCACTGAGAGGCACGCAAGACAGTGCCAAGAGGCTGCACAGTCAGACCAGCAGCCGCAGTCCCACTCTACTAATTCAGCCAGGTCGAGTCCAGTAACCCACTGTCCCACTCTGAACTCCAGCAGCTAAATATGCAGGTCAGGCCATCCCATGCAGTCTGCCTTTCTTTTCAACAGACAGGGTGACACTACCATCATGATCATTCTTCATTCATGCTGTTTTCATATTTTAATCAATTAAATAAAATCAAAATGTGACCAGAAGCAGAGCAGACTGTGGTAAGAGAGACTAGTGCACTGTCAGTCATTCAGTCAAGCCTGCAGCCTGGCACCACAGTAGTCCCAGAACAAATACTGGTTTCTAGGGCTGGGTGTGAGAATTTAATTTTAATTAAAACTGATTCATTACATTTTTAATTTTAGCAGCAGTCCAGGTATAGCAGAGGCATTAGAGATGGAGAAGAGAAGAGTAGACCCTACAACAAAGTATCGGGTCTGTGCTGTGCCTTCTTTGATTTCAATCTCAGTGGCAGTTAAACTGCATGCATGTGCCATTTGTTGTTAGGTCTGCTGCTCTCCAAGCCAAATCAAGGTATCTTAATTTTATTTTAATCACTGCAGACACACTGGGCAAAGCTGCTCACTGCATACATGGTAAGAGCTGTCAGCTGAGCAGTCTGTTTGACTTACTTCCTATTGTTCAGCTCAGACTAACTACCCAAATGGCAACTGCACACTCTGCACTGCTTTGACAGCTGACACTCAGCTCAGACTAACTACCCAAATGGCAACTGCACACTTGCACTGCTTTGACAGCTGACACTCAGCTCAGCAGCTGCCCAGCCTGACATTAAGCAGCAGCCTAGATGTTTTTAAATTAAATAAATGATTTATTTAAATCAAAATCAGTGTAGCAGGCTAAGTTGTATATTTGCCACTGGGAAGCCTTTGGATGGTAAACAAGAGACTGGGAAGGAGTATGGAACAACATGCAGCTTGGGAAGGAACTACTCAGCAGACTGTGCTGCAGTCAAGGTCAACTGGCCAGTCACTGACTGCACCGCCAACACACCACACCACACGCCGGCCGAGTCAGCCATCAGCTCGCTTAGTCATCAAGTCGCCAGGAGAGTGAGGACTCAGCTCAAGACTTGACTGACACCCACCTGCCCTTACCACAGTCTCCAGTCCCAACACTACAGCAGGCTGCCTCACAAAAGAATGAAAATATTTTATTAAAAATGAATTTCTGCAAGGCTGCTGGTCCGAGCAGACTCAGAGAGGCAGAGATGAGACCCTGAGAATCAGAGCTTCTGCCTGCTGATGCAAAGTCCAGCCCACCACACACCAACCTGTGGCCCACTGCCTGCTGCCCATCTGTGCCATTTCTTCAGCTGCTGCTCGACACCACACCACCTGCTCAAATTTTATTCAGTAATTGTCTGGTGTCTACTAAGGTGCCACTGGCTTCCTGCTATATTCCCCTGCCCTGCCTTCCTTTCTAACCTGGCTAAGCCTGTGTGCAGGGATTAAATTAAAAATTCAAAGCAGGAGGAGCAAGTGAGTGGCTTTCCAATCTGTCTCCAACTCTCCACCACACAGTCTCGGAACGCTCTGAGATGGGGGCGGCTCAGAGTCCAGACATGCGCATTCGGGCGAACATCACCCATTCCCTATCAGCAGAATCAGTGACCATATGACATTCCAAAGGTCCACCCCAATTCTCACCCCGCAGACAGCTAGCTGAGCGGGTATGGTTTTTTTTCACTCAAAGTTTTACAGCAGTCAGGAAGGACTTGGAACTCAAGACAGTTGCGCTTTGGGAGCTATGAGCAACGCAAGTAGTGCACAGGTGGCAGGAGAACTGGGGGCCCTTTGGTGGGGGCCTGGTCCTGGGGCATTTGACCCCTATTAATCCAGGCCTGTCCAATATCTAGGACGGAGTGAGGAAAGTAATGGACTAGCAGTCTTCTGTACTGGACCAGATAGGTAACAGCCAGACTGACTAGCTAGCGTGTTGGGTCATGCTATGACCATACAAGTTGCATGGTCCTGCATGTTGGACCAGTCAGTTCAGATTGTACGAGTCTGAACCAGTGAAATTCCTAATCCTCAACATTTTCCCATATTTGAATGTCTGTAATCAACATTTTAGCCAAGGAACAAAAAGCAAAAGCTTAGCCAAGGACTCCTTACCTCTGGCCCAGGCTCCTTCCTTTACACTCGGGCACTTTTGGCATATAGGCTGTACCGCAGCAGACAAATTTGGCTCTCTCGCTATGGCTCCCAGCCAGTTGACCCTTCTGCTCTGGCTCTCCCTCTGAATCCTCCCAAGCTGAGACCCAGGCTAAGACTCCCCACAGCGGTCTAAAGTTGTCTTCCTTCCCTCCTCCTCCCATCCAGTGCCTGCGGGTCTTTCTCATCTTCTTGTGGCCTGCCATTCTGGCCTGGAGGAGTCGGCCAGACAGGCAAACCAAGCCAGCAGCACAACATGACTCTCCGACTCCTCTCTCCTCGGCAGTAGTTTATTCCCCAGGGCTTGTCAGTGGTGTGTATTCGGCAGCTGGCGGGCCTCTCGGTGGGGACCGGAGGGGAGAAAATGTGTTATCCGATCGGATGGCTGGAAAACGACAACCCAAGAGAATTTCTTTTCTCAGGTGAACGGCAGCAACGTTGAATCAGTGGTGGAATCGGTGCTGGACCAACCAGTCTAGTCTGAAGCGACCTGGTGACCACGATCGGCAAAAATGGTGCGAATGTTAGTTCATGCAGGCATGCGGCGACTCACTGTGGCACTGGCTGTAGTGCTCTCTGATTGCCGTAAAAGCGTACACTGCAGCCAATCGGAAATGGGATCTTTGGAACAATCGTCAGGATGGGAGTCAGATTTTAAAATCTATACAACAGTTAGCTCTCCCCGCCTCATCTCCCATTCCAGTCAGCCAGGTCCGGGGAGGAGCGAAGTGGGCAGAATGAAATAAATGTCCAGTCTCTTTGCTCAGGAGAGGCAGCTTGCCCCCAAACACATAATCTACGCCACTGGGACACTCTACAGCCACATAAGCCCTCTCTGAACTCTAATGTCTCTTTGTGGATCAGGCCCTTAGAATATATACTGTTCCATGTGCAGACTCTTTGTGTCATGTGTAGAGATGAGCAAGGTTAGCTAAATTCACTCAGTGAATTGATCTCTGAATTTAGAGCAATTCACAAAGTGCGAATTCTGCCCATGAAATTGCAGAATTTCACCCACAAATAGTATAATTCTGCCCAAAATTCAACAGTTTGCGTAGGAAACTTCAGCGATTTTGGGCAAAGTCGAAGATGCCGAGGGTAGGGAAAACTCTGCAAACTCCCCTGATGTGAATTTCGCCACTTCATGGCAACTTCACCAGCAAGTTAAAACTTCGCTCATCTCTCACGCAGCAAACATCTGACTTCAGGCTGCTTTAAGCACAAACATTTTTTCCAACTTCTGGTTATGCAGTTCCCTATGTAATTAAATATCAAGACTAGATTCACCAAAAGTAAGTAACATTACTAACAGGAAAGTATCAACAACTGTATTAGTCAAACTATTCCTAAACTTTGACAAGACTATATTAAAGCAATTTATAAACGGGTCTCATGTTTTCTGCATCCTGATTGGCTGACTGGCACTTCTAGCCATGTCCTTATCCGGTATATTGTGCCAACGGCATCTCTTCAGCCACGCAGGACGTATCTCAAAAGAAATCACTGTGCCTCACTCTGCCAGTTGAACCTTCCTGCCCGAGCTGCACACAACAGTCGCTACCTGCTCGCTTGCTGAACCTTTCTACCGAGCTGAACAGTCACTACCCCCCACCACACACATGCGAACTGCAGAGCATTATGTTTTCAAGTCAAAATATGCTGCAAAAGAAAACTCTGTCCTGTGGTTCTCCCATAAAAGCCAAAGAAATTAAAGCAAATGACACCACGTGTTTGCCAAGACCCAAGTTCCAAGTAGAAGTCCAAACCCGCTCCTCTGCTTGCTGTCTTACACGCTTTTAAGTAAAATATTTATTTTAAAACTTAAAAGATTTTAGTCATTATGTAGAGCAATGGCCCGATCTAGAAACCGCTATTTACAAGCAGTAGTACGGCACTTGCAAAGGGACACGCCGGTCTTAATAAAGGGTAGGGACACCGCTCTTAAGAAACACCCACTCTGCTCGGTAGCAGAGACGCACTTAATTAAAGTGGGTATGTGCCAGTCAAATACAGTGTGAGGGCAGATGAAGGAACAACCTGACCAGTATCTGGTATGATTGTGTGTGTGTGTGTGTGTGGGGGCAGCACCCTGTACTGGCCATCAACAATTACCAATAGGGGGACTAATTTTACTGTTTCAGCATTAAACCATAGTGTTTTTTTTTTGTTTTTTACATTTTATTTCTACGTTTTGCTTTTTTTGCATATTGTTTATCGCCTCTGTCCAACCGCCTCTCCTTCAGGCCTTCTGCCAAGGACTCACCCCACTTTTACTCCATTCCAAACCCACCCCGATGCCAGCTTCCTCCCTGATCCCAGATCGTAATCACCAGGGAAGCCCGACATAACCTCGTCGACGGGTCCCTCCTTCCGAGGGAAATTGCCTTCAGGCATTCTTGCTTCGGCCCTGATGCTGCTGGGATCGGATTCTCCTGGCTTCGGTGGTTTCATGCAGGCAGGGATCCAGGCGCCATCATCCGTCACTGGATGCCATTTTCCACTTTTTCTGGTTTTCCCAGTCCGCCGCTTCTTGTAGTGCCCTTGGTCTCCACTGGGGGCCGCTACAGAGCAAGGCATGGCCTAACCCACCCCGGGAGGAGAGCAGTCCTTAGGGACGCTCGATCCTCTCCCCGCCCCTGTCGAAACCAGCGACCAGAGTCCGCTCTCCGAACCTGGGTCACAGGTGGCTTGAGGTAAGGCGCCTCAGCCTCTACGCCACCGGCCGTATAGCTTTTTTTTTTTTTTTGATTCTTAAATAGTTACCTTGCAGGACCCATTTTATAAGTGCAAGCAAGATAGCCTGAGGGTGGTTATCTCCTGATAAGAGTATGCCCAGGTGCATAAGGCACTCCTGCCAAGTGCCTCGCGGCCTTATAACAAATCTGGGCATGCTCTATCAGGAGATAACCCACACCCTGTTGTGCGTTATTGCTTGCACATCTATGGGAATACACAAGAGCTCAGCACTCCACTACCAGCTTGTCTCACGTGTGCCTCAGCAGCTAAATAACCACACTCCAGATTTATTTATTTTTTAAATCAGACAAATAACCTCTGTGCGCAAACACTGAGGCAAGGGTTACCCTAAACGGCATTTGGCTGGGAAGTCAAGTTTCAAGAAAATATAAAATCACACATGCCACACAATGCAAAGCATCATGGGATGCATATGCAAATCAACACAGAATGTTATGCTGGTTCAACTTTAAGCAGAATTGCATGGTGCCGAAAGGCCTCTCACACAGTCTGCAAAGGGTGCTAACAGATGACCAGGCCAGCGTTTAGATCCTACCAGGACTCATCAGTATGTCGTCTATTTGACACCCAGTGGAATGAACCAGCTACCCAAGGCGGTCTGTCTGGGTTATGTTGTAGTGAACCCATTAAAATAAAAAATATTTAAAGACAAAGAACCTCTGTGTGCAAACACTGAGGCAAGGGATACTCTGGGCAGGCAGAGCTGGTTACCACAGTAGGCGAGAAAAGAAATACAATTAAAAAAAAAAAACTCAAAGGCACTGGCCTTGATCAATGCTTACAGAGCCACAGGACCAAACAAGAATGGACCTCAGTGGAAGCTGCTGCTGAAGACTGTCTCAACTAGAACCATAAGATCTTCCTCTCTTACACTGGAATTTGACAGCCAAGGTCAGGTATAGCCTCCTTGAACTGTACAGGGTCTTAAGAATCCACCTTCCTCGCTTGGAGAAGGATGGAGGTCAAGGCATGGACCCATGCTGCTTTGAGAGAATGACCTGGATCAGACCAACAATTTGGTTGATTAGAGTCCAATCCACCCAGCAAGGCAGCAACCGTATGAATAGAAACATACAGGTGTCTAGAAACAGGACCCCTAGGCTACTGTACTAGGAAGGAAGGTTGCTGATCACATCAAAGCAGTTTATGACTTATTGCCAAATGTAAACAAGCAAACCCTATTATTGGTTTACACCTAGTCCTTAGGATTTAACAGTAATCTGCTTGAGTGTATTAAGCTGGTACAGCAGAAGGCTAGTTTATTACTGCTTGTGGAAGAATTTGCAATGAGTGGATTAAAAAAAAATAAATAAACAACTAAACTTCATTCACAGCTCTGTTCTTTCCTCCCAACTCTGTTTATCCCCCATGGCTTACCAGTCGCAACAACTTTCCTCTACCGCCACATCCTTGGAGCTCCTCTTTCTCTAATCTCTGCCCTGAGACCTCAGGGACCCTCAACACACTGTTGCATTACCCTTCATTTGCGCCCCCAAAAGTGGTGGTCATGCCTTCCACTTCTTGACAGCTTCCCCGCAATCCATCTGCCCATGGTGGAGATCCTTCCAAGGCCTTTCTGAAGGGCCCAAGGTGGAACTCAAGCAGAGGCAGCAAGCAGGCAAGGCAACAAAACTAGTGGTCAATTTTTCTCCTTTTCATCACACCCACAGAGCATGCCATACGTCATAGGTGTCAGCATGCCCAACGATGGACTTGCACTCTGCTCCTCCCAACGGTACCATAGGCTCCTCAGACTCACAGCCACCTGTGATCACCCAGGTGGTGAGCAGGTCTGCACATTGGTGGCTGTTCCAATAAAGATCCTGTCCCATGCAGCTGTTCCAATAAAGATCCTGTCCCATGCAGCTGTTCCAATAAAGATCCTGTCCCATGCAGCTGACATCTACTTATGCTTAAACACCGCAGAGAATGATAGGGAGGCATTTAAGATGCTGGATCACTATCATGAGGCTTCGGGTGTGCAGGTCAACTTACAGAAATGTAAAGGTGTGCACTTAGAGCTGACACAGATAAGCTATTAGTACTGTTAGAGAGTAAATACCTGTCACTATACACAGGTGTCTGTACTAGGCATCTCTTCTGGGATGGCTGACATGGTCAACTCTAAGTGGGAGACATGCCTGGATACAGCTCAAAGAAAGTTAATTGCGGAAGGTAAGATCATCACAAAATAGAAGTTTTTTTTTTTTTTTTGGTTAAGACCATCCTGCTATCATGCTTTCTGTACCTGAACTATGTGTCCTCCTACCCCACCTGATGGAAGCCAGGCTTTATAGCATATTCTTTCAAGCAATATGGAGGAGCCATTTGAACCTGGTGAAGACAGATATACAGTACCTAAGCGCTATCTCAAAGAGGTTTGGGAATGGTAAACTCTGTAGTTTTCTTTTTATCTCACTATTTTTAAAGGCCAATTTAGATACGGATCTGGTAAACAGAAAGAAGTGTTGGTCATTAGTAACGGAATGGTTGTAACCTCATATTGCAGCTTTGAAAATGGGAAAGATGAAAGTCCACGAGAGGGACCTCCCATCAGCTACCGTATGAGAAAATGTTTTTGTAAAACTTTATTTACCATTTTGCAAAGTACATATCCATTATTCAACAGAAGTTTGATACTCTATTCCATTTATCAAATTAATCACATCAATCTAACCTTACAGAAGTTAGGATATCATTCTTGTACATTCAGATGTCCCCAGCCTTCTAAGAGTAAGAGGTAACAGGTTTATGTAACTATATGGTATCATATACATAACTGCATACACTATACATACATATATATACACACACATATATATATATATATATATATATATATATATTATATTCAAGAGACTAGAATGTACAAGTAAATAAGATTCCCAAAAGGTTAGGTATGCATTTAAAGGCCCCAATGTGGTCCCTATCCACCCAAACAACTAATTCTATTTCACAGCTTTAGTCTTAGTCTTATCTATTCCTCCCTGGTAATTAAAACATAGGAACCAGTGCTGCAGAAAATAAGACAATGGAAGGTGACCTATGACTCCGTGGTGTCCAAATATATTCTAGCTTTATGTATTTTTTGTACTGTTGCTTCCCGCTTTGTCCGAGGATAAGGAAAAATGCAACACTTGCAATTTTCAAAGACCCTTGTATACCATGCTATTAGTGGGAGTCGGGACTTGCAGTGGCTATGCTGCCACAACAGGCTGGCAGTTCAGGGCTCTTACAAACAAAGCTTTGCACAAGTATTGTCCGAGGACTCCTGTGTGAGACTACTTGAAAACAGCAGCATCCTTTTTAACTGCACTATGCTCAGCATTTTGGGGCTTTAGCTGGTGCAGAGGAAACTGCTTATTGGAACTCACTTACCAATAAAGAACTAGAATTGGAATATATGGATCAGGATGCAGAGGGGCTACCATGAAGTACTTTAAGGGTAATGTTTACAATTATCAAGTACTACCTATGGCAAGGTAGATGCAGGCTTGCAGTAAGGCAGAAGATATACACCCCACAGGAAGTCCTTAACATGATTGCTTCCTCTAGGTTTCAAATCCATGCATTTTAATCTCAAACCCATATGGCAGGATGGTTCACTGGGGCATGGAAATAGTCTGACTGGCTGCAGCACTGGTGAGCACCAACTAACAGTATCAAATTTGTGATTATACTACATTAAAGTGGTACTGTATACAGTATATGATTTTTCTTTCTAGAGTTGGGGAATTGAGGTCATCTATACCTCCTGTTATTTATTTTTACTTTTTGTGAATTACTAGTTCGTTTTGTTAACTCATTTTGAATTTATGACTCTGCAACATATGGTGTTTCTTTTCCTGTTGTCTTCTGTATTTTCTTCTAAATAAAATTCAGCTGCTCTTCTTCAATAAGTGCCGTGGATCTTTACTTCCACCAGGACACTGACCAGAGATGAGCAGAAGGGATCTCGGTGTAATGACTTAACCAAAGGACAGCATCTCACCAGTGCAGCACCCCCTATGACTGCACTACAATGTCTAACTACGGTGTTACCCCGAGTACCTAGTGTGGTGTGACAGGCCTAATAAGGTCCTTTGGGGTAAAGCTGCAGTCATTGGTCTGGCTTTGACATATGACGGACAGCTAGCAGGGCAGTTATGCCAGCTTCTGCTTTTGGATAAGCCACACTGCTCATCTGGTGTGACATCTGCCGCAGTCCATCTCAGGTTTCAGCTGCCGGGCTAGGTGCTGGGAGTGTGGTGGCTTCAGCTGAGTGAGGGGCTGTCTAAGAACAGCAGCTTTAGCTGCAGCAGTACATTCCCATTTGTGAAGTGGAGCAGTTGTGACAGCCTGCAAGCTGGATGACAGTTTAGTAATAAAAGGTATGTGAAGCTGAAATGGCCTATTGTAGGCTTTGAATTATTGCTAAACAGCAACAGTTTCTGAGATCTTCACTGGTGGTAGTTTCTGTAGATTATGTAGCTCCACTGGAGGCTGCCGCAGTGGGGGGCAGCGAAGAGGTAGAGTACTGCCTAAAACTAGTATTAGTTTTAAAAGCAGTCAGCTATTGCTTTCATATCTAAGATACTTTTTTTTCTTTTCCTGATGTAAGAAGATGTGATATGTGGAACAGTACTCTGCATGGCAGCTGACATATTTATTTATTTATTTCGTTTTTGTTAACCAGGTGGCAATAGTCAAGCACTGCCTGGTTTCGCACTACCGGGAGAGTTACACAGGCAGGTACATACAGGATGAGATTACACACAACAGCAAGCAGTTGTACCAACAGGAAAAATATACCTTAAACATGAAGGATCTTACGGGGAAAGGAACAGTACTGCGTGTGGTAACCTGAACATACATCAGCACTGAGAGAATTTAAAGCACGACATTAATAAATGTAAACATGATAAGTACATTAAAGAGACTGCGCAAGTTCAAGAACATGCACAGCGAGCCAAGCTGAGGAGATATTCATGGTATGAGGACGCAAAACTAGGCACGGAGGACAGTAGCGTATATCAGATGATATGGAGTTCCAAAGGTTAGGAGATGCACAGGTGAAGGACGGCCTCCCAATATAGGTTCTAATCTTGGGGACAGACAAAGGTGCATTTTCACAGGACCTATTTACAGGTTTAAGTAGTGGCAAGGGATTTGGGCAGCTTGTTGTTTAGCATTATGAAGATAACAGTGCAAAGCTATATTCCCTAAGGAGGACAAGGGGTAGCCAGCTTAGTATGTCGTCTAATGAACAGTGAGTGATTGTGATAAGGAGCGGTGGGGGTTTGCTGCGAGCAACAAATATTGTTTTACGAACATCCCACTTCTAGAGTAGTGTTAGAGGCAGACAAGAAACAGAGGCACTGTATGTGAGCTTAGGAGGAGCATTCTTGGGCAATGGCATGGCAAGCTTGTGATGCGAGGTTATGGCTCACTTTACAGGAGATGGCCAGTATGGAGTTTATTGATTTGCATGTGCTAGAGACATGGAAAGAGTAGTCCAGTGAAGGGTCGAGAGGGACTCCAAGGTGGGTGAAAGTGGAGACTGATGTCAGTAGATAGGACAGTAGTCTCTATGCCAAGGACAGACTACACTTGAGTGAGGAGGGAAAGAAAGTGTTGAAACAGAGGATGGAGGAGTACAGAGGAAGTTGGGAATTTAAACTAGGAGTGAGGGGTGGTAGTTGGGGAAGAGATATGTAGAGACCACAGGTTGGGAAACCATATGAGCTTACCCCCATAACAGTGACAAAGGACAAATGGCAAGTACTGTTGGTGATGCTAGGAAAGGAGGGCAGGATGGGGGAGGTGGAAGGTGGTTACCCTTAATGCTAGGAGCCTTGGGAGGAAAACTGCAGAGTTACAGGTTCTCATGGCAGAGGAGAGGTGGACATTGCAGTCATCACGGAAACATGGGCCACCCAATACAATGATTGGGACCTCTCTGTACCAGGGTACAGATTATTTCAGAGGGACAGAGTGATTGGGAAACGAGGGGGTGGCACTATATGTGAAGGAAGGACTGAAGTGTGTAAGGAGGAATGGGAGGAGGGTTGTAATGAGTCACTTTGGATGTAAATCCAGGATTCCAAGAATAGGATTCTTAGAATGGGAGTGTGAAACATCTCAGACGGAGGAGTTAGACAGGGAACTAGCAGGACAGATCAGGAGGACCCAAGAGAAGGGGCAGTGTGGTGACTGTGGGACTTCAGCATGCCAGGAGTGGACTGGAGCACCCCAACAACCAGGAACAGAAGGGAGCAGGTACTGCTGGATGCCTTCCAGGACAGCTTCCTGCTGAAATGGTCAGTGAACCAACCAGGTTAGGAAATACCCTTGACCTTGTGCTGGCAAATGGGGACTTTGTGAGATAACTTACAGTGGAGGAACCGCTGTCAGGGAGTGACCACCACTCAGTATGGCTCACATTGGATATGGGCAAGAAAGGAGTGGAATCTGGCACAATAGTGCTGGACTTCAGGAGGGCCAACTTTGGGAGGATGGGGAAGTGGTAAAAGGTACCTGGCCAGAATTCAATCTAGTATGGACACTAACCAGAGGTGGAGCTCATAAAGCTGGGGATAGTGGAGGCAACCAAATCTTGCTGCAAAGCCCAGAGCAAGAAGGCTAGGCTAAGAAACCGATCTGGTTGGAGCAAAGAGGTCATGGAAAAGGTAAGGAGGAAAAGAGCTGTTTTTAGGGAAGTACAAGAAAACAGGGAGGCGGGAGGACAGGGAGGAGTACTTGACAGAATCGAAGGAGGTGACAAGGGGTAAGGGGAGCCAAAGCATCTACGGAACTCAGGCTGGCACAAGGCATTAAGAAGGGGAGAACGACTTTAAGTACATCAGGAGAAAAGGAGCTGTAAGGACCACATAGTAAGGATTAGGAGGAGGGGGTTGGGTGGAAGAAGGGTGCTATAAGGTGGAAGCACTAAATGAGTACTTCTGCTCAGTATTTACTAAAGAGAAGGGGGGGTGACACCCAAGGTGGGAGAAATGGCAGAATCAGGAGGGGAAGTGGTGATAGATGGGGAAATCATGGAGAGCAGAGTTCGAGAGGGTTTGAAGGCACTGAGGGTGGACAAGGCACCAGGCCCAGATGGCATCTACCCAGGGTACTGAAGTAGCTGGCAGAGGTCCTTGCAGGACCTTTGGCAGACCTATTTAATGCCTCACTACATCTGGTGTGTACCTCAGGACTGGAGGATGGCTCATGTGGTGCTCCTCCACAAGAGTGGCCCCAAGGATGAACCGGAAATTACAGACCAGTGAGCCCCAAATCCATTGTGTAAGCTAATGGAGACTATCCTGAAGGAGAGGCTGGTGGCCCTCCTAGAGGCCAAAGGACTACAGGACAGCAGACAGCATGGCTTCATACTGCGCAGATCCTGCCAAACCAACCTGGTCGAGTTCTATGACTGGGTAACTAGGCAACTGGACAGGGGCATGCAGTGGATGTCCTGTATCTGGACTTCAGTAAGGCATTCGACTCAGTGTCACATGGAAGGCTGGGAAGGAAGTTAGTAGGCACAGGGCAGGTGCAAAGCTGGTGAGATGGGTAGGAAACTGGCTGCAGGGAAGGCAACAGAGGGTGGTGGTGGGTGGGGAGCTCTCACACAAGAGCAGTGATGAGCGATGTTCCACAGGGCTCGTGTTGGGACCAGTGTTTGGGATATTCATTGCAGACATATCATGGGACATCAAGAGCGAGATCAGTCTGTTTGCTGATGATACCAAGGTAGGCGAGTGGTGGATGACCTAGGGGATGACAGGGGTTGCAGGATGATCTGGCAAGCTTGAAACCTGGTCAGACACCTGGCAACTGGCTTTAATGCCAAAAGTGAGTGCTGCATTTTGGGATGAAGAACCCAAGGAGGAGTTACCAGCTAGGGGAGTGCAGCTAGCCCAGACAGAGGAGGAGAAGGATCTGGGTGTGCTCATTACAGGGTCAATGAACAACTCGGCACAATGTAGGAAGGCAGCTGCAAAGGCCAACAAAATGCTGGGTTGTATTGAAGGGTATATCTCGAGGAGGGAGGAGGTGATTCTGCCACTGTATAGGTCATTAGTTAGACCACACCTGGAGTACTGCGGCAGTACTGGCGTCCGTATCTGAAGAGGGACATTAAGTTACTGAGGGGTGCAGCAGAGCGACAAAGATGATCAAGGGGCTGGGGACTTATCATACGAGAGGAGGTTGAAGGAGTTGAACATGTACTCACTGGAGGAGAGGAGAGACAGGGTGACAGGATTGAAACCTTTAAATACATGAAAGGAATAAACAAGATGGGTACAGAGGGGCTGTTCAAAGTAAGGGAGGGAGGCCACGATATGAGACTAGAGCGAGGAAGGTTCAGGAGAGAGATGAGAGACACTTTTTACAGAGAGGGTGGTGGCTGGGTGGAATGTATTACCTGCTGAAGTGGTATGCAGTAGAACAGTGGACTGCTTCAAACGAGGATAGGACAGGACAAGGGGAGGTTAATGAAGGGAAGGGTGGAAGGGAGGGCAGCTGCAGAATAAGGGTGCTAGCTGCACATTCGAGCAGACTTGATAGACCTCTAGGCCTTTATCTGCTGGCAAATTTCAGATGTTCGGATGATGGGACTCAAGTACCAGCTAGCTCTGTTCCTACCATTACATCATTAGAATAGTGAGCTCACTGCCTGTGACATCACAGCTGCTCAGGAAGAGCCACTCAGTAGCTGCCAGGACAGTCCTTTGTGACATCATAGATAGTGAGGGCACAGTGCTGATGATGATGTGGAGAAACTGAACTACTGTAGATATGTCAGCTGGCAGGCAGGCGGCTATTCCACACATCTAGCATAATACTATCACATGGAAAACTTCTAATTCAAATTTAATTGAAAGCAAATTATGAGCGAGCTCTGTTTACAACTGCAACCAGATGCACAAAGAAAAAGAAAAATACTTCAGAACTAAAAAGGTACAACAGATTACTTCTAAAATATTTTTTACATTTTTCTGTCTGCCATTTCTGGTTCTACTAGCTCTTCAAGAGCACCTTCCTTGAGGCTAAAAGTAGAAATGTGGCATTCCCATACCTCAGTGGGAGCTCCACCATGATACTTAAAACTTTTCTATTAGCCCTCAAAGGAAGGGATCATAATTTGTCAAGGGGCTTGCAGCACAGCCAATTTCCACTTCATGACTCTGAGATCAGCGCCCACACTCCAACCTTTGTGACAACTTTATAGGAAGGCATCGGGTATGCCCATTCATTTGAATGGAGAGTCTTTTCAAAGCCAATTTCCGATTTCAGATCGGATTTTGGTATAGACTGCTGCCAGAGTTCAACTAACAAGAACCTTGTTCGCTGAACCCTTACATCAATCGCTACCAAAACCCTTCCTTTGGGGCTTACAGAAACATGTTTAAACACTATGGTGTAGCTCCTACCGAGGTAAGGAGGTTCTCATGTTTCTGCTTTTCAGCAGAAAGAAGATGCAGGAAAGGTTCACTTTCAAACAAATGGAGAAGTGGCACATGAAGGCATTATTAAATGATGCCAGAGCAATCATGTTGGCTTGAGGCATTTGGGGAGGGCCTGAAGCATGCTGATACCACATTAGCCGAGTTGGGAAAAAAAGGTCATGGATCTTCTTCCATGTGGCTATGCTGGGATACTGGCATGTGCCCTAGGGTGGCTCAGGCAATAAAATTTAGCAGGTTTTCTATCCACTTCATTGTAAAGCAGGGGTCATGCTTAACGCTTTCTTTTGCACTGGTCCAGTTGGTAAAGTGGTACCAATCTGCACTGGCCCCCAAGATTTACACTGGTCCCAAGTTACAATGGAGGTTACTGGGTGGAAAGGCTCCTTCTCTTCCCTTTCCAATTACTCTCTGGTTTTCAGTAGCATTTCTCTCTCTCTCTCTCCCATCCTCTTAGTTTCTCCCTGGTGGCCAGTAGCATCCCCTCCATAAGCCCTCCTGCTGTCCAATGGCACCCCTTCCTCTCCCCATCCCGTAGCGTTCTCCTTGGTGTCCAGTGGTACCACCTCCCTCTCCTCTCCTTATCCCAGAAACATTCTCTGGTATCCAGTGGCACTCCCCACCCACTTGACCACCCCAACCCCTTGACCCTGATGGCAACGGACACAAGTTCTCTGCTCACCTCCATGGTCAACTGCCATTTAACTCGCACAACTTCAATACAGCAACAAACAAACAAAAAAAAAAAAACTACAGCAATTATTACCCTCCCCACCAAATCTCAGCCACCACCATCCCCAACCATGACCCACACAGTAGGTGACAAGTATCAGTATAAAAAGCCCTGATGCAGTATACCACTGATCCTATCTTAATCTCACTGCTAGGTCTGAATGCCAGCAGTCTCTCCCAGTAGTGCTTTACAATACAGCGTGAGGGAGAGATTGCGGCATTCGGCCTGGCAGTGAAACTGTTAAGACAGAACTGGCGGAATGCTGTTTTTCTCATACTTGCAAGTTGTGGGTGAATTTTCTGACTAAGGGGCATGGGAGGTGAGGGTGGTGGACCTGAAATGGGTGGAGGAGGTTGGCTGTTTTTCTTATCATCATTTTACACACTTGTTCAAATGGGAAAGTCACACTGCTTTAAACAGTTTACTCGCCCAAGGCCAGTAAATTAATGTTAAAACTGACTCCTGTTAAGGAATAATACCCAACAAGGTGTGCTATATCATGGGATACTGCCACTCCCGCGCGCTGTAAGTCAAGAAGCCACAGGTCAAGTGACACACACACCTGAGAAGTGCCAATATCCCATGCCCTGGAGTGTATTATTACTGTTATCCAATGTTTTTATTTTCTTTTAATGTCTTTCAGTGCAGGTGTACATTTGGAAAAGAGTTCCTTACCTTATTATAAGGCGACATTATTGTTGTAGATTCTACAGGAAGGGTAAGCTAGAAGCAATGTGGAAAGGTAGGAGGAGGGACTGCTCTGAGTTGGGATAGTAGTTGGCCAGCTTATTCTTGTGTGGTTGGAGCCCAGAGTCTGAGAATGCAGCAACAGCAGATACATTGAAAATCTGTGTCTGGCAGAGATGTTCAGCAGCAGCTGTACTGTCCGTGTGGAATGAGTTACCAGAGGAGGTGGTCTCCCTGAAAACGGTGGATGGCTTCAAGACAGGATGGTACAGAATGAAGGGGAAAGTTGCTGGACTGAGGGGATTTGAGGAGGGAGCAGGTCCTACTGTAGACACAGGGGGACCTGCACAATTGAACAGACAAGACTGACCAGAAGGCCTTTTCTGGGCATGTTCTACGCTCCTATGGCTGAACAGGGCTTTTTTTTGTCAGTATAGTTTTATTCAAACCAGTTTGGCAGCGGACGATCAACACACTGTATCAGTAAATCAGAGCTGTGCAGACAAGGTATACAGGGAAGCACTCAGATGTTACAAAGATATCAAATGGCAGCAGATAAAGTACCAATTAATGTATTGAGAAAGATTCCACCCCAGGACACTGCAGGGGGTCCCCAATGGGGATAACAAAGGTCAATGTATTACGACTAGCGTGTAAGTCTTTCACTTAAACCCACAGAGGTACACTGCTTGAGGGAGAAGGCTTACTGGGGAGAGGGAGTCAGATGACCAGCCCAAGCACCACTATCACTATGGCTTCCAGTTTTACCAAACTAATAGTAGGGTTATAAGGCTGAATGCGGTGACAGGTCTGAACTGTTCCACGCTGTTGGGCTGTTTTTTTTTTTTTTGGGGTAAAATCAATGGACGAAGTTCCCATCTTTCTGCATCATATTCATTACCCAGCCTGTCTCTGGTATTGCACATATCACCCTGTTTATTTAAGGAGTACATAACTTTTCAGATCTATAGGTTTGGTTCACCGTTGTCCTCAAGGCACCAGCATCTGTGGGTTGGGAGTAAGCCAGAGTCTTCTAGTCACCTTCTATTTTTTTCTCAACTTTGTTTCCTCCTGTCACCAGCCCTACTGGATCTCCTTGACGTAGCCCTGGGTCGTCAGTCGCTCTTCCGCTGGCCTGAGACTGTCTCTACCAGGTAGCCCTTCCTCTGAGACTCCAACTACCCACTCAGACAGACGACCCCTGGCTATGGGGTGTGTGCGCACACACACACACACACCCCTACAAGGGTCACCGCCCCTACCTTGGTGCCCTTTGTCAGAATCCAGACAGCAGGCTTGAAATGGCAGAGGAGTTGGAGGCCCTGAGCCAGCAGAGTCTGGTGTTGGGCATAGGGGTGACTTGCAAGGCCCATCGTCGTCTCTCCCAGGGGATAGGTTTTTCCTTTGTTCCTGCTGGTTCCCCATTGAGGTGTGGGTGTACAATGGTGCCCAGTGTCCGAGTGCACACCCGCCCACAGAACATCCTGCCATGCCTCCCATTATACATGCCTCCCAGTTACAGTGCTCCCAGTCTCCACTGGGAGCCCCTAGACTCATGGAGTCCACAGCCCACCCTGCCCAGGGAGAGGAGAACAGTCCTCTGGACGTTCAATGCTCTCCTTCCTGACCTACCCCTAGCATCCCATGTCCGCCTCCCAAACGTGGGTTGCTGGCATGGTACAAGGTAAGGTGGATGCCTCAGCCTCAGCACCACCAGGCCAGACCCTGTAGTCACCTTCTTGCTTGCCAAAGTAGAATCTCTAATAGATAATACAGTGTAGGTTTCCTGGAAGCTGGAGGATACAGAAGAAGAGTATATACTTCTGAAGTAAATTCTAACTTTTTGGAGCAGTTCTATGAGTGAGGTGCATGCAGTTCTCACATTGTCGCCAGTAAGAAAAGTATTTGGCAGTTTAATAGTGGGCTAAGATGCCTGGTGTTCTAAAGTAACATATGATTTGTTTCCAACCAAACTTCCTCCGCTAATGAGGTGCAGTCAACCATCCAGCTGAACAGGGGCCTTTTTGAAGCACTGTGGGAGGAATGGATGCCTGGTAGCTACATTTAAGTGTGGGGAAAAGGAGGGCAGAGTACTACGAAGACAAGTGAAAAGCTGTTGGCTGGCATTTTTTGTATGTGCAGGATGCCCACGACTTTTAACCAATCCTTCTTCAGGAAATGCTTTTCTACATTTCCTCAGTTAATTTACTGACTTTCAGAGTTATTTCCTTTTGTCATATTGATTTTATGTTCCTTAGCTGGATATCACCTTTCATGGCTTACCCCCGTGGTGGGGCCAGTAGGGGAGGTGATTCCACTAGCACAATCAGGCATGGAAGCGGCAGTGACAAAGGGTCCAAGTTTACTGCCACCTTCAACCTGAAGGCTACCATTTTTTGTTTTTATTACCACATTTTCATACCTCCCATCTGTGACGCGCCACACAGCCAGTAATGGGTTGACGTGCATACAGCCCACTGTGAGTACACACGAGCCCTTGGTCTAACACAGAAGTTACCACTACAGAATGTGGCACCTTATCCTCCCATGCTGGGATGCACCACCATGGACAGTGTACTGCCAATCCTAGTTGCAGCAGCACGAGTGACCAACGCCTGCTCCCAAACCTGGGTCTCCTCATGGAAGTGTGATGTGCTTCCTCTGAGCCACTGAGCAGCTTTTGTTATAACCATTTTTAACAAGCTGTTCCCAATTCTGGTAATTTTTCCCTGGATTATGGATTGGGGATTGAGAGGAATGGAATGTAGCAGTATTATTGTAAAACACCCAGACCTTGCAGGCAGTAAGGGTTAGGCAGCTGACTAAGGTTGCTCATTGGGACTGACCAGGGCTGAGACAACTGCCCATGGCAATGTGACTCAGCACGGGCAGGACTGGTGGCAGACTTAGGTGCCACAGTGACCCCTGCAGTGGGTCAGGTAGGTGGACTTCAGAGAGAAAACTGGGGATATAACCTATCTCCATCTGGATGACAGCTGCCGGTACACCTGGGCCCCACAGGTACAGCTTGCTAACAGATCCTGGTTGTGCTGAAAGAACAGCCCTCCTTGCACACCACTGTTACAGAGAAGAAACCACGGTGGGTTTCAGCAGCAGAGATGTTACAGCTCATGGGGCTGGGTGGTTGCTGGTTACAGTCCAAGAAGTGATGTGGGGCTGGTGGAGAGAAAAGCTCTGTAGAAAGAAGAAACTATTTATTTAGTCTTTTTTTTTTTTCGTTGACTGGGACAGGAGGGCTAATAAATATTTCCTGTTTGTGTCAGAGTTATGTCTTGTATGTATTTCAACGTTCAATCATAACTTCACTAGTTTTCAATACTGAGACTCAGTAACTTTCAACACAGCCGCTTATAACACTCAATAAACATGACAGGTGTCATTTTTCAAATCCTGATGAGACGGTTTTCGCACTTGTGGTGCAAATGAGGTTTCAACCAGTATTCTATAAATGCCATATGTCATGTTTATAAATGACTATCTTGAAAATTCTGGGTCAGAATTGACTAAAAAAGTTAACTATTTATTTTGGGATTTTATTATGTTACAAGTATACCTTACAATCAAACAATTGTTACAACTCCACGATGCATATCTTCATAAATCAAAAGAGAAAGAAAAACACAGAATCATAGATGATTCATCTTAAACAGGCTGAGGGGAACCACAGTCACATATGCCCTATTACATTATGTAAATCATGATCATATAGCTGCAATTTCAATTTTTTCAGTCCATTAACTTAATAACTTTAAACGGACTCACTACACCCTCTCTAGGGAAATCTCTAAATAGTTCTCTTCAATTTCAATATTATCACAAAATGTGCATTTAACAAAACTAAATAACTTGCCCACCTTCCAATAATCAAACAAAACAGAATTAGAGTTCCATCTCAGCCAGCATTTTCAGCATCTCACTTTCTGACACTGTGGGAGAGCCTAAAGTTATTTATGCTGAGTAAAGGGATCAACAAAAGTTACTAACTGATCAACTTCAAGAAGATGTTAACTTTATGATCCAAGAACCCTCTCCTGCAGAGAGTTTAAGCTATCATCCTTTGACTCTAGAGGATTTCTGGCAATGGGTGACCTATCTGGTGGTAGTACATGCTTTGTCAGAGGTCTGGGCGAAGCAGTTGCCACCCATAATGAATTGATGACTACAGCCTGACTCTCTCACGCACCAATCCGTATCATCTAAATCCTCTCACTTGAGGTCCCCCTGGTTTGATGGGGAGCTCAAAGTGATGAAGATTATGGGTTGGAGGTTGGAGCACTGTTGATGCAAAGTCTGGCCTGGAGGTGGATAAACTGGGCCTGCAGATTCTCTACCATGAGTATCAGAGGGCAATCACCCGAAGAAGGCAGAGTTCCTGTCAAGGGAGATTGCTGCCAGGAGGAATCAACCAACAGCGCCTTTTGGACTTTGGACAGGTTCCTAAACCCAGCCTGTCTCCAGTCGAAACAGACTTTTTCTAACACTTTGTGTGAAGAGTTTGCTCGATTCTTCTCGGACAGGTTGTCCACCATCTGCTAGGGAGTTCTGCCAGTGGGCCTCATTGAGACAGACATTGGTCACCTTAGGTGCCTGGAGACCACTCCACCTAGTTGGGGAGTTTAAGCCTGTAGAGGCATCAGAGGTCATTGGGTTGCATCCAAGCTAAAAGCGCACTATTGTGAACTGGACCCAGTGCCGACTGCTTCTTAATGGAATGTATAGACACCATAGGCCCAGTGTTCGCCTTTGATTGTCCGGAGTTCTTTATCTGAGGGGATGTTTCTGATGCCGTGAAGGAGGCACTGGTGTGCCCTCCTGAAAAAACATCTTTAGAACTTAACATCAGGGAGAATTATCAACCTATCTCCGATCTCCCATTTCTAGGAATATTGTTGAGAAAGTGGTGGCACTTCAGCTGGAAGAGCACCTCACGGCCTTAGATCTCTATGAGCCTTTCCAGTCTGGATTTCATGTGAGGCATAGTATGGAAACCCGCACTTGTGTGAGTGCATAATGATCTCCCTCAGGGCTAGAGATTGAGGGAGGGGACAATCTCTATTCTCCTCGACCTCTCCTCAGCGCTTGATACAGTAGACCATGTCAGGTGTTGCTTGACCCTGAGGTAACTTTAGGACTCACCAGCAGTGCCATCTGCTGGTCTGACTCCTATCTCACGACTAGGAGGCAACGGGCAGTGATGGGGAATTTCTCCTCCTCCACTAACCTCCTGTCGGGTGGAGTACCTCAGGACTCTGTTGTGTCCCCAATGCTGTTTCGTTATGTACATGCTCCTGGCAAGATAATTAGGAAGTACATCTTGACTTTCACTGCTATGCTGATAACACCCAGCTGTACTTTTCCTTTGCACCAGGGACATCCAATGTGGTGGAAGAACTAAACAACTGCCTTATGGAGATCAACAACTGGATGGCCTCCAACTGGCTACAACTGAACCCTGATAAGACGGAGGTACTGGTGGTAGTCTCAAACAGAGGGCAGAACAGGATGGCCTCTGGTGTGGAAACCAGTTTATTTCTGGGATCCATATCACTGAAGGCCTCCTCGAGGGTGAGTAACCTTGACAGAGTTTTGGACAGTGGACTCGACATTTGAGGCCTCGGATGTCGCCCACTGTCTGGACCAGCTTCTACAATCTAAGGAATATCACCAAGGCTGGGTGGGCCTTGTTCCACCCAGAGACCTCCCACCTTGGTACATGCCTTCGCGGTTGTCAAGGCTGGATCACTGTAATGCGCCTACCTAGGAGTGTCCAGAGGATGCCTCCACCGGCTTCAGCTAGTGCAAAACGCAGCTGCCAGGTTGTTAGTGGGGCAGTCAAATTTTTCCACATCACCCGGTGCTGCATGAACTGCACTGGTTGCCGAAAGTTAGGTGGAGGATCTTCTTCAAGGTGGTTTACTCCTTCCCCCACCTTCACCTCTACCTGGTGTATATTTTTATTTTTTTCTTCCACATTTCCTCCTGCAACCTTAGATAACCTGCTTTATCTTCCTATAGACACTTCTATGTATGTAAATACTGTAATCTGTACAATATCTGTATAATTCTATGTACATATGAACTTCTTTTCTTCCTCTCTGTAAAGAGTATTGTCTGTATGCCTTGTAAATACCTGCTGCTGACCTGTATATACAATTGTTCATGCTCCACCCAGGTCCATCTTGCAAATGAGCTTCTGTTCAACGATGAACGCTTTGGTTAAATAAAGACTTGATTGATTGACTGATTGATTAAGGCCCTACATGGGTTGGGCCCTATCTGTCAGACCTTTGACGCTTGCTGTGCTGGTCCACACCCTTGATCCTCCTAGCGATTCCAGGGACAGGATAAAAATGGTCACATGCATAGAGCGCTTAGTGTCACCGCCCAGTCCTTTGGAATTACTCCACCAGCTATACGTGAGGCCCTTCAGTTGAGGTTTTTAAGGCACACCTTTTCAGCCAGGACTTTCCCGATCTGGTATACTGAGTCTTGGGGACCCATTCCTCTCCCTTTTCTTGCTTTCACTGCTGAATTTATATCAAAAGGTTTTATACAACTTTATCTAATTTGTATGATGCTGATTTTATGTTTTTATGAATTTTTATTTGAAGACTAGTGTTTTTGCAGAGCCTCCATGACTGGGCTGAAAAATAAAACTTGCCTTGCCATCTTTTACCACCTTCCTTTTCACTACAGATAGCAGTGGAAACTGTGCCCCATTTCTAGTACTACTTGGACAGTACCTGAAAAATGCAATGACTATTTTTGCACCCAGTGATCCAATGAGTTTAAAAAGCTTGAAAATAAAAATCTCTGTCCAACTTAAAGGCAAATGTAGCTAGTACAGTCTCTGTTGATATCCATTCCTGCTTCCAGGTTCTTCCTTTGGGACTCTGAAAGCTCACACCAATATGGGAGGATTATCAGCGGGTAGTTCAAAGGACTGCATAAGGATATCTTTTACCAAGTCTCTTGTATTAGGAAAATCACCATCATGCAACACCACTCCCCAGATGAAGAAAGGGAAGGTGCAGGGTTGCCTGCATGGGAGCCAAGTACAAAACAGTGAAGAGAACTCTAGTCCTGAAATAGGGCCCTGCACCTCTGTACCCATGGGTACCAAAGTGCCTTGTGCTTTGCCTGAAAGAAGGACTCTTTTCCTGTGCACCTGCAGCTCACCAGACAGCCCTATAAATTCTTGACATCTGCTGCTACAGAAGTGCAGGACCCTGAGCCTCTGCTCTTAAGTAGGCAGATGGACTCTTCCTTGCCTCAGGACCCAGAAGAACCTGCACATCTGCATCTGTTTACGGTGGTCCTGCAGGGACCTTTATGAATGAGGATGTGAATCATCGATCTGAGAAAGAAAATAAATTCCTGCAAAAAACTAATGCACCAGATTTCGGTTCAACTTAATGCCACAAAAGAAGGAATGTGACATTAGGGTTTCCAACCCTAACTCTCCACTCCATAAACAGTTAAAGGACGAGATCACACAAGTAAGCACAGACAGCCATCATCAGTTAAGACACACAACTGTTTCCAGATAACACAAATGCAGTAGCAGTGATGTACTACCTTCCTGGATTTATTCAGAATACATAGCATTAGGCCAATAAAGGCCTATGCTGTAGCAGACACACGTGTGTGTATGTCGACAGTGTGCATCAGTATGTGTGCTGCAGAAGCACAGGCCCCGTGGTCACTAGTTAGTCAAACTAATGCAAAAATCCAGCCATCCTCAGAATGTTAATTATTTTAACTGTGCATGCTCAGAAAGCAACACATCAAACCCGTAAGTTTCAGGTAAAAAAGTTTTTCACTTACAGGTGAGCAAAACAAATCAATTTCAGCAAATTTTAGCTTTTTGCATCTTTATAATTTTGTCCCCTGTGAAGCAACTGACACTAAATTTTCAGGATCCAGATGCCCTGGCCCAGACTCTAAGCCTATCAAATTCCGGGCATATTGGTTAAATGAGCAGAGTTTTAAGGTGCAAAACTGGAGTTTAACAGAGATGTGCCTACTCAATGCTAATATACAGGCGCTTACTGCACCTGTATGGGAAAAAAATATATATTTTTTTCCAATTATTGTTATGTTGTCTTGATGGTTAATACCCATTTATATATGTCTTTCTTGGATGTTGTGATTTATATTCCCCCTCCCAAGTGCAGTAACAAATGGCTACTGTATGATAATCCTGTACATCAAAAATGTTGGGCCCGAGGCTGGCCAGGTGGCGAGGAGGGTTGAGGCACTGGACACCACACCTGCGCCACGCCAGCAACCAGGGTTCAGTGATGGAGTCGGGTCGCTGGGGTCAGCTGGGGGTGGAGAGAAGGATTGAGCCTGATGGCGGCTCTCCTCTCCAGGGAGGGTTACAGCTAGCCCCATCACATTACTGCCATCTCCTGGGTGAACCTGGATACTGGCAGTGCGGTCAGGAAGCAGAGAACAAAGGGAAGGGCTGACGTTGGCTGAGGGCCCTAAAGCGGGAGGCATCTCAGCATGCCCCTGTCTCACTGGTCTTCCTAAGCGCTGACATCAGCAGTTCAATGGTTCAACCCTCTTCAACAAATCCGCACTCCTATGTATCTGTCTTCCCCTCCTCCCACTCTAACCCCTTGACCATTCAACCCCTCCTTCACCCCTCTCCTCTCCCAACCCCAACACTTGCCACCCTCATCGCCCCCACCCACCAGTCTACTCCCCCATTACCCCTGCCACTCGCCTTCCCACTGCCTTATACCCAGCCTCCCACTCCCTCACCCCACAGGCTTTTAGATAACACAGCCAGACATTCTCAGAGGTTAGATGGCAGTAGAGACCAGATTTAAATAGACTAATCTTTCTGCACTCTATTAGGTCAGTGGGGAGGTCATTGAGCCACTTAGGTCCACGGAAGGAGAGTGATCTCTGGCCTATTGTTGTACACTTGAAAGGGACTACTAGTCCTTCCCTCACGATCTGTTGTGGAGATGGTTGGGTGGGCTTTGAAGAGATAGAGGAGGTCGATCTGGCTAAGTCCTATCATGGATTTTTTTGCTATCAGGCAAGATATGTATAGGATCCTGAGGTGGAAAGGAGCCAACCAGCTGCCATGTATAGAGTACAGGTGTGGGTCCAATGATTGGCCCCCAGTGCCAGTCTGTGGGCCTTGTTAAGTACTGTTTTAACCCTTTTTAAAGCAGTATCGGCACAAGCCCTGTAGATCACCAGGCCGGAATCTATGGTTGTTAGTACAGAGCAACTTGGGACAAGCTTTAGAGCTCAGGGTCATGCGGAGTGATGACACGATAGTGCACACCAAGTTTCGTGTTTGCAGTTTTGGTGACATGGCTCTATATGCGCTGTGAATGAAAGGGTTTCATCCAGGTGTACCCCAGGTATTTAAAGGTGCAGAGTAGACCTGTTCTAATATGTCACCTTTGTGACTCACAACTTGCAGCGTCCAAACTTCTTCTTGGCTTGAGGGACAGAAAATAGCATACACTTCGCTTTTTTTGTAGTTGAGCAGGAGTTTATTGTCTGTAAACCATTGTTCAATTCTACGGAAATTAGTTTGCAACTCCACCGTAATAGTGGTCTGATTCTTCCACTTACTGAGATGACAGCATCATCAGCATAGAGCACAATGTGCCCTAGGCAGGCAGGTGGTAGTGGGTTTACAAACAGGCTGAAGAGGAGTGGCCCTAATATGTGTCAGTCAGTGGCAGTGTCAGTGGCTCATTAGGTAGCACACTCGCCTCCGAGGCCGGGCGATCAGAGGGCTGTGGGTTCAGTTCCCACATCTGGCACTTGGATTAATATCCCAGTATTGACACTGTAGTGCAGCATGGGAGGGATGCTGCACTTGAGGTGCCGCCTTCGTTGAGACGTTAAACCGAGGTCCCATCTGTCTGGATTGGTGGTAGTTCAGGTGGATGTTAAAGATCCCATGGCACTTCTCAAAAGAGTAGGGGACTTTCCCTGGTGTCCTGGCCAAATTTCCTCATTCACTAAAAAATACCACCAACAGCTTAATCTGTTCAAGGTCAGTTGGCATTCATCTGTATCCTCCCCAGGTCGTGCCTGAAAATAGGCAGGATTTGTCTAGTGCACTTACCCAGTCAACAAAAACTAAATAAATAAATAAATATAGACCCTTGGGGACTCAAGCTTCACCTCTTTGGCTCAGACAGCTTTCCACAAATTTTGACTCTTTGAAACCTGTTGGGAGAGGTAACTGTCAAATGAATTTACTGTATCATAGGACAGACCGTGGCTAACAGGTTGTTTAGGAAGAGTTGATGGTTGACTGTATCAAATGCCTTAGTGAGGTATATGAAGATAGACCCCACTGTTAGTCCCCTGTCAAATGCACTGTAGATTTGAGAGATGTAATTGATCAGAGCAGTGCTGGTGGAGTGGTCTTTATGAAAGCCATGTTGCTGAGCACAGAGTAGGTTGTATTTCGTGAGATATTCTGTGAGCTGGTCATAGACTACCTACTCGAGGGCTTTCAAAGAGGGGGATGGATTGAGATGGGCCTGTAGTTGGACAGGCTAACAAACTAATTAAAACAAATGAAGCCTCCCATTTATGTAAACCCTTTTGGTACCATCAGTATCTCTTTATTAACATAGGAGGGCTAGTAGTATGCAAGTCCCTCAGTATGAAACTCAATACCAAATTGCTAATTTGCAGCTGCATTCTAAATATAAACTTTCATGCCCAGTTTGATACCATATTGTATAGGCTTTATGGGAAGCAAACACCAATACATATGTACATACAGATACTGAAAACAGATGAGGTGTCACAAATATATAAATAACTTGATTAAACCAGTGTCCTTTCTAGGTATAAGCCTGGCAATCTGGGAACACCTCAAGAAAGCTGAACTAAATCCAAGCCACTGATTGGCTGTAGCATAACAGGTGAATGCTCTGTACACCTGCGATGCCACTCTCGAATTAGTACACTCCTTCAAAGAGTCAGGCAGAACACCAGATGTTTTAATGTGAAGGGGTTGTTAGTGAGGACTCAGTCGAGGAGGGTGTGGTGACAGATTTTTTTTTGTTGTTGAAATTACTTTTTATTCTCCCACACGCCAGAGCCCCGCCTGTCGGGAGACGCCCATGCACCTGCCCCACTTCACTACCTTACCTGGATGCCCAGTGGACCCTCATGGAGCCGTGGCTGTACCCCCAGGCGGGTATGAGGTAGACCATACACCCTGAGACAATTCATATTTCATCGGGTCCTCCAGTGGTCAGGCAGGAGTCATTAGGGTCTATGCTTGGCATGCATCCTGACATCAAGGTGTCTCCGCCAATGTCCACCACTTCCCAAACTTCTCTGTATGCTCTGCACTTGCTGTGCATTCGCCTCCGCCATAGGCCAGTCAAGCGCCAAGCCTGTACACTCCCCCGGAGAGGAGAGCTGTCCTCCGATGCTCAATCCTTCCCTTCCCACCGACCACCGCTGCTTCCTCAAGCTGGGTCACAGTGTATGCCTAGCACCCTCAACTCTCAGTGCCACTGGGCCGGTATGACCAGATTTTTATTGTGCCTGGTAGGTTCACTGATGAGCTGTGACAGATGTAAGTCCACCAGGACATTGTGGACTGACCCTAGCCCTGGGCCAAGCCAATTGCTATTGAAGTCACAAAACAGAACCAGGCCAGTGGGTGGGAGACTGGACCAGGATGTAATGAGGGACGCGAGGGAAAAGGCAGGGGCACTAGAGGGAGACAGATATAAACACACCACCAAGTTTAGAGGGCCGATCGCTCCTAAAATGGTATACCCAGAAATAGTAATGTCATGGGAGAGGATGCCCAGTTTCAGCCAGGTCTCGAATATGGCAAGGACATCAGGGTTATAGTGGCAGGTCCAGGCTTCGAGCTCAGGGAGTTTGGGTTTCAGGCTGTGGATGTTCATATGGGCAATTTGCAGACCTTTAGTATTACTCCATGCAGGGCAAGCAGGGCAATGGAGGGTGGGGAGGTCAGGTTAGTTTCAATATCCCTAAGAGGAGGGTTTATTTTTTTATTTCAAGTTTATTAAATTTTAACATAATTATGCCATGACATGGTATCCATACATACACAGAAATAGAAAGTAACAACCAGCCCATGTCAGGCCTCCTCCTTCTCCTCCTCTGACTTGACATCCAAATAAAAAATTCCTAATACCAACCTGGTACCCGAGAAATACTAGTCATCTGAAAGTTTAAGAGGGTGCATCTGAAAGACGGGACTGTGGGAATGAACCCCTGGTGTCTACCAAGAGATTCATCCCAGGGCACACCAGTTTGAAGCAGATATAAGGTATGAAAGCTTTCCCAGACTCTTCATACCGGGACATAGACACCCAGAGACTAGCTTTAAGTTGCTCAGCACAAAGATTAAAAAGGAGCTCCTTCAGCCACTCAAGATATGTGATGTTATGCCCATCCACCAGTGGCATAAAGTACAGTTACGAAGAACTCACTGTAGCCGGAGATCTTCGAGAGGAGCTCTTGCAGCAGGCTATCACAATTAGGACTATGCCGCAGGCACTAGGACCACACGGAAAACTTCTGCCAGCAATCCCAGCTGGGACCGCCTCACGCCGCCCCACCGACCGCCGGTCAGGGTACAAGAGGGGCGGACCCAGCTCCACCTCAGTTCTCCGCCAGTACCCAGCAGATGGCCTGGACAAGAGAAGGAGATGAAGCCCATCCTACAGGAGCGAAGAGAAGGAACCTGCACACTCAGAGGGGAAGGTGGAGGGAATACGCCTGTAAGAGCTCCTCCTCAAGATCTACTGTTACGGTAAGTTCTTACGTAACTGTACTATCTTACTTCGAGATAGAGATCTTGCAGCAGGCTATCACAATTAGGGACTGAGTCCCAAGCAGTTCCCTAGCTAAGAGGCAGTCGCCCGGAGGAGGAATATACTGACTCCAGAGACCGCCAGGACAAGAGTCCTTAGAACCGCCAGGCCAAAGCCAGCACGGCATCTGAAACGATATCCAAGCTGTAATGCTTGACAAAGGTATGCACCAAATTCCAGGTCGCAGCCACACAAATGTCTTGAATGGAGACTTCCACATCGCGGCAAAAGAAGCTGAAACACCCTGTAGGGAGTGACCCTCACCGACCCGGTCGGGCTTGTGGTGATGTTTGTAACAGAACGAAACGCAATGGACTATCCATTTGAAATAGTCTGCTTGGACACCGGCTGATCTAAGCGGTGTGGCGCAGGCCACAAAGAGTTGCTCCAATTTACGGTGTTGAACTGCTCTACTGAGGTAATACTCAGGGACCTGTGGACATCCAATGTGTGGAGGAGAACCTCCCTCATTGGAGGGAGAAGGAAAATAAACAGGAAGGTCAACTGACTGGTTGAGGGTCAATTCGAGACCACTTGAAGAAACTTAGGATTAGTTCTGAGGGAACCCTTTCCTATGAAAACCAAATAGGGCTCTTTACACATCAGAGCCTGCAGCTTGGAAACTCTTCGAGCTGAAGTAACAGCAACCAAAAACAAACTTTCCAAGATAAATACTGCAGCTTGCACGCCGCTGCAGGTTCAAAAGGGGAAGGTGAGTTTCTCCAGCACAAAGAGGAGGTCCCAGTGTGGGATAGGGTCCCTGATGGGAGGTCGCATGTGGAGGACCCTCAAGAAAGGTGCGGCCACATCCAGCTGGGCCAAGGCTCTGTCGCCCACCAGAGCATGGTAGGCAGAGATCGCCTTAGAGGTGCAATTCTTGATGGAAGAATGGCTCAGGCCGCTTTATACAAGGAGAGGAGGTATTGCAAAGCAGAGTTCACAGAGCACGCGACTGGGTCTAAATGCTGAGGCAAGGACCAAAGGCAAAACGCTTCCACTTCATGGCGTAAGCCGAGCAAGTAGAGGGTTTGCGGCAGACGCCAAGACCTCAGCCACTTCCGGGAAACACTGTATCTAGTCAGTGCTACATCTGAAGGAGCCAAGCATGAAGGTGCAGGGATCGAAGATCCGGTGGACCAGAGAACCCTGGTCCTGGGACAGCAGTTGCGGCATAGGGGCAGCGGAGAGGAGGTTCTAGGAACAACCGCTGCAGAAGTGGGAACCAAATTTGTCGGGGCCAGTAGGCTGCAACAAGGATCATGCATGCCCCTCGGCCTGCAACTTGAGCAGGACCCTCTGGATGAGAGGAAGGGTGGGAAGGCATAAAGAAATCTCCCGCCCAACAAAGGGACAACACGCCTGGCCAAAAAGTGCCAGGCACGGGCTCTCATGAGCAAAAGTGTGGCAGATTGGTACGCGTGGTGGACGAAGAGATCCAGTTGGCACGCCCACCTGCCGAGGAGGCAACCTGCCACAGACTGCAGTAATTCCCACCTCGCGCGCTGTGGCCCAGGACCTGCTGAGATCGCCGGCCAGACTGTTGAGGGCTCCTGGAACGTGAACTGCTGATAGACAGATGCCCCGCTCCAGTGCCCAGTACCAGACTCTATTGCCTCCGCAAAGAGGATAGGAATGAGTGCCTCCTGCTTGTTGAGATAGAAGACGACCGCCATGTTGTCCGCCTGAATGAGAAGAGAGCCGGAACCAGGTCCTCTTGAAATGCCTGACGGGCGAGAGATCGCCTGCATTTCCAGGACATTAATATGGAGAGACTCTTCCTCGGTCGCACTAGACCCTCATGCGGTGACCCTCCTAGATGAGCCCCCCAACCCAAGTGTGAGGCATCCATCGCAGCGCCTGACATGGAGGCTCGGATGAAAAGGGACCCCTTGTCCAGATTGCCAGGGTCCATCCACCAAAGCAGCGTTTCTCCTGACTGGCTCGAGACCAGGACTAAGGCGCCCAGGTCGTCAGAGTATTGATCCCACTGCACCCTGAGCATCCATTGTGGGATTCTCATGTGAAGGCAGGCCAGGATATCACTGGGATGGCCGCGCCATGTGCCCCAGTAGACTGAGGAAGTTCCGAGCCGAACTCGAGGTGCTACGGAAACTGCTCCGCCAAACCTGCAAGGCGAAGACCCCTGTCCTGAGGGAGGAAAGCCTGCCTTGACGGAGTCCAGAGTCGCCCAATGAAGGCGAGGCGTCAGGGCCCGGGACGATTCTTTAAATTCAGGGTGATCCCCAGGTCCCGAAGAGAGTATAGGCATCTCCGAGAGAGCGAGAGGCAGGTCCCGTGACAGGGCTGTCAGCAGCCAGTCATCGAGGTAAGGGAAGACATAATGGCCTGAGCGCCTGAGAGCCGCAGCAACCACTGCTACGCACTTGGTGAAGACTCGTGGAGGAAGAGAGACCGAACGGGAACACCCGAATTGAATGCTCCCCAGGAAGTAGAACTCAGATACTTCTGTGGGGAGGAAAGACCCCGATATGCATGTACGATCCTGCATGTCGAGCTTAACAGAACAGAGACAATCCCTTGTTGTAGCAGAGGAGGAGACCTTGGAGAGTCACCATCCTGAACTTCTGTACTCTATGAAGAGATTTAAGGGTTGGAGGTCCAGAATGGGGCGAAGGTCCCCATCTTTTGGGATCAGAAAGAAATGGAATAAAACTCGTGACCCCACTGCTCCATGGGAACTCCGCTTATCGCCCCTTTTGCAGAGGGTTTGAATTCTCCTTCCAAAAGTGGAACGGTGAAGGAGGATAACGGAGAGCTTTGGTGGAGCATTGGGGAACCTCGTGAACTCCAGCGTGTGTCCTCTCCGAATGACGCCCAAGACCCATTGATCTGTGGTAATAGAGCTCCACCCTTGAGGTGAAGGAGAAGCAGCCTCGACCGACTCCCCTGGAAGTCCAACCACGGGGGCGGAAGGGAGTCATTGCGGGAACCGGGAGTGGGAAGAGAGGCCTGGGAGGATTGGGCCCATGGCCAGAGGGTCCACCAGACTGCTGGATTCGACCTCCGGAAGCCACTTCTCTGTCCCTGCTGGGAACCACGGGCTGAAGCTTGAGTGCCTGAGGACTTCCAAAAGCCGACGGGCGACGGGGCATCGCTGGTCGCCACGGTACAACTGGCGGACCGACCAGATAGACTTGCTCGATTCCTGGAGACGCAGATCAGATTCTCCGCCTCCTGCCCAAATAAGACAGTACTCTGAAACGGCAGGTCTCGGATACGGACTGCAGATCTTGGTGGAAGCCCGAAAGCCTCAACCAGGCATGGCTCCGAGGCAAACCCCGAAGCAGCAGCTCTGGCGCCGATCTGTGGTATCGTAGGAGGCCCTTAAAACGTGAGTGCCAATGTCCGAGCCCGACTGCAAGAGGGCCAGGAGCTCAGTCTTTCAAGTCTGGCATGGCCCTGCACTCAGCTCAAGAGCCCGCTCCACAACGCTGCTCTGGAACTGCACCATGTGCGTGAGGAAGTTCAGGATCTAATGGAGCAGGTGCAGGCAGTAAACCTTCTGCCCACCTGATCCAAATAACGGGACTCCAAGTCGGGAGGCTGAGAGCTGAGGTGACACGGCTGTCCAGACTTGTCGTGGTGCAGCCGTGATCACGGAGGAGTCCACCTGAGGTGTTCAGCTAGAAAGGCTCTGCCCCTCGCGCCTTGTAAAGCTTGTCCGACTTCTTGGGGACCGCTGGATGGAGGCTGGGCGCCAGGTGGATCTAGTCAGGTCCTGAAAGGTATCCACCAGAGGAGGAATGACCAAAGACTTTGGCTCCTTCTTCCTCAGGTACTTGGCCAATCTCCGCGCCCGGTCCAAGTCTTCTGTGTCCCACTGATTAGAATCCTGGATATGCCCTCATGATGTCCAGAAACGTGTGATCATCTGGAGGCGAAGAGGCATGTCCTTCTCCTCAGGGGAGCGCTTAAGGCTGAGGGAGGAGGAGGAGGATGAAGATGCAGAGGAGGACCGACTATCCGATAGAATGGTCTGGATCTGCCTCATGGCCATGCCTACGCTGAGGTCGGTACGCAGGGCCGACGGCATCTGAAGATCCGACCGCGTCCCTGGACCGGCTGATGGAGCGAAGACCGACATTGGGAACTGTCCTGTTGAGCGAGGAAGGGCTCCGAAGAGACCGCAACCAACGCCGGCCAGTGGGATCCAAGGAGCGACGCCGGTGGTCCCAGATCGAGCGCTGGAACAAGCCCCTAGAAGGGGCGAAAATGGCGCCCGGGACCTCAACGGGAGGCCCGCCCAGCTGTGGTTCACCCGCTGATCAGGTATCGGTGTCTGGGCCGGGCGACGGGTGGTACGCTGGACGGACCTGCCCCACCAGAATGAAAAAGTTGTTTCAGCTCATCCTTGAGAATATGTCTGCTGCCCGCTGGGAAGGAAGATCCAGGCATGGCGGATGCGAGGCGAGCTATCATGTAGGCCCAGGGGAGGAGGACTTGGGTGACGGGACGCTGGCAGAGTAATGACTAACCCCGGGTCCATGGCCCCTTCGACCAGTACCTACGGTGGGCCCCGGAGAGCTCTTTACGCCTGGAGACGCACCTTCAGCAGGTGGCGCCGGCAGTAGACGGGAGTAAGCAGGTACCGCCACGGACTTAGAGGTGATCTTGCCGGGCCACCTTAGGATTTGGCTGCACGGCCCTTCGACGGCCGGCCTTAGCCTGGGAAGAGCGCGATCACCCGAGCCCGAAGGACGGGCCTTTTTCGGGAAGGTCGCAATCGATTGGGACCGAGACCGACCGTGCCGGACCGACTGCCAGCTTTTTGCTGTGGCGCTTTTCCTTCTTCTTCCTCGGAGGAGTGCAGGTCCATCTTTTTCTCCAATATATAGGCTTTCAGGGCCTTCAGGCAGTGGATGCGGTCCGCTCGTGAATGCTTAGCAGTCGGCGCAAGAAGCTGTGTCGTGGTCCGGCCCAAGCAGAAACGCACCACCGGTGACCGCCTTTGGTGGAATTTGCCGCCGCACTCGCACTTTTGACGTGTTCGGGAGAGAGACGCCCGAAGACATGGAACACCGTAGACTCGACAGCAACGCCAACGCCGGGTCCGCTACCAACAGTAGGCCAAGAAAAGGCGATGAAAGCCGGAAAACCGAGCCGCAAACGACAAGACGCACAGGTGTCGTAACTGTAACCTCGCCGAAGAATGGACAAAATCGTTGAAACGAAGAGAGAATCTTGATTTCGCGTGAATCACAAGCAGTAGCTCTTCACGCAGGTACGCGTGGGAAAGAATTGAGGTGGAGCTGGGTCCGCCTCTAGAGCTTTCGACCGACGCCGGACGGGCCTACGCCGGGGTGGTCCCCAGCTGGGATTGCTGGCAGAAGTTTTTCCTGTGGTTCTAGTGCCCGCGGCATAGTCCTAATTGTGATAGCCTGCTGCAAGAGCTCTATCTCAAGTAAGATCACCAGTTTTTTCGGAGTTAATTGTTATCATGGCCATGTGGTACCTTCAAATCCACATGGGTATCTCGTCAAGTCAAAGAAACTGACCCAAACATTTGGTTTTACAAGTCTGCAGATGACTGCAGATTGGGGACAGTAGTAAACAACCAAGAAGATGTGTCATCCCTACAGAGTACTACTGATGAAATCTCTGAGTAGACAGATGCTAATAAATTAGTCTTGAACACTGCAAAATTTAAAGTTATGCATTTGGGCAAACATAATGGCCTAGCTCTTATAAACTTGCAAATACTGCACTCAAAGATACTAATGAAAAAGAGACTTAAGAATTAAAATTAGTGCTGATCTTAAAGAGGAAGTCTCCCATGGTTTCACACCAATATTTGCCTAACTCCTTATGTGCAACTGTTGTGTGCCTCCTCCAGTTGCAGCAGTCATATTGTTGTCCAAATCTAGTCTGTAAATAAAAATATACAGCCCCAGAAGTTATCAATGTGTTTGTCCTCCATTTTACCATCACTGTTGCTGGAGGATGTCATCAGAGCAACAGATAATGGTGCTGCACTAAATGCAGTTCCACCAGTAAACCAACCTCACAACGCTTGGTTTCCCACTTGAGTAATGGAGGAACCTTTAAGTGTTGTGCACATCCTGAAGTGCAGTTCTATTAGGGACTTGAATCAGCGAAGTGTGATGCAGCACTGATTAAACATACAGTATTCATATAAGGAAGTGCCTGTATGTGTGTGTTGTTGTTTATGTTAGCAAAACCAGTTTACCTAATAAATGACTCTGGGTACAACAAGAGTTTTGAGTGGTATTATACAGCTATACAGAGAAGATTCACCAGATCTATAAATGGCTTAAAGAACAAACCATATGCAGAGAGACTATCATCCTGAACCTTTATTCCCTTTACTATAGGAGGTTCAAGGGGATACGTGTTTGCTATATAGAATAATGGGAGACAGCAAGCTATGAGCAGAGTTAGCAATCCAGCCTAAAACTGATTGGTGTAGCAGTAGAAGACATGAACGACTACATTCAATATGGAATTGTAATTTACGGAAGTGTTGGTTTAGCCAGAGGGGTGACTCCTGGAACGAATTCCATCAACTGTAGTTGACAGTCCCAGTATGAACAGTTTCAAAGCTAATTTAGACCAACACTTTAGTGAGATAAGCTCAAGGATGTCAGTCTAATAGATTGAATCAACCAATGAAACCTATGAAGTCCCCTATTAGGCACATCTCCGGTAAACAAGTCTTCAGTGCCCAGCAAGGATCCGCCTGGTCCTGATCAGATCCCACAGGTCCTTAACTGCAGGACAGTCTCAAAAATATGTCTGAGGGTACCTCCTGCTGCCGATACCTGTTGCATAAAGCATCAGGGATTCTTCCCAGCTTCTGAACTTTAACATGAGTCCAATACATATCATTTAAAATCTGGTACTGGTAAGCCTCAGTCTGTCTTGAGAAATATATATGTGGGTACCTTTCCAAATGGTTTACCATCTGTCTAGTAAATTGGGAAATTAAGCAGACCAGACTGGGGTCGCCACATTGGGCATCTAATGATCTTTACCAAAATAAAGAGTACACCATAGAGATGGCATGGGCTTGCCACATAGATTGACCATGGAGCCAAATCAATTACGCACGCCCAGTTCCCCATTCAGGTCTAGCGGAAATTAAGAGGTGGCGAACTGGAAAAGTTTGAAAATCTGAGGTTTATCTAGCTTGAAATGGGTCATAATAGAACCCAAATCCATACAAGCACCCCTGGAAAATTCCTTAAGTCTGGAATCTTTGAGTTGAGGTAGCTACGATGTGGAAATAAATTCGCCCTCTATTTTAAGATTAGAGTGTCCCACTACTGGCTGCACAGGATATCTTTGGTATTCTTATACTGTAGAAAAGCGATGCAGCTGTGCTTGTACCCTGATAGAAGAGGATAGGGAATTGGCTAGAGTAGCAGGCAGACACACGTAACATTGCCTCTGGAGAAATATTGGCTCTTAATAAGAGGAGGGTTTGTGTAAGAATATGCAATAGGAATTGGCAAGGCCTGAGGAAGAGGCATAAATCAAAGAGCCACAGGTGGGGCGCTGTGTGAGCAGAATTTACTAAAGCATATGGGCATGAGGTTGTGCTTGTGTGAGCAGATCTTAAAGCTCTGGGGCAAGAGATTTCCCATGTGAGGCTGAGGAAGTTAAAGCCGTAGGTATGGGCGTGTACTGAGAGTTGTAGAAGGAACTTACAGCTAGACTGCCTTGTGTAGTCATGTGGATAGGAGGAACAGTGACCTCTAGAGAAGAGTTGAGAGAAGCTGCAAATGGGAGAGAGGGAAATCACCTAAGTAGAGCAGAAGTAGGAAAAGGTAAAGGCTGAACTGAGTGTTAGGGAAAACAGGAAGCCTGTGTGGCCTAGTGGAAGGTGACATAGCCTCTAGAGAGTAAAGCCACCCATGCAAGAGTTCAAATCTTAAGGGGACATGCTTCAGAAAATAAAAGGGGTGGAGGAATACTGTATGAGGTACAGAGAGGGATAGAGGGAAGTGGTCTTGAGCTAGTCTATTCAAACTGATTAAATTATTAAAGATCATATTTAAGAATCTATGTGCAGTCAGTGGGAGTACTAAGGCAATGGATTATTAGGAGCTGTGTGGCTAAATGGACAGTGTTGAAATCTTCAGAGAAGATGGTGCACTTCTAGTTCAGGGTTCAAGACCACGCAGAGGTGAGGAGATGAACCAAGAGGAGGAGGGTAGGGGCAAGTGAAGAGACAGTGATGACAGCAGTTTGGGCAGAGGGGTGATCCCACCAAATTCTATTAAAGTTAAGACCGTGATAGAAATAAGTAATATAGTGCTGACTAGTGGCTAAAAGGTAGAAACAGCAGCAGGGTGGAGTTTAGGTTAGAACAGCACCAACTAGTGGCTAAAAAAAGGAGAGCAATTAATTAGAAAAATCTAAAGGAAAACTAACAAAACCTCTATAAGGTTTCAAATATAAGGATTATAGGTCAAGAATAAATGGATTAAAATTGTTCACTCTGGAGACTATAAGGTTAAGGGGAGCTCACTTCTGACCTATAAGATTTTGCAGAGCTTAACAATGATGAGGTTATGTGGGTTTAAAAGCCAAGATATACCAGTTAGGGACTTGAGATCACACAGAGGCAATTATATGTTCCAAGGGTCAAACCAGTTAAAAGATCACATTTTTTACCATAAGATCCGCAAAATTATGGAATGCCCTACCAAATAATATAGTAATGGCTCCGTGTTTTGAGGAATTTAAGCTCAATCTAGATAACCTTCTGATCCAAAATCAGCTAAATAACTGACCTACTAGGAGTGGGAGACAATTAAATGGGCTCTGCAGCCTACTTTGTCTTAACTTATCAAGTATTACCAAGTATAAACAGTATAAGGAGCAGGGGGAGTTTAGGGTGTTAGAGAAACAGGCGACAGGTCATGTGATCCACACTTCCTATAAAAA
Source organism: Neoceratodus forsteri (assembly GCA_016271365.2). Taxonomy (NCBI): domain Eukaryota; kingdom Metazoa; phylum Chordata; order Ceratodontiformes; family Ceratodontidae; genus Neoceratodus; species Neoceratodus forsteri. The sequence continues at coordinate 1,481,212,107 of CM057456.1, forward strand.
GAAGTGAACCAGCTGCCACACAGTGGCGAGCACAACAAAGCTCCCGACAGAGACTAGTGGACTATATCTTCGTGGGCTGATGCTACAGCTGCGGGGAAAAGGAGCCTGCTGAGAGAGGCTCAGGACGCCTGACCTAAGAGGAGAAAAGACAAGGTAATTAACACAACAGGAGACAAAGAGATTTACAGGTCCTAGACGGTGGGACAAAGGGACAGGGTCAGAGCGGAAACAAGAGACTGGCAGGGGTGTGGAGGAAGACGGAGAGAGGAAAGATGGCGATCAGAAGCGTGATTGGGGGTGTGCTACAGCCTAACAGGAAGCAGCTTTTAGAGCAAGCTCCCGGGAGAAAGTTGTTATAAACCTAAAACTAAGCTTTTAAAACCCCAAATCTTATTGCTTATACTTGTTTGGAGAGCTAATATAGAAGCCTACTTTGAGAAGTGCCGAAATGGGCAAGAATAAAGGGCGGCGGCTGCAGCAGTGATTTCTTCACACCCGAACACAAAATCGGGAGAGAGGCCTGTGCAGCGTGGCGCGGCAACAGAGTTGATGCCTGAGACTATGGAGGCAGCTTCACTAACCAATGAACTGTTCACTTTGAACCAGTTGGTCAAATCTGTTCAGGAACTTGATAAAGGTTTGACACTTTCACACCTCGGTGTCAGCACTAGAATCTCGTATGGACCAGTGTGGATTACTACACAGCGCTCTGAGACATCGGTTTTGAAAACTGTTCATGCCACTACAAAACTGATCAAAGAAAACTCCAATAGCATTTAGAGACAGTAGAGAACCAAACAAGAGATAAAATCTCATGGATCCTTGGTTTGTCAGAGGGTGCGGAAGGTGAAGACCCTCTATCTTTTGCCAGGACAATGCTTGCCTAACATCCTGGGTTTGAGGTTGGATCCCTTTTCATTTTGAAGAAGTATACCGTATTCCGCCCGCGGTGCAACAGCTAATCACACAGCTCCATGCACCCTCTAATCGTATGCATGGGCATTGGGTATAGGGATCGAACCCTGAATGCTGCACAATAGTAGATAACGAAATATGGAGGCGGACACTCTACAAATGTTCCGGACTTCAGAACCCAGCAAAGGCATAAAGCCTTTGATGTATTTCTTGGGCAGACTGAGAAGCCTGAAAATCCTCACCAACTGCTGTTACCAGCTAAGCTACGCATTTCCATGGGAAACAATATTTGTTTAATGAAGCGAAAGATGTAGAAAGAATGATCTGCAGGATTGAATCACAGCAGGCAGAGGATGTTGAAGGTGAATACAGGTCTAGTAAGTTGTTCTATGGTTTTAATGAGGATGGGCAGGGGACACGAGTGCCTGATTTTCCATTTTAATGCAGAGACTGTATCAACACATTTTAACCAGCATGGTTAGCTTTTCTTCTGTGAACTGTTGGAACTCTCTGCAGATTTGCCATTTCTGTGTTGGGACTGTCTATATTTGCATGGTTATCCCTGACATTTCAACAAGCCACAGACCTAGTAAACTTTCTTTTACTGGCAAAGGGATGTTATGCTCTTCAGTGGCATTGTTCAGTGCAGTTTCATTCACTGATCTCCCAAAAGTGTTTCAAAATTTTGGCATTGTAATAGGCCTTTAGCGTCAGGTTTCGTTGTTTACTTAATTATCTTAACAAGTTCATTTACTCCTTAAAATACAGGTGGGATTATCCTGTGTTTTTTGCTCCTGGGAGTTGGTGTATCTAAGATCTCCTCAGCTCGTATATTAACTGTAATATTGGGGATTCACTTAGACTGGTACAGTCTATATGGTAATAGGGTATTTGTTATTTTATCTATCCTTTGTATGAATCCTCTTGGGACTTCCTGGCTGCATGCAATCCTAAACACAGCCTAATATAAGTTGTATCTGCTGTTACTTCCCCTATGATGCATCTCTGAGGGGTGTCTTTCACTAGCACTTTGTGAGAATGCAGTATCATCTTAAAATGTATAATGCTATCTTCCTGTGTGTACTTGAGATGTAAGTTTTGCTTGCAAAATCAATAAAAATATAATACAAAAAAAAAAAAAGAAGCGTGAATGGAGAGAAACAAAGAGGCGGTGACAGGCCCAGACAGTGAGAAACAGTTGCAAAGAGCACAATACCATATTCAGCAGCACAGAGCACAAAACTATCCCTTAGGCACAGAACACACGGCAAAACAGTCACATGTCCAAATATGGCCTTAAAAGTAAAGCGGCAGAGCATTAATTAACAGTACAGTCTCCTACACACAGGGCACAAATAAACAATCAATCAAAAGCCTCCAAGAGAAATACCTGTATGCACAAATGTGTTGGGTGTTTCTGTTTCCCATAAAGACTATACCGTATGGTATCAAATGGGAGTATAAAAGTTTACATTTAGTACGAGCTGTAAAGTAACTATTTCTGTTTATGAGTTTCAGTACTGAGGGACTTGCACACTACTAGCCCTATATGTTAAGAAGATACTGATAGTACCAAAACAGTTTGCACATATGGAAGACTTCAATCATTTTAAATAGTCGCATATGGTGTCAATGTATTCACCTTAGCAATTTAAAGATCGCTCTTTAATATTCACATTCTGTGGATCTCAGTATAAAGGTAGAGGGTATTTAATCCTTGCTGTGTGGACCAATATATCAATCCAAAATTCCTATACTTTCTAAATCTGTCGGCATCCTATGGGTTAAATCTTATGTATTCATGTAATTAGTCTTTTTTTTTTTGTCAATTTATTTTTCCTCAACTGGGGAGGTTGTGCCTTGTCTCCCCCAGCCAACACACCCTGGATGTTTGTCGGTCACAGACAGGCTCTGCCTCCCTGTCACTACCCCTCTGGACGTGTCGCAGTGGGTACCACCACCACCGAGGAGACCAGGAGGAGCCGACTTGCACGTGACCATGGCGGTGCCAATGAGCAGCATTCATGCTGCCAAGAATTTCTGTATTGGTGCCCCTGTGGGCAGGGCGTGCAGTGATGCCAATGGAAGGAGCGCGGCATGCTTCCGCAAGCATTCCGCTCTTCCCGGAGTCCGCCACCTCCCGCCCCCTCTTTCTGCAACATTGGTGGCACTGCCCCCAGTCTCCACTAGAGGCCAGCCATACACCGACTGCTGATGTCCCCCTCCCGGAGGCGGAAAGCAGTCCTCAGGACGTCGATCCGTCTCAATCCTGCCAATCCCTGGCAGCCTGTGCTCGCTCCAGAAGACGGGTCGCTAGTGTAGCATGAGGTAAGTCGTCCAGTGCCTCAGCCCTCAGTGCCACCGGCCAGCATAATCAGTTATCTGTAGTAAGTGGAATGTAATGATGTTATGTAGCTTTAATGACGCATGAGGTATGATGTCCTCAGGTTCAGACAGTATAAAGGACAAGTCCTCATGTGTTTTTGATTGCCTTTGATAAAGGGTCTAGCCAAGATCTGAAATGCATCAGGCATGATTTTAGTGTCTGGTTTTGCATCTAGGATTAAATAAAAGATGGATTTCTAGCTGGAAGTCTACTGAGCCATTTTTGAGTGGCATCCTTAGCCATAGGCCAAACAGATGGTGAAGACCAAATTTTCTGATGTTCAGTTTGTAATGCTTATTTAGTGTGCCACCAGCCTAGTGTGACTTTTTACAGTTGTATTGTTATGGGTTTTAAGTACCACACAGTCGGTCAAGAAAGTGAGACTGAGTAAAACTGCTCATTAGAAGAAGAGACGCAGACACTCAACTAGAAGTTTTATTTTAAAAGATCCCGAAAGGTGCTTTAATGACATTAGCAAATGTCACTGGAGAGAATAACAGACTTAAATCCTCCTACTAATAATCAATCATTTAATGACAGCTTAGAGTATGCAAATTGGCTGCTAACAGCAGCAGGCAGTACTAACCCTTTCCTGTTCGAAACAGATGAACAATTACCTAATACATAATTGAAGGCAGAACCTTTCAAGAGGCATTCAGAGGCTTGAACAAATTAGTACACAAAGCGAAGCGCTATCTTGGAACCACATGGATTTAGAAGCCTATATTCAACTTTGGAGAATTCCCAGAGGTTTGAGAATTTTAAAACATCTATCCCATAGCCAGGAGAACATGGAATTTATGAACAAGTGGCACAATATCTTAACTAAAATTAGCATCAAATTAATCAATCTGATCACTGAACATGGAAACAAAGCTGGTACTGTTTTGAAAGAGGAAATCTGAGCAAAATAAACTGAGATCCTTAGCTTCAGACCATGGTGAATTTAATAGACAATGATAAACAAAGAATCAATACAGAAGTTGGACTAAGAACTTCGAACTGCCAAATATTAAAAAGTATAAGGGACAAACAAGATTATGAATTAGACAGTATTTATATATATATCAGAAACACGAACAAAGGTATCCTTGAAAGACTGAACAGTATTATTCAACATCATTACAGATGCAAGTTGTTCTGAAGCAGAAACATCAGATAATTCGAGTGTTTGTTTTTCTAAGAGATCAGACCCCCCCAGCAAACCCCTTTGTCCCACACCACACAACACGACGGAACATTCATCAAGGTTTTAAGGGCCAAAACAGGCAGTAATGTCAAAGAGGCGGAAGACAAAGAAAGACAGGTGGGGGAGGTAAAGGTCGAGGCCAGGGATGACCAGGGACTGGCAACAAGATTACCACTTCCAGGAGCAACATAAAGAGCACACCCACCAGAGGACAACAGGAGAATGAAACTGCAGTCATTGGTAGCTCGATCCTTCTGCTTCCAATCCGACCCCGGTGGTCGTGCTCATTCCGAACACGGGTTGCGGTGTGGCACAAGGTAAGGCGTCAGCGCCTCAGCCTTTAGCGCCACGGGCGGCATGATAAAGTTTTTGATTGACTGACTGATATTTCAACTACCTTTACGATAGAAGAATTTTTGTGCTTCAGTTCTGAATAGCAACCCCCAGCAGGGTTTTAAATACTTGATATCGCATCACAATTTAGAGTATGAACTAGCTACTCGGGCGAGCCATTCTGACTTTTTACGCCATAAAGACTGCGATGCATTCTATGACCCCGGTCATCTCAGCCCCACCACCCTCCCCACCCTTGTCCCGCAGACACTCACCCACATAAAGCAATTCAGAGTGCCTCCCAGTCTCACCACTTCGCCCTGAAAATAAATCCCGGCAATGCTCCCACAGTTCTGTGCACAGTAATCCTGAGTTGCTTAACAGTGCAAGCCCATGCCATCCTCAGGTCTCACAACTGGGCCAAATGCCGACAGTCACCCCAGTAGTGCTGCGCAAAACTACTGGGGTTACTGCACATTGAGCCAGCAACACCAGGCTGGCAGCTCTTTAACTCAAGATACTCACAACTCTGAGCGTGCCAAGCTGAAAAACAAGCCTCTAGTACAATGTAATGTCAAGGAAGACAATGTAAGGGCTGTGAATGAAGCGGGGAGAGGTTCTAGCATGGTGGGATGAGGCCACATACCTGTCAACTACCGATTATGAAGGTTGTTCACATCACCCTCAAAATTATTCTGTCCGTCCTTCACAGAAAGAAGCTGCCAACACAGAGAAAGGTGCTATAAATTTAGACTTAAAGCAGAAATAAAAACTCTGTACAAGTAAAGGCAATGGTTGCAACAGTGTTGTGAGCCTAAAGATAAAAGTAACAGTATATTTGTTAGTTGGCACTAAGTCATAATGGTTGAGAGGTATGGTGGGGGAGGGTTGTGGCAGGTGGATCAGCTCAAGCTTTAGTTTTGGCAAAGCAGTCCTGTCTGGGAGGCTGAGATGGGTGTTTTTTTTGGCATGTACCTTATGGGTGGGGCTGAGGTGGGTGGTTGGCCACTGAGATTGGTGGGATGAGGGTTATTGTGGTTCTGACAAAGGGAACAAAGGTGAGGAGGTTGTGGTACTGAGGTTTGTGTGTTTTTGGGGGTGGTACGAAACAGATGAAACCAAGACAGAATGGATTTATTGAAAATGTTATTTTGGTTACAATATTTAAGCATTTTTCATTTGCTAATCAAATCGAGGCATATGCTATTTATTTTCATAATTGATTAGCACTTTCACATGTAAAACTGCTAATAAATTTTCCAAGCTTATTTAAAACCCTGCCCAGTAGAAGATTATGCCTCCCGTGCAGTAGGGTAATCTTTGTAATAACAACACCTTCCATGCACCTTATTGCCAGCATCTAAGATGGGTGGGAACCAAACTTCTTGAGGAATGGATCGGGGTATGTATCAGTAAGAGTCTAAATTTAAAAGAATTGGGGAGAGGGACCAGCAAGGGTCAGAGCACCCAAGGGTTCTGGAAGGCAGGGGCAGACAGGACCCCCAGTAGAAAACACAGAACTGTCTGGCAGGGGTCAGAATAGGGTTAACAGAAGGGGGCTTCAAGTGGGGCTATCTGGAAGGGGGGTGATCAACCACTACATCAGATAAAAAGCAAAGGGATTAAGTAAAAGGGGAAATGGAGGGAATAGGAGGCAAGGAGAGAGAAAAGCGTGGGGAGGACCGAGAAGGAGGAGGCAGGCAACACAACAGGGGAGGAAGGAGGCACTTGGTTGAAAAGGAGGGAGAAAATCAGGAGTGGTGAAGGGTAGTGTCCTTCAATGCTAGAAGCCCACAGAACAAAATAGATAACCTGTAGCCCATGATAGCAGAGGGAAAGGTGGGTCTGGCAGTGGTCGCTGAGACCTGAGCTAACCCAAGCCATGACTGACTGCTCTATCCTAGCTATGCCCTCCACAGAGGACCGGGAGAAAGGATTGGGGGGACACTCCACTTTAGGGAGGGAATTACTGCCACCAACAAGGAAACTGAGGGAAAAATACAGGCACACTAGGTACAGATCCAAACAGTAGCAGGGAGGAAACGAAGCTAGGTGTAGTGTATAGGCCACCTAACCAGAACAAGGATAGGGAGTGGGTACTATGATCAGGACAGCAGAAGAAAAGGTGAACTGGTGGTACTGGGGGACATCAAGTTGCCTAAGGTGGACTGGAATATCCAGTCTATTGCTTGTGCCAAGAGCCATTTGATTCAGGATATAGTCCAGGATGGGTTTCTGGTCCAAGGGGTGACCGAGCCAATGAAGGAGAAAGCCATCCTGAACCTGGTATTAACTAATGGGATTACGTCCAGGATATCACGGTGGAGGAGTCCTTGGGGAGCAGTGACCACTGAATGCTGTGGTTCGGAGTTGGTGAGGAAGGAAGCTTCAAGCACAAAATAAAAGTGCTAGACTTTAGGAAGGCACAATGTTAAGGTAAGTGAGAAATTAGGGGCCAGCTAGCCTTAAGGATGACAGGAATGTAGATCAAAAGTGGGCAGTAACATAGAAACATAGAATTTGACGGCAGATAAGGACAACAGCACCAGTCTTACCCATTCCTACCTACTGGATAAGCTGCAGATCCTAGTTAACCAGCAGCCTACTTCTTCCCTACCCCCACCCCTAGAATTGCCTTTATGACTGTCCCATGCATACTTGAAATTTCACCACTGTTTTTGACTCCACGACCTCCTCCGGAAGGCCGTTCCATGCATCCACAACCCTCGCTGTGAAAAATACTTCCTTAAATTACCTCCTGAGCCACCCCCTCTATCTTCAAATTGTGCTTCCTTGTTCTTGCACACCTCTTTTTTTGAAAGATGCTACCCTCTTGGACTTTGTTGATTCCCTTGAGGTACTAAAAGTTTCTATCATGTTCCCCCTCTCCTCGAGGCTATACATATTAAGCTCCTTAAGTCTCTCTTCATATGTCTTCCGGTGCAGACCCTGCACCATTTTAGTTGCCCTCCTCTGGACAGCTTCCATCCTGTCTATGTCTTTGAAGCTGGTCTCCAGAATTGCGCAGTACTCAGATGGGGTCTGACCAGCTGTCTGTACAGAGGATAATAACTTCCTGTTTTCTACTGGTGATGCCTCTCCTATGCATCCCAGTATCCCCCCAGCCCTCCTTGCTGCCTCTCACATTGCTTGCCCACCTTTAGGTCATCTGATATGACTACCCCCAGGTCCCTTTCCATTCTTGTTGTTGTTAGTATCTCACCCCCATTGTGTACTCTTCCCTGGGTTTTGTTTCCCAGGTGCATTACCTTGCACTTCTTAGCACTGAATCTAAGCTGCCATACATTTGACCATTCCTCTAACTTCCAAGTCCTTTTCATCCTTTCCACCCCACCTTGTGCATCAACTCTGTTGCAGATCTTTGTGTCATCTGCAAAGAGACATACTTTTCCTTCCAGTCCCTCTGCAATGCAAAGCATAAAGACATTGAAGAGGACCGATCTAATACTGAACCCTACGGTACCCCACTAGTAACCCACTTTCTTCAAGTGGACTCCATTTACTATTACTCTCTGTGTCCTATTCTCCAGCCAATTTTTACCCAGGCTGTCATCTTGGGACCCACTCCCAGGCTAGCTAACTTGTATATTAATCTTTTGTGTGGGACTGTGTCAAATGCCTGCTAAAGTCTAGGTAGGCCATGTCCACAGCCCCTCCCTGATCTACTACTTTGTCACCCAGTCAAAGAAATCTATCAGATTTGTCTGGCATGACCTTCCTGCTGTGAATCCATGCTGCCTTGGGTCCTCTGCCCCTCTGGCCTCTAGATACTCGACAATTCTTTCCTTCAGAAGTGATTCCATCATTTTCCCTACCACTGAGGTTAAACTAACAGGCCTGTAGTTTCTGCTTCTGCCTTGCTCCCACTTTTGTGAAGGGGAATCACATCTGCCCTCCTCCAGTCCTCGGGCACCACCCCATCCTCCCATGATTTGTTAAACAGGGTAGTCAGTGGTGTCACTAGTTCTACCTTAGTTCTTTTAGAATTCTGGGATGAATCCATCAGGCCCCATTGCTTTGTCCACCTTCAGTTTTAAGAGTTCTTTCAGAACCCTTTCTCTGTAAATAGGTGGTATCAACTTCTGTATCCAGAGTGTTTCTACTGTTTGTTTTAGGTACCTCCCCTCTTCCTTTGTAAATACTGAGCAAAAATATTTGTTTAGTATCTCTGCCTTTCACAGTCACCCTCTGCCCACCCTCCCCTTTTTATTAAGCCTCACTATCCTCCTTGGTCTTTCTTCGCTCCTGATGTACCTATAAAAGGTTTTATCCCCTTCTTAACTGAGTTGGCTATCTTTTCCTCGGTTTGGGCCTTTGCTGTTCTGACTGCCTTCCCAGCTTCCTTTGCATTAACTGATACAGTTCTCTGTCCGGCTCCTTCTGTGATTCCTTGTACTTCCTGAAAGCTTTCTTTTCTCTTGAACCTTCACTTCACCTGAATCAGTGCTGAGGGAAGGATAGCGCAGCCACCAACACCAGACTTAAGCAGAAAGGGAAGAACACTAAATTCTGGAGACCAAGTTGGTTCAGTAGGAGGTGAGCCAGGCAGTGAGGGATAAGAAGGTCACATACAGGAAGTACAGAAAGTCTCAGAAGGACAAGCATGAAGGGGCTACTTGAAGAAAGCCAAGGAGTACAGAAGGATAGTCAGGCAGGTGCCGCTAGGAAGGTGATGCAAACTGCAGGAGGATTAAGGAGTGGGAAAGCCTTCTCCAGGTTTATCAGTGAAAACAGAGACAACAAAGAAGGCACAGTAAAGCAAAAAAAGGAGGAGAGGTTGGTGGAAATCAGTAAAGAGAAAGCAGAGGTGTTGTATGAATACTTCTGCTCTGGACAGGACAGATATGACTGGGCTCATTACAAGAGATGACTTAGAGGAAAACAGGCAGCAGGAGAAAAAAAAGTGTTGGAACAAGGAAGCAAAAAGGCAAAGGCAGAAATGCAGGAGGCACAGGCTGCAAGACATATATACAAATGCTCTCAGTCTGAAAACAAAATCCCAGACCGACGGCCTTGATGTCAGAGGCGGACCTGGACATAGTAGTACTACCGAGGCAAGGCACACTGCAAACCATGACTGGTAGGTAAAAGTACCAGGGTACGCTCTACACAGGAAGGAAAGGAAGGGTAAAAAGGGGTGACCTCTACATCACAGAAGGTGTAAAGCGATGGCAGTGCAGGGTAAACAGGGGGAGGCCGAGGCACTGTGGGTCACACTTGAGCCAGGAAATGGCACAGCAATTCACACAGGAGTCATCTACAGGCCTCCAGCACAGTGGGAGGAAGTAGAGAGGCAATAGTGGAGGAAATACACAGGATGGCATTGGCAGCAAGGGAAGTACTGCTGCTGGGCGATTTTAACATGCCAGGCGTGGAGTGGACCATCCCGGCAGCTACCTCAGCCAGGAGCCGAGACATCATGGAATCCTTGCAGGAGCAGGCCTTGGGTAGTTCATTCAGGAGCCCACCTGGGTAAGGCACCACACCTGTGCTGACCAATGAAGACAGGCTAAGGAAGTAAGGGTGAATGGGCACCTAGGGTCCAGTGACCACCATACAGTGTGGTTCAGCATCAGTACAGTGTCACAGGAGAGCCACACAGACAAGGGTCCTGGATTTCAGAAGGGTGGACTTTGCTAGGATGGGGAGGTGGACCAAAGAAGGCCTGGCAGGAAGGGATCCAGGGGAGGGGTTGAGGAGCAGTGGGCACACCTAAAAGAAGCCACAGTGGCCAGCCTGGCGTGCTGAGGGCTAAGGCACTGAACGCCTTACACCTCATGCTTTCATGGCGACCCATGTTCAGGAATGAGTATGGGCCACGAGGTCAGCAGGAGGAGAAGGATCGAGCATCCCAGACTGCTTTATTTCTCCAGGAGGGGATTCACCAGCACGAAGGTCCTACTGGCCCCCTAGCAGTAACTGGGGGCAGTGTGTCGACGGCACAGTAAGGAGGAGATGGGGCAGATGCCTGAGGAGCACAAGCATGCCCGCTCTCTCTGTGGGCGTCATTATACACCTCACCTCAGGATGAAAACAGAAAAGATCCTGGCGTGCAGCATGACACTGTCCCCGCAGATGCCACGCCCAAGAAGGCACCTCCCTGGCTTGATCCATTTCGGTGGGTTGAGATGCTCCCCACCACCCTGCCATGAAGGGTGAAGTCATTGGAACATAAGGGGGCCTGACCCTTGGGGGATGGTGCCAGGGGCAGCTGATGGTACCAGGAGTGCTGGCCAGGACAAGGAAAAATACCACACTTAAAAAAAAAAAAAAAAAGAAGAAGAAGCCATAGTGGAGGTGATAAATCAGTGCATTAGTGCAGCCACTTCAAAGAGTGGGGTTATTCTAGATGCCCTACAAGGCATGCCTTAGACAACTAATACTGGAGCCCACTCGAGAGGGAGCAATCTCAGACCTGGTTCTCTCAAATGGAGATGAAGAGGATCACAGATGTAGAAGTGGGTAGCCATCTGGGAACTAGCGACCATCGAACAGTATGGTTCACAATAAACACAGCAATAGAGTCAAGCCATACAAAGGCAAAAGTACTGGGCTTTAAGAGGGCTGACTTTGCCAAAATAGGTGAGTGCCTAAGGAATGCACTAGCAAATGGGCAGGAAGGAGGGTGGAAGAACAATGGGGAATAATAAAAACTGCCATCACAGAGGTAACAAGCCTTTGTGTGAAGCAAATTAACAAAACGAAGCGATGTAAGAAACCACTATGGTTCTCAAAGGAAGTGGCAGTGAAGGTTCAAGAGAAAAAGCATTCAGGAAGTACAAGGAATCACAGAAGGAGCAGGACAGGGAACTGTATCAGTTAAAGCAAAGGAAGCTGGGAAGGCAGTCAGAACAGCAAAGGCCCAAACTGAGGAAAAGATAGCCTACTCTGTTAAGAAGGGATAAAACCTTTTATAGGTACATCAGGAGCGAAGGAAGACCAAGGGAGGCTAGTGAGGCTTAATAAAGAGGAGGAGGGTGGGCAGAGGTGACTGTGAAAAGGCAGAGATACTAAACAAATATTTTTGCTCAGTATTTACAAAGGAAGTGGGAGGTACCTAAAACAAACAGCAGAAACACTCTGGATACAGAAGTTGATACCAGCCCATTTACAGAAGAAAGGGTTCTGAAAGAACTCTTAAAACTGAAGGTGGACAAAGCAATGGGGCCTGATGGGATTCATCCCAGAATTCTAAAAGAACTAAGGGTAGAACTAGTGACACCACTGACTACCCTGTTTAACAAATCATGGGAGGATGGGGTGGCACCGAGGACTGGAGAAGGGCAGATGTGATTCCCTTACAAAAGTGGGAGAAGGCAGAAGCAGAAAACTACAGACCTGTTAGTTTAACCTCAGTGGTAGGGAAAATGATGGAATCACTTCTGAAGGAAAGAATTGTTGAGTATCTAGAGGCCAGAGGGCTCAGGACCCAAGGCAGCATGGATTCACAGCGGGAAGGTCATGCCAGACAAATCTGATAGATTTCTTTGACTGGGTGACCAAAGTAGTAGATCAGGGAGGGGCTGTGGACATGGCCTACCTAGACTTTCACAAGGCATTTGACACAGTCCCACAAAGATTAATATAAAGTTAGCCAGCCTGGGAGTGGGTGCCAAGATGACAGCCTGGGTAAGGAATTGGCTGGAGAATAGAGACACAGAGTAATAGTAAATGAGTCCACTCTGAAGAAAGTGGGGTTACTAGTGGGGTACCGAGGGTTCAGATTAGGACCGTCCTTCAATGTCTTTATAGTGATATTGCAGAGGGACTGAAGAAAGTATCTCTTTGCAGATGACACAAAGATCTGCAACAGAGTTGATGCACAAGGTGGGTTGGAAAGGATGAAAAGGGACTTGGCAAGGTTAGAGGAATGGTCAAATGTATGCAGCTTAGATTCATTGCTAAGAAGTGCAAGGTAATGCACCTGGGAAACAAAACCCAGGGAAGAGTACACAATCGGGGTGAGATACTAACAACAACAAAAATGGAAAGGGACCTGGGGTAGTCATATCAGATGACCTAAAGGTGGGCAAGCAATGTGAGAGGGCAGCAAGGAGGGCTGAGGGATACTGGGATGCATAGGAGAGGCATCACCAGCAGAAAACAGAAAGTTATTATCCCTCTGTACAGACAGTTGGTGAGACCCCATTTGGAGTACTGCGTGCAGTTCTGGAGACCCAAGCTCCGCAAGGACATAGACAGGATGGAGGCTGTCCAGAGGAGAGCAACTAAAATGGTGCAGGGTCTGCACGGAAGACATATGAAGAGAGACTTAAGGAGCTGAATATGTAGCCTCGAGGAAAGGAGAGAGGGGGGACATGATAGAAACTTTCAAGTATCTCAAGGAATCAACAAAGTCCAAGAAGGTAGCATCTTTCAAAAAAGAGGTGTGCAAGAACAAGGGGCACAATTTGAAGATAGAGAGGCGGCTCAGAGGTAATTTAAAAGTATTTTTTCACAGAGGGGTTGTGGATGCATGGAATGGCCTTCCGGAGGAGGTTGTGGAGTCAAAAACAGTGGTGGAATTCAAGCATGCATGGGACAGTCATAAGGCAATTCTAGGGGTGGGGGTGGAAGAAGTAGGCTGCTGGTTAACTAGGATCTGCAGCTTATCAATAGGTAGAAATGGGCAGACTGGGTGGGCCAAGCGGTCCTTATCTGCCGTCAAAATCTATGTTTCTATAAGGAAAAAGAAGGAACAAACCACTATGGATCACAAAGGAAGTGGCAGAGAAAGTGAGGGACAAAAGGGGCTTTCAGAAAATATAAGGAGACTCAGAAGGAAGGGATAGGTCAGTGTACCTAGGTAAACAGAGGAGGCAGGAAAGCAGTTAGGGGCGCAAAGTCGCAAACAGAGGAGAGATTAGCAGAGACAGTAAAGAGGGGACAAGACATTTTATGAACACATTAGCAATAGAAGGCATGGGGAGGGATTGTAAGGCTCAAAGGAATGAAGGGGTTTGTGTGTAGAGGATGACCTAGAAAAACATTGATACTGAAGGAATACTTCTGTTTGGTACTCACGGTAGAAGGGGAGAGGGACCACAGCTAGGCAGCAATAACCATGGGAGAAGAGGAAACACCAGTCCTTTTACAGCAGAGAGGGTCCTGGAGGAAGTCTCAAAATTGAGGGTGGACAATGGAAGAGGCCAGATGATATATACCCCAGGATATTAAAGGAATTCCAGACAGTGCCAGCTGCATCAATGTGCCCTGTTTATTGAGCTGCTCAGTATAGGAGTGGTTCCAGAGGACTGAAGTGGGCAAATGTAGTCCCTCTCCACAGGAGGAGTAGTAGTAGGGGAGGCAGAAAACTATAGGCAGGTCAGCCTCACCTCAGTAGTGGGTAAGATTATGGAGGCGCTGCTTAAGAAAAGGATTGTGGAACACTTGGAAACCATGAGAGCACAGGATTCAAGGCAGCATGGTTTCACAGCAGGAAGATCATGTCAGACAAATCTGATTTACTTTTTCTGACAGGGTGACGAAGGAGGTACATCAAGGAGGCAGTGGATATCACCTACCTCGATTTCTGACTTCAACACCATATCCCACAGAAGATTGGTGAACAAGCTAGGAGCCTGTGGGGTGGGCCACAAAGTAGAAAACTGGGTTAGAAGCTGGTCGGGGACAGGAAGCAGAAGGTGGTAGTAAATGGGATCAAATCCAAGGAAAGAGAGTGACCAGTAGAGTGCCTCAGGGATGGGTACTATGGACAGTCATTTTCAATGTCATCATCAGTAACATTGCTGAAGGGCAAGGTTCACCTATTTGCAGATGATACCAAGATCTGCAACACAGTAGACACTAAGTGAAAAGAATGAGGAGGATGGGAAAGCTGTAAAAATGGTAAAAGGTGTGGCAGTTGAAATTTAATGCAAAAAGTGCAAAATCATGCACCTAGGGTGAAGAAAACCCTGTGGAGAGCTACAGATTTGGGGAGATTGCTGACAGTCACCAGGGAAGAGAGGGATTTGGGATAATCATCTCAGATGACCTAAGGGTGGCCAAACAGTGTAACAAGGCTGTGGAGAGGCCAGTGGGATGTTGGGGTGCATAGGAAGGGGTATCACTAGCAGAAGAAGGAGATGGTGATGCCATTGTACAAAACACTGGCGAGGCCTCATCTAGAATACTGTGTTCAGTTCTGGAGGCCGCATCTTTAAAAGACAGACAGGGTGGAGGTGGCCCAAAGAAGGGCAACCAAGGTGGTGCAGGGCTTGCATCAGAAAGCATGTTAGGACAGAGACCTTCAAGTATCTTAAAGGCTTGAACAAAGTGCAAGGGGGTGACATCCTTCAGTACAAGAGTTGCACAAGGACAAGGGGCATGACAGAGACTGGAGGGGCAGGATAAGGGCAAATGTGAGGAATTTTTCCTGTGGATGCCTGGAATAGTCTATCCCAGGAAGTGGTGGGTGCTAACACAGTGGGGGATTCAAACATGCATGGGATAGACATAAGGAACCCTAGATGTGGGAAGAATGGCAAAAGCCAATGACCAATTAGGGTCAGCGGCTGCTGATGCAGGCAGGAATATGGGCAGACTAGGTGGGCCTAGTGGTCCTTATCTGCCATCAACTACTATATTACTTTGCATCTTTACTAAAGAAAAGGATGAACCAGTGCCACAAGGGGAATGGGAGGAAGGAAAGGGCGTGGCTGAAGACAGGATAATGGAAGACAGGGGTAGGAAAGGACTCATGCCCTTGAAGGTAAACAAGTCCCCAGGCCTAGATAGCATGCATCCAAGGTTGTTAAGTTTGAAACATTTAAGAGAGAACTGGATATACATCTGGGTTACTAGTCAAGCATTACATAGAAACATAGAATTTGACGGCAGATAAGGACAGCTTGGCCCACCCAGTCTGCCCATTTCCCTACCTAATGGATAAGCTGCAGATCCTAGTTAACCAGCAGTCTACTTCTTTTACCCCACCCCTAGAATTGCCTTATGACTGTCCCATACATGCCTAATTCAACCACTGTTTTGACTCCACAACCTCCTCGGAAGGCCATTCCATGCATCCACAACCCTCTCCGTGAAAAATGCTTCCTTATATTACCCTAGGCTGCCCCCCCATCTTCAAATGGTGCCCTTGTTCTTGTACACTCTTTTTTTGAAAGATGCTACCTTCTTGGACTTTGTTGATTCCCTTGAGGTACTTGAAAGTTTCTGTCATGTCCCCCTCCCTCCTTTCTCGAGGCTATACATATTAAGCTCCTTTAGTCTATCTTCATATGTCTTCTTGTGCAGACCCTGCACCATTTTATTGCCCTCCTCTGGACAGCTTCCATCTTGTCTATGTCCTTGCAGAGACTGGGTCTCCAGAACTGCACACGGTACTCAGATGGGGTCTCACCAGCAGTCTGTACAGAGAGATAACAACTTCCTGTTTTCTACTGGTGATGCCTCTCCTATGCATCCCAGTATCCCCTAGCCCCACATGGTGTGGGCAATAGTCACATGGGCTACTGCACACTTGCTATGACATTCTGCAAGTACTGGTGGCGGAGTTGTCCCAGTCCACTGGTAGAGCAGTTCAACAGTTTTTTAGATGCTGGGGTAGTGCACGTAGAGGAGAACCACACATGTGGTACCGCTCGCAAGAAAGGACCCAGGGTGACCCTGAAACTACAGACTGGTCAGTCTGACCTCCACAGTGGGTAAACTGATCAAGACCATTTGGAAGGAAAAACTAGTTGAGTTCCTTGAAGTCAACGTGCTTCAGGATGAAAGACAGCATGGGCTTATGTTAGGGAAGTCCTGTCAAACCAATCTAATCAACTTCATTGACTGGGTAACGAAGGTGGTGGACAAGGGTCAGGCGGTTGACATTCTACACTTGGATTTCAACAAGGCCTTTGACTCGATTGTCCCACAAGAGAGCTGATTAAGAATTTGGAGGACCTAGCGGCAAGGAGCAAATTAACCAGATGAGTGCAAGTTGGCTCAAGGTCAGGACCCTGGGGATGGGGTGGTGGTGAGGGTAACTGTAAGGTATAAGGACATTACAAATGGTGTCCCACAGGTGTCAGTGCTCAGGCCAGTGCTGTTCAATGTGTTCATTATCGACAATGGGAACATGTTAAAGGCAAGATCTGCCTCTTTGTGGGCAGTACACAGTTCTGTAGGAGGTAGACACAGACAAAGGGGTGCAGGACCTAACGGAGGACCTGGTGATGCTGGAGAGCTGGTCAGGTATCTGGCTGCTGCAGTTCAATTCAAAAGTGCAAAAGTCATGCATGCAGAAGAAAAAATGTGGGGGGTTCAAGGCCACTGAATCAAGGAGGAAAAGAATTGGGGATAGCCATCACCAGCAACTTTTAACAGGATCACTAGTATGGGAGGCAGCTGCCACGACAAACAGAATGCTAGGTTGTATTGCTAGAGGATGCATGAGCAGAAGGGAGGAGGTTGTGCTGCTGTTGTACAGACCCTCTGTGAGACCACACCTGGATTACAACGTGCAAGACTGAAGCCCCTACCTGAAAAAGGATATCAACCATCTCAAGGCAGTTCAGAGGAAGCCAACAAAAACAGATCAGGAAAAGCAAGGCAGGGCATATGAGGACTCAACATGTACTCACTCGAGAGGAGAGGAGGAGACAGTGGACATGACTGAAGCCTTCAAGTTCTTGAATGGTACAAACAAGGAGACTATCTGGTAACTTTTCTGTCTCAGTGAAAACAAGACCACAAGGGACACTTATCAGCTGGAAGGGAAGGTGCAGGAAGGAAGTCAGGAGACACTTCTTTACACAGCAGGTGGTGTCAGGTGAAATGAACTCCACCTGGGGCAATCAATCACAAGGTGGTGGGGGTTCAGAGAGGGTGGGACATGTAGAAGGGGGTTAGTGAGGGGTGAGGGCCACTGTAATCTCTGGATCAGGTGCATCACAGCTGAGCTGACTTGATAGATAGTAGGGCCTTCACTGCAGGCTACTTTGTATGCAAGTTATATTTAAGTAATCTAATAATGCCTATTCTCGGATTACTCTACTGAGTAAAAGTAAATCGCCCTCATTTCTCTTCTGAAGGCTACGACGTTTAATGCACTGTGCTGCCACCTGAGGACCAGTGTTCATATTCGGCCCTGCAATCCCACACTGGCAGCTTGGGGGGGCGCCAGAGTTGAGGTGCTCTGCCCACAGGAGAAGAGCACAGGCACTGAACAACAGAGCAGCACTGGAAGCCGCTATGAGGCAGCCTTCATACCCCCACCTGCCAGATGACGACAGAGCAGCACTGGTATCTGCCATGAAGACAGCCCTTCACAACCACCATCCTCGTGCGGATGACTAGACAACACTATCCATCCCTTGTGAAGGCAGCCCCTGTCCTCGACTACAGAGCAGCACTGTGTCTGCTATGAAAGCAGCCCCTCTGCCAAGCACACACCCACTTCCTGCCAGGTGACTACAGAGCAGCATTCTCCGTTGTGAAAGAAGCCCGTCCGACAAAGGCTGCAGACTGGGTGGCCACTAACTTCAGAGTGAGCGATGTGGATCAGAGGGACAACAAACAGAGAGAAAAAAAAAACAGAAAAAGTATATAATAAAAAATGCCAAGATGTCTGCTATTTTATCATGTACTACCTTGAAAGAAAAGGAACAAAGATAATCTGGATGTAAGCATCTCCCTCTGGCACTGCACTTGGCAAGGTTAAACACATTTGTAGACCTACAGAGCAGGAAGTCCAGAAGATAAGATGCCAGTGGAAAATGGCGGCTAGACCAGTACGAGGAGGAATGACATGTTTTGTAAGTATTTAACTTTGTAATACGAGTGGTTTCTTTAAATTTGACAGTATTTATTTAGCTGCTGCTGCTGACTGCTAATATGCCCTATATGAAGACCTACAGCTGGTTGAGCGCTGGGACTCTTGCCGGTATCCTCTGATTTTCGCCTAATGTACTTTTTTTTCATATATTACAGTATCCTCAGTACCCTTCTTCTGGCTCATTGAGTGCAAGTTTGTCCTTCTAAGGTTATGTAGCCTGAAACTAGAACATTCCACAGAAATGTAAATTGGATATAGAGGAGTCAGGGTTATTCAAATAGCACCCCCATTTGAAGTGCTATTTTTAAATATTGTTTAGCTTTCTGGGGTTCTCATGAATCTGAACAGATGGCATAATCATGGGGCCAGCGGTTTTACTTCTAGCAGAAAAAGGGTGTGGTAGGAGCACAGCTGCCCAGGGATTCGCCATAACTGCTCAGTCAAAAGACACATTGCAGTGAATGAAGCCTCGCGTGTAGGAGAATGTAAAACAGATTTACTGTTACATTTATTAAACAAAGTTTCAGATCTTCAAAACAATGCTACTAGTAAGCAGATTTAACTACGCAAAATTTTCTCTCACCTCTTCTGCAGAAAAAATACAATCTCACTTTCATAGTTAAATGTTTATCACTGACAAACTGTACCTCAGAACTGCCTAAATTACAGCACTTTTGAGACAAGGCTCAATATAATGCCAGACCTGGGAAACTTGATAACTGACGTGGAAGTGGAATAGAAAGTTATTTCCCTGTGGCTTTTCAGAGAAGAGAACATTCTTCATGCACTTATCATATACAGTGTCAAAGAACAGCTCCATAAAACAGGAATTGAGCTTTACCGATGGCTTGATATCACACCTCAAACACACACTCAACTCTTCACACCATTTAATTTTGTTTCCTGCACTTACCAGCTGCTCGGTTTGACAGTCTGATAAGCCCTTTATACTTCTTCCGTCTATTTGGATTTGGAAATGAAAGTGATTGCCTCTTGCTCCATCGTGATTGTGCATTTCCTTTTTTTGTTTCTTTCAGCCCTATTTGTTGTGGACTGCTGTTGCTGCATTACTTGCAACCACGAGCAGTGGATGAGCAAAGTAGATTGCCCAGTGAGATACCATGCAAAGTCTGTGACCGGATCAAACAAGGTGGTAAAGACAATAGTACAGACTACGGCAAAAAAGGGGACAGGGTGTATTCTAAGAAAAGCTGTGTCAAAAGCAAAACACAAGGGCTATTGGCTTATATTACCAGCCCGCTGTATTCGGCTACAGCTTGAGGTAGGTGCATATGGGCAAACTAGAAAGGGCCACTGAGTCATCTTCTGCTGTCAAATTCTATGCATGCAGCTATTATTTTTAGTCATGTTATCCTTAAGTGAAGAATTAAACACTTGGGATGCTCCAAGTGAGGAGCACATATTTTCTGAAATGCATGGTTTATAAAATTTATAAAAATAAAATTAAAACAGTAAAAAAAAAAAAAAAAGAAAAAAGGTATTTTTCAGTTTCCAGCAAAACAAACTGCAGCTGGCACAGTAATAACTCAAATCTTACATCATTCCCAACATTCTGAATTTCATGGCATTACATTCTTTAAAGAAGTACTACAGTCAGAATTTGCAAAAACATATGTTGTGCAGTGTTTTGATTTGTGTGTATAGTCCTGGGTGTCCTTCCTTTGTTTTCTATTAGGAGTTTTATCTAAAATATCTGCTAGTCTTATGGCCCCTAGGGATCTCCATGTTAGCATTTTTTCTATTGCTCTTGTTCCTACAATGCCTCCTGTCCCATGTGACAGTGATGTACCTTGGACCATAGATTCAGCAAGTACTGGTTTAGAGTAAATTTTGTAACAGTAGAGCTGTGATTTCAGATAACTTTCCTTATCCAGTGTGCACTGAAAGCTGTATTTACAGTTTAGCAAACACTTGAGGGTTGAGTGGGATGGAATATTCTGTAAGAAACAGCTTGTGCGGCCGGTGGTGTAATGGGCTGAGCGCTGATGCCTTACCTCTTACCACGCTGACAACCCGGGGTCGGCAGTGACCTCAGATGTCAGGGGTCAGCTGGGAGGAGGAGGATCGAGCATCCATGGACTGCTCTCCTCCTCCAGAGAAGGTGGGAGGGACAACCACTGAGGTACACCTCCTGGCGTCGGTCGGTGCTTGTACATGGTCGGAAGTCACAGCATAGTGCAGCGCTAGCCAACGTCCGGACATGCAGTAAAGGGACAAACTGAGTCCTCCAGCATGTATGAAGGCCGACCCCAACGGGCGCCAGCATCAGACACACTCAAACATAGCTTCCCAAGCACAGCCTCCAGGTCTTCCACAGTGTATGGGGTGAGTACCCACTATGAGCGGTCTGAGGACGGTAGGGTAAGGGGTAGAACTCAGGACTGTGGCGGTCGTGAGGGGCAGAGAGAGCATAGCTGGATAGGAGGATCCATAAGATCACCCCCAGCTGAGGAGGTAATAAAGAAATTAGCTAAAAAAATAAAAAAAAAACAGCTCGAGTCTTTACTAATTACAGCACTGATGATCCGGCGATTTGTGTGCTTTTACGGCTGTGTGTAGTTTGATGAAATGAAAAGCATTAAAGGCAAAACATTTGTTCTTGTTGGCTAGACCAGACACACACACATATAAAAAACAAAAATACTGAATTAGAGTTATTTAGTTAAGGCCAGAACATCAGGCTCCTTTCTGCAGACTACCACTGCAATACTTTCCCTTACTGAATCAGTGGTCCCAGGCGCATCACTGTCACATGAGACAGGAGGCACTATAGGGAAAAAAAGAGCAATAGACCATCTAGCATGGAGATCCCCAGGGTCATAAAACTAGTAGGCAAATTTAGAAAAAACTCCTGAGAGCAAACAAAGGAAAGGACACACCAGGACTAACCACTTAAATCAAAGCATTCTGCACAACATATGTTTTGCACATTTTGATGGTAGTACTCCTTTAAGACATTTGCTCTGAACCCAGCGGCTGTTCTGCACTGACCCGCCTGCCCCTCGCCTACAACCAGGTACAAATTTTGAAGAGCAGCCCACAGCTACCAACGGAATTGAACTTGGTGCTTTTTGCCTTTCAGGCCATTTGACTGCACTACTACTGCTCTTGAGCTCTGATAAGACATAATGCTATTCCCTTCTCTTATTGGCTCTTGACTCTACCCTTCCTGAGCTGTCTCCTTTTAATACAAGAACTGCTAATGCAGAGTTTACCAGTATCACCTGTTTAGTGGAACAGGATTGTTGATTTTTTTATCTACTTTTCCATATACAAATTATACTGCAAAGCCACTAGAGGGCAACAACTCTTGGAGGTTGCAATCGTCTTCCACTGCTCAACCCTAACACTTCTCGTCCTGGGTCCTTCACACCTAAAACAAATTACTACACCTAACAAACCATAGTCCGTCACCCTACCGCTGTGCCACGGAGACTCCACAATTATACCCCCTTATCGCTACTTGCTGGGCACCCATTGTCACGCGGACCACCGGCTCCCTACTGATCGCTCTTACTATCCTACTTCTTGGACCCCTCAGCCTTCCCCTCAAGGGCTTTCTTCCCACACTTCCACCCCACGAACCATCACCAACTGCCACCCACAATGCTCTGCCTGTCATGCATCCCCATCCCCCCACATATCTTCCTGCAGTCATGCGCCACCATCAACCTCTATGCTGGATCACATTCCTATCCATTCCAACCCTTATCACCCTGGCCACCCCATGTACTACACGCACTATAACTAGGCGGCAGCTATCCTTGACAATAAGGCAATGATCTTGTGTTTTCCTCAGAGTCTTGCCATACTCCTACTAATTTTAGGAAATGTTCATCCTAACCCGGACTCCGTCTCACCCAGCCCTAGCCTCTCGCACCACGGGCTTAGAATAGCTGCAATGAACATTTGCAGCTTACCCAAAAGACAGGTCTCCATTGCTGGATATTGCAACATCAGCCAGATGTGCTAGTCCTCACAGAAACCTGGCTCTCCAAAAACACCCGACTCCATGGTTGCCCTCCTGGCTTCACCCTTCACAGAGCCGACAGAGTGGCAAGCGTGGTGGGGGTGTGCTGTGTACGTCCGTGACTCCATGATATGCCATGCCCTACCAACACCTCCACTGAACCATGGTGCCCAAGCCTTATCATTAAGATGTGCTCCAGATCCCTCAGAGCCCTGTAACTCTTACTGTCGCATATGTCCCCGAGAAACCAAGCTCCAGCTATACAATCCTTGCTAACTACATCTCCAGCTCCCCCAAAATGGAACACATCATAGTTGGAGACTTTAATGTGAACTGGCTTGCCAGTTCCGCTCCAACGCCAAGGACACCTTCACTGCACTGGATCTGACCCAGCTGGTCAGCCAACCTACCAGGGTGAACCCCACTAATGGCTCTAGCACCCTGATCAACCTTCTCCTTACCAACCGTTCCCACAGAATCTCTTCACCTGGTGGTCCTTCCGGCTCCCAAGCGATCACTCACCCATCCCTTTTCCTGGTCATGTCATGTCCTCAGCAGAAACTCAACCAAACTATATTGCCCAGCATTGTCTCCGACCCAGAGGCCTCACAAAACACTTAACTCAATGGGATTGGTCAGAAAACACTTAACTCAATGGGATTGGTCCCCATCTCCCAGGCCTCTACTACAGATGAAGCCCTTGATTATTTCACCTGTTCTTTTAATAAAGCATGTGACATCTAAGCCCCCTAGCAAAAGTGCAATAAAAGAAATGTAATGCCCTCTGGGTCACACATGCACTGCTCCAACAGCTAAAGCACAGAGATGATCTCTGGCATAAAAGCAGTCACATCCGACACGCAAGCAGACAGGCAAGCCTATAAAGCGGCTCATAACAGGTGCACTTGGGCCATTTAACAGGCCAAATTGGGCTACTACAAAACTACCCCTGCCTCCTCCTGGGAAAGCTCAGTTCTGTGACAATATCAAGGAACTCAATGGCAAATCCCAGCTCCCCACCTCACTCCCCACTAACTGTCAACAATGTCCCTACCACCGACCCTGCAACTGCCTCAACTCATCATTCTCTGACCTTAGTGCAGTACTCCCAAATAACTTGTTGGACCCACCTTGCAACCCTGCCCCTAACACCCAGCATCCCCCTTCCATCTCAGGGTGATCTCTACAAATGAGGCAAGGCCTTATCTCATTAAAGCACTCGGTGGCTCTTGCCATTGCAAAGATTCTTTTTTTTTTTGTCTTATCTTTTCCTCCCTCATTCTCATGACCCACCACTCCTCTCGAGCTGCCTAGGTCCCATCTGTCTGCCTGTCCCCCATTGAGCTCATCCACTTCAAATCGCAGCCGCCCTGGGCTAACTCCAGATGTAACCTTTTCGCCGGGCAGGTACCCCTCCTCCTCCGAGACGGAAGGCACTGGGGGCACCCAGCATACATACTTGGCCCCATGGTGCTGCTGAGGTGAATGGTCTCCTTCAGGGCATCAGCAGCAGCAGGGGGACGGCCGGCTAATCCGATCAGTCGCAAAGCGGATTTTCTGCTTTCGGGCTGTTCCTCCTGACAGCAGATCTGCAGAGCCCCTGGTTTCCACCAGAGGCCACTGCAGCACGCCACATCCACCTGCAACCCAGCCCAGAGAGAGAGCAGCCCATGGATGCTCAACCCTCTCATTCCCCTACCAGCCCCGGCGTCCCAAGTCTGTTCCAACCTGGGTCACCGGCATGGTTTGAGGTAAAGTGCCAGCGCCTCAACCCTCTATGCCACCAGGCCGGCGTCAAAGATTCTTTCGAGATGAGAATCCTACATCTAGTACTAGATACAGTCCTCTCCCCACTGACTGACCTCATCAACCACTCCCTAAGTCTGTGGCAGTTCCAGCAGCCTGGAAGACTGCCACAGTCACCCCAATACTGAAGAGTGGTGACAGCACCTCCCCAATAACTACCATCCCATATCCATTCTCCCACCACTCTCAAAAGCCCTTGAACAAATTATACCACCCAACTCACAGAGTACCTGCTTGTTCATAATCTACTTTGCAGGAACAGCATGGCTTCAGATCTGGGCACAGTACAACTACGGCTCTCACTGAGTTCTCTAATTTTACTCACTCTGCCCTGGATAGAAACACCTAGCTGGAGCTGTCTTCCGACCTGTCAAAGGCCTCTGATACAGTCTCCCACCCTTACTCTAAAGCACACTCCGCCACACAGGTCTGTCCCAAAGACCCATCTCCTGGTTTACCAGTTACCTCACACCTAGATCTGAATGTGTCAAAATAAACAACACCCATCAACCACCCTGCCAGTCCACTCTGGGGTTCCCCAGGGCTCCGTCCTCGGCCCTGATTATTCAGCATCTACCTAAACAACTTGCCCAATTCCTGCTCCAGCAACCTACTGCTCTATGCGGACGACACAATTCTTTTGCCTCGCACCAAGATCCCACAGTATTGCCGTCCTCCTCCAACAAGCATTTAATCAGACTGAAAACTGGTTCATAGACCAAAGACTTGTGGTCAATGTAAAAAGACAAAGATTATGCTCTTTGCCCATCAACAGAATAAGGCCGAGAATGCACAGCTACAATCCTCTCCACTCTCTCCTTCCTCTAGAACAGGTCCATACATATAAATACCTGGGTCTTACATTTGATTCCAGCCTCTCTCTTCATTCACACATTAACACTCTATCAGCCGCCATAAATGTCCATATAGGCCTATTGTATCGGCAGAAGGATTGCCCATCTCGGAAGCTCTTAATCTGGCTGTCCTCCTCAGTCCTCTTCCTAGTCGATTATGGGCTCACTATCTACCTGGCTGTTGACCACACAGCCCTTAACAAAATCCACCTGGCCATAAACAAAGCGTGCAGACTCCTCTCCGGGCAGAAGCGTACCCATATTCTGTACCCTATATGCCCCGACAAATCTCCTCCCCTGGATGAAAGGCTATTTTATCAAACATGTCTCCTCACAAAGAAAATACACCTGGGGCTTATCCCTTAGGGTTTCTGCCTCTCTCTATCCTCCCACACCTCGGTGAACACCTGCACTGCAACAGACTGGTGTGGTCCATCCTGAGGGTTAGAACCTCCTTAGCCCAAAGGTCATTCGCACATTGGGCCCCAGTCTGACAGCGAACTCCCTATGGCGTCTCCTCCATCTCTAAATTAGGACCTTTCAAGTCAGCCCTCAAAGAGCACAATCTCGCTTCACAGGTGCAGCCAAAGTACCAACTAGTGCCGGGTCATCTATCAATCATCTTCTGAGACCACCTGCCACTGAGCTCCTACCAACAGGGCTACCAAACATTACCTATTAACAATGCCTCCTTTGGCTGCACACACAAGATACCTGTCTAATTCTCTACTTCGCTGTAAATATCAAACCTGTTACTCCTTCCTCTATCAGCAAACTTATTATTCTCTTGAAAACTGTAAAATACAGCTCTGGGTAACACATTCAATGCAATGTACAGCTGATCGTGATTTTGCAATATTGTATAACAAAAACTGTAACCTTTAGCTACCATTCTATGTCTATATGTATTAAGTGTTTGTATTTGTTTTTCTGAAGTGGAGCCTTTGTAAATGAGCCCGACTCAAAGGTTGTAATCCTAAAGTCTGTTAAATAAATAAATAAAATTTGCAGGAAAACAGGCTCTTCACCCTCAGAACATCCATCTGTCCCTGCTGCTTTTCCTGCATGAAGTCCCTATACTTCTCTGCTTGTGATATCAGAATATTCCATGGCAACAGCGGTTGTGATATCATCACACTCGAGGATTAGGGCTTCACAGTAGGTATATTCAACATGAGCAGATGAAGGCAAAGAAGAAAATGTTTTTGTTCTGGTTGCATATGTAATTCTGTCTGCTGGAAAGAGGGAGGGCTTTTAGTGTCTCAAACAAACTGGGGTCTAGCTGCAAAGTTATTACTTCAAGGATGTCCAGTTTGGACCACTGAAACATTCTTGAAGGAGTTCATGTTAATTGCCCTGGCCACTGGGACAAACTGGTTCACCTAATGTGACATCTTGGGGCGCAGCTAGAGGGTTTTAAGTCCAGCGTGGTCTCTCAGAGTCAGTCATGCTTGAGACTACAGACAAACTGCCATCTCAAAGTTCACGTCTGCCCTGATTCAAACTTGTGATAAGCTGAACTATATTGTAGAGACACAGAAATGACAGACGACTTGTTCTGTGTAAAACCTTCTGTATGAAAACAAGTTTCTTTTGATTTCTATAGAATTACTGTGCCCACAGTTTTGTTGTAATCTCCTTGTGATAGTGGGATGTTTATATTTGCGAAGCCAACCTTTTTAAGCCTGCTCTTTAACAACACCTCTGTTATTTTCTGTCATTTGCTATTTCTTGTGTTTTCCATGATGGCCACCTGCAGACACCCTTCAAATATCTTTCTCGCTCTGCTTCCTTCCAAGGCTTGCTCAGATACTACTGCTGAAAACCCCCATTATGAATTTTAATGGTCATATTGTGGATGGTAGTAATAATGGAGTGCCTCCGATATATGATAGTAAGCCCTGTACCCTTTTATTCCTATACCTGCCTGGATTTTGTGCTAAAGCAGAGAATAAGGAAGTAGACAGATAAATGCTTGTAGATAGGTTTAATAACCTCTTATGTCTACAGGGGTGTATGGGCTTTATTTATTACATGCAAAGTACTGTCATATTTTATTGGGTATCAGAAAAAGCTGAAACAAGGGAAAGTAAAGAGTGCCGGTGTAAAGGCCAGTTGTTGTTCTAGAAATGGCATGCATCGCGCACCCTGCTGCAGCGTTATTTTTATGTGCCAGTAAAAGCGCCTTTAAAAGAGCCACTATGTCCAGAACTACTGGCAACTAAAGCAAGTAGTTGCCATGGACATGCTTACTGCACAGACTTGCAGCAAAATATTCTTTGCTGAAAAGTAGCTAGACGCATTTACTTGTGTTGCATGGGAGTCCAACTAGGTCCTCTTTCTGGTGCCCAAAGATTATAAAAGAGGGTATGGTGCACCTACCTGGACCAAAGGCTTGTGAACAAGTGCAATTTTACACCTGCTGGTAAAAGGGTGTAGCTGGCCACTGTATGAAGGATACTGAGTTGGCTGCAGGAAGAGGTACCACTCTTTGCTGCTCCATACCTCAGTCCTGTAGCCTTCTCTGACCTGCTCGAAAGGAGCCTCCTCAGGGTGAAAGTAGGAAAAGTACAGAGGACAGACAAGTGGTTGAAAATGGGAAGAAATACATCAGCCTTAGAAAGAAAGTGTTTTATATTTCCCTTTATGTTGAACGTCCCTAAAAGGAAACACTGCGCTTCAGTATTAAATGACCTATGGCACAATAAAACTCTAATCCTGGTTGTTCTACAAAACGTGGTGTCATAATGTTTCTGGTTCGCTTTTAATAAAAATTTTTTTAAATGCGTTAAGCTTCTAGGAAGTATTAATTTTTTCCTTACCAGATGAAAACCCTAGGAGCTGCATAAGCCGTAGCCTCTCTGTGATAGGAGGTCCTGCCCAGTTGTCATTCAGTATTATTCTAAGAGCGGCCGGCCCTGTCAACACTCTATTCACTGAATGATGTGTGGGAGGAGCCTAACCTATGTTCGGAGCTTAATTCCTGAAATACTGGATTCTTTCAGGTTACTGTTGTTGAGAAATCATATTACAGTTTGGGTAGTAAAACAAAGTGTTTCTGAAAGAAATAATAGAAAATGGGAGGAGTCTTACCTGATGATATGTGGGACAACAGGTATATAGGAGTGCAACCTGAAAGAAAATCAGTTGCATTGTGTGGTTAGTGCTGAGTGTTGTACTGACCTAGGTTTGCCTATTTTCAAACCTGAAGGGTTCAGGTGGTTATACTCCCTGCCTGTGTGACTCTAGCAGTTATACTAGAGTGGTAGTTATTTGTATTCAGCAAAACAGTGACTGTAACTGTTAATTATTGCTTTATTTGACCTTTGGTTTTATTCTGTTGTGTCCAGTCTGCCTTCCTTATATTGTTTTGTAAATAAAAGTACACCTGGCGTTGAAAATAGTTTGCAGCCTGAACATCGTGTGTAATTATCTTGAAATATGAAAAATATTATTTTACACATTTCATGTTTTCTGTGACTGAATCTTTCGGTACAGCTAACCAATTTATAATGGACAATAACTGTATTTCCACCACTGAGGAGATGGCTACAATTACCATACCCCATTTCTAAACTAAGGTGTTCTCCGCTGTGACAGAGGGAGTAAATCGTGACCTTGAGCAAGGAGCACTGCACTGTGAGAGCAACAGCTCTGAAGGGCGCAAATCTGAGACTTCTAACAGAGAGTCTAAGCCAAGTGGTGGCAACTACTGAAGTACTGAGAAAGCTAGTAAGAGTTATACAGGCTGAGTATGGGAAGGACCAGTCTGTCACAAATACTAACAAACAGAAGGTCCTGAAATTCAGATTTTAGGTGAATTTTGCTTAACCGAATTCTGCTGATGTCAGCTATGAATTTTTGTTGGAAAACTAAAAAAAAAACACATCAGGAACTTTCACTGAGGCAGAAGGTGGGGCATAGCCTCAATAAAGAACAGTTATTTATGTAAAACTTACTCTAACAGTAGATCTTCAAGAGAATCTGCTCCATTAGACCACACCTTTGGAACTACATCCATCAATGCTAGGACCACACAAACTTGTACTAGCCAGGGCCACCACAATGATGTGCCATGCCTACATGTACATAGGCATGGCGGCCCCATCACTCCTCAGTTCCCCGCGAGATTGGCTTCAGAGGGCCTCCAACTGTGGGGATCCAGGAGATAAGACCAGCACCAGACATACAAGGAGAGGCATGGGGCTAGCTACAGGATGCACAGAGTACGTTTTAGGCACAGCATCTGATGTAACACTCACTGAAAATATAATCAGGAAGGAGGGAGGGATAGCATGGTCTAATGGAGGAAGTCTCTGAAGATCTACGCTACAGTAAGTTCTTACATAACTGTTCTTCTTTGAGGACTGGGGCACACTTTGGAACAATTCCCAAGCAGTAGAAGTAAAACTGGGAGGATGGTACAGTCTGATATATAATTAGGACAGAAGGCCTTGCAGTATAGCAAGCCCAAATCCAGCATGTCTACAAGAGACAATGTCCAGACTGTAATGTTTAGTGAAGGTTTTTGTTTATTTGGGATCATTTCATTGAGCAAGCTCATTTACAATGATGTCCAGTAGACAGTGTTCAATGCCCTTGAACAGGGCTGCTTCAGCTCCTCACGGTCGGCGCGGCACCCAGCCAGCCACCGACCAAGACCAGGACGCCCGCCTGCAGCTCCTTGGAAGCCTGCCCTTGAACAGGGCTGTTTCAGCTCCCCACGGTCGGCCGGCGACCAGCCAGCCACCGACCAAGACCAGGACGCCCGCCTGCAGCTCCTGAAGCTGCCTGCCCTTGAACAGGGCTACTTCAACCCCCCATGGTCGGCCGGTACCCAGCCAGCCACCGACCAAGACCAGGATGCCTGCCTGCAGCTTCCTGGAAGCTGCCTGCCCTTGAACAGGAGGCAGTATGGCGCAGTGGGTTAAGGCTCTGAGCTGCAAATCTGAAGACCTGGGTTTGAATCCCACAGCCCCTAGGTGCATACTGGTGACCCTGAGCAAGTCACAACTTCCTTGTGCTCCCAGGTTGCACCTGCAAACAAGCTTTCAGCTTAGTGTGTCTCACCTGAAAAAAAAAAAGAACAAGGCTGCTTCAGCTCCCCACAGTCGGCTGGCACCCAGCCAGCCACCGACCGAAACAGAGCGCCTGCCTGCAGCTCCCTAGAGCTGCCTGCCCTTGAACAGGGCTGCTTCAGCTCCCCACGGTCGGCGGCACCCAGCCAGCCACAACCAAGACCAGGACACCCGCCTGCAGCTCCTTGGAAGCTGCCTGCCTGAACAGGGCTGCTTCAGCTCCCCATGGTCGGCCGGCACCAGCCAGCCACCGACTGAGACCAGGACGCCTGCCTGCAGCTCCCTGGAAGGTATGGGACAGCACAGCCAGCTGGAACACGGATGCTTCCAACAAACTACGCTCTGATTGGCCAGGACTTTC
The DNA here is from genome assembly GCA_016271365.2 of Neoceratodus forsteri. Lineage (NCBI taxonomy): Eukaryota > Metazoa > Chordata > Ceratodontiformes > Ceratodontidae > Neoceratodus > Neoceratodus forsteri. The sequence goes on from CM057456.1 coordinate 1,481,242,824, forward strand.
CCCTGCTTCAGCCATCTGGCACTTTTAACAAGTAGATTTTCGATAGAACTCAGCACATTTCAACTGCGTAATAGAATTTTTTTTTTTTTGGGCTAGTTTTCCATTAGCAGGTTATACAGACATAGAAACATAGAATTTGACGCAGATAAGGACCGCATGCCCCACCCAGTCTGCCCATTTCCCTACCTACTGGATAAGCTGCAGATCCTAGTTAACCAGCAGCCTACTTCTTCCTACCCCACCCCCCAGAATTGCCTTATGACTATCCCATACATGCTTGAATTCCACCACTGATTTTGACTCCACAACCTCCTCCGGAAGGCAGTTCCATGCATCCACACCCTCTCTGTGAAAAATACTTCCTTAAATTACCTCTGAGCCGCTCCCCTCTATCTTCAAATTGTGCCCTCTTGTTCTTGCAGCCTCTTTTTTGAAAGATGCTACCCTCTTGGACTTTGTTGATTCCCTTGAGGTACTTGAAAGTTTCTATCATGTCCCCCTCTCCCTTCTTTCCTCAAGGGTATACATATTAAGCTCCTTTAGTCTCTCCTCATACGGCTTCTCTTGCAGACCCTGCACCATTTTAGTTGCCCTCCTCTGGACTGCATTTATCCTGTCTATGTCCTTGCGGAGATGGGGTCTCCAGAACTGGACACAGTATTCCAGATGGGGTCTCACCAACTGTCTGTACAGAGGGATAACAACTTCCTGTTTTCTGCTGCTGATGCCTCTCCTATATCCCAGTATACCTGACCCTCCCTACTGCCTTCTCACATTGCTTGCTAACCTTAAGGTCATCTGATATGATTACCCCCAGGTCCCTTTCCTGTTTTGTTGTTGTTACTACCTCCCCACCCATTGTGTATTCTTCCCCTGGGTTCTTGTTTCCCAGGTGCATTATTTGCACTTTTTGCATTGAATCCTAGCTGCCATACGTCTGACCATTCCTCCAACCTTGCCAAGTCCCTTTTCATCCTTTCCACGCCTCCTTGTGTATCAACCCTGTTGCAGATCTTTGTGTCATCTGCAAAAGGCATACTTTTCCTTCCAGTCCCTCTGCAATGTCACTGATGAAGACATTAAAGGACTGGACCCAATACTGAACCCTGCGGTACCCCACTGAGTAACGCCCTTTCTTCAGAGTGGACTCCACCTACAATTACCTTCTGTGTCCTGTTGTCCAGCCAATGTTTATCTAGCTACCACCCTGGGACCCACTCCCAGGTTGGTTAATTTGACTATCAATCTTTGTGTGAGACTGTGTCAAATGCCTTGCTAAAGTCTAGGGCCATGTCCACAGCCCTCCCTGGTCTACTACTTTGGTCACCCAGTCAAAGAAATCTATTAGATTGCCTGACATGACCTTCCCACTGTGAACCCATGCTGCCTTGGATCCTGTGCTCCACTGACCTCTAGGTACTCAACTATTCTTTCCTTCAGAAGTGACTCCATCACTTTCCCTACCACAGAGGTCAGACTGACAGGTCTGTAGTTTCCTGCCTCTGTCTTGGTCCCACTTTTGTGAAGGGAATCACATCCGCCTTCCTCCAGTCCTCGGGTACCACACCATCCTCCCATGATTTATTAAAAAGAGTAGCCAGTGGTTTCACTAGTTCCTTCCTTAATTCTTTTAGAATTCTGGGCGAATTCCATCAGGACCCATTGCTTTGTCCACCTTCAGTTTTAGGAGTTCTTGCAGAACCCTTTCTTCTGTGAAAGGACTGGGATCACCCCCTATCAAGAGTGCTTCTGTTAATTGGATTAGGCACTTCCCCTCCTCTTTTGTGAATACTGAGCAGAAATATTCGCTTCAGTATTCCTGCTTTTTCACTGTCCCCTCTGCCCACCCACCGCTCATTCTATTCAGCCTCACTATCCCTCCCTTTGTCTTTCTATGGTCGCTGATGTACCTATAAAAGGTTTTATCCCCTTCTTAACTGAGTTGGCGCCTTTGCTATTCTGACTTCCCTCCTGCTTCTTTCTGCCTTAACTGGTACAGCTCTTGTCCTGCTCCTTCTGTGTTTCCTTATACTTCGGAATGCTATCTTTTCTTCCTGACTTTCACAGCCACCTCTCTTGAAAACCATAGTGGCTTTTTCTTTCGTTTTGATTTGTTTATTTGCTTCACACAAAGGCTTGTTGCGTCTGTGATGGCAGTTTTGATAATTCCCCATTGTTGCTCCACACCTCCTTCTAGCCTGTTTGCTAGTGCTTTCTGAGGCACTCTCCCATCTTGCAAAGTCAGCCTCCTAAAGTCCAGTACCCTCACTTTTGTAAGCTTGACTCTGTAGCCGAGTTTAACGTGAACCACACTGTTTGATGGTCACTTGTCCCCAGATGGCAACCTACTTCTAGATCTGAGATCCTCTCACTGCCCCGTTTGAGAGTACGAGGTCTAGATTACTCCCTCACGAGTGGGTTCAAACTAGCTGTCTAATGCCTGCCACCTGTAGGGCGTCAAGAATGGCCCTGCTCTTGGATGTGGCTGCAGCAAATGTGCTCCAGTTAACATCTGGCATATTCAGGTCTCCCATCAACAGTATCTCCCTTTCTCTGCCATTCTAAGAATGCCTTCCATCATATCCTTGTCCATTCCTTCTCCCTGACATGGGGTCTGTACACAACCCTGTGCGGATTGTGGTGCCCTTTCCAGTCTCAAGGTGACCCACAGTGCCTCCTCTCCTCCCTGTTTACTCTTTTGTTCAGTTGCTTTTATCCCTTCCTTTACATAGAGAGCTACTCCTCCCCTCTTCTCCCCTGCCTGTCTCTCCTGTAGGTTATGTACCCTGGTATGTTAACATCCCAGTCATGGTTCTCTGTGTACCATGTTTCTGTGATTCTACGATATCCAGGCATCCCTCTTCCATTAAGGCCACCAGCTCAGGGCTTGTTGCCCAGACTACGGGCATTGGTACTCATTACCCTCCATTTCCTGATGGCCTTATCCCTTTTGCCCCATCCCTGTCCTTCTTGCCTTGTCACTTTCTCCATTTACCCTGCCCTTCTCCCTATCGACACCTCCATGTTGGTGTTTGCCACACCTACCGTGATTGTTTTTGGGGGCTAGGATTTTCCTGCTCCTTTCCAGTGCCTCCTCCTTGGCTAGTTTAAAAGCTTGCCAATGAAGCATTTAAACCTATCACCTAGGATCCTGGTTCCCTCCCGGACAGATGCAGCCCATCATGCCAGTATAGGCTTGCATCACTCCAGGTGGACCCCAGTCCCCAATGAAGCCAAATCCCTGAGCTCCACACCAGTTTTTCAACCACTGATTGAATCCCATGTGCAGACACCCTAGCCTCTCTCTATGCCATAGATGGGTAGCACCTCCGAGAAGGTTACGTAGTGCTACTTGACCAAGGCCCTCCCCAACTCCACAAACTCTTCCTGCACTTCTCTAATCCCTTTCTTAGCCAGGTCATTTGTCCCTAGGTGGACAATGACATCCAGCTCCCTCCCTGTGCAGCTGCTCGGCAATCCTGAGGATTAGCTCCCTGTCCCTCATGGCAAGCCATGGCCAGGCAGGCACCTTACCTCCTCTCCTTCCTTGCCCAGTTCTACCTTCCTAACAATGGAGTCCCCACCAGGAGTTGTTTCCTTTCCTGCAGGGTCCCCTGCCACCCTCCTGTGGGTCTCCTTTGTGGAGGTTCCCAGCATACTCCTTGGTCTCCACTGTAGGTGCCTCCATAGAGGAACCACACTTTGCCAGAATGGCATAGGAATTGTGGAGAGGTACAACTGGCGGGATGTGCCTGCTCCACCACCTCACCCTCCCTGAGCCCACTGTGGTCCAACCGCCTCCTCTTTCTTGGCAACCTCTGAGGCACGGCAGTGGCACTGGTGGTCCCTGGATGGAAGAGGAGGTCCCACAAATCCTGGCCAACTCAGTCTGGAGATGAGCAACCTCCTCCCTCAGCCCAGAGAGGTGCCTGCAGATGGGACAACACCGCATCCTCCAGAATATCTCCGGAAGACTGCTGCTCCACAGCCACTGCACTGCACCACTCCAATCATGTCTTATTTCTGACCCCTTAACTGTTTGCAATCCTTACTCTTTCGCTGTTTTTTTCTCTCTCTCTCTCCTTACTTTCTGCCTGTGTGCCTTTATGCTCCTGATTGTCCTGTTCTGAGACAAGAATATCCTATATTTCTCAGTAGACCACGTGCTTGTTCAGAGGCAGACCTCCAGCAGCTAGAGGGGCTGGAGAGCTACTCTTGCCCTTCTAGGATGGTGGGTCCTTGGTGGGTCTGTGATCACTCACATCCTGCCCCTAAACAGGAAGTTCCTGTTGTCAGTCAAATCCTGTGCCTATAAAAATATAACTAGCTTTCGTTGGGGGTGGAGGGAAGGAGGGCAATATAGTCCCAGCAGAAGTTCAGTCACACAGCAGTCCTTTCTCTTGGTGTCTTTTGCCAAGCTATTAGCAGAATCTTTCTAAGGCAGTTTTAAATGTAGCTTCCTTCTAGCTAAGCCACTCCCCTACTCTACCAGCTCTTTCTACAAGTAATTTAAACCTCACAGCAGTTAAGTCCTTTCAGTCACCTGAGATTTACACCTAGATGACTTTTCAGTTACCCATTCAGTTCAGTTAACCCAAACACACACTTTTTTGTTTTTTGTTTTGTATGTTAGTTTTTACCCTAAATTAAAGGTCCAAATACAAAAGTTCTTCTACTTTAGTCCCAGCAGAGAAGTTCAGTCACACAGCCTTAGTACATCCATCTCTCTTTCTTCACAGCAGTTCTTGTTAGCCGACTGATAATTATCTCACAGGCTAGTGCTATGCCTCCATCCAAAATGTGGACGTGGTTCCCTCCCATCCATCCAGTGAGGATGGGATACTCAAATATTAAAGGTAGAGAGGTGCTGGCTGTCATTTGCAGGGATATAGGCCTTGTAGGTCTTACAGTGGGACTCTCCTTGTTGCATATGGTCACCTCCAGTGGCGTCGTCATGCTGATTTTGGGAGGCTGAAGCTCCCCAATTATTATCCCCATTGAGGAAACTTTGCTCACGTCCTGACTGAATAAAAATGCCACAATTTTCAGGCCGTTGCCAGGTAGGGTTCGTCAGGTTCAAACGAACCCCCCAACCGCAGATTTTTTTTTTTGTCCGACTGCTAAACACATGCTCTGTCCTTTAAATTATTTGTCCATTTAGAATCAGAATGCCAAAAGCTTAAGCGTTGACTCTCCTCTGCCGTGATGTGCAAACCCCCCATCTCCTCCCTCAGCTGACTGTTGCCCCCTTGCGAGAATGACCCCCCACCCTTCCCTGACTGCCCAATTACTGTTCCAGGAGTTCGGTCAGAATTTGCAGCCGTGCCCCCATGGCCAATCAGTTCCCAGGTTTATGTTTCTCACTGCTCGACTCCCAGTGAGATAGGACATCTGCAGTCGGGCCTGCCCATTTTCCCCTGAACACCGAGCGCTGAATTTTGTTTGGAGCCGCGGAAGATCGAGAATGGAGCCGTCTAAAGTTAAAAAAAAAAAAATGGCAAAAAGATTCTGCCGCGGGTTGGGCATATCAATGACTTTTCAGCCAGCTGCTGCCTGGTAAGTGCACTGCTTCTACCAGAGTGGCGGCTGCAGCCCGGAGAGATTAATTACTTAAGCTCATGAGGGCAATCCACTGCTGCTGTGGCCTGAGGTCCGGATATGATGTATGTTTAAGGTTTGTGATAAATTTTTGGAGGCTCAGTGATGGGGGACAATTTGGTACCAGTTCATGCTCTGCCAGTGGTCCCAGAGAATGACTGTTGCTATAACATGTTGGGGGGTTGGGGGAGAGGGAGAGAACTGTTGTGCCGCAGAGTCAGAGCTTGTTTTAGGTTAGTTGGGGACAACTGAGTTTGCTGCTGCAGTGACCGTCCGGAGGCTTTTAACGGGACTGAGGACAAATACAGAGGGCAAGCTGTCCGGAAGAGTTCATTTTAGATACCTGTTGGGCACTGAGTAAACTTGTCCCTGGCTGTGTTTATTAAAGCAAGCCTCTCTATAATCGAACCCCTGCCTGATGAAAGACTGCATACTAGTGAGTGTAATTAAATAATTTAATGCTGGAGAGCAAGTGTCGCATTACTGTCTGCATTGAAAATGAAGCATATCGAGTGTCGGACCAATTGTTTTTGTTTGTTTTTTTATGATGGGGTCTGGACAAGTGGGGCGGGGGAGGGGGTAATTTTATTGTAATGGTCTAAAGCGTGTGGCTGCCCAAACCATAGATTTTGTAGCTTGTTCAATATATTAGGATGGTGAGCTTGCTTTTAGCTGCTGGTGTGGTGGTTTGGATGAGCAAAAAAAAAAAAGGTATGGTAATAGTTGGGACTTGAACCCAGGCTGCCTGGAATACCATTCAATTGTGCTAACCAGCTGTGCCACTGAGACAACTGGAACCTGGGCTGTCCCTGGACATTACTCTTTCTCAAATGCACTACCCAAGGCAACACACATTTACTTTTAACAATCACACAGGAATGTGGTTTGCCTATTTAATGGCACATATACAAGAGAGGTGAGAAAGAACAAGTGCTCAGCTGGAACTTGAACCCAGGCCACCCAGAATACCTTTCCGATTGCACTAACCAGCTGTATCACTAGACAACTGGAACCTGTGCAATCAGAACTGTATTCTGGGTAGCCTGGGCTCAAGTCCCAGCTGAGGCACTATTCTTTCTCACCTCTGTTTGTATGTGTTCCATTAAATATGCAAACCACACCTGTGTGAAAAAGTAAATATTTGTGTTGCCATTGGTTTGTGCATTTAAGAAAGGTGGATATTGTTTAATGTAGGGACCCAGCTGATGGGGGTCCACCTCGATGGAGATGGCTGGGTGGCTTCACCGCAGGGGCCCTGAGGTGAATACCTAGAAACCTCCACTCTTTTGAAATTAAATTAGTAAATTCATTGCCAATCACGGCAAACAAACATTTTACTGTTACATTTACTGGGAGGGTAGAGTGTGCATTGACTTTTCTTTTTACTTGATGTATGCCACATGTGAGTAGCACACCTCTTTTAGAATGCCATTTATTGTTTCTATGCAAACCATTTGAGGAGGATATGGTTTAGAGTAGGGTCACAGCTAATGGGTGGTAGCAAGTTGGGTGACTTTGCTGAAGGGCCCTGAGGTGAATATCAAGAGACTTCACTCTTTGTGAAATTACTGCTGCATTTCCAAGGGGGCAGGGAGGTGCATGGACTTTTTCTGTTGCTGTATGTAGTAGCTCTCTATAAGAAAGGCATTCTAGTTTCTGAATGATCAAAGGTGAGCAGCTAACCTTGGATAAGGTTTGCATTGCATCTAAGCGGCCATACATTTGACCATTCCAGCTTTAATCTTTTTGCATTTGGAGTCTGCCATGGGAAGCCTTAATTATTATACTGCTGCAGGGATCTATTGTTTTACTAGTGCACACTGACCAGGGCTAGTGCAGCTAATTCAATTTATCTGCCTTGCCTAGTGCAGATTTTTAATGGTTGCCAATGAAGTTAAAGTTCCTACTTCATTAATCTCTTCTCCTCATGATAATCTCCCTTGGTGTTCCAGATGGCAGGTGTAATTAGCACCTCTTTAAGAGCTTCAGTTATCTGGCAGTGCAAAATGGGGACCCATAAAAACTAAATGTGAGTCATTGTCCCTCCATTGTTAAGGCTTTCAGCTAGTGTCCAGGATGTGATCAGAGGTGGAGATGCTGTTAAATCACTTAACCCCGTGTTCTTGAGTTTGTTTCTGTGTCTGACTTGTCTCACATTATTATGAGTGTCTGTGACCAACATTTCAGTGACTGGTTGGTATACAGAGCTTACAGTTACACAGAAACATAGAATTGTTGGCAGATAAGGACTGCTAGGCCCATCCAATCTGCCCTGAGGCCTATGCAATCAATGGCTTGTCATCACTCCCTCCCTCTCAGGCTTCCATTGTGCCTGTCCCAAGCATGCTTAACCCCTCCAATGTGCTTGCCCCTACTACCTCCTGTGGCAGTCTATTCAAAATGTCGACTACCCTTTCTGTATAGAAAAACTTCCTCACGTTGCTCTTAAACTACCCACTTCCAATTTCATATCATGCCCCCTTGTTCTAGTATTTTTCTACACTGGAAAAGATCCTCTCCTGCACCTTGTTTATGCTCCTGAATTACTTGAAAGTTTCAATCATGCCCCCCGTCTCCTCTCCTCTGGTGAGTACATATTGAGGTCCTTAGTCTCTCCTCATATGTTTTGTGGTGTAAGCCCTGTGCCATCTTTGTTGCCCTTCTCTGGATAGTCTCCACCTTATCCATGTCCTTGCTGAGTGTGTTCTCCAGAACTGCATGCAGTACTCTAGGTGAGGCCTTAACAATGTTTTATACAATGGCATGAATACATCCTGCCTCCTGCTAGTGATACCCCTGCCTATGCACCCCAGTTGCCACTGGCCCTCCCTGCCACCTTTGTACACTGCTTTGATACCTTACGGTCATCAGAGATGATAACCCCTAGTCCCCTTTCCTCTTTGGTGACAGTCAGCTCCCCCACCCCCAAACCTGTAGCTCTCCCCAGGTTACCTCTCCCAGATGCATTATTTTGCACTTCTTTACATTAAACCTCAGTTGGTACATCTCCAACCATCTTTCAAACTTCTCTGGCCCCTCTTCATTTTCTGCACCCTTCTGGAGTATCCACCCTATTGCAGATCTTAGTGTCATCTGCAAACAGGCTGACCTTTCCTTCCAGTCCCTCTGCAATGTCACTAATGAAGACATTGAACAGGACTGGTCCCTGTGGTTCCCCACTGGTTACCCCTCCTCAGATTGTACCCCATTTACCATCACCATCTGTCTCCTGTCTGTTAACTAGTTCCTAACCCAGTTCACCACCTTGTCTCCCGTGCCCAGACTACCCATCTTGCTATTCAGTCTTCTATGTGGGACAGTGTAAGGCTTTGCTGGAATCTAGGTGGACAATGTCTGCTGCCCTCCCTGATTAAGTTCCTCATCACCCAATCAAAAAAACAAACTATTAGATTCATTTGACATGATCTTCCTGCTGTGAATCCATGTTGCCTCAGATCCTGACCACCACTGAATTCCATATGTGCCATTTCAAGTTAAATCTGCCAAGGAGGCTTTGTTAAGTATCTGATGCTGGTGGACAACTGGTTCTGGGGGAAGGGAATGTCTGTTCATGTGTACATACTTGGCTTGTACTGCACACATCCAAATATAATTGCTAATTACTTTCATTGAGTTGCAGTGTGGTTGTACTACACCAGGAAGTTTTGATGATGATGATACAATTTGATATCCAATCAGATTGACTTTTTAATAAATGCCTCTGTAAGCTACAGTTGGGTCTGCCTTGTCTTTATTTTGGCACTTGCTGTGCGAAGATGCGAAGGGAGATCGGTAAGTGCTCCTCTCAGCTGGTACTTTGTTATTTTGGTACTTTAAGTAATCCTGAGTATATCATTGTTAAGGAAAGTACCTATAGTATATTCCACCTGGCTCATCAGTTAGTTTTTGTTTGCTGTCAGGCCTATCCCATTATAGACAGATTAGCAGAAATAATCTGTCTATAATGATTAGCAGAATAAACAAGAAAATGCACCACAGAGCATCTAGTACCCAGGGCTTCCACCTGGCGGCTCCCAGACACACAGCACTGTGAGCAAAAATACCACTACTAATTGCAAAAAGAACCCCTCTGCAAAATCCTGGCAATGGCCCTGATTTTTAATGTTTTCTTAAATTGTGGCATTTCACAGTGCCACCACTTGGGGCGCAGTTTTGTTTTTCTCTGTTGGAGTTCCTGAACGCTTGTCCAGTGCTCAGGAAGTCCAACGGAGAAAATGAAAGTAGTCCAAGACTTCTGAGTCACACCACGAGGACTGATGGCTGCTGCTGATGAACTCAGCAGATCGGTGTGACGGGGACGGAGCCGCTGACCAGCGTAACACGAGAATTATTTTCTGCAGAGAGACTAGACATATTACAGCTTGGGGCAGAGAACTGGGAACAACTGACTGACTGGCAGGTTAGTGGGACTACTAATGAGGACTCGGATAGGAGGATTTTGTTTTATCCATCAATGAGTGGTGGAATGGGTTCACGGTTGTCGCATAGTTCAGCACAAGGGTGGGTCAGATTGTGGGTAGGGCATCTCTGCCTTGCACTGCACAGTGGAGGAAGGGGACAACTTCCTTAAACACGCAGTGCCAGCCAGAGACTGATTGACAACGGAGGGCTGGTGACCGCTCTGCAGCCCTGCCTGCCAACAACATTGCTCTTACTTGCACACTGCACAGCTGCCAATTAACATGCAAAGATGGTGTATTTTTCTCATTTTCTGACATACACAGTACAGACTACTACTACTCAAAAGGCTGTGCAGCAAGATATTGATGCTGTTGTTGTCAGAGACTGTCGCTGTCAGAGGAGTTGCAGTTGTGCTTGTTGTGTTCCGTGATATACTGATAAAAGTAAAGGCTATACATCTGAGAACTTGAGCTGCTCTGAAATAAATAAAGATTATTTTTTACCTACAGAGTTGTTTGAAAACAGTAGACAGGCAGTCACAGGGGTTGGGGGTTGGGATGGGTTTGTATTGTGTTGTGGGGGTAACTTCAAGCTCACTAGCTCAGACAGACAGTATGTGAGTGACTCTACTTAAAATATGTTTTTACTGTCAGTAGTGTACCTGTACCCTGTCTGGTGATAGATAAATCAAAGGCTCTCCCAATCTCCAGCTCAGAAAGAAATAACATCACTTTTTTGAGGAGGGGATTCTGTTGTGGGTTAAGGGGTTTAAAATGAAGGCTTTCACCAGAAAATAGCTACAACTGAGAGGCTGGAGCTCAGAAAAAAATAAATAACAGCACTTCACCTTTTCCTGATCACCCACACTCTGAGACAGGGGTTTGTGTTGTGGCTTGTACCAAGGGTTAGCCTGTGTTACAGACTACTGCCTAAGTATAACCCTTGTTTTTGTTTTTATACAGGGTGAGCTAGGGCAGGCAAGCGACTGTGAGCTAAGCTATTATCAGTCTGATTTAGTTTAGCTACAAAACTTTTTTGTCAGTAGTACTTTGGAAGCTGGCATAGCTTTTGGCCCTGAGCCCTGCTTTGTGTTAGGCTCAGTTCTGTCTGATAAATGGCATTTTTCTGACAGCATACTCATTACTTGCTCTGGGGTCCTGTAACCTTCCCAGCAGATCTGCTGGGATAATAGTGTCTCTTTCCGTTGTCCTCGGTGGTCCAGTAATCAAAGTTTTCCACATGTACCATTTAATAGATGTCATGATAACCAGGCTTCTCAAACATATATTTCACCATTAAAATACAGAAAAAGCCACCATTTGAAGGTAAAATCTCCAAAATTTCTCGGGGGGCATGCCTCCCTATTGCTGCTAGGATTGTGACTGGAGGGCATTAGCCCCTCAACTTTATACCCTGGTGATGCCCCTGGTCACCCCCAATAACACTGGGTGACAACGGGATGGTAGTACACCTCCCGGGGTCCCTGACTACACCTTCTCCAATATCCTTGTGATCTCTGGGCTGCGTGTTACTTGCTGTCTAGATCTTGATTGCCTTATGTATACAAGCAGGATAAAGCGTACCCGTGCTAAAAACTCCCAGGTTGTCAAGCGCACGGGAGGTGGTATCTCCCTGGCTCCTCCTACTTGCACTACTATTGGCCAGTGATGGTGAAACCAACCCTGGCCCACTAAATCTGACCACAAAATCCCTCCCGTATGGGGCATGGGTAAGGGCTAAAAATAGCTCATCTTAACATTAGAAGCCTGCTACCTAATCGTGATGAGCTATTAGCATGGAGTTGCACTCTACAAACCCGACATCCTAGGAGTGGAGACCTGGCTGAAACCCTCTGTCCCCGACTCTGCCTGTGAACTCACTAGGTATGAATTCACCCGACTGGACAGAGCTGGGGGCAAGGGGAGGTGGCATACTAATCTACCATAAGAGCCACTTAAAAATCTCCCAAATTGCCCACCAGGATTCAAGCGTGTCCCCTGTGAGTTGCTACATGTGCTACTGCTACTTGGGGATGCAAAGAAACTGCACCTGGTGTGCACCTATAATCCTCAAGAGGTGGGCTACCTGGATTAACTCACCTCATGGACAAAATTGGTCCCAGAGTCGGGATAATGAACTCCATAATCCTGGGGGATGTAAACCTTAACTGGGATAGTGGTAATGTTAAGCAGTTTGAGCTCTGCTTGCTAACCTTTGACCCAGCTCACCCAGGAACCAACTAGGCGGACAGCAAATGGATCCTCCAGCACCTTACTGGACTGGATCATGTCTAATCGTCCTGACAAGATCTCATCAGTGGGTACATTATCTGACTCCATCTCTGACCCTCACTGGTTTTCTGTGTATGGAAAATTCCCACCCCAAAATTCCACAAAATTATGCATGTAGAAACTACTCTAGATTCGATACTGAGAGTTCCTGGAAGACTTATGAGTTACTGACTGGTCTGGGGTGTATGGTACCACTGACCCCTCGGCAGCAACCTCTTACTTCCTCTCCACCTTTGGGGCCTTGCAAGACAAGCATGCTCCCAAGGTCACCCATAGGAGTGAGGGTCCGCTACCCTCTGGTTAAATGGAATCTCCTAGCCGGATGCGGAGAGATATAAGTGTTTGGCTCGTTCCAAAGGTACCAGTGATCCCATGATTATTCAAGGTACAGACACCTCAGTAACAAGTGCAAAAAGGCCATTAGGGCAGCAAAGAGTGACTTTTGCAAGTCCGCCCTACTAAGCTCTGCCAGTAATCCCAGGAGGTTCTGGAGAGATATTAAATCCCTTGTCATGGATCCTCCCATCTGGGAGTTACGGACATGGTCATAAATGCAGTCTCCTGCAATAATCCCCATACTATTGCCAACTCCTAAATAATCACTTCTCTGACCTCTCTGCCTTCACAACCCTCTTCTCACCTGATGAGGACTCTGTCCACCCTTCCCTCCACTCTGCCGGGTCACCCTCCTAAATCAAATGTTCCACCTCAGGGCTGTATCAGTTCAGGACTTGCAGAAGCGCCTAGCTGGCCTCTCCCAGTACTCCAGTCCTGGCCTGACAACCTGGAGCCTAAACTCCTTAAGCTTGGTGCTGCACACATTGCCTCACCAGTAGCCTTTATCTTCAACCTATCCCTTGGTCTGGGGACCATCCCAGACATCTGGAAAGAGAGGACTGTCCCTGTACTGAAGCAAGAAATCCCAAACTACCTGACAATTATCGACCGATTGCCATTCTCCCAACCCTTAGCAAGCTCCTTGAAAGGTAGTGGCTGAGCAGCTTTGAATATATCCCTCTCATGAACTTCTGTCCCCAGCCCAGCACGGCTTGTGTAGGGACACAGCACCACCACAGCCTTAATCTCGGTTACATCAAGTATCCGGACAGCCATGGACCAGGGCAAACTCTCTGGTGCAATATTTATCTACCCTGTCAAAACCTTTTGACCTCGTTGACCACAAACTGCTTGGTGCACAGTTGTGGTCGCTAGCCTCTCCCCATGCCATTAAATGGCTAATGGGTTATCTACATGGCAGAAAGCAGTACCTGCTTCAATAAAGTCCTCTCGAGCCCCTACCGGTGACCTCTGGAGTGCCTCAAGGCTGGGTACTGGGTCCCCTCCTCTTCTCCTCTTCATCAATCAACTACCCATGGTTACTACCAGCTGTGGCCTACCATGTATGCAGATCTGGTAATCCTGGCTCACTCCCAGAATGCCACTACCTAAACCAGAACCTGACCGATGACTTTAACAGAGTATTGTCATGGGTTACTAGTCAAGCTGGTCCTGAACCTGAAAAAAGACACAGGCTATGTTCTTTGGCTCAATGGCTAAAATCAAAGCCTTATCACAGCCTGCTACACATCACCAGCGTAGATGGATCCTCACTACCATGGTGGCTCCATCAAATATCTGGGGTAACACTTGACATGGATAATCATATCCTTAACATCTGCAGGTGACAAACTGCAAACTGGGTCTGGCCTATAAGGCCAAGTATAACATCCACCCAGCAGCCAGGCTTGCCCTAGCGAAGGTGTGCTCCTCCCCTCCCTCAGCTATGGGCTGCACCTATTTGCTCGCTCTCCAAGCCACATCTCACCCGGGGCACACTGCTTACAATAACATTTGTCGTTTTGCCTTGGCTGCCCCTGACTCACCCACCGTTGTGAGCTATATGAGAACTCTGCTGGCTCTCACCAGCTAGATACCTTGATTTTGGTTTGGGATGCCTCTCTGTGAAGTGATCAGAACTAGCACCCCCAGGGGCTGGCCGTTTCTGCCTAAACTGAATCCACCCCTACAAACTTAGGTCTCTCACATCAGGGATGCTCAAAGTCCCTCCTACCTGGACCCTCATAGGGGATGGGGACTTTGCCATAAATGCGCCCAGACTCTGGAATTCGCTGCCTGTGGATATCCAAGCTGCCCCTCCTATCTGAGTTTTGAAATTCCCTGTGGGGTTTCCTAAAACTAGCATCAGAGTATGACTGCCCCAAACCTCCCTAGAGTAAAGTGACAAATTGTTTTGTCTGAACCTCCCCAGGGTGCCTCCACTGAATTCCTGGAGATATTTTCCCACTGTATCAATAGAAACATACATAGAAACATATAATTTGTGGCAGATAAGGGACGCTTGGCCACCCAGTCTGCCCATTTCCCTACCTACTGGATAAGCTGCAGATCCAACTACCCCCACCCCCAAATTGCCTTATGACTATCCCATGCATGCAGATTCCACCACTGATTTTGACTCCACAACCTCCTCCAGGGCCGTTCCATGCACCCACACCCTCTCTGTGAAAAAATACTTCCTTAAATTACCTCTGAGCCACCCCCTCTATCTTCAAATTGTGCCTCTTGTTCTTGCACACTCTTTTTTTGAAAGATGCTACCCTCTTGGACTTTGTTGATTCCCTTGAGGTACTTGAAAGTTTCTATCATGTCCCCCTCTCCCTCCTTTCCTCGAGGCTATACATATTAAGCTCCGTAAGTCTCTCTTTATATGTCTTCGGTGCAGACCCTGTACCATTTTAGTTGCCCTCCTCTGGACAGCTTCCATCCTGTCTATGTCTTTGCGGAGATTGGGTCTCAGAACTGCACTACAGGGATTCTTGGTCTTTCTACACAAATCACTGTACCAATCCTAACCCACTTGCACTGCTTGGTTGTTGGCTGTCTAAACCCTGTCCTTGTATAACTGTCGACAGGTGATAAGTGTGCTTACAAAGAGGCGAGGGGCGGAACTCCTTCCAGAAATAAACCTCAGCCCCTGCGTCCATAGCTGGTAGCCTTGAATTGCACTGTGCAGGCCTTATTTTATTTACTTGGCACATACCAATAACAAATCTCACTAACTTTTTTCCAGCCTTAGTACATCCATCTCTCCTTTCTTCACAGCAGTTCTTGTTGTGACTGATAATTATCTCACAGGCTAGTGCTATGCCTCCAGCCAAAATGTGGCGTGGTTCCCCTCCCATCCATCCAGTGAGGATAGGGATACTCAAATATTAAAGGTAGAGGGTGCTGGCTGTCATTTGCAGGGATATAGGCCTTGTAGGTCTTACAGTGGGACTCTCCTTGTTGCATATGGTCACCTCCAGTGACTTCTGACTACTCCTGCCTAAAAGCCTTGGGCATTTTTACACCCATTATTGCTCCACAGTCATGAGGCTAACCATGACATATTGCACCTTAGTCGAAACTTGTACTACCAAGTGTTTCTGTTTCTGTCTAACATGTGCATATTTAGAAAAATGTGATGCGCTGTATATACCTGTCCATGATCCAACTAGCCTAGGGGTGTATAGTGACAATGTTATAAGTTATATTATGACCAATCCAGTCCTTGAGCTATGCTCCACTCCTGTGTATGAATGATGACCTGTATATATCTGTCAGTTGAACTAGCTAGTCTAGAGTGTATAATCTGAAATGTGCTTACTACTATATGTTTCCCCTAGCGTCAAATGATGCATTTCCCACATGTTTGTTTACTGAGGCAAAAAACTGTACTCTCTTTGCCATGTCTCCTTGACTGTTGCTCCTCATGTTGTACTCTCCCAGGTGGATTTCCTGAAAATAGGCATAATACTTGTCTAGTGTACTTACCCGGTAAACAAAAGCTAAATAAATAAATGTGGCTGCAGCATATACGTCAGCAGCAGAAATATTTCTGATAACAGGCAACAGAAGTGGTCATACCCCTTGTGGAGTGACCACAAACACCAGGAAGTTCTTTACCATACTTCTTAACATAATACAATGCCAGCCATATGAATAGGCACTGTATAATCATAGAGAGCACCTCTTTCCCAGGGGCAAATAAAAACAAAACAACGAGAGGGCTTTCTGCAGTCCTTGGTGTGAGTAACAGTATCAAGCATTCTATGTACATCCAACGTATGGATCAGCACCTCACCCTGACTGGCATGCTCAGGGCAATAACTGAAGATACCCCTTTGGTAGAACTTAGGATGTGTAAGTAAAGAGACTCTGCCTTTATGAAAATCAAGTAAGGAGGCTCATACATTAGAGCCTAAAGCTTGGAAATCATCAGAGCAGAGGTAAGCTGCAACTAAAATGTTTTCCATGACGGGAAACAAGCCACAACCCAAGGCCAGCACAAAAGCCAATGTCAGTTTCTCAAGCACAAAACTGAAGTCCGAAGGAAGGACTAGATTATGGATAGGAGGTTTCATATGTAGACTACCTCTCAGAAAATGTACAGAACATCTGTAATTGGGCAACCACACAACCATCAGTCAGGACATGGAAAGCTGATGTAGTGGCAAAATGCGATGTAAGAGAATACTCTACGCCAGAGTATGACAAGGACGTAAGTATTCCAACACAGCATTTACATGTAAATGGGTACAAATTCCTGGAAGAAGCCCACAAAGTGAAACACTTACAATGCAAGGAATAAGTATGTCTGACAGAAGGCTTTCTAGCCACAATCAGTACATCAGCAACCGTGGCAATACCCCAAACTAGTTTTTATTGACCAGGTAAGTGCACTGAGACAAATCCTGCCTATTTTTCAGGCACCGACCCAGGAGGGATACAGATAAATGCCAACTGACCTTAGACCAGATTAAGCTGTTAATGGTATTTTTAGTGAATGAGAGAAATTTGGCCAGGATACCTGGGAATTTCCCCTATCCTTTCGATAAGTGCCATGGGGTTTTAACATCCACCTGAACTACCACCAATCCAAGCAGATGGGACTTGGTTTAGCGTCTCATCTGAAAGACAGAATGTAGGGACTTCAGTTCAGGATGGACCCAGGACCCTCTATCTTGTGACAACAAACCTCGACACAGAGGTAGAGGGCCAGGAGGCTCTACTGCCATCAGCTGTAGAAGTAGAAACTATTCGGACTAGGCCATAATGGAGCAATGAGGATGATAGTGGCACTCTCCATACATAGCTTGGGCAGAACCTCTGTATTAGAGGAATTAGGAGAAAATGCATATAGGAATTTCCCATTCCAAGAGAGGACAATGCATCTTGTCAAAAACTCCAGGCTCTTGAGTGAACAAGAAGAAACGTGGCAGTTTTTTGGTAGGGACAACAAAGCACCAACTCTTGATGATCCCATCTTGCAAAGAGGCAGTTTACCACAGAAGTCAGCAGTTCCCATTCGTGAATCCAGGACTGTGACCTGCTTAGCCCGCCTGCCAAGATTTTTGGAGACCTGGAGATGCTGGCCGATATCAGGTCTAAATCGTTTGACAGACTTTTGTTTAAGCAGCTCATCATACTGTGTCCAAAACCCCACCGCTTAAAAGACTGACACTTACTTTACTTGCAAACCAAATCCTGTATCTTAAATTACAGACTCTGAACATGACAGTTTGCTTAACCAGCTGTCAAATTATTAGCTGTAGTGCATGGCACAATTACAGCTGCCTACTTTGCTTTCTCTCGGCCACCTGTATTGCCAAAAAAAAGTAAAAACATCAAGGCATGTGGGCTGTCCTTCCTTTTATATAGCAAAGCAGGCATGAGATGATAGTACTGTTTTTAAAAAAATTCTTGTGCTTACCCACCAAGTAACAATATGCCTTCTTGACATGCATTACAGCTAGTAATTAAAAGAGCAAGGCGTGAAAACATATCACCAGAGAGAGCCATGCACACTTGACAAGGACAGAATACCAGATGACCTCAAGTACATCGATGGTGAGCTTTTTTTATTAAAACTCTGTGTGGTGAGGAAGAAACCTGACATTTACCACAAAACAAAACAAAACAATCAAACTGTCTTTAGTAGATTGTTGGTTGATGGATGGGATTTTCAAGACTGGTACCCACCCTTTTATGCAATTGTATTTCCTGCATGCACCAGTGGGCAGCTCAGAGACCAGACTAATTGTTCCTCTGGTCTATGCACCAATGTCCGTAAAACCCAGGACTGTTACCTGCGACTAGTCCAAGACCTGCATGACACTGAGGATGAGCATGGTGTCATTCTTGAGCCACAGTACATTGTGACCGATTTTGAACAGGTGGCAATTAATGCCTGCAAAGCAGAATTCCCAAACTCCATAAACAAAAGGCTGCCTGTTTCATTTCCGCCAGATAATTTGGCGAAAATACAGAGCTTAGGACTAGCATCAAAGTATGGCACAGACCCTGACTTTAGCCTCCAGAAGAGGCAGTTACAAGCCCTTATGTTCATTCCTGCAGATGAAATACCTGCAATGTTTGAAACTATGAAACAGGACTTTACAGAATGTAGCATTCCAGTACTGGAGTGGTTTGAGGAGAATTATGTCATGGGCAGGGTCTGCAGAAGGATGAGGAATGACAACAATTCACAGCCCACCACTATTTCCACCGGGTTGTGGTCAGTCCACGAACAGATTACGCTGGGGTTCAGGAACCCAGAACAATGTGGAGGCATGGCATAGGCGCCTGGGATCATTTGTTGGGTCTGCACATGTGGAATCACAAGGTTCATGTGAGAGTTGATGCATGAGCAAAAGCCACTGACAGCACCACTGAAAAATTCAAGAGGACTCCCACGGTCCCAACAAAAATATACTCTGTCAGAGAGGAAAGATAAGCAATATCATCCAAGACAAAGACAACAGATCTGCCAAAGACTTTGTCTGTGGCATTGCCCACAATATTTCATCGCAACAGTGACCAGCATACAGCCAACCACCACATAAGACCAGTACAGTGCATTTTCTAAATATCTGAAATAAAGATGTCTTTTAATTGGAAAGTGATCCGCACTCTGGCGCCTCCAAATCCACTGCTGTCGCTTTTGAAAGCTATGCTTTCTGAAAGCAGCACTCACACAGTGGTGCATTACTGGAGCTGCTAATTTCCGCAGCAAATGAGCTAACTGAGCTACTTGATGAGACCAAGGCTGTTTGAGTGCTGAACCAGTGACATCATGTGACATCCGCACACAAGCAAGCACTGGACTATCAAAGTTTGGTAAGGACAAATAATTTTATTTGCTTTGCTTTGCAGACACTCTTTGCAAGCAAAGCATAGTTTTGTGTCTGGTACGCTTTGCTTCGTGCGTTATCTGAATGATAAGTCTTTCATTGCATATATGCCCATGCTTGGGGTGGAGAAGAACATTCAAAGTACCAAGGCCAAGTTGGTCTTGCAGAGTGATACTCTCTGACACCATTTCGAGACAGTTTAGTTTTATTCGGGCACATGGTATGCACATTTGCCTGACTCTCACTAATACCGCTGTAGGCAAACCTGTTTGTTGGGAATTAGTTATTCAGTTTGCTGTGTGGTGGTATTTGAATGAGTCAGTCTTCTGAGTTAGGCAAACAATTGTCAGTATTGAGAGTCGGTCTTGATGTACAGATCCCCGGATATCTGTAGACTGTGGACAAAGCCCAGAATGACTCTCATTGCTTCCCTGCATAATGTATAAGAGTGAGTGCCCCTTGTTTGCTGATGTAATGCAGTACACGTACATTGTCCTTCTGGATTAACAGAGACCAGGGCAGAGAGAAGCCTAAGATGCCTACAGAATGTATAGCACTGCCCTCATTTCCAGAACATTTACATGTTTATATGCAGCTTGCCTCCACCCAACTTAGTCCATGACCCCTGCATCTGCTAAGGCCAATATAAGCATCCCAGACGGAGCCCGAGGCATTCTTGGTGAGATCTGTACAAGAGCTGGTACAAAGAATGAAATGCTCTTCAACAGACTGTTGCGATCCATCCACCAGAACAACATTAAATGCACCTTAAGCTGGAATACTGCAGGCCACAATCAGACAATAAAAGCAAGTATTTCAACACAGCATTCACAGGACATGTAAAGAGGTCCATAATCCGGGAAGCAGCTCACAGAGTGAACTGCCTCCATTTCAGGAACATGTCTGGTAGAAGGCTTCTAGCCACAAGCATAACATCAGCAACCTTAGGGGATACCCCAAAACGTGAAATAGTGATATTCTTCAGGAGCCATGCATGCAGATGTAGGGACTTCAGATCCAGATGGATCAGAGATCCCTTGCCCGTGACAACAGACCCTGACAAAGAGGTAAAGGACAAGAGGCTCCACTGCCAAATGTTGCAGGAGGAACACATTCTGGCGAGGCCAGAATGGAGCAATCAGGATAAGGATGGCACTCTCCACCAATATGAGCATCTTTTGCTCAGTGTGCCTTTCCTGGTGAAACATTTTCAATAAATAAATAAATAGCTTGAGCAGAGCCCTCTGTATTAGAGGAATAGGGAAATGTGCTCTGGATTTCCATTTCCAGGAGAGGAACAATGTGTCTCAAAAATCTTTAGGCCCTGGAGTGAGCGAATAGAAATGTGCGTGTTTTGTGCTGTAATGGGACGCAAAAGGCCCAAATCTGATAACTCCACCTTGCGAAAAGGTTGTTTACTATGGAGGTCAACAGTTCCCATTAATGAACCATCGACTGCTTAATCTGTCTGACAAGACATTTTGAGACAGGGCAGAAATATGGCCAATAGCAGAAGGCCAGGAGACACTGTCTAGTACCATACCCTCATTGGTGCCCTGCACAGGGACTAGAGAGAGTCCCCCTGCTTATGCTGTAATGCATCACACTGATGTTGTCCATCTGGATCAGCAGAGGACTGAGGCAGAGATGATTCTGAAAAGCCTGAAGCGGTACAGAATGACCCACATTTCAAGATATTTATGTGCAGCTCGGCCTCCACCTTGGTCCACGATTCCTGTGTGCTGTACGGGCAAGATGAGCACCCCAGCTGTAGCCCAAGGCATCTGTGGTGAGGATCTGTACAGAAGCTGGTACAAGGAATGGAATGCCCTTCAGGAGGTTGTCGCAATCCATCCACCACAATAGTTCTCAGTGAAGAGGAGAAACGACAAGAACCACTTGGTCCAGCTTGAATGTCAACTGATCCCACTGGACCTTAAGTGCCCTCTGGGTTCCCTATATGAAGGCATGCCAGTGGCATAATCACTATGGCCAACAGCCATGAGATACAAGAGATGTAACATTGTCTCGTGAGAAACATAATGGCCCCTATATGCCAACCACGCCTGGATAATCATATTGCCTGCCTTGTCCTGTGGCAGGAAAGCACATCCATTCTCTGTGTACAAGACTGCACCTATGTACTGCGGTCATTGGCAGGGAGTCAACACAGACTTTGGCATATCCACTGTGAACCCCAAGTCTTCAAACAACAGAGAGTATGCAGCAGAGCTTCCTCTGAGCTGGCCTTCAGAAGCCAGTCATCCAGATAGGGAACACACAGATGACTTCCCTGCCAAGGAGCCGGCTTTCACTACTATCAAGCATTTGGTAAAGCCAAATTTGTAGTGCAGAAGGGCAATACTCGAACTGGTAGCGCTTCTCCTTCAGCATAAAGCAGAGGTACTGCCCAAGGGATCTCCTCATCTTCGCATGAAGTTATGCATCCGTAACGCCCTGAGAACAAAGCATGTGCCCTGTTTGCAGAAGGGAATCAGAGCTTGTAGGCATACCATTCAAAACATTTTGTATTCGTGTAGAAGTCAAGATCCCTGAAATCCAACACAGGACACAGATCCCATGTCCATTTTGGGATGAGAAAGTTATCTGAACAGAACCCTTTGTTTCTCTTGAGAAGGAACCAGTTCTATGGCACATTTTGGAATAATGACTGAACTTCTTCCTTCAAAAGGACAAATGACCCAGAACATAACTGGAAGGAGGTAAAGGGTGATCTGAGGTATTTCAAACAGCTCCAGAGCATGCCCCTTGCAATTATTTCAAGAACACACTTATCCATTGTGATCTCATGCCACTGTTTTAGATGCAGGAAGATTCTGCCTCACCCTCCACAACCAACTCTATATGTAATACAGGAAGTAGAAGTATAGCCGGAAGAGAGTCAGGTGGAACAAACTGAGGGAGTGCCACGAGCACCAACTGTTTGGGTGCTTCTGTATAGGCACCTGGGGAAGGGGACCAACAGCCACTTCTTTTACCATAGCCTTATTGATGGCAGGGCACGGTTACGCTTGGTAGCAGGCTGATGAAAGGAGAAACTCCTACAGCACCCAGCAGGATTGGGATACAGGGATTTTACAGACTTACAGTCATTTTGTAGGTCTGAAAGTCACATAGGCCTCTTCAACATCACAACCAAACAGTTCTGTCCTTCTAAAAGGGCATTTAAAACTGCTTGCTGCACATCACTGCCAAAACCAGCAGCTCTGAGCCAAGAATATCTCCTCATGCAAATGCCAGAAGCAGCAGCTCTGCAGAAACATCATAAGCTGAGCACAGCAAATGTTTGCCAACCTCAGCATCAGAGTTAATGTTTAAGTAATTCATTTTGGCAGAGCCATCAGGCAAAGCCTGTGCTGTGGTATGAGCTGCTTTCACAGGCTGTTTTAATACTGTTGCACATGGGCCTGGTAGTTTGCAATTCTAAGGCCCAGTGAGGCAGAGACATGAGTATGCTTTCCCATCACATCCAGCCTCTTCTTCATCAGGAGGCAAAGTGATCTTGTGTTTAGGTGCCCTAGACTTATCAGTGAACAGCCATGACGACTCCAGAGCCAGTTTCTCCTGATTAGCATAATACATCTTAACAGATGGTGCAGGATACTGCTTATCAGACTTTCTAGGAACTGCAGGCAATGAGTTTGGTCTGTACCATGCAGCAAAGGTAGCATCCTCTAGTGCAGGATATAAAGGTGGAATTATACAGGCCACCTCCAAAATATCTATTAGATTTGTTTTGTGTAATCTTCTCTTCCACAGCGAAACCCATGGCAGACTCCTTCCTTGCTGCATCATGGCTTGGAAAGCTGGATCCTCAGGAGGAGATCTTGGGGTGCATACCATCAAGTCTTCACTGTAGGATGAGAGTGTAGAACTAGCGTAGGGAGCTAGATATTGTTCCCCTCATATTCCTCCTCTAAATCCATTAGGTCAGGATTATATTCTGCTCCATCATTGATGTCTCTATCAATGACGGAGTCACAGAACGCACCGCGACACCAATGGTGACTGAGATGGAGGAATCTGCAGGAACCCATCGATGACAGCTGAGTACCAGAAGGCCCTTCCGTGGAACAGCTGCCTGTATTGGTAGTCCAGGCAGAATGTGTCTGATCATTCTGAGAAACGACACCTGCACAGCCTTAGAGTCACTGGCACCCTATAAAGGGTTCAGGACTACTTGTGTCAATGGGTTTTGGCATAGTCAGTACACAGCAGCACACCCAGCCAAGCCTAGACTTTGGTGTCTCACTGATGGTCGGGGGCTTAAGCAATTCCTCCAGAATGGGTCATCACACAGACTTCACCTCGTCCTCAAAGGTGACCGTGACCTTGCCAGTGAAGCAGACAGTATAGTTATGTAAGAACTTACCATAACAGTAGATCTTCAGAGAGGCTCTTGCAGCAGGTATTCACGAACAGGACTAAGCTTCAGGCATCAGGACCCCATGGAAAAATCTTCTAGCGAGCAGTCTCTGTGGGGACCCTGCAAGTCAGCTGACCGACTCCAGCGACGTAGTATAAAGGGGAGTCCCATGCCCTCCAGTTCTCCTTGCCTGGAGGCTGCCAGGAGAAAGGCTTGCCTCCTAAAGAGAAAAGAAAAGGAAAGCCAGGGGAAGGAAGGAGAGATATCACCTACTGCAAGAACCTCTCTCGAAGATCTAGTGTTACGTAAGTTCTTACGAATTGTACTATCTTAGTTCAAGAGGCTCTTGCAGTAGGCATTCACAAATAGGACGGAGTCCCAAGCAGTCTGAAACAACAGAAAACAGTGAGGAGGAAAGAGAACAATCTGTCCACACAAAAAAGACATCTGGCAGATCACAGGCTCAAAAAGGAGCCCTTCTAAGACCACCAGGCCAAATCCTACTCATGCGTAGAGGCAACATCCAAGCTGTAATGCTTGGTAAATGTATGAATCAATGACCAGGTGGCCGAGGCACAGATTTCTGTGGCTGAGACATTCTCAAAGCATGCGGCGGAAGCCACCATGCCCCTGGCAGAATGACCCTTCACCTGACCCAGAAGGAGTCTGACGACTTATTGTAACAGTATGCTGCACAGTTTACAACGATTTGGAGAGGCATTGTTTGGACATAGCAAGGCCCTCCTTCTTAGGAGCAAAGGAAATGAACAACTGGTCCATCTTCCTGGAGTCCTTAGTTTTGTTGGTATAATACCACAAGATCCGATGGACATCAAGGGTGAAGGAGATGTTCTCCCTGATTGAGTACCCTGGAAAGAAGACCAGAAGCTCAATGGATTGACTGAGCATAGATTCCACCACGATTTTGGGGAGAAACTTAGGGTTGGTCCTCATAGCCACCCTGTCTCTGTGGAAAATCAGATAGGGACCCAGCACATAAGCGCCTGAGCTCGGAAATCCTCTGAGCCAAGGTGATGGCCACGAGGAAAGCGTTTCCAGGACAGAAAGCGCATGTCTACTTCCCCACTGCCGGCTCAAGGGAAGCAGCGTGAGTTTTCCAAAATGAAAATAAGGTCCCCAGAGGGGGGCTCTGATTGCAGATCGGGGCTTCAGATATAGAACCCTTTGAGGAAGGTCCTTGAGACTTCCTGTTGAGCCATCACCTATCTCCCACAGGGAGATGGTAGGCTGAAATGGCCACAAGTGTACTTTGAGTGAGGAGTAGCTGAGATCCAAGTCAAAGAGGAGTCTTAGGTAGTCCAGGATCCTGGCCACTGGGCATTAAAGGGTTCCGGTTCTTGGAAGCTGCCCAAATAGTGAACAGTTTCCACTTTATGGAATATGTAGACCTGGTAGAAGGCTTTCTGGCCTCCACCAGGATATCGGGCTATCTCTGTGGAAACACCGGCTAAGCGGCAGCTATGTCTGAAGGAGCCAAGCATGAAGGTGGAGGGATCTGAGCCCTGGATGTACTAGGGTCCCTGATCCTGGTTCAGTAAATCCTGGGAGAGCGGAAGAGAAAGAAGGGGCTTTTCCAACCGCAGCTGCAGTAGACAGAGAACCAGATTTGACTTGGCCAGAAGGGAGCAATGAGAATCATGCATGCCCCTTCCGCCCAAAGATTGTTCAGAGCTCTTGAGATCAAAGGAATTGGAGGGAAGGCATAGACAAATCTGCCCTTCCAAGACAGAGACAGCACATCCTGCCAAAAAATGTCTCACCCGAGAGCAAGCAAGAAGGCAGGAAGCTTTATGATGCTGTTGGAGGCAAACAGATCCTATCTGCAGGCGTCCCACTAAGTTAACACACCGCCTAATACCTCAGCTTTAATTCCCACTGTCAAGCACTCACCAAAGTTTGACTGACAGCGCCTGCAAGAGAGTTTTGAACCCTGCACATGAAGCGCTGTCAGTTGAAGGTTGTGCTGTGAGGCTCCAAACCATATCTTCATCACCTCCCGAACAGGGGTAAGAACCAGTCCCCCAGTTTGCTGAGACACCAGACGACACACATGTTGTCCAACTGGATCTGAAGATGACAGGGGATGGAGAACTGGAGAGCGAGAGGACTGCCCTCAACTCTAGCACGCTGATGTGCAACTGTGACTCTCTTTGGGACCAGCTACCTCTGGGTCCTGTGGGATCAGAGATAGGCCCCAAGCATCCATGGTCAGGGTCTGCAGGGGGCCACAAGGCTGAAGGGAACCGCCCCCGGAGAGATTCTCCAGGATTAACCACCATATGAGATCCTGACCATGGGGTCAGAGATAAGAATCTCGTGATCCAATTCATCTGTGGACTGGTCCCACTGGACTTTGAGGGTCCATTGCAAGACCCCTGTGCAGGCAGGCCAGAGGCACTGCTCGGCATGTCAGCTGCCATGAGGCCCAGGAGGCGAAGGACCTTCCAGCTGGTACACATTTCTGATCCAACAGAATGAGTACCTGCTGCTGCAAAATCTCGATTCTGTCCAGGGAAACATAAAACATAGAGGTTGATGGCAGATAAGGACTGCAAGGCCCATCCAGTCTGCCCTGTCTGGGAAGAAAGGCTTTCCCAGACAGGTTCAACACCGCCCCAATAAACTGAAGGCACTGGCATGGGACTAAATGTGATTTGGCCCGATAGTGATTCCCAAATTGTGAAAAAGCTGCAGGGTGATAAGGGAGGGAGTGCAGCAGATCCTCCTGGATGAGGCTGCAATCAGCCAGTCACCCAGGTAAGGGAACACCTGGACCCCTGGGTGCACAGGAAGCTGCCACCACCGAAAGACATTTGGTGAACACCCAGAGAGCCAAGGAAAGGCCAAAAGGGAGGGAGGGCCTTGAACTGAAAATGTTCTTCCTGGAAGCAAAGTGGAGGAATCATATGGAGGACATATGGGAATATGCGGAGGGTCCTGCATGTCCAAGGTGCGCACAACCACAGACCCAATCTCAGTACAGAAAGAAGGCCCTGAAGGAGAGCATTCTGAACCTCTTGTACTCCACAAATTGACTGAGGGAGCCAAGATCCAGGATGGGCCTCAGGTCTCCGGGTTTTCCTGGCACTAGAAAAAAGTGAGAACTAGTATTGGAACCCAATTGAGAAGGAGCAATCTAGACCTGGTACTCTCAAATGGAGATGGAGAGGATATCACAGATTTAGAAGTGGGTAGCCATCTGGGAACTAGCGACCATCGAACAGTATGGTTCACGATAAACACAGCAGTAGAGTCAAGCCATACAAAGGCAAAGTACTGGACTTTAGGAGGGCTGACTTTGCCAAAATGGGTGAGTGCCCAAGGAATGCACTAGCAAATGGACAGGAAGAAGGGTGGCAGAACAATGGGGAATAACCAGAACTGCCATCACAGAGGCAACAAATCTGTGTGAAGCAAATAAACAAAACAAAATTATGTAAGAAACCACTATGGTTCTCAGAAAGGTGGCAGGGAAGGTCAAGAGAAAAAGAAAGCATCCAGGAAGTACAAGGAATCACAGAAGGAGCAGGACAGAGAACTGTATCAGTTAAAGCAAAAGGAAGCAGGGAAGGCAGTCAGAACAGCAAAAGCCCAAACCGAGGAAATGATCAGCCAACTCAGTTAAAGAGGGATAAAACCTTTTATAGGTACATCAGGAGTGAAGGAAGACCAGAGAGGATAGTGAGGCTTAATAAAGAAGGGGGTCAGAGGGTGACTGTGAAAAGGCAGATATACTATGTTCTGAAAGAACTCTTAAAACTGAAGGTGGACAAAGCAATGGGGCCTGATGGATTCATCCCAGAATTCTAAAAGAACTAAGTATAACTAGTGACACCACTGACTACCCTCTTAACAAATCATGGGAGGATGGGGTGGTACCGAGGACTGGAGGAGGGCAGATGTGATTCCCCTTCACAAAAGTGGGAGCAGGACAGAAGCAGGAAACTACAGACCTGTTAGTTTAACATCAGTGATAGGGAAATGATGGAATCACTTCTGAAGAAAAGAATTGTTGAGTACCTAGAGGCCAGAGGGACACAGGACCCAAGACGGTATGGATTCACAGTGGGAAGGTCATGTCAGATGAATCTAATAGATTTCTTTGACTGGGTGACCAAAGTAGAAGATCAGGGAGGGGCTGTGGACATGGCCTACCTAGACTTTAGCAAGGCATTTGACACAGTCCCACACAAAAGATTAATATACAAGTTAGCCAGCCTGGGAGGGTCCCAAGATGGTAGCCTAGGCAAAGAATTGGTTGGAGAACAGGACACAGAGGGTAATAGTAAATGGAGTCCACTCTGAAGAAAGGGGGTTACTAGTGGGGTACGCAGGGTTCAGTTCTAGGACCGGTCCTCTTCAATGTCTTTATAAGCCACATTGCACGGGACTGGAAGGGAAAATATGTCTCTCTGCAGACGACACAAAGATCTGCAACAGAGTTGATACACAAGGTGGGACGGAAAGGACGAGAAGGACTTGGCAAGGTTAGAGTACTGGTCAAATGTATGGCAGCTTAGATTCAATGCTATGAAGTGCAAGTGACGCACCTGGGAAACAAAACCCAGGGAAGAGTACACAATGGGGGTGAGATACTAACAACAACAAAATGGAAAGGGACCTGGGGTAGTCATATCAGATGACCTAAAGCTGGGCAAGCAATGTGAGAGGGCAGTAAGGAGGGCTGGGGATATTGGGATGCACAGGAGAGGCATCACCAGTAGAAAACAGGAAGTTTTATCCCTCTGTACAGACAGCTAGTGAGACCCCATCTGTAGTACTGTGTGCAGCTCTGGAGACCCAATCTCTGCAAAGACATAGACAGGATGGAGGCAGTCCAGAGGAGGGCAACTAAAATGGAGCAGGGTCTGCACCATAAGACATATGAAGTGAGACTTAAGGAGCTTAATATGTATAGCCTCGAGGAAAGGAGGGAGAGGGAGGACATGATAGAAACTTTTAAGTACCTCAAGGAATCAATGAAGTCCAAGAGGGTAGCATTTTCAGAAAAGAGGTGCAAGAACAAGGGACACAATTTGAAGATAGAGGGGGACAGCTCAGAGGTAATGTGAGGAAGTATTTTTTTCACGGAGAGGGTTGTGGATGCATGGAACGGCCTTCCTGAGGAGGCTGTGGAGTCAAAAACAATGGTGGAATTCAAGAATGCATGGGCCAGTCATAAGGCAATTCTAGGGGTGAGGGTAGGAGGAAGTAGGCTGTTGGTTAACTAGGATCTGCAGTTTATCCATTAGGTAGGGAAATGGGCAGACTGGGTGGGCCAAGCGGTCCTTATCTGCCGACAAATTCTATGTTCTATGTTTCTAGTAGCCTGTCCCACACAGGAAGGGAACGGTTCTCTCGCGCCCTTTGAAAGAAGAGCACTTGTCTCCTCGCTTACTAGGAGGAGAT
Source organism: Neoceratodus forsteri (assembly GCA_016271365.2). Lineage (NCBI taxonomy): Eukaryota > Metazoa > Chordata > Ceratodontiformes > Ceratodontidae > Neoceratodus > Neoceratodus forsteri. The sequence continues at coordinate 1,481,272,145 of CM057456.1, forward strand.
GAGATGGGGTAAGATGACTGAGGAGGGGTCTGTGGGTTTTTTTTTTAATGAACTCAATTGAGTATCCCTGGGGCACCAGTTGGTACACCCAAGAGTCTGACGTTATCCTCTGTCATTCCGCACGTGGCAGAGAATCTGCCGCCTACTCACTCCTCTGGACCGGGATCCAGAGGGTGGGAGAAGAGGCAATGAGTCAAGAGGCAGAAGGGAGGACAGCCGTCACGGTTCCCCGTGGCCTCTACGGGAGTGGCTGGGGAGACTTTGGCTGCTGACGTGGCCTCACGCTTATTTTTGTTGGTGGGCTAGTGTCTGCTTCACTGACGACTGTTTTGGCATCGAAAGGAGCATTTCTGGCCCTAGGAGACTTGTACATGAGCTGCAACCGACTGTAGGGCTTGACCCTTGGCCTGGAGGTCACTGAGGATGTCCTGAATGTCTCCTCCAAAAGGACTGACCCTCAGAAGGACGCGTCCTGTATGGCCTAACTGAACTTTGGGAGCCAGTCCCGCAAATTCGAGCCAGGCATGTCTGTGTAGACCGATAGCAAAGGCCGAACTACGGACAGCCGTATCCACAGTATCATAGGTTGCTCGAGCATATGCCAGCAGGTAGATCTAGCCGTGCTGACAAGGTCCCAGAGCTCTCGCTTTACACTGGAGTCAGGGAGAGAGTCCAGGTTACAACACACCGGCTTAAGAGGACCTCCTGAAATTCCCCCATGTAGACAACGTAATTCAGTGCCCTCATGCCCAGAGTAGAAGATGCAAAAATCTTTTGCCATACCGATCCAGAATCTTGGAATCTTTGTCTGAGGGATGGAGCTGAGATGTTTGGGATTCGAGGTCCTGTTGTGAGCAGCACTAATGACAACCAAATCCACCTTGGGTTGAAGACTGAGGAAGTCCTTACCTTCTGGCAACTGATATAGCCTATCCGCTTAAGTAGCCAGACTAGCCAAAGAGGAGGGCTGCATCCACATTGTAGTAACTAAATCTTGGTGAGGCTCAATCCAAGGAGGAATGAGAGTCGGTGAGGCTTCCGCCAAGTCTAAATGTTCAACGAGTTTCTGATGCTGGATAACCTGCTCCACCATTTTCCAATCGTAGGCCTCTTGGATTTTCTTAGCAACTCCAAAAGGAAGGATCCTCCGGGCAGACTTAGGCGAGTCCTTTGAAGTGGGATGTTCTGGACTGTGGGGTTCCTCTCCAGAGTCCGTTGGCTCATAACCTCCATCTGAGTCAGAAGACTCCTGTGCATTGGAAGTAAACAGAGGAGGGAGAGGCAAATTCACTGGTCTGGAAACATCCACAGGGAGGGTGAATTCCCGGGGACGAGCGCCAGCATATGGTCCTGGTCTGTCAACTGGGACAGCGAAGAATGTCTGTCGGCAGATGACCGGGGCCAGGGTCGGGCCGCATCAGCTGACATCAGCAGAGATTTGGCTTCAGCCCACCAAGAGGCCAAGACTGACTTCAAATCCAACTGCAGAGAAGGAGAAGAAGGTGGAAGAGATTAACCGAATAGCCATAACACGGGTAGCCAAAACCAGCTGGCGGGTAGCCTGGATCAGGAAGCCGCGTCTGGTACTGTGGCGTCAGGTATTGAGGCATCAGGTACCCAGTCGTTGGAGGATGTGGCGTTGGGTAGCCCAGCGTCAGTTATCGATGGACACCCAGCCGGAGGGCTGACAGGTCTGGTGTCGGCCCGATGGGCGGTCAGAAGGCCCAGAAGAAAAATTACTTACCATAGTAATGTTGTTTCTTCTAATGGAGTCTTGCTGTATTCTGACTAAATGCAGTTAGCCCCAGCACTTGAACTGCCCTGGAGAGTAAGAGCTAACTCTATGCAGAAGCATAGAACGTTGAACTCTAGCTCGGTTTTCAAACCTCTGTCTCTAACACTCTGAAGTGTAACCGTCAGATTATTATGAGCACTAACTAATAAAAATAATAGGTGGAAATTATTTCAACTCTTGCAAGCCAAATGGCTGCATGGATTGTTTTCAGGGTCAAAAGACTCACGCCGAGAACCCCAAAAGAAAGCTAAATATAAAACCAAAGTAGGTAGAGAGCTAAACGTAACTAAAACCCATAAGACAGGGCAAGCCAGGTATACCTTGGGGTGCAACACTGTGCCTGCCCACCCACATTCAAAACTACTGGGTTCTAGGAGGGAAGGCAGGGAGGGAGGGAGGACAGATACAGCAAGACTCCATTAGAAGAAACAACATTACTATGGTAAGTAATTTTTCTTCAAACAACATGAAGTCTTGCTGTATTCTGACTAAATGCAGACTACCAAGCAGTATCCCTTGGAGGAGGGAGTCACAGAACCTATTTTGGGAGCAGGCTCTGCCAAATCCAGCATCACTTCTAGACTGAATGTCCAGAGAATAATGCTTGGTAAATGTGTGAACAGTTTTCCAGATGGCTGCTTACAAATTTCCACTAAGGTGATATCCCCAGCTGCTGCAAGCGAAGCAGCTGTACCCCTGGTAGAATGAGCCCTCAGGCCTAAGGAGGTTCCTTCCCAAGTTTTGAATAGCAGAATTGATACAGGAGACAATCCACCTGGCAATAGTTCTCTTGGTGGCTGGTTTGCTCTTTCCCACCTCACCATAGGTGAGAAATAACTGAGAACATCCATTCCTATAGGCCTTAGTATGCTCCACATAGTAACTAAGGGCCCTTTCTCATCAAGATGTGTAATCTTCATTCCCCAGAGGAGAATGGTCAGTAAACAACACTGGCAATGTCATAGAATGGTTCAGATGAAAGTCTGAGACCACTTTGGGAAGAAACTTTCTGTTAGTTCAAGGACCACCTTATCCCTGTGAAAAGAAATAAAATCAAGTTCGACTGATAAAGCCTGTAACTCACTGATCCTCATGGCAGAGGTAATGGCTACCAGGAATACAGTTTTTCATGTCAAGTATTTCAACTCTGCTGAAGATAGAGGCTCAAAGGGGACTGCATAAGCTGTGCTATACAGATATTCAGATCCCAAGAAGGGTAGGGGCTCGAAGGAGGATTAACATGCATCAGACCTTTAGAATTTCTGGAAAACTGGATGAGAGGCTAAGGAAGAGCCCTTCCCAGCTGAAAGAAAGGTAGACACAGCTGCCAAATGCATCAGCGAGTGGGCCTAAGGCCTAGCTATTAAGATGCACCAAATAGTCCAATACAGTAGCAATGTCAGCTAATTCTGGCTGAACAGGTATTTGGGAACACCAAAAACCAATTCTTTTCCACTTGAATGATACTTTTTGGAAGCAGGTTTCTTGCTAACCTTCAGAATATCCAAAACCGATTAAGAAAGGTTTAAATGTGCATATTCTAACTCTTCAAGAGCCAGGCCTTGAGCCTGAGAGCCTGAAGATTGGGATAGAGGATCCCTCCCTGAGAGGATGTCAGCAGATTGAACTGTCTGGGAAGATAAAGAGGCCTTGTCACTGACAATGACAGTAGTAGAGGATACCACGGCTGTCTGGCCCAGTCAGGTGCCACTACGATCACTCTTCAAGGTTGAGATCTGGTCTTGATCAGAACCCTGAAGATCAAAGGAAAGGAGGAAATGCATACAGGAACCTGCTTGTCCAATCCAATAGTAGAGCCTCCTGTTGTACAGAGCCCAGTAGAGGAGGCCTGCAACAAAAAGAGGAAGTTGATGATTGTCCGGGCTGCAAAGAGATCTATCTCTGGAGTCCCCACCTGTTGAAGATAACCTGAAGGACCAGGGATTCAGAGTCCGTTCGTGATGAGCCTGAGAAATTCTGCTAAGAGCATCTGCTAAGATGTTGTCCTTCCTGGCAGGTGTAGGGCCACCAGGGAAGCGTGAAGGAATAAGCCAGAGACCATACCTTCATGGCCTCCAGACACAAGACCAAGGACAGAGTGCCTCCCTGCTTGTTGATGCACCACATGGCTGTGGTATTGTCTGTTCTGATTTGTACTTTCCCTGAACCACAGTTAAGAATGTCTGCAGAGCTAGAAAGACAGCCTCAACTCCAGAAGGTTGATGTGAAGAAAGGACTCCTGGTGAGATCAGGTTCCCTGAGCTGTAAGCTGGTCCAGATGGGCCCCCAGCCTAGGAGGGAGGCGTCCGTGGTGAGAATCACTGAAGGAGCCTGACTGATGAACGGACACCTTGCCAAGGTTGTCCTCCTCCAGCCACCACTGGAGTGCCTGAACTAGAGTCTGGGACACTGGAACCAATTTAGAGAGTAGGTCCTTTTCTGAGACCAGTAAGATCTGAGATGAAACTGAATATATCTCATCTGAGACCTTGCTCCTGGACCACAGCTGTGGAGGCTGCCATGTGGCCCAGTAACTGAAGAAAATGCCTGGCTGCACGAGAAACTAGAGGTTGAAAAGAAGAAGCCATAGTGACTAGAGACTGAACTCTTGAAAGAGAAAGGAATGCTCTTGCCTGGGTAGTGTCTATGTCCGCCTTATGAAAGTGAGCAGTTGAGTTGGTTCAGAACCGACTTTTCTAGGTTTAGAATGAAGCCCAATGACTCCAGAAGCCTTTGGGTGACCTCTAAGGCTGACTTGACTTGGCCTGGGGACTGACCTACTAGTAGCCAATAGTCCAGGTATGGGAACAGAAGGATACCCTGTCTCCTGAGGAATGCCACCACTACTGCCAGGCACTTGGTAAACACCCTTGGAGCCGATGTTAGGCCAAAGGCATGGCTCTGAACTGATAACAGCCTGAGGGCAATTCAACCTGAGATACTTTCTGTGGGAATGTATGATTGGGTCTGTGGAAATAGGCATCCTTGAGATCCAGGGAGGCTAGCCAGTCTCCTGGTCTTAGAGCGGAAGAATTACTCCCAGAGTCACCATCTTGAACTTTGGTTTTGTTAAGTGTTTGTTGAGGTACCTTAAATCTAGGATGGGTTGCCACTCCCCTGTCTTTTGGGGTAAGAAAGTATCTGAATAAAATCCTTTTCCCTGTGACAAAGAGATATCTTCTCTAGTCCTCGCATGAGCAGAAGAGAGAGGAGACTTCTGCCTCTAAGGCCTTTGTCTTCAAGGAGAGAGGGGGTGAAAGATCTTGCTTTCATCTTTGGGAACCTTTGAAGCTGAGAACAAGTCCCTGGCTCACGACTCCAGGACCCATTTGTCCGAGATAATGGAATCCCAGGCCTGGGAACAGTGAGCCAGCCTGCCCCTACAGGAATTGGGGAGGCGCTGACTGACACCTCAGGGGCTTGGACTGAGTGGATGCTGGGGTCCTGGTCATCCCTCATCTGCCTCTTCCCTGAAGAACCCCTCTGCTGGAAAGAAGAGGAAGCCTGGGCTTGGTTAAATGCCTGCCCCTGCCAGCCCTAAACTGCTGCTTCTGAGGAGTGGTCTGTTCTCTTTTGCTGCAGCACTCCTATAAGTGGTCCTGTACTCATCCATCTTCTTCATGTAAGCCTCTGTTTGTTCGCCAAACAGAGAGTTACCAGCAAAAGGAAAATCCATGGCCTTAGTCTGGGTATCCTGTGATAGACTGGTAAATCTGAGTCAAGCTAATCTCCTCATGGAGACCGATGTAGCCATGACCTGGAATGCACATCATTCGAGTCAACAGCAGTGTGAAACTGAACCTTGGATGCCTTAATGCCATCTGCAGCCACCTTCTCCAGCTCCTTGGCTAGCTGGGAAAGGGCATTCTTAGCCAGTTCCAGAACCGCATCCCACCTCAAATTCTGGTACCTGGCTGTATATGCCATATAATTGGCTTGTCTGAGTCCCAAAGAGGATGCCAAGTATTGTTTCTTGGCCATGGCATCCATTTTCCTAGAATCCTTATCTGGGGCGTGAGATGCCAGGGGAATATTAGCCTTATCACAGGCTGCAGCCTGCACTCCCCCAACATGGCTGCAATGAGTTGTAAGAAATTCTGTTCCAGGACCTGACAAGGTATACCTCCTGTCCATCTTTTATCCACAAGAGGTATAGTTGGAAACTGCAAAGTTTTTGTGTCAGTTTCCCAGGGATTTATGCAGAGGGATAGACACACTCTTCGAGTCTGGGACATCCATCATTTCCATAAAGTCAGGTTCCTCCTGATCCTGTTCAGCTTCTTCCACTGGGAGCTGAAGAGTATCAGGCACTTTCTTGTAAAACAAGAAATGGGAGGGGACTCAAAGTCTGGGAGGAGACACATTGGAAGGCCTGTCTGGGGAAATGTCAGGCTCTACAGGCTCATCTAGGCCTTCATCTTCCTCTTCATCATACTCTTCTTCTCCATCCCAATCGCTCTCATAGAAAGCCTCTGGATCAATGTCAGAAGAGACTATGCCCGACTGAACCAAACCTCTATGAACTGCCGTACGTTCCATTGGAACCGGCAAAGTGACTGAACAATAGAAATCGCTTTAGCAATCTCCTCAGCAGATGGACCATGGGAAGTAGGATCCAAACCGCTGTTTTTCGCTTCCTTTGTTAGGAACCGATTCCGCAGAATTGGCTCTCCTTTTGCCCGAGGAGGTATCGCCCAGGTCAGTGGCACCCTCAGGTTTGGCAACCGCCAAACGGGTGGCCATCCGGGCAGCAGACTTTTGGTCTCCTCTCCCTTAGCCTACTCAAACATTTTCCAGAGTGGCTTTGGGAAAGTTTTACAGATTTGGCAGTCTTCTTTGAGGTTGTCAAACCCCAGACAGTAAAACACAGATGAGGTGAGGTCGGCCTTGGCAAAGGCCTCCTTACACTCGGTACAGTGCTGAAACCAGGGACGGTTTTCTTTTGGTTTCCAGACATGCCGAATACTGAAAAGTTACCCTACCAGCTATTATGCCAGGCAACTAGAAACAGATCAGTTCCAACTGTGTCACGGGTCGGTTAAAGAACCCCAGAAATCAGAATTTTTTTAGGAACCGATGAGTACGGAAACCACAGTAATATTTACAAACAAAACAAATAGAATAGGGTTCAGTTCCAAACTGGACCGACCAGAGAAGAACCGAAGACAAAACAATTTCCACAATAATACAATAACTACCTACTACTACCACTTACTGTTCCTGAGACAGAGATACTAAGACCAAAATAATTTAAACTGATACTGAACCAAAGTGCAGGAGGAATCTCCGAGCAAGTTCACAGTTAGGGCGGAGTAAAAATCTGACGGTTACACTTCAGAGTGCTAGAGACAGAGGTTTGAAAACAGAGCTCGAGCTCAATGTTCTATTCTTCTGCACAGAGTTAACTCTTTACTCTCTGGGGCAGTTCAGTGCTGGGGCTAACTGCATTTAGTCAGAATACAGCAAGACTTCATGTTGTTTGAAGGAGGGTCCCTTGCACAGGCCCTGCCGTGGAACTGGTGGGCCGTCGGGCTGCAAGCTGGAAGATGGCAGCGTGAGGACTGTCATTGGGTCTGGCATTGGAGGTTGGAGCGTCATGGGGGAGACCCCTGACGGCAGTGGCACCTCCTGGTCTTCAACCCCAGCAGGGATAGAGGAGCCGACTCCCTGGAGGAGTCAGAGATGGAGGTAACTCGACGGCAGCTGATCAGATGTCGGCTGTGGCATCAGGACCCGACGGGATCGAGGCTATGTGGCCGCCGGAAGAATGACAGGCGGCTTAGCAGCCTTGTCCGGGTGGGAGACGGCAGAGCCGGAGCCCAACTTATTGACATGCCCTCACCGCTAGGCTGGGAATCAGAGGCAGCCGAGCAGGAGGAGGCCTCTTACCTCAAGGCCCCGCTTGGGCCTGCCGTAAAGCCCGACAAATGGATGCATGCCTGGACACCACCGAGGCGGCCGGAGAGCGGTCCCCTGGAGGTGAAGATACCTGAAGGCCTGCGACTCGGGCCGGAGTCGGTGGAGCTGTGGCAGATGAGTCCCGGTCCCTGTGTTTCTCTTTGTCCCGCTTCTTCTTGTGGTGACCCTCAGGAGAGTCTGACGCCTGCTGGAGTTTCTTCAATTCTTTCTCCATGGAGGCCATTCTTTCTTGAGGAGGTGGCTTCAGAGACTGCTGCCGCCTCTTGCAAGTGGCTGAACTGAATTTTGGCAGTGTTCACACTCTTCCACGAGTGGTCGAGGCCTAGACAGAAGAGGCACAAGGAATGGCCAAACTTAAGGGAGCAGAGGTACTACACGAGTCGCACTTGTTTTTATGCGATCTGAGGGTAACGGAATGACATGCACAGCCAGTAAAACTGACTAATTACAGAAAATGTAGTTAAATTTTGAAGAAAGGGAAAATGCTTATCCGAAAATGGCGGCGTTAGCAGCGCTATTCTTCCGCGAGGTGACTGTATGGAACCAACGGCAGGAAAGAACTGGAGGAGGGCATGGGACTCACTTTATACTGACAAATGCTGGCACTGGTCAGTTGATGGGGTGGTCCCCACCAGAGACTGCTAGCTAGAAGATTTTTCCGGGGGTCCTGACGCCCGAGTCCTATTTTAGAATACCTACTACAAGAGCCTCTCTAAGTAAGATCTTTCTTTTTCTTTGTGTTTGTGCTTGTTGCCAGATGATGATCATTCCCTGTCCCAATCCTTTGACTTTGGCCGATTCTGTGAGGGAAATAGACTATGGGCCCTGTTCCTTTTCTATGGCTTTCAAAGTTTTGAGAAGAAGGACATCTTCCACAGGTCCTCAGGCTATAAGACAGCACACACACAGACCGCATTGCATCTTCTTTGTAAATATCATCTCTGCACTTACAGTACCGAAATAAAGGCTCTTTCGACTTCACCGGCATACAGAACGACAAAATAAAAACTTTAGTGAAATAAAAGAATAAACATCAATGGTTACGTTGATGGTGTTTCCTTCAGCAGATCCGACAAGGATGATCAATGGCAGGAAAATAATTTTTGAGTGATGTGGCCCACGCTAATATACACGTAGCGATGGCACAGCACTGTGGGTGGCACCAGGCTAGCAAAAGTTTCTGTGTGACCCTAGCACTGACGTCTATAATTCTAAAGGTGTGGCCAAATGGACGAGATATCCTCAAAGATCTCATTTTCTTCAGTACACTTATTTATCCACCTTCTCTTTTGCAGCAAGGCACAACCATCCCCAGTTCTTTTATTCAGGAGCCCTTCCATGCAACGCAGCCCTATTATTCACATTACTAATCACCACTCTTCAACCTCAAGAAGAGAGAGTGAGGGTATTTGCCATGGCAGGAGGCGCAAGTCCTGCTTATAAATCGGTTGCTTGGTGGTGCCATATGGCAATGTCAGAGGTTGAAACAGGCACCAGCTCAACAGTCAAATACTGGTAGATTTTGTATGTTAAATCTTACTTGTAGCAAAGCATGTGGTTCATGGTCTGGAATTTCAGCTATTTGGTCTTTTGGTCACAGGCTACTACTGTCTCTGATTTACTGGGTAACACCCCTCACCCCACCCATCCAACAGTATTTATTTAACCTGTTTTTTTTATATATAATTTTTTAGAATGTTTACAAAACAACACACATCAGTATTTTAACACAGCAGGTGAACTGTGATGGACAAACATCTTCCTATCATCAGAAAGGTAATCAGGTGGTATTTCTGATCCATGGCATCCATAAGTTAAAAATTAATCAAAGTCAGAGTCTGTTTTTTTTTATGTTCTCTATATCATAATACAGTTCCACTGAATTAGATGTATAGACTAAGAAGGACATCAGTTGGAAGAAGGGGTTCTTTAAAACTCATTCTTACAGTGGCGCCATGTGGTGTTGGAACCATCCAACTACTTAACCCGACCCAAAATGGCATCACAAGATAGAAGGAGTTTTAATATTTCTATCTCGGTATTGCTACCTAGATCAAAGGCGTTAATTCAGAATGTTCACTAGGGCCAGATAGGATTACAGGCAGCACGCCTAAATTATGGCAAAGTATCTGCTGGTCTCTTTAAGGCTCCTCTTTGAGAGAAGCATTAACAAGGGAGGTACCTACAGACTGGAGGATGGCGAATGCTATACCTTTATTCAAACATGGTGATAAACATGATGTGAGAAATTATACACCAATTAGTCTTACTATGACTGTATATAAAATCCTGGAGAGTATTTTAAAAGATAAACTGATGGATGTATTAGGTGCTACTGACCATGAACAGCATGGGTTTACAAAGGGAGATCCATCCTAACAAATTTTCTATTTTCTATGTAAAGCTCGGTAAACATCTGGATGAGAAAATACCATGTGATGTTATCTATTTGGACCAGAGTAAGGCATTCGATATGGTACCACAATATGCTATAATTTCCAGACTTATCCAGTTTGATGTAAAGGACAAGTTAATAACTTGGTTTCAAGTTGTTTACTCAGAGAACTCAGAGTGATTGTGAACAGCTGTCACTCAGTGGAGGGTGAGCTTATCAGCGGTATTCCACAGGGGTCTGTGTTGGACCCTATTTATGTAATATCTTCATTGCAGATTTAACTTGTGAATTGAATTGAACTACAGGTCAATAAAGTATGCAGATGACACGAAGGTTGCAGGCCCCTACTCAACATTGACAGATAATATTAAACTGCAGGAAGATTTCAGTTCTATTTCAAACTGGGCTATCAAGTGGAGAATAACATTAATCTAGATAAATGTGAGGACTGCATCTAGGCCCTAGTAACATGAAGTTTAATTATTATTTATGTGAACAGTTGTTGGATAACAATTTTAGAAAAGGATTTGGGGATTTTACTACCAACGATTTAAGCTTCTCTAGACAAACAAATGAATCAATTAATAATGCTAATAACGCTTTCTGGACTATCAAAACATTGAATCAGCTGGCCGGTGGCACTGAGGGTTGAGGTGCTGGACACCACACTCACGTCATGCCAGCGACCTGGAGTTCAGGAACAAGCCTGGGTTGTTGGGGTGGCAGGGCAGAGAAGAGATTGGCGTCCGATGGACTGCTCTCTTCCCGGGGAGGGCCTGTGGAGTGTCTGACCATGGAGCAACCTCTGGCAGCAGCCGGGGTGCCAGTGTAGTGGCACTGTGTAAGATCGCGGAGCTGTGGCACCACATTGCCATGCTGGCCAGGCTCTGCAGGGACAAGGACACAAAAAGCAAAAACCCTGCCACTCTCATGGAGAGCGATGGGGGTACAGAGGACTCAACCCACATCCCAACTGTCGGCTCTGCGACCGTAGGACTCCACGGCCGATCCACCACCCAAGGTAGGACCTCTCTAATTTCAGAAAGGCCATCACGGAGGACGAGCCCGCTCCGGAGGCTAGGTCTGCCTGGGTGGTTGGGGGAGTTCCTCAGGTCAGTAGCAGGGTTCAGGCAAGGGAGTAGATGCGGACGTCGTATGTACATCCCGGAAGGATGCCCGTGTGTGGAACAGCATAAATAGAGTTCACCCAAAAAAAACACACATTAAATCAAAAGAAAAGGAAGTTCTATTGCCTCTGTAGAGATAGTATAACCGATTTATTTAGATTATTGTTCACAATTTTGGAATCCAAATAAGAAAACTATATTTGCCAATTAGAAAGCATGCAATGCAAAATAACTAAAAGGTTTCAGGGTATGTACCATCTTAACTATAATGAAAGGTTATTAAAACGAAATCTTATGTCACTTAGAACAAAGGAGAATCAGGGTGACCTGCTTTTAATGTGGGATATCATGAATGATAATTATCTGACGGACCGCCGCACAGTGGTTGGATTTCGCTATGACGCTTAGTGACCGGGTTCAGGAACAGACTCGGGAACAAGAGGGCCAGCTGGGAGAAGGATTGAGCGTCCTATGGACTGCTCTCCTTCTCTGGGGATGGCAGGGTGAGTCTTGAGTGCACGAGGGACTCCTGGTGGAGTCCGGAGAACCTTGGGGAATCGACACCTAGACTAAAGAGGGCGGCCAGATGCAGGACATCATTTCATGTCCCTGCCCCTGGGGTAAAGCAAGAAAAACCCACGCAACTGGCCGCCATTAATGAAGCCTCGCCCCACCTTCGATTAGCTTCCAGGCAGGCTCCCTGATTAGTTACAAGGATTGGCGGCACTATGGGCCAGTGCCACAACCTCACCCCTGGGGTAAGCCAGGGGTGCCGGAGAGTGGAAGCCAGTATGGAAGCGAAACGCATGGGTCTGTAACCGGGCAGATGCATTAGCAGCTGGAAGCGGCAAAAGAACAAAAAAAATGATGATAATTATCTTTTTTTCTTTTCCATCTAATGTTTATACCCTTGTTGGGCCACTGCTGCCATCTGCCAACCTACCAGACTTTGGGGTAGTTCGGGAACTTGTAATGCTGTGTGTGTCCTGGCAGCCCCTGGAGCTGGCCGGAGGCCTGTCGCTGCCCGAACCTGTTTTTCCTTGTTTTCTCCCCAGTTATGCAGGGTCCCAGAAAGAGAGGTGCATGTGCGTGGAGACATGCATGCGCTCTTGATCCAGTGCAACGGCCCCTTCCTTCTACCCAACTGGCCTAGTACCCTTGCCCTCTGACTGCACTGTCCCTGGCCTCCACCACAAGGCAGCCAACAGCCATGGAAGCTAGTTTAGATCCTTCCCAGACAGAAGATCTGCCTGTCGGCATCTCATCCTGTACCACATCCCCCACATGCTGACCTCCGATGGCCGCACCACTCCCGAACATGAGTTGCTGGCATGGCAACAGGTAAGGCGTCCAGCACCTCAGCCTCTACGCCACCGGCCAGCTCCTAATTATCTTTTTAGAGAGTTGGATTTTAGGTTTAAACAAGACAATATCATAACTGAAGGTCATCCCTTCAGTTGCAATGCCCCAAATTCAATACAACGAGAGAAGTTCTTATTTTACACAGAGAATAGTTAAATACGGAATATACTGCCACAGGAAGTATATTAAGTAAAACAAATACATTTTCAAAAGTTAGATGTATGGATATGAGCAATTGATGGAAACCTTGTTAAGGGATTACAGATAGAAGCTTATATGGACAATTATGTCTACCTCTCCTTTCCGAGTTAGCAGTATGAGTGGCGATAGTGGAGAATACCAGATCACGCGGACCTACATTATTAGCATAGAGTTCAAGTTACCTACTCTCTCATAACTACATTTCGGTTATTTTGTATTAGTTTATTTGAGTTGGGGTGCTTCATCTTCCCCACTCCTCCTTTAAGAAAAAAAAAAGAGGGTGGGGGGCCCAAAGCCCCACTCAAATAAACTAATACAAAATTTAAAAGCACAAGCCCACAATCGTATTGTCAATCGCTTATGCTACTACAAGTAGCAGTGGTCTGATATTCTCCACTATCACCATATGGGCTTTAGTAGTATCTTGATAATAAAACTACATTTCAGAGATAATGTGCCTTTCTATTTTTAACAATGACTTTCTACATTTTACCACCTCACCTATGTGACCACCCACTATAAATGAAGACGTCCAGTAGTTCTGACCACACCTCCTGATGAAGAGGTGTTGAACTGAAGACCCAGGGCTAGTGTTTTGGGATATCAGACAATACTGTTTCTCATGCCCTTAATGATTTCACCTGCATTTGCAATAATCTACACCTTTTCTGCACTTTCTGAATGCGAGTACTTACTGCTCAGCTTTGTGTTGGATATATAATGAATGTTTTGATCCTGGTATGGCAGGACTCAGTTACCATTTGGAGTGCTTCCTCTCAGTTTGCTTCATTGTGTATTCTTCAGGAAAGCAGCTGGTTTTATGAGTGACCAGCGTCCTTCTTTTGCAGCCTTCTCTCCTCCATCTCCTGGACGGCTGAGCACGGTTGGGATACAGTGTGGGTCACCATCCCCCAAACACACACACCCTAGATCTCTGGCACTGCAGAGTGCTCTGGGAGACCATGTTAATTCTAATCCCACCCCTCTACAACTATGGCACCTTCCTCCCTCCAGCTCTGCCATTTTCCAGTCTCTTCCTCCTTCTTCCCACCTCTCACAGATGGATTTGTAAAACCAAAAACATGATGATTACTGGGCTCCTGGAACTGTTCCAGGAATGTACACTGTCTCTAAAAACATCCCCCAATTCAATTTCTTAACAGTGGGGCCTGCCTTCTGACACGTGATCCATAATCTGGGGAGGATAACAATTGTAATCCAAATCACAGCTAGTTCAGTCAGTCCCCACCCCCAGAAAACGGCAGTATACCTTCTCCAACAGCCTAATACAGTCATATGAGAGTATCTGTGTGCACGCGAGTGGTAGGGAGGCGGGAGAAGCAATCTTGTAATGGATAATGCTAAACAGACTGAATGATCAGTCTGCCAAGTGTTGCGTAATCAATGATGCAGACTGTTCCTCACCCTCCTTTTCCATTTTATGGCCCTGTAAGGCTATTTGGCAAGGTGCATGAGTTAGGTGGGGTCGACTGAACTAGCTGTGATTTGGATTACCATTGACACCTAACCACTGACGGAGGGTAAAGAGGTTGTAGGGTCTACTTATTAAATGGAACTGGAGGGCCAGAGGGGTGATTGTATTAAAGACGTCTGTTCCAGTAAATTTTTATTTTTTATTAAAATTGGTGCATAGGAACACAAGGAAATGGAAAATGTTCTGCAAATGACTGGGGTGAGGAAGCGGTGGCCACGGGACTAGCCCTGGCCACCAGGCGATAGGTAAGGTTTACTGCCCTCTCTCAGCCATCTCCGTGCACACAGCCTGACAGAGAATACATTTTGTTTGAACAACAGATGCATCCTAAAAGGTTCATAGCACTTCTGGCATACTTGGCCAATATAAATTGCCTACCACTGTCATGGACAAAAAAAACACTACATAAAAGACCCAGCACACATTCATTTTATGCAATTAATGTGATAACTTAACTACCACCTTACTGCATTTCCTATGGCATAAGTTCACCACACTCCTCTGATGATTACAGTAGTAACTGGTCACCTATGCTGACCAACCTAAAAGCCATTTTAAACCGGGCTGATTCTGTACCTACTTATGTACCTAAAAAGCCTAGTTAAGAGAACAGACATCATAATTTTTAAACAAGTAGTGACATTTTTAGTCAGTTTAAAATGTACCCTCCCCCCGACACTGAGCTGCAAAATGCCCCTTCTCATGACATGTCAGTGTGCAGCATAAGAACTGCAAGTTCTGCATACTATTCAGGACACAGGAGCCCATTAACATGGGCCCCATGTTCATTTTTGGCAAGTAATACAAATAAACCATATGCACTATAGAGGAGAGCCTGACCCTCCACTGTGAAAATACATTTTAATTTCCATTAGTTGTCAAACCTGATGCTAGACTGGTAAAATGGCAGATTTTAATGAGCCTCTATGTCCAAAATATTATGTAGCACTTCCCATCCCATCCAGATTCCCACACTCACCACCAGGTAAGAGAGCAGAGAAGCTAGAGGAAGGGTACCTTTTAAACAGACTTTCAAGCATTTGCTACTTATATTTTTTAATTTTATTTTTATTAGTGCTATAGATATTCATGAAAACCATATCAACAGTGAATACATGGAGCAATAATAACACTCACATTATACATTCTTATAACAGAATTCCAAACCGTATCATTCGTCATTACATCATGCAAGGGGGAAAGCAGCAAATGTGAGATTAAACCACACTGTGAAAACTCATGAGCCTACGTGCCATCTCAGAAGCAGACCTGTGAAGGAAATGGCACTACACCATATTACACTGGCATAGTCTTCTGGCCATGTGGTCTCAATACATTCTGTTGTATTCCAACTACATAACTGTAAATGTATCCTGATCCCCTCCCTCACGGGACTCAGTATAACTGCCCTGCACAAAGCAAAACAGGTTCAAAATAGTGAACACATATTAAGCCCTCTGAGCAGTAAGTGCATTCCAATCCGGAATGATAAACAGAAAGTCTTGAAACTGTATGTATTTATTTAAAAGTTGGTAACCAGGAAAGACACACTGAGCCAGAGCTCGTTTCCAGGTCTGACCGGGGAAGAGGAGTATATTCAGATAGTTACAATCCAAAAAGAGTTAATAGTCCATAGTAAAACAGTCCATACCTGAAAAGAAAATGTGGTATTTGAAACTCTTGCAGTCTTAAGGTGACCTGCAAAGACAATTCCCAGCCGCTCTGTCCTCACCCACATTTAAAAACAGCTGCAGGGAGTCGGGGCTGCTGTGAACATATATTTTGATGCAATCCACATATTTACACAAAATGCGAAACTTTTGGCGAACATGGACGTCGCAGGTCACTTAATGCAGGGTGCAAGTAATTATGGGTATCCATCCTTTTTTGGCGTCTCTAACACCACTTGGCTTGTGCAGTGGCAATAATCCCATTTACTTATTTTATTACTTCCACGGAGGTTCTTGATATCTGAAATATCATGTATGGCAAAAATCCTGTCCAGGTGTTGCCATATGTGACATTTCGGTATTGAGACCTCCGTGGAAGTAATAAAATAAGTAAATTAGGTTACTGCCACTGCTGCTACAATAAGGGTAGTGGTGTTAGAGACGCCAAAAGGGGTGGATTACCTATAATTACTTGCGCTCGCTGCATCAGACCCGCAGACAGCGTTCAAAAGTCAAAAGTTTCGCATTTTGTTTAAATATGTGGATTGCATCAAAATTATGTTCACAGCAGCCCCGGACTCCCACAGCTGTTTTTAAAGGTAGGTGAGGACGGAGCGGGCTGGAATTGTCTTTGCAGGTCACCTTAAGCAAACTGAGAACAAACAGGCGGAAACTTCACTAATTATAACACAATAGCTGCACAGAACAGCAAAATGATAAAGAGAATTTGAATCTGAATGCTAAAGACAAATGGCCTTTAAAATATTCCAGACCAAAAAAATGTCAGTATTTCAAATTGTTGCAGTACTGATCAATAATTAATGCCAAACAAAATTTGTCACTGGTGATAGTCAAGCAACTATCATGAGGAATAGCAGGGGACAAGGAATGGGAACAAATGGAGCACTGCCAAAAGGTCAGCACCATTTTTTCCTGTTTCTGTTCATGCCCCTGCACCCCAGCCCCTCCTTATCTCAGGATCTCCAGATCCCAGCCACAGCCATCTACCTCCATGGAGCCCTTGGCTATGGCCCCCAAAGCAGGGCAGGGTAGAGGACACTGTTAATTTTGCCAAATAGTGCGGTATGCTGGGAAGCAGGTAGCCGGATATACTGGGGCCTTCATCATGGAGGTGCTGGGGTTGTGCTTCTTGCATTTCCTCCCAACTCCTGAGGGCGTCATGTTGAGGGCACTGAGATGTGCCCACACACACAATGTGCACATCTCCACCCGCCAACTTCAGTGACATCACTGTTCTCCCCTTAGTCCCCCAGATACACTACCACTTGAATTCACCTAGGTGGCAGTATCGCAGCAGAGGACAGAATCATCCCTCCCTGGAGGAGGACAGTGTCTCTGGGATGCTCAATGCCTCCCCTGGCCAGCCCCCGATGACCCAAGCTTGTTTCCAAACTCAGGTCACCTGCATCAAGAGCGGCAGCACTACCACGGCATAGAGGCCATCGTGATCAGTGCCATTTTAAGAGGAAAGCCCTCACCCCATAGCAGATGGTATAACCCATTGATAAAGCTGTTTTTGAGATCAAAATACCAAATTACAAGGACATACTCTACATAAGCATACAGCTCATCTTGACAGGCACCACCTAACCTCCCTCCACTCTCCTGTCCTCCCACCATACCATATTTCCTCTACTCATGAGGTAGCTGTTCCATGGTACCACCATCAGTATGGATGAACTTCTTGCTGATCTTGGTCCCCAAAGTCCAACTTGATCTTTGCAACAAGATTTCCAGCTACTTTAGGGTCCTGGAACAGATACTTTCCCCCACAGTATACAAATTTAAAATCATGGGGTACTGAATAGCACGTGACACTCCAAGTAAATGCAAAGTGGACCAGAGGGCCTTGAATGTATTTCTCCAGTCCTAAGTGGCAAAACTTAAATCAGGTACAATGAGATTTTTACCCTCATCCAACAGAATGGAGCCACAACGCCCAGCTGATGCTAATTCACTCTATCCCTCTCATGCTCACCAGCAAGGGTAATTACAGAGGTCTGTGGGCCCTCCCATCTTTCCGCTCTCCTCCTCGGAGTGATTCAATATGCACCATGAACTACAGGATCCAACTCCAGGTTCAAAGTCTCTCCCAACCATCGTACCACAAACATTATCGACTCTGCAACCTCTGTGGCTTTAGGAAACACCAAGCAAGCCAATATTTGCTGTCTTGGTTCAGTTCCCAAGGGCTTCTAACCAAAATCACAGCAGCTTTTTTTTTTGCAAACCTGTAGATATAGCTGTCACCACAAGGCAGAACCAGCTGCCTTTTTGATTCCACCGTTGCAGTCGAAGACTGAGACTAACATACTGTAAGCATGGAATTAAAATCCTGCAGCTTGGCATCCTATGTGGCTACTCGGAGATTTAGTGCTTTTATTACCTGTATTATATCCACAATGGTGAACTCCTGATTCACAAGTTCACCCCTGAATGTGGATTTCCCAGAATTGCTAGGCCCTGCTACATGCTGTCCTTTCTTCCTTTTCACCATCAGTCATATATTTTTTTAGGACCACTCATTACAAAATGTCCCAGAGTAACACCGAGCAGCTTAATAATGAGTTCTCAACACTGACAAACTTTTAGTTAAAGAAAAATGCTATAAAGAGTTCATTGAGGGAGAGCGATAAATACACATCTTCCCAATACGGCTTGTTGCTCTGCCCACCATTTACCACTCATTTTAAAATCTCAATGCGTTGGTTCCCTTAGTTAGTATGACAGGTACATAATACTAATCTATCAACTTAACTTTTCACATGTACACTTGCTCTTTAATTTCGAACCCTGTATGTGCTTGGTCCACCCTAGAAGGCAGACCCATCTCTTTTACTATATGCCTATTATTTCCCATTATAAAAGTCAGTGTCCACTAAACCACATCTGAATTAAGGTCTCCCACGCTGCAGTACAGCTAGCTAGCACCAAGCTACCAGGCTGGCCTACACTGCATCAGTCTCTTAAGCCCCCAGGCGTAAATACGAGTTGAAAGGTTCTACACTTAACCTTATTCATAATGGCTGCCTGGAGATGAATGAGAGCTGAAAGCACCAAAGTTCAGTTTTGCAGATATTGTTGGGCAGACTGCCAAGACTGCTGGAAGTCAGAGTTCCTTGCTCTTTTTCTAATTTACCTTCCACAATCTCCGGACCTGCTCATTCTACAAACAACTCCTCATCCAGAGTTCCCATCCTCATTGGGTTCAAGCCTGACTTTCCTTCTGCGTTCCACACATAGAAGTCCCAGCATCAGTTCTCCTGCAGCATTTATTTCCCAGCATCACTATGGGATGTGCTGGAGCAAATTAGTATAGCTTGAAATAATTAATCATAATGTTTTTATTTTTGGACTTGCTATTCTTTTTCTATCTGGAGGAAAAACTGTATTCTCTGGTGGCAGAGGAAAGGTGGGGGTTCTGGACTTGTATAAATGAGCGAGTTTCATTAAATAATAATGGTGCAAAGAGAAAATGCATTTTGAACTAACAATCTTATTTAGCAACAGAAAGTGGATTCCCATCATATTAAAGAGGACAGGAAATTATTTCTCACTGGCAGCTGTTTGTAATGTTTGTATTTACAGAAATTATATTTATACCCCTACATGATCCATCTTCAACTGTACCTTAATAAAAGTTAAAAGAAAACTGTATTTTGCATTTTTTTTATGAGCATTCTGTTACAGTGCTCTTCACGGAACCATATTTCTTTCTCTCCATGCAGTTAGCCACTGCGAGGCAATTCTGAAAATCCAGTTGCACAAATCAACCCTTGCTGTGCCACGGACTGATATCACTCCAGAATTCCTATCGTTCCAATCCTAAGGGTTAAAGGAAAGTGTGACTCCTACGGGACTTGAACCCAGGGACCTTGGCATTCTGTGCCTTAATCACCTGAGCTTCCTGGAACCAGTACTGAGTTTCGACTATGTCACGGTTTGTGTACAGAACTCAAAGTATGGTTCTGAAAGGTCACCAGCTCATACTGAGCACTCTGAACACAAACTGTGACATAGTAAAAACTCCACAAATTGCTGGTTCCATGAAAAGAACGGTGCAGAATGTTGTCCACAAAAGAAAGCAATTCAAAATACAGTTTTCACCTCAGTGTTTATTCAGGTACAGTTACATATAGTTCATTTGGATGTAAGAATGTCATTTCTGTAAATATGAATATAACTGCTGCCAATCAGCAGAAATTTCCTTCCCATTCTTTGTACCAGTTGGTCAGGACACTGAGCTTAAGGTTAAAGGTCACATTCCTTTGCCTCAGACAGCTTTTTAACAGTCTTGCAACGCACTAAGAAGACGACAGTTTTAATAATGTACAAAAAAAAATGAATGAGCTATGATTACATGTAATATAGTATCAAAGTAAATTTTCAAACAAGTTTGGTACGCATATGTCTGCAGGATGTTTTAAAATCCTAATTATAAAATAATAATTATCTCCTAAACTATGTTTACCTACATCAAGTTTATGCTTTGATAACATCTACTACTGAGAAGTCCAAGACTGATTTTCATTAAGCAATGTCATCACTAAAAGAGCTATCCATGTTTAAAAGAAATTCAGCATTTGAGCTGGAAAGCCTGTTGTCTTTACGATGGCTATAATCCAGTTACAAAGAGAAAAGGATTTCCTTTTGCTTTTAAATATCAGAGTCTTTAAAGAGGGCTTTTAACTGGCAATATATGATATGGATTTCTATTATATGGCATCTGCATGAGGAAATGTTTCTTTTCAAATGAGCTGTAATATGAAAATGTAGAGTACTCCAAATCACACAGGATTTATTAACAGAAAACCATTTCCCCAAATTAACCATTATACAGAAATTAGTTATACCAAAATATTTTTCTTGTCATGAGTGATATGGGGCTGTTATTTTTTGCGTGATTCTCGCCAATTAAATGTTATGGATTGCAAAGCAATATTCAGCCAAATCAAGCTCTGTGATGCATTCCATATAAAAGATCCCCACTTAAAATAAACTGAAGGAGGGGAAGCTGCTACTCTGTGTTTCAAAATGTCCAGACAGCATCCACCAGCTTGGTAACTGTGATGCAATAAATTGTGACATCAATGACCCTAGTTAAAAAAAAAAAAAAAAAAGCGGGACAGAACCACGCCTATAAAACACTCAACTTACTACTAACATGCTAGATACGCTATTGAGTGGGGGTTAAAAATACTTCAGACATTCGGGCAGAGGGAAAAGAAATCCAGAAGAACAGAAAGTGTTTATGGGGGAGGGTCTTCAATGTTCTCTGAAGGAAAAAAAAAAAAGACCAAAAGCTTGCCCAGATGCATAATGCCAAGTAGCCCCTGGATATGTGTGCTCTATGGTACAGTGTGGGGTTGGTAAGTGAGCCGACAGCCTCATAATTTATTTTTTGAAATATTTGTATTTTTAATTTTAGATGATATTTTGCCGTATAGAAATATGGGTATAATAAACTGTTTAGATGTAGAAAACATAAAACTATTTTGATTTCTCTTATGAAAAGTAAGCTGGTGTATACTGCATTTTAATTTTCACTTTATTCTTTCTACCTCTGAAATACATTTATGCACTGAAAATAGCAGTGTAATGGAAACGTTCTTCCAAAAAGCTTGTTGCAGCTACAGTTAAAGTTATTAGCATCACTTTCAAATGTACTTATCTAGGTACCTCCTACGCTGTGCAAAATGAGTATTTTTTATTTTTTCACCCTAACCTTTGGTCTACAATACTAGTTCTGTGCAAAATGTGGCCATCTTTTTTTTCCAATAAAAATTAATTAAAACATTTATAGACTACTCACATTTTGGTGCCTTTTATTGAACCAACATAGATGCAACAAAAGAAAACAGTGCTTAAGCTCTGGACCAACCAAGTCCTTCCTCGGAAGCTTATGACAGTTGTTTGTAAAACACATTCTATTAACACCCAGATCATACATAAAAACACAGAGAATTTTCATTGGTTTGAAATACTTTTTTTTTTTTTTTTTAAATAACAGAGGTTTAAGTGCAAGAAATTAGTTTAACTCAGCTGACTGCTGTGAAGCCCTCCAAAGTCAAATATGTTCTTACAAGGACCAATACAGTAACCAACTAATTCTGTGTGTCACATTTTGGTGGAAATAGAACACTGTACCTTTAAATGAAAACAGAAAAATGCCTGGAATTTTTGATAGTGAAACAAAAAATGTAGCGGTCAAATTTTTGCCCAATTTCATTGTACTGCTGCTTTAATGAATACTTATTTTTTATGTTTAAAGTTTCACTGCTTTATATTAAAATTAAATATCTATACCATTTCCTGGCACCAAATGCAATGTTTATTTATGAAATTATTTGAACCTTTTAAACGAAAGACTGAAGAAAAGAAACCATGAGCCATTTTCCCACATAAATGTAAAGTATTTACCTTTTGTTTTAAAATCTTCAAAAAGCAAAAAAAGGTTGGAATTCCAGTCATTTGTTCTGAGACATGTATAATTCATGTTCTTGTTTGCACTGTATCTTTTTTTTTATTTTCACCCAGAAAGCTTCTCCCTGATGAGCCAGCCTTCCATCAGCCCCAGCCCACCGCTAGTTGGCACATACCTCACCCAGGACATACCATCATGAATCACCCATGCCTTGCCGAGGCCAGAAAGGGTAGGTCTATCCTCCCACCAGGTGCAAATCCTGATTTGCCGGGCAGGGGTAGTTGTTCGACTAGGAAATGTGCCAAGCTTCATATGCCAGCTCCTTTTCTGTTCTCACACTGCCCACCTCCCCATCACTGGGTACAGCCCAGCTGTCAGCCTCACCTGTTGCTGATGTGCCCTGCAGCAGAGCAAGCTCCTGGCCCAGTGCAAGGGCCACCAGAGTGGCAGATCCCACGACATACTTCCCTGAACTGGCAGCACCTTCCCAGCCCTCAGGCCAGCCCAACCATGCTCCAGAGTCCACTCCCAGACCCTGGTTGCCCATGTTATCGAGCACCCCGTAACCATTTTCTGATGTACCCAATCCCACTCTGTAGTACCCCACCCCAACATGCCCACACCTGGAAATGAATTTAGTTTCCCCACCCTTTCTGTTCCATGAAAGCCAAAGGAGTGGGACACAGGCACATGGCACACTGCAGCAATGGCAAGAACCAACGTTCTGCCACAGAAGTCCTTGAAAATGGACACTTGTTCTTGAATCAGCTGGGTTAAGGCAAGGCAAATTTTATTTTATATCGTGCTTCTCCAGGGGCTCAGAGTGCTTTACAATGAAACAACCCAAAAGTTAAAACCAATTGATTACCTTGGGCTTCTGAGGCAGTGATGTGATTGGATCCGTGGGCATCACTTGACAGTCGATAATCCACATTATTAGCACTGTCAGGGTGATGAGGTCCACCTTAGTAAACATCAAGGAACAGAATGGTCCGCTCTCTTTCCAACGGCACACTCCCAAAAAACAGAACAGCAGCCTTTGTAAAGTAGCTAAGTGGTACAGAATGCGATCTGTACCACAGCTGTTCCCTGATGCTGCACTGCTGTCTTGCCACACACTGTTCACCTGCTACTTACTCCTGCTGTGGTAGTCGGGCTCTTTGCAGCAAACCTCCAGTCATGTGCGGGTATCAGGGCTGCAGAACAGCACAGCTGCGACCGTCTGGGTATATAATCTTTCATATCCCTGATCAGTCTCCCAAGCAGGCACACGTGAAATCATGTTGCCCTATGCGGTCAAACCCCACCCCACCCACCCGTGGATGTCTGAGAACTCAGACAGGTACACGCAAGGTGACAGCTTCAATGTGTGCCTTCCTCCGTGAGTTACGACGGAGCAGCTGTCAGCTGCATCTTTCCCCACACACACACACACCTGCCACGCAGACCTCGCAACACCAAGGATAACAAGTCACCATCTGCATAATACCTGTTAAGTGATTAGGCTGGTCACTTAGCCGTGAGAACTTCCATTGCCTACAGCATGTGCCAGGGCCATCATAGTGTTGCAGAGTAGTGACAACGGATCAGCTGGATACAAACAGCTGCACTGCACACGGCATGGATCCGCTGCACCGTGAGTAGGCTGTCCATACACACAGGAGAACTGCCCATACCATGTTGTCTGCTGTGCCACATGATTCTCCCATTGCAGCTTTATGTTTTCCACCCACCCAGCGACCTCCATGCACCTACCGCTGAGTTACAGCTGTGTGGCTAGTGTAGAGACTCTGGTGCCCATCACCAGGTGCAGCGGCAACAGAATGCAGTAGTAACAGCAGATCAGATCTATATGGGTAGCACTTTAACAGTTGCAGGACAGCTCCAACCAGCTTTAGTATTACATCGATTACTGTTCTATGTCAACCTACCCACCCAGCGACCCTGTAGTACCAGTTGCAGACTGTACCCAAAGGGCCGACTCCAAACCGTGGTATCCTGACACCTACAGGTGGACTCATGACAGTGCCATGACAGCGCTTGTTACACCCAGTCACTCCGCTCAGTGCACATCGGAGAGCAAACTAAGTGCTTACTCAGGTACAGCCTGGTGCCATGTCCCTACCATCTTCAGTCCCGCGAGGCATGTCACAGGGGTAAGACAACATTAGCAACAGAATGGATTAATGACAGAGGGTCGTACCTATACAGGTAGCAATGTTCCACCGCAGCAAACCTCCAACCTGCTGTTACTATGACATACTTATTGTGCAGGAGCTCAAATACTGTGCTCCTCCCCTGTGGGACTCTCTGACACAGTCAAAATAGCCATGTCGATTGGAATTAGGCTATTAAAGAACACAGGCATGCATATGACCATGTCAGAATTACTGCAATCAGCAGTGGGATGAGAGAACAGGAATGAGCCACGGGGCATCACAGAGCCAAAGTGACAGAATGGCATCATACTTCCGCTGTGGTACAATGTCACACATGAGCAGGCATACTAGAGGTGTACAGCATGCATGGCTGAGTAACTCAAACAGTGAGTAGCACCACACAGTGTAACCATGGGCAGTTTGCCAAACCTGTGTGGTCAGCAGTGTCTCCCAAAGCTATACAGTATGTTATGTTTGTCAGTGTGGGACTACTTTACAGTGTGGCAGAACACCCATTAAATTTTACAGTTTCTACCCATGGTAAAGTGTTTCCAGGTGCTTTTTACTGCATGTCTTGACTAGACATTTGCTAGCCCATGTAATAAGTGCATTAAAGGCACTCCATGGTATGCTGTTAATGGGATTAATGCACACCCGGTGATGGAGGGCAAACTGTCTGCGGCCTTAGGTTCTCAAACAATGCACCCAAGGTGCGCATCCCTATTGTGCTAATACCCGTCGTGTATTAATGCTTATATAGTCAGATAAAATTAAAGGCTTTCTCAAATAAAAATGTCTTCAAAGAGGCTTTAAAGGCCTCCATGGAGCTGGCTGAATGAATGCAAAGTGGAACAAGAGTTCCATGAAGATGGTGCAGCTATACCAAACATTATCGCAAATTGCTTCAAGCAAAAGGAAAGTATAACATCGGCCAGCATCGGGGAGTGTAGGGGGTGGATGGGCCAATAAGGAACCAGGAGCTCTTTAGGGTAGTCAGGTCCCAAACCACATAGGGCCTTGTAAATTAACAAGTATACTTTGAAGGTGATGCATGAACTCACAGGCAGCCAGTGCAGGGCGTGGCAGAACACGAGTGGCATGATCCCCTCATAAAGGCAATTCGGCCAACATCCTGGCTGCAGCATTCTGCACTAGCTGCAATTGTTGCATCAATCCTCCAGAAAGCCCTAGGTAAAGAGTGTTGCAGTAATCTAGCATTGCTAGTAACAAAATCATGGATGACCGTAGCCAGATCAGTAGATGTCAGGAACATCCAGATCCTGGCAATATTCGAAATGGAAAAACCTGACCTAGCAACAACCGACACCTGTTGTTGGAGGGTAAGTTGGTCATCAAGAAAACACCAAGGTCCTGACCACTGGACGGGGCGCCATCGACAACTGGGACGTGGAGCCTGTCAGTGGAAACAGCATTCACTAACTCGCTCAATTACCATAACCTCCATCTTGCCAAGGTTGAGACATAACCAGTTTTGCAGATATCCAATCGTTAATCTCACGAAACAACGGCTCGGCATACCTGAGGCACAGAAGTCACACTGGGCGCAAGACAAGTACAACCAGGTATCATCTGCTTAGCAGTGAAACCCCAGATTGTACTGCCTAATGATCTTACCCAGCAGCAACGTATATAATGGAGAACAACAGAGGAGTCAAATGGAATCCTGTGGAACACCACAAGGCAGCGCAAAAGTCCAGAAGAAAATTCTCAAGGACCATGTGCTGGTGATCTTCCAGTTAAATATGAGCTAAACCAGCACGAGACAGCACCGCAGCACCCACATAGTACTGCAGATGATCCAATAGCACCTTGTGATCTACCGTGTCAAAAGTCAAGATGGGTCCAAGAGCACCAAGATGGCAGCGTGCACCGGGTCCTCGCCAGGAAGAGGTCATGGCGCCACCCTGAACAAAGCTGTCTCAGAACTACAGTATGCCGGGCAAAACTTGACTGGAGAAGTTCATAGACGGATAAACTCCCAGGAACTCAACCAGCTGGTCAACAACTATCTTCACAATAATCTTTCCCAAAAGGGAAGGTTAGAGATAGGCCTGTAAGCTCAAGAGAACATCAGGGTCTAGAGTTGACTTTTTAAGGAGTGGTCTCACCACAGCCTCTTTCAAGGCTGTAAGAAACACACCCTCATTTAAAGACCCATTAATGATCTCCACAAACACTGACCCAAACATTCCAAGCAGCTGATGACAAGCCAGTTGGACCCGGTTCCAGGGCACAGCTGGCAGAACGATGTTGACAACTCAAGGATCAATTCTCAATCCTATTCTTTTCACTCTCTTTATAAACAACCTCCCTTCCGCTTCTGTTCAAATTCCCTCATCCATATGTATGCGGGTGATACCATCCTTTCACCTCTGATCCTGACCTGCAGTCTATCAAATATACTGGGCAGGAAGACTTCCATAAGGTACAGTCTCTAAAACTGCCTTCATGACTCGAAGGCAGGCAAAATCTATCCCACCCCTCCCATTACTACCCTTGAAGGTACTCCCTAAACAAAGTCTCATCCTATAAATACTTAGGTATTTGGTTAGACCCCCCAGCTAAACTTCTCATCACACTGACGATCAACAAAACTGCAGCCTAAGCTCGGGGTCCTCATATCACAATAGGGACTCTCTCCAGCTGACAATCGTGAACTCCTGACCAAAATGATTTTGCCACTTCTTGACTATGCTGACAGTTTACACTGCCCTCCTTCCTACTTGCTAGACTCAACTCTCTCCTCTATGCCTTTCATCATTTGCCTCAAGGTCTCCCTTAGGACCCATCTTTGCTCCTCCTCTCACACTGAAATTCTCTCCCATCACACTGGCACTTCACTCACTCTGTCTCCTTTATCTCCAAATTTTGGTTCAATCTTCTCCCCTACTACCTCTCGGATCATCTCACCCCTGCTCCCCGGATCCTACTCCTCACTTGTGATCCTACACACAGGTTATTTTCTGCATTTGTACTGTCCTGCTTTAAATTGTAATTGCTACTGTATTAATTTAAGAAAATTGTATATGCTTGCTGCTTTCTTATTGTAATTGCTACTGTATTAATTAAGGAAACTGTATATGCTTGCTGTCTTCTTGTAACCCTTCCCCAGATTTCCTGGTTGCACCTGGAAACGAGCCTTGCCTAGTGCGCTTTCCAGGCTACCAAATGTTTAAATAAAAATAAAACACTCTGAGGACCTCATCTGCAAAAACTAGCCGAACTCACTAACTTGGCAAATCAACAACAAACTGATCACCTCCAGCAAAAGCTGGACCAGAAGATGCAATACCACCCTGATGGAGGCCACCTTGTTGGCAAAGAAATGCCCAAACTGCACTTTTCTGTGGAAATGCTGTCCTAGATTGCAGACAGGAAGGATTTAACTAGCTATAGACAGTGCGGAACAGCGAGCTGGGTGATTTCCAGCTGCAGCAATCAACAAGACAAAAAACTCTGTCTTCTTACGATCAATTGCCCGCTGATACTCTAAATAATGGAGTCTTAGTGCCACCTTGTCCTCCTCAGAGTGAGACCTCCTCCAGGATCGCTCTAACCTACACCCCTTAGTCTTCAATCGATACAACTCAACACAACATCACAGGTGGCATCAAGGGTGAACATGGAAATGTGCAATCAGGTCCAGGGCCTCAGTCAAGGCTGTATTATAAGCCTCAAAACCCACCTCTGGAAACTGAGACAGGCTAGCATCAAACCCGAGACATCCAGTGACTCCTGGAGTTGATGAGGCTCAAATTTGTTTTTCAGACAACACCAGATAGTTTCAGCAGAAGGGGTTAAATTACAGGTGGCTCCACAGAGAACTCTCAAGCATGATGATCAGACTAACTAACCAGATCAACCTTTGACCCCATAATGTTAAGTTCATGAGAAGACCAGGTCAAGAGTGTGGCCATGAATGTGCTTCCGGAGGAAACTACCTGAGATAATCTCGCTGATTCATCAGATGAAGGAGCCTTGCCCAAAATGGCAGGATTCATCGTCAAACCCAACATTAAAATCCCCAGGACCAACATCATGGGGAATCCAACACCTGTTGGGTGAAGAAGCCTGCCAGCTGTTGCAGGAAAAGGCCCCCACCCCACCCTTGAGGCCAGTAGATGAGGACTATCCGCTATTGACTCCCAGAGTGCACTTAGTCACCACACACTCAAAGACACTGGTGTTCTCACTGGGAATGCAGTGAGGCCCAAGGAGCATCTAAAACAGATGGCAACCTAGCCGCCCAGTGGCGAGAGGGCTGAGGTGCTGGACACCTACCTCACACCATGTTGGTGACCTGGGTTTGAAGATGAGCCAGGGTCATCAGGGAAGACGGCTGGGGTGGAAGAGAGGGGCAGGATCGAGCAGCTGTAATGGCAGCTCTCCTGTCCTGTGGAGGATCTCTGCTGCCCCACTGATAGTTCTGCTGCCATCAGATGGAGGTCTGATGGGCAGCGTAGGGCAGGCGGGTGTGGCAAGTAGCAAGAGGGCGCCTGAGACGGCATATGCGCGTGTGACTGAGGCATTGGGGAGGGACAATTTGTCATAAACATCTTTTTTTCAAATGAAGTAAACTTTATTGAGAGAAAACAAAAGGCAGACAGAGGATATAGGGTCATAAAATCTATATAGGAAAAAGAATGATGGCCCTCCCCCTCCTCAGGCAATGCAAGACTGAGTAAACAGGAGGAACAGAAGCCGCCAGCACAGGGCCAGCATCATCGCCCACCCAGGTCTTAGTAATGCAGACAAGGTCAG
The DNA here is from genome assembly GCA_016271365.2 of Neoceratodus forsteri. Lineage (NCBI taxonomy): Eukaryota > Metazoa > Chordata > Ceratodontiformes > Ceratodontidae > Neoceratodus > Neoceratodus forsteri. The sequence continues at coordinate 1,481,301,495 of CM057456.1, forward strand.
CTGAGGGATTGGTGATGAAAGACTCCATCACGAGAGTCTTATTCCTCTGTGACCATGCTACAAAGAATGGTCAAAGAGGATGAGCCAAGCAGGCCGGGCGAACTACCTGCTGCCCGAGGACATTTGGCAGAGCCCTCAGGGAGGCGACAGGTATGATGGTCCTCTGTCTTGGGACTTTCTCTCCCTGGGTGTCTCCTGGTCCGTATGACACTGATCCTATCCCCACATCATCTAACTGGGAACCCTCATGATGCAGATGCTTCCCCCTTTAGAAACTCCCAGCTCCCGACAGTGGCTGGAGCACCTCTGCCGCAAACAAATATATGATGATGAAGTGATACTGAGACCCTGGGGTAGGGAAGCAATAGGCACAGGAGTCCAAAAGATCGACACTTGGTCTTATGCAAGATACTCAAAGGAGGTATGGAACCCAGCTGGGTGATGGTATGGAACAGTCTGTAAAACAAGTAGGCCACAAGGAAGAGTGTTTAGCAGAGGAGGAAGAAATTAACACACTGGCAGAGCAGTTCGACCACTGCCTGACTAACCAACGAACAGCTGGACACGCACAACAGAACATGTTAAATTCTTTTTGCAACTGTCCTTTGTTGCTCCAATTCATTTTGAACCCTAAGAATGAAAGGATCAAGGTGTGCAGTAAAGCCTGGTATGTACCAGAGTGAGCTATGTTTCTGTAACTAAAAGATCTTCCTCTTCATGCAGGGTATCTGTAGGTGTGTGGTGAGCCACCTCCTTCCACACCACACTTAGTTCACAGAATCAAATAACTTACTTTGGATGGGTTGAAGCTGAAGGAGAGCCTAGCCCACCAGGTAAAAGGGAAAAACAGAAACTCAAAAAAAATTTAACTTACCTACAAAACTCTGTTTCTTAGTCTCCCACAAAGGAGCTGCTCGAATAATTATTTGCTACCAAGGCAAAGAATGCCTTCTTTACCTGCAAGAACATAAAGGCTGTTAGCATTCTAAAAATAAAAATCTGAATAGCAATCCATATAATTTAAAGCAGCAGTACAAGTAAACAAAATCAGTGCTAGGGTTACAGGTTTTTTTTTATTTATCCATTTACTGACTTACTTTGTAGTACTCCTCATTGCGGAGCCAAACCCTTCCACATGCCCTCCACACCTCTTGTGTATAAACCACTGCCCCCATGTACCACTGCCCTCCATATCACCCAACTGTTCTCTGGGCTGGTCAGTCAACTGGGTAGGAACAGATGAACTGAATCAGTCATTGCCTCTGCTTTGGCTAAGGTACTGACTAGGATTAGCACTCTATACAACAGGCTAGGGTGCTTGCCTTGTCAGTTAACAGAAAGACATACCACCGAGTACTTACTCTGCTCTAAATTGGTTACAAAACGAAAAAGATTTCCGTTATATTTAGGTAATGTGATGTACAAAATACTGGTAATGGCCAGGCCCCCACCTTACAATTTAGCCAAGTTACTAAAAGCCTCAGTGTGTTCACCCAATAACGTGTGTTCATCTGCTAACAATTTGCACTATAGTCAAACCATGAGAACTCAATGGCCAGCGGTCTTTAGGATACTGGATCCAAAGCATGAAGCTCACTTTCCCTGTACCCAAAGCAAATTCAAACTCTTAGTCACTTCAAAACCAGGTTAAGATTAGTTATTTAACAGTAAAGGTAGATCTTTGAGAGGATCTCTTCCTTAGAGATACACCTTTGAAACTGAAGGCCGGTGATGTCAAATGCACTCAAAAACCTTTACCTAGCTGGGGATGCCACAATGATGTATGTCAGCACTGTCAGTATAACGTAAGATCTCCATACCTTTTCAGTTTCATGCCAGAGAAGCCCAGAGTTTTAACATACCCAAAGGAACAGAAGGACAGAATCAAACCCACAGGAGAGAATCAAGATCCATAAATAAAGCCCACTGGGAAGCATAGAAAAAGGAAGACCAAGTGCACAGGAACTGGAACTCTTTCAGAGGAGCCACCTGAAAATTTATTTATTTGAAAATTGGTAACTGGAGAGGCAACATTTAGCCAAGCCTCATTTCCAGGTGTGACCCGAGGAAGATGGAAACAAGCAGTAATATAAAACAACTGCCAAGAGACATCTGATCAAACATGAAGTACAACATGATACAAAATGGAATAAATATTAAAAGAATGCATGTACAGAAATAAAGTGCAGAAAGCTTAGCTAACAAAAATTGGCAACAACAAACAGTATCCAGAACAAATAGGCACAGATGGGTTAAAGTTCAGCCATGAAGGTATCAGGAGGAAATCTATCAGGAACAGGTGGGTAGGGTTAAAGTTTTAACTGGCGCCTGAGGAGCCAGGGATGGAGAGTAACAGAAGGAGGAGGGGAGTTTATTCCAGAGTGAGGGAAGTCAACAGGAGAAGGCAGCTTGCCAGCACAGGAATGGGGGTTAGGGTGGCAAAAGTGCAGTGGTCCCTGGAGCGGAGGAAGCAAGAAGCAGGGGAGGCTGGGAGAGAAGAAAGGAGGAAGCCAAACCAGTATTTTAATATGAAGGAGTGCACTGAGCCTGGCAATGAGAGGCAGGGGAAGGATGGATAACGATGCGTACAGTGAACAACAGTGTTGCGAGGAGGCATTGTTGCAGAACAGCAGGAGTTACAAAGGGTATCCAGTTTGGTGAGGGAAGTGGAAGGGCAGGTCATAGACCATATCCGCATAGTCAAAGACAGGAAGCACTGCTTCTGGTAACAAGCTCCCTCTGAACATGCAGAGACGAGCAGTCCTTGTACATAAATAAATACAATAGGGGCAAAGCCAGACATTTCATTTTATATAGTGCCCCATCCAATCAGGGCTCGGAGCGCTTTTACAAAATAAGAAAAACACAGATCATCAAGACTTAAAAACATGTAACAATAAGTAAGTTATATACATATTTAAGAGAAAAGAAAATGCTGCACTGTGTCCAATCTTATTACTTACTACTTGCCAGCAGAAACAGGCCACATGGTCTGTCAAGTCTGCTCGAGTGTGTTAGCACCCCACTTTCTGCAGATGACCCTCCCCACAACACACACACACACACACACACAGAGAATGCCAACTGACCTTGAAACCAGATTAAGCTGTTGGTGGTATTTTTAGTGAATGGGGAATTGCAATAGACACTGTGGAAATTCTCACTCTGCCAGTAGGGGAACCCTTAGTTGTCTATGCTGGATGGCCAGTCCCTCTGAGACAATGGAGGATGGATGTTGAGACGACATGGAAAAGTCCTCTTCCTGTAAAACTTTCGTGAGAGGCTACTGACCTGGATTTAGAGGATCTAATGATAGAATTTAGTGAGGAGGATGGTGTACCTGATCCTATCTGTGTGGGAAAATAGTGGAGGAAAGCAATGGTGAGCTGATACAAACTAAGGATGGACAAACAACAGAGAATGTGCAGGTACTGGATACCCAGTTGAAAGAAAGACTTAAACTACTTCAGTTGGAAAAGAAAGATCAGGCAAAGAGCTGCAGAACTAGAGAAGGAGCTTGAAACTTTGGCACAAGTACCTGATAAATCCATTGTAGCTAACAACACAGAGATGAGTCATCTGGCTTCTGACTGACAGTCAGGCCAAAATGACAGGGCCGCTGCTTCGCCAACAGTAAGCATTCCAAAGCAAGTGGCTGGCAGTAATATGTGTAGAATCCATGTGCCAAGAGCCACAGGAAAAGAAACGAGAGTGTTTGCCTCACTAAGAGCATCAAAATGAGACTTGGAGTTGGTAAACAGTCGCATTTACAGGACACACTACCCACACAAAGTGAAGCGATGGAGAAAACTTACACCTTCACGGACGAGCAGAAGGAGCGAGAAAGAGATTGGGGTTTGGAGCTCCTGACTTTTATAGACGGCTCAGTGCAGCATCTGAATGCAAGTATTAGAAAATGCTGGTTGAAACAGGGACAGCAGGAGCCTGTGTTCCTGATTCTCAGGACCCTTCATATCAGAAGATGACAGATCGCATTCCTGCAAAGTGGCCACCATCAATGAACAGGACGAGAGTTCCAACAAACCCCGGGTAACACTTTTAATTCTGTTGCATCTGGTACCAGTAATATTGATACATCTGATGGGGAAATATAAATGAAGGTGAATCTATGGCAAATAGAGATATTTCTGAAGGTGTGAATGAAGAAGATAATCCATTACGTATGGGACCCAGTGAGGAGGTCATCATGGGTCTGAAGATAGGCCAACATTGGAGTCTATATTTAAATGATCTGATTTATTGTTAAAACAAAGGGGAGCCTGCTCCTAGATGGAATGCCATTAGGTTAGTGTACAAGGAGGCTTAGGGAAGCCCGCTAGGTTACATATAGCAAAGAACCTGTTAAAGAATTCTATGAAATTCTTTTCATCTGTGATTTTCTTTAGAAATGGGAACTACAACATTAGCTTTAAGAATGTGTCAAGCTTTAGACCATTTCTGGCCCAGTACCAGGTATTAAAAATAATCCCTTATGGATTCCTTTTTGGTGGTCCCTTTAACTAAACCCCTAGTCAAATTAATTACGGTATTATTTTAGGAATGAAGGGTAAACATCGAGGACATCCTCTTTTGCTAAACAAGGGTGTGAAATCTTGAGTAAACCCACCACAAACTTGGACAGTGAACAAATATGAGATGGGAGCTGGAGGGTGAGAGTCAGCTAATTTCCACAGACACAGGCCCTGCACATGTCCCCAGCTCCTTTTTTCAGGGAAAGACAGGGGATCAATATTTTATAGCGGCCAACCCAGGTCATGTTTCCAAGTGGGTCAAGGGCCCATTTAAGTTCTGCTCATGACTCCACTAGATGCAACCACTGTCTGGAGTTTGGACACAGTTCTGCTATCTGCCTAAACTTATTTCGATGCAACCTTAAGAAAGGACAGGTCAAACATATGGTAGGTGTCCATGGGCATCCCATAATAGGGAGAATTGTACTTCGATGAGGGACTAATCAACGTGGCCCAGCAACAATATGTAAAAAGGCAGCCACTGCAAACACTGCAGTAGCTACATCACCAGGATGTTACTATAGACCCCCGCACCAAGGGATTCTCCAGGGCAGAATTTGAGGAAATACAGGCACAGAGGAAGTAATGGAATGGAAACAGGCTTAGAAGCCCAGGGTATGAATGGGGTGATAGGTAAAAGCCGGACATGCTCCTCCACCCCCAAGAGATAAGGATCTACCTTTTAGAATGGCATCTCATAAAAAGGAATAGACAAGGGAAAGTTGTGTCACAGGGAACAAAATTAATATGAAGGAAACTGCCTCATTACAGACTATAAACAAGCAAGCTTTATTGAGTTCAGAGGAACCGATGGGAGTCTGAAGGGAGAGGACAGATGGTTCTTCAGTGACATCCATAACAGATTCTGAAGGAGGAGAGGGAGATTCAATAGCAAAGCGGACAAGACAGCGAAGGTCATCCAAAATGCCATGAAGCAAGTATACTGACATTTTGCTTTATCCTTTTCATAAATGGGGTCATTAACAATCGTTACTCTAAACATCAACAGTATTAAAATGATAGAAGAGGCCTGGGGCCCTGTTTACTCTGGACAATTTACACGGTGACATCATTTGTATTCAGGACACTCATCTAAAACACATGCTGAATTACAATCTGCATCCAGAGCCTGGACAGCAGGGCTTCCTTTGGTCCTCAGGGACCAAACCCTGTGATGGGGTAGGTATTTTACTATCTAACCCTCCCTAAAATTATCCAGATTAGTTGATATACATCCAGGTAGGGGCTTAGATGTTAGATATTTCCTACATGTCAGAAAGATTTTGTATAATAACAGTTTACGCCTCAAACTAAAGCACAGAGAGTAGCCTTGTTTAAGGAGATTCAGCCCCTATCTACATACATCCAGACTTTCTACATACATCCAGACTTTTAATCTGGTCAGGAGATTTCAACTGTGGACTCTCTACAACTGACAGAGGCCTTAGGACCTCCAAGTTGTTTTGTGACACTACAGCATTATTACAGATAGCTAAAACAGCAGGTTTAGTGGATACCTATAGGAGGAAACATCAAAATGGGGAGGGGTTACATATTTTAGGGTACCTAAGGACTCGGACAGATTTTACCTTTGCATCTCAAGTGTTACATTCTCTCTGCCTCCACAATCCCTAATGAATTTTCAGATCATATGGCAGTTCAGATTCAGGTATCATGGAAGGTAACCCCACGATGTAAGAAAAACAAATGGTGTTTAAATGAAACACTTTAGATGATCCAAAAATTAAAAAGAATGTGGAATCAGGACTGGTTGACCAGGCTCTCAGTAGCGAAATGTATGAGGATATTACAGAATGGCGGAGGACTCTAAAAAGAACTGGCAGAAACTTTTCAAAACAGAGCTTTGTATATAACTAATAAGGAAGATATGCAATATCTGAATTTAAGACAATACTTACAAAATCTAATTTCCCAGGCTGAATTGTCTAAACATGATTATAGTGCAATCATTAAAACACAAAGAAAAAATGTCTGATATCTAATATAATAGGGCTAAGTCCCTAAACTAGGAATTGAGATTTGGGACTCAGGTAAGGCAAAGATCATTAGACCCATTCAAAGAGTGTAATAAGAGGTTTGAAAACAGATTTACTGCAGAACTAAGCACACCAGCAGGACAGTGAGTAAATTCTCCACAGGAGATTTTGAATGTGGTAGAAGAATATGTGGCAGGTCCATTTGGTACCACCACTCTGGATCATGATCCTCTAATTTATTAAAATCATTGGGGTTAATACAGATATCTGAAATAGAGGTCCAAGATTTGATTAAAGATGTATCTGTAGAGGAAGTGACACCAGCTATTTCACAGCTAGCTCCACATTCTGCTCCAGGTATGGATGGATTAGAGTCAGGGTTTTATAAAACCTTTAGTATAGAATTAGCCCGGCTTTTGGTGATTCTGTTTAATTATGTTTTAACATCATCAAATTACGCCCTTCTATGCAGGAAGCAGCTCTTGTACTACTCCAGAAGAAAGGTCCAAGACAGATAATAATGAACTGGTGTCCACCAAGTCTGTTAAACACAGATTTAAAAATCTTAAGTAAAATCCTGCAGACCAGATTATTGAAAGTAGCTCCAAAACTGATTTGTCCCTTTCAGTCTTGTTCAATACCAGGCAGGAAACAACAGGACAACCTTATGGTTCTGAGGAATTATTCTTTAGAGGACAGGTGGGGCAAGCACATGGATTCATTTTAAGTATTAACTAAGAAAAGCTTTTGATAGGGTTTTCACAGGTTCCTGTTTAAAACTCTTAGAGCATTTGGGATTCCAGAGGTTTTTGTAAACTGGATAAATCAAATGTATAAAGGTGCCACGATCATCCCTAGTATAAATGGTTGGGAGGAAGAGGATTAAGGTTGAAAGAGGCGTAGACAAGGTTGCCCTTGAGCCCCTGCTTTATACCTTTGTTATAGATATTTTATTAGAATGTTGCTAAAAGAACAGGGGATCATAGGAGTAGTAGCTAACCCAGACTGTCCCCAGTCAAGGTGCTGGCATATGCAGAAGATTTAGTTATAGCAATATCTTCTTCTAGTTCTGCAGATGCTCTAAGTAACATATTTCAGCAGTATTCCAAATGTTCAGGTTCTAAAATTAATGTGGGAAAGAGCAAGGAGTTACAATAGGTGACACCAGGTACCATAGTCAGGGCATATTAGTGGTATTAAAGTAACCAATCAGCCCATCTCTATATTGGGTATAGAGTTTGGTCCAGGGACATGGCTATGTTAAACTGGAAGAGAAACGTGGAAAGGCGACAGGGTTAGTCAATAGCTGGAAGGACAACAGCTGTCAAAGAAAAAAAGGTGATTCTAATAAAAACACTATTATTTCCCATATTTCTTCACTTAAGTTATATATACCTCCTCCAATAAGTATGTTCACATAGTGTATAGCATATTTTTCAGGCTTTCTTGGGATCTAGAATGAATCCTGTTAAGAGGAATATATACAGGTTACTTGCCTGTAACAGGAGTTCTAGGAGTGGTATATGTTGTTTATCCACACTTATTAGCAGGTTCCTTGCCACTTTAAATATTGCCAGAAGGTCTTCTAGTTGGCTCCTCCCACCCACCCGGTGGTAAACCTCGGCTCCGCCCATGACGCCAGATCTAGCCCACTGGAAGCCAGGTTGCGGTCGAAGCCAGGAGGTCGGGTGGGTTGTGTGGATGAACAACATATACCACTTCTAGAACTCCTGTTACAGGTGAGTAACCTGTATTTCTAGGGATGTGGATAAGTTGTTCAATCCACACTTATTGACAGACTCCTAGCAGTTCTCTGGGAAGAGGGAGGCAGGCGCACCCCTACTTAGGGAATAAGGACTGAGAACCGAGGTCCCAAACCAGCATCCCAGCGTGACTCAAGGTGGATGTGGTAGTGGGTGATGAAGGTGTGTGCTGAGTTCAGTAGCAGCCCTGCAGATTTCCTGGATAGGATGTCCTGGAAGCAGCCACCAAAGCAGTGGTATGGCGGGTAGAATGAGCTCTTATCCCTTTGGGAGGCTCCATGCCCGCCAACCTATAGCGGAGATCTATGCAGGAGGTGACCCACCTGCCTATCGCCAGCTTGGCTGCAGGTCTGCCAGGTGCGCTTTAGCGTAGGTGACAAACAGCTGGCCAACCTCTCCCGAACTTCAGCCGCCCGCTCCTTATAATAAGACAGCGCTTCCTAGGGTCCAAAGTATGGAGCCTATATTCGACCTCCGAGGTGTGATTGGGGTAGAACACCAGCAGAGTCAACACCTGGTTAAGGTGAAACTCCACACCACTTTCAGAAGGAATTTCAGGTGGGAGGCGGACAACCTTGTCCCTATGGAAGATCAGATAAGGAGACTATATGGAAAGCACCTGGAGCTCTCCCATCCTTCTGGCTGACGTGATAGCCACCAAGAAGGTGGTCTTCCCGACAGGTGAGAGATGTCACACCTGTGTATCGGTTCGAATGGCTTGCCCATGAGCTTAGCCATCACCAGCAGTAGATCCCATGGAGGTGGAGGTTCTCACACCAGAGGGGATATGTGATCAAGGCTCTTGAAAAATCGCCCGACCACCTTCTCTCTGCACAGTCACTGCTTGCCGGTCCACGCCCGGTAAGCAGAGATGGCTGCCAGGTGCACCTTGAGGCTTGTCGACCAAGCCCTAGCTGAGAAAGGGACCACAGGTAGTCCAGAATGATAGCCAATGAACAGGAGGAAGGGTCCAACCCCTTGCCCTGACACCAAATGGAGAATCTCTTCCATCTGAAGGCATAGCATTTCCTGGTCAACTCTCACGGATGCCTCAACAATGTTGAGGACCTCGGAAAGACCCAAGGCCTGGAACTCTAGCGCTCTGGAACCAGGCCATCAAGTGCATGGATTGAAGGTCCGGATGGAGTACCTTCCTTGTTGATTGAGATCAGGTCCAGGCGGTTGGAAGCCGCCTTGGGAGCTTTGAAGCTGAGGCTGAGGAGATCTGGATACCAGAACTGGCAGGGCCAGTCTGGGGCTACCAGAATCACCTGCGCCTGGTCCCTCTTCACCGTGAGATGCACCTTGTGGATCAAGGGGAATGGAGGGTAGGTGTAGAAGAGGCCGGGGTCCATGGCCTCGAGAAGGCATCCCCTGCAGCGAGCCCTGCTGTGGGAGGTGGGCATGAAACAGCCTCAGCTTTGCATTCTCCCTGGAGGCGAACAGGTCCACCAGAGGATAGTCCCAGTGGGAAACAGATCTTACACTACCTCGCAGGAGAGACCACCATGAGATGCAGGCCTATCTGGCTGAGGGCATCAGCCATACTGTTGGAGGCTCCTGCCACATGGATGGCTAGAGATATGCCTTCAGGCTTATCACGAGACCAAGTGCTGACAACCTCTTTGCACGGAGGCAAGGAGTGCGTTCCACCCGTCGGTTGAGGTAGTACATGGCCGTGGTGTTGTCCATCTGGACCTGGGTCATTGACCCCGTATAAATGGAGCGGGCGGTGAGGGCTAGTCGGACCTCAAGCTTCAGCAGGCTGATGTGGCATCGAGACTCCTTAAGGGACCAGAGGCCGTGGCTCTGAGCTCTCCCAGATGGGCACCCCAAACCCATCAGAGGGCGTCGGTCGTCAGGGTGACCGTCAGCTCGGGGCAGACAAATGGGATACCCTCCTGCAGATGAGCTAGAGCGAGCCACCACTGGAGGCCGTTCCACATCTCCTGTGTCACTGTCACTGGCTTGTCCAGAGGACTGGGCGCTGTAGACCATTGGTGGGCCAGCCCCATTGTAGGGACGGATATGCCAGTGGGCTCAATGGACCACGCTGGTGCAGGCTGCCATGAGGCCCAGGAGGCAGAGGAAGTCCCGGCAGGGCACAACTGCCCAACCAGAAATGATTGGGCAAAGAAGGAAAGGACCTCGGCCCTGTCTGCCGGGAGCCGTGCTCTTGCTCAAAGACAGTCCAGCTCTGCCTGATGAACTGAATCACCTGTGATGGCACGTGTTCCAGCTTGGCCTTGTTGATGAGGAGGCTAAATCTGAGAGCAGACCTGGAGGCCAGATCCCTGGACCGCTTCACCTCCAACCTGGAGGGGCTGCAATCAGCCAGTCGTCCAGGTAGGGTACACCCAGACCCTCGGCGCGCAGGAATGCTGTCACCACTGCCATGCATTTGGTGAAGACTCTGGGAGCTGGAGGAGGCCGAAGGGCATGGTCTGGAACTCGTAAGGGATCCCTCTGCCCAGAAGTGGAGGAATCGCTGGTGAAACGGACAGATTGGGACGTGAAAGAACGATCCTAGAGGTCCAGAGAACAGAACCACATGCCTTATTCCAAGGATGGAATGATCTGAGCCAGAGTGACCATCCTGAAGGTGCGAGACCTAGGAACTTGTTCAGGTCCGCAGGTCGAAAATAGGCACCAGCCCCCCTGCCTGTCTTGGGACCAGGAAGTACCTGGACAGAAACCCTGGGTCTGAGGGAGGTCCACCTCCTTCTGGAGGAGTAGGGTAATGTCGATGAGCTGACAGAGAGGCTATGAACCCATAGCCCCTCGTGGGCGACAGCTCGATAGAAGGGGACTGCTCAATTCCAGAGGCAGACCCGCTACCACTTCCAACACACAGCGATCCATAGTGATATCGGACCAGGCGGAAAGGAAGTGGCGGGCTGTCCCTCAACGGGGAACCCGGGAGGAGTGACAACGTTCGGGGTGCCACCTGACCCGTCACTGGCAGGCTTGGAGGAAGGGCCGACCGAGGAGCCGCTGCGCCTTTTCCCTCCCAGCTTCTGCTGGAGGAGCAGGCTTGGCTTTGGGGTGCCAAGTATGAGCCTGCTGGCCCTGATGCTCGTGTTGCTGGGCCGGACGTGCCACAGGGCTGAAGGACAAAGGCCTTTGTCCTTCTGGGCAGACGTGACAGAGTCCAAGGTGTGCTGGACTTCTCGATCCGTTGGAGATGACCTCCACCCCGGTCCAAACAAGTCGGTACCCAGGAAGGGACATCTGCCAGCTTGTGCTGGGTATCAGACATAAAGGTGGAGTTCTGCAGCCAAGCTCTGCGCGCATGGCCACTGTGGCCGCTACTGACCGGGCACACCAATCAGCGATGTCCAACGAAGTTTGAGCTGCTGTTTAGCTACTGCCCTTCCTGATCCGCACCTGCTTGACCGTCATTTGAAGGTCAGCCGAGATGAGGAATCGCCTCATCCAGGAAGCCCAAAAGGGAGTGTGAAAAGTGTGCCATCAGAACAGCCAAGCTAGCCTGACAAAGGCCTAAGGAGGAAGCAGCATAAACTTTCTGCCCTGAGTAGTCCAATTTCTGGACTCCTTATCGGGCGGTTTGTCCACATCCGAGTGTTCCCAGAATGCCGGAAAATGCTGTCAGTCACTAACTCCTGCACAGAGAGTGTTCTGAGAAACCGGAGCGTGAACCTGTAGAGACGCATACTTTCCAAGCCATCCTGGTCGAAGGTGCTGGACAAGATGTTTGCCGCTGCCACAGCTCACGGCTGGCCAACAATGGCTTCAGCCACTGGGACAACTCCGTGGGGAATCCTCAGTCCAGTATCTCCGTGAGGATATGCAGCCCGTTTTAAGCGGGTTCGAGCTTCATCACAGTGGACTCTGAGATGAGTCAAAGCATTCCTAAAACGAGGATGGACTCTCATCCACCGACTGACCCTGTAGACTCCAGGTCAAGTGGTCTGGAGAACAAGGAGAAGTAGTCCAGATCCGAGGAGTCTGCGAACAGCTGCCGAGCGCCAGAGCCACCCTCCATGTGCCGAGGTCGATCAGGAGTGAGGGTGACCGACAACCTATGGGACAAACTCTGACCCGACAGAGAATCCTGGTCGGGACCCCAGTTCGGTTGGGGAGGCGGAGTTTCCGCCACAATGGGTGGAGCAGCGGTTTGGCCGAACAACGGTGCCAGTTTCGGCCCTCGACCACGAGGGGTTGTTTCAGCCACTCAGGTGACCAGCCATAATGGCTGGAGAAAGCGATGGAGTCTGCTTATTCCCGGACAATAAGAGCCGCTGCCACATTAAATCCTCATAGTGCCGACGCAACTTGCGCCAGAGCTTATCCTCAAGAGGACGACAGCATGAGGGCACCGCCACTTTCCATGGTGCCAAGACCAAGACCACCGACGGGACCAGCTGGTCCTGGAAGAGGTCAGAGACCGAGACCTTCGGGATTCCAAGGGTGGGTCAGAGAGGAGACTGGGAAATCCACTCTCCCTCAGTTCAGGAACCTTAACTGGGGACTCCGGCACAGAGCAAGTCCTCTGTTTCCACCGGGGAACTGGTGAAGTAGGGTTGTCGGCATCACCAGTCGACAAACTGTCCAACGGGTCGAGAAAAATCTCGACCGCGGACGGGTGTCTCGGACGGCTGACCTGATTGGGACACTCAGAAGCCAGCGGCCTTAGCCGCAACCTCAACCCAGTCAAAGACGCACCATCCGTGAAGGGATCTCTCCGTCAAACGAACGCAGATGGTGGGATTTACCATTGTAGTCCTTTTGGACCGACTGGAATGTCCCGATGGTCCTTATCCCTTGGTGGAGAGGGACTGGCAAAGCTCCATAAAAGAAGCTGTATATGAAGAGCCCAAGGAGAGCGGGATAAATGCCGCAACCAAGGAAGAAGATGATGCGGCCTAGCCGCCTCCTCGAGGCGATCATCTGTTCAACATCCACTGAGCCAGCCGCTGACACCGCCCAACGGGCCTCCTTTGACTTGACCAGTGGATATCATTTTTCAGGGCACCCCAAAAGAAGTTGAGCAGCACGGTCCTCCAAGACCGAAGCCGAAAAGGATCTGCACAAATCACAAGCCTGCAGAATCGTGGCAGAGTCCTAGGCAGTAAATGCACGTGGAGTGCGGGTCGGTCGGGACATCTTCTGACACCAATAGGGCACCGGTTTAAACTGTGAGTCAATTTGCCCATCGCAGCCACAAGGGAAAAGAAGATCAAGTCTTGTAAATTTGAGAATAAGTTTTGGATTAACCAAGAGTGTGTATCCAGGCCTAAAACGCAGAGCACTAAGGAGGGAACCTGAGCTTCCAAGCAGTAAGGAAGATCTGGCATCATGGGGCGGAGCAGAGTTTTACCACCTGGGTGGGTGGAGAGCCAGCTTGAAGACCTTCCGGCAAGATTTAAAGCAGCAAGGAACCTGCCAATAAGTATGGATTGAACAACATATCCACGTCCCTAGAAACATATTTTCCTGTTTGCGAAGGTGGGGTGGCAATGGTCCACCTGACTGTATTTTTCTTTAGTACCTTTATATCCAGTAATATTAGCCCAGCCATGAAACCTGGGGATCCACCATGGAAGCTAATGCTAAATGCATGGCTAGAGCCATGCAAAAGGGCATGGAAAACAAGAACCCCAGAGGGTTGAACAGATGGGCAGCCGTTCCTCAATATGGTGTGGAATGTATAAAATGCTGGTTAAATGGAATACTAGTATAGAACAGACAGTAACATTAGATAGGAAGAAAATTTATGGTTTGATCATAGATGCAGAATGTAGAGCTGAAATAGTGTTCCTGGAGTGCCCTGACACAGAAAAAAAACAGTACTCCAACAATTTGTGAACCCAAGACATCCCCATGTCGTGTGAGACTGTTTGGTTAGGCAATTTTGGGAGATTAGGAGTAGGTAATAACAAGCATAAACAGCTTGAAGAGAGATATTGCCCCAGAATGGCATGTGGGCAAATTGTGAAACCCAACAACATTTGTTTTAGAATGTTCATATATAAAACCATTTCGACATATTTGGCTAGAACATGGAAGGAGCCTTTGTTCGAAATTTGAATTATAAGACTGTAATGTATGGTTCCATAGGAGGGCTATTTGGGAAATACCACAAAGACACTGGGTGGGATATTCAGACTGCGCCAGGCAGAGGCGCAAGCCTGGGCGAGTGCAAACGGGCTGCGCCAGGGCATGGACTCAGGCGAATTCAACAGTGCTGCGCCATGGCTGAGCACCATTGAATATAGCACTGAGGGCACATGCACATCACACAGCGCAGTGGCACTGCACCAGTGCAAGTGGCAGGAGGGAGCAGGGATGCGCCAGCGCAAGGCGCATCAACCGTGATATTCAGCACTGGACATGCAAATGAGGCCATCATGCATGCAAGGCGCCAAATGGGGCCATTTGCATGTCATTCTGGACCCATTTGCATCACGGTGCACGATCGGCGACTGCGCCTGGCGCCCTGCCAGGCTGCAGCCATCAGGGACAGGCGCCTGCTGACCCTAGGCGGGCTCCGCACCCATACGCCTGATAGTGGGCATAAGTTAAAGAAATCCCTGGTGGTCCAGTGGACTGCTATCCTACACCCGATCGCAGGCTTCAGAGAAGTATAACCCTGGTGGTCCAGTGGAACCCCCTCGACAACATTGCAAGCGAATGAATGGCGCACACCTCTGCATCCAGTGGTACCCCTCCCCACCCACCCACTGAGGACCCCGCCACCCCTGAAACCCCAGTCAGCGCGCAGCAGCAGCCCCCCGCAAGCCATCCGACCACCCGCCGACTGGACAGCGACAGTAAGGTATGTCTGGTTCTTTCACATTTCAGGCCTGTGTAGTACAGTATGGTCTGCACGTCCACTGGCCAACGTAGTGGATCAATAGGCGACAGACCCTACTGTACGCTGGCAGCAACCAGGTGGCTTGCGCGGTGCTGCCACCCGCCGCTAACTTGGGGGATGCAAGGTGGCGGGGCCTCAGTGGGCGGGTGGGGGGGGAGTCTCACTGGACCACCAGGGTGTCTTTCGCTCATTCCACCCGCGATCGGGCTGTGGCGTGAGGGTTCGGCCGAAGCCCGTGATCGGGCGATGGATAGTGGTTCACTGACCACCAGGGATGTATGTAACAGATGACCACAGACGGACGGGGTACTACGCCCTGGGCAAGGGCATGTGGACTGTGTCCTGGTGGTCGGGTGGTCACCCACAGCAGGCTGCTACCGTGTGGTGCCTTGCTATATGGCGGCTCACCTGTGGGTGGCAGGACTTGTTCCTGGATTCGCCAGGCACAACTTTGCCCCTGAGCGGCGCAAGCGGTTATGTGGCAGATATGCACACACATCCCGGCTGAATATCGGGATGTGCCCCTGCACTTGAACTGCATACATTACTGTTGCACCCCAGCGCATCGGGGTTGCACAGCACAATGTGCCCCACTGAATATCGCACCGGGCTGATCGCGGGTTGTGCATGGCATTAACCATGTTGCGCCATGCAACCCTTTAAATATCCTACCCACTATGTACATAGTATTTGCAACTATAAAATATTTTATTTGGCAGGCTAGGTGCATGTGGGTGCTGCAATAAAGAGAAGTATCTCACCTGGAATTTTACAGAATATTGAGAGATCACTGAAAAAACCATGAAATATGATATGATGAGATATACCCTGAAAGAGCTAGGCATTTTGGGTCAACTGCAGTGAATGGGGAATCGGTGAATAGGATATTATTTTGTAGAATATTGTTTATATAGTATGCATGATATTGACAAATCAGGGTTTTAAATAATTGATTAGCAGTTTTTCTTGGGACGATACTAACTGTACAGAAAGTATTTAAATAGATTTCCTAGAAGTGCTTTGTTTGTTAAACACAGTGAGGCAAGAGCTATGCATTTTCACAAAGATTTAGCACTTTTATGAGCAAAACGCTAATCAATTTTTAGAGTTAAATAAAACCCTGCAAATGCAGAGCAATATGTTTAATGTTTTTTTCTACCTAATCCTTTTTACCCGTTTGTCATAATTTGTTAATAATTTTGTTTAGTATGTACATACAAAGTATTTGTATTGTAATGAAATCCAATTTTCAATAAAATTCCCTACTCTCCACTAGGGGAACCCTTGTCCGTCTGGACCATGGATCCTCTCAGTTCGTCTGAGACGCTGCAGGGTGAAGGTTGTACATCTCAAAGGTCTGTAATGATGGTAATACTTATATGCAAGAAATACGTTTTTGAAGACTGCTACTTTTAGAACCTATGGAGGAGGACACAGCTTCAACAGGATTTAATACCAAAAGTGCTCTCAGTCACAGCAAGCTGATAATAATGTTGTAAAGAAATGGATGGTTCTACACCGCAGAGTGAAGAAGAAAAAAAAAGAAAACTATCTGAATGGAGTACCTTGGAAATGAATACTAAGAAAAGCTTATTTCAAGGTGAAGAAATGGACTATGATCACAAATTACCTCCACCCACCTTCTCCAACTTTGGATTCTATCCCTTTCCCTTTACTGCAAAAGAATCTACCTAGGAACCTGGACAAGTGCTACAAAAGCTGGCTAGATTTTTCAAGATGGGATATGTGTTCTGATAAGAATAGTCATTTGTCTGGTACTACTACTTTCGCAAGCAGGTCCTTATCTCCACCCCCCACCCCGAGTCAAAATGTGAAAGTTCTGGGATCGAATGAACTGCGATGGAAACTCTACAGGCCAGATCAAAGAGTGCGGCTACCCCTTGGATACCCTGGGCGTCAGGCCATGGACTCAGAGACCAGCTAAGATCAAAGGATTGCGGCTCGAACTGACAACCAGGAAGCAGAAAATGCAGTGACAGCTGAGCAATCCATCTCTGCTGTATCAGAAAAACAACCAGATAACGACTTCTGCTTTGCACAATCAAACAAATGAGACTGTTGGGGAATCGGTAGGCCGGAGTCTCAGGAAAGGCCTACTACCTATGCAGGTCTATTTAAAACCCTGCAGACGCTGCACGGAGACGATTTGTAGTTCGAGTGGTACTATAAAGGTGGATTAGAACTGCCACCCAACAGAAACTGTGTTGGGAGAAATGATTGAATTACTTTATTTTACACCTGCAGCAGTATATGCATTTATTCATGCTTCTGGTGACCATAATTTCTATATCAGTTTCAGATCTGCTGCATTACTGGATAAGTTTTGGTCATCTTATTATGAAGTTAAAACACCCCATTATGGAAACCTTTTGTGGCTATTCCAATCACTAGGCCAACAGCCAAAGTAATTATGATTTTGTTCAGAAATGAGGGAGTTAATGTCTTAGATATAGTGTATTGGCTGGAGAAAAGATGTACAGTTCATGGTTTACCAACAGCCATGATAGATGATTACGGATTATGGAATGGAGGGTGGAAATTCTTGGTTCAACCTAAGCTTACCGATGATGGCATCCAGCACCTACCAAGCGGTTTTTATTTGGGGTGAGACCAAGGTATTTTGTTTTACCCTGGACAACCACACTCGTTATAGATGTGGTTCCACTTCACATTTGAACTGGGACTGTGACCAGCTTAAATGTTCAGTCTGTGGTGTTTTGGGTCATTCAGCTACAACGTGTGTGGTTCCCCACTCATGTAAACTTTGTGGGGCAGAAGATTATGTCTTTTCATCCTGTCCTTGGGCAGCTCATAATAACTCAGACTATGTGGAACATGATTTTTATATAAGTAAGACCACCAAAGCTCATTCAAACGCTCAATACCCTACAGAAAATCCTACAAATTTTGCTAGACCTTCTCGGCGGAACCGGAGAAATCATGCCAAAATATGGGTCCCCAAGGACAGAGATGACCATAGTAGTAATGTGTCTGTACAATCCTCGATGCCTGTGCCCCCAAGTCACTATAGAAGCATCTAATTCTCGAAAGACATTTCTCAGAAGGACAGTAATGAATTTCAACCTGTGCCAAAAAGAGGTCCGGGACGAGAAAATTATCTAAATTACAACCAATCCCTACGTTAAATGTGACAAATCAGAGCTGGGGTGATATAATGAACGGAGAAGATTCTGATGCTCCTGCAATCCTCCCAGAGTGAACCACTAGTGGAAAATGTACAACAGCAAGGTGGGAGATTCAGCCTACGGGTAAAAAAAAAAATACTAGGGCGAGCAAAAAGAGATTTCTTAAAACCATACTGCCCAGAAAGTGACATTACCGACTTTGTTCATACCAGTTTAGTAGCACTGAACAGCAGTTCTCACGCACTTCAAGAGTGCCTGCTGCATTCACCAACGTTTAGGCCTGACGTATCCAGATCCAGAGTCATAGCAGGTTTTGAACATGACACTCTTGTTTCGCCGACTATGGACAAATGACTCACTGGAAGAGACGCGGTTGGGAACATTCGCCAGGCACAGTATCCGCAGGTTTACATTATCGTCATCGTAAGATATTGCTCAGAATTGCTAGTAACGGAACTGACCTTGTGTTAGGATCAAAACCGAGCACAAGTATAATATTTACATTTGAGACCACAGCTGAAATCCTCAGCATGCGCAGAGGGACACGGGCAAGATCACGCATGCGCAAGAGGCATGCTGCCCTTGCGCATGCAGGGATTCGACTTGGTCTGGAAATCTGAAATGTACATTTTATACTTGTAGTGCTCGTTTGATTCATAAGAACTAGGAGCAGTTCCATTTTGCTTAATTCAAAAAGGCAACATCTTTTACAGTGACGATGGTATAAAATCCTACTGAATGCGCTGCGTTTCATGACGCTCCCAAACCACGATATACTTCCGGGCGGGTCAGTTTAACCGCGACTGAGCAAATAAGGAATTTCACCAACATTTCAAAACCAGGTATAACTGCCTATTTTCTGGATCTATGGATGCATTCCAGGTACAAATGTCTTAGGTGAGGGCTAGCAGACACACTTCTTGAAGTGATAACAAACGGGGCAAAGCTGACAGTGTCCTTTAAATGTGAATAGCTTGAGATCTGAATATAAAGGAAAGCTACGTATGCAATACTTCACCACTACAATATGAGATTTTTCTTGCAAGACACTAGATTTTATTCTGATCAAAACATTCACCAAGCATCAACAGAGTGGTTTAAGGGACAATCCTTATGGTCTCGGACAGGATTGCTGTTCTGGCCTAGGGTCTGTTTTCCTATTGCTGATCATTGTACACAGAAGCAAGTAGATATAAAACCAGGAAGGGCAATGCTGGTTGACATCTTAATACAGGGAATAAGGTATAGATTAATAAATATATATGCCCTCAAGCAAACAGCATTAAGAGTTGCTTTGTTTTAAAATATAAAACCCTTTCTATTTACCAACCACAAGTTCTTTGGGGTAGTGATTTTAACACCAGCCTAGAAAATAAAAAGAACTGAAAATCTTTCTGTGACACAAATTAAGTTAAAGGAATAGTTAAGCAGTGAATCTGAAAGATGTTTTTGCCTCTCAGGCACAGCCTACTTTTATAAAGGAATTTTAAAGCCTAGAATCGATGTTGGGTTTATCTCAGCTCATTTACCTATTTTGGTTAGTGCTTCACAGGTAGTAGAAACTCTGACCATTCTTTATTGGGCATTCAAATTTCACCCCACCCTACTAATCTACATGGAAAAGGAGTCTGAGGTTTAATGCAAGCATTACGTAACCCTGATTTTTTTCCAATTATTCCAGGATGTAATGGCAGATAGAGAATCTGTATTTTTTATGATTCCCCAGCAGACTGGTGGGATGATACCAAACAATGTTTGATAGATTTTTTAAATGTCAATCTCGATATGTTGTATCCTGTAAAAATCAAGAACATATATCTTAAAAATTAGCTGTGTGCTTGTTTTCATTAGAACAATCTGGCCAAGGCATTTATACAGAAGAAATCTCTTAATTAAAACAAACACTAACTCAGTTACAGTACCCACACAAAAGATTAATAAATTAGCCAGCCTGGGAGTGGGTCCCAGGGTGGTAGCCTAGTAAAACACTGGCTGGACAACGGACACAGGCGGGTAATAGTAAATGGAGTCCACAGTGAAGAAAGGAGGGTTACTAGTGGGTACCACAGGGTTCAGTACTGGGGCGGTCCTTTTAATGTCTTTATAAGTGACATTATGGAGGGACTGAGGAGGTATGCTCTTTGCAGATGACACAAAGATCTGCAACAGGATTGATACACAAGGTGGGGTGGAAAGGATGAGAAGGACTTGGCAAGGTTGGAGGAATGGTCAAATGTATGGCAGCTTAGGTTCAACCAAAGAAGTGCAAAGCAATGCACCTGAGAAACAAAAACCCAGGGAAGGGTACACAATTTGGGGGGTGAGATACTGACAACAACAAAAATGGAACGGACCTGGGGTAGTCATATCAGACAACCTAAATGTGGGCCAGCAATGTGAGAAGGCAGTAAGGAGGGTTGGGGATACTGGGATGCATAGAGAGAGGCATCACCAGTAGAAGATAGAAAGTTGTTGGCCCTCTGTACAGACAGTTGGTAAGACCACATCTGGAGTACTGTGTACAGTTCTGGAGACCCCATCTCCATAAAGACAGACAGGGTGGAGGCTGTCCAGAGGAGGGCAACCAAAATGGTGCAGGGTCTGCTCTAGAAGACATATGAAGAAAGACTAAAGGAGCTTAAGATGTATAGCCCTCAAGAAAGGAGGAGAGGGGGACATGATAGAAACTTTCAAATGCCTCAAGGGAATCAACAAAGTCCAAGAGGGTAGCATCTTTCAGAAAAAGAGATGCAAGAACAAGGGGCACAATTTGAAGATAGAGGGGGATGGCTCAGAGGTAATGTGAGGACGTATTTCTTCACAGAGAGGGTTGTAGATGCATGGAATAGCCTTCCTGAGGAGGTCATAGAGTCAAAAACAGTGGTGGAATTCAAGAATGCATGGGACAGATAAGGCAGTTCTAGTGGGGGGTAGGAGGAAGTAGGCTGTTGGTTAACTAGGATCTGCAGCTTACCCATTAGGTAGGGAAATGGGCAGACTAGGTGGGCCAAGCGGTCCTTATCTGCTGTCAAATTCTATGTTTCTATGTAGTACAATAGGCAAAAATCATTAGAAAAGAGCAGCAATTTGGAACTCAGGATAGGAAAAATCAAACAAATCTATATGAAGATTGTAGACGAGAATGCAAGTAAAAATGATGGAACTACAAGATCACTCAGGCTCCATCTTAAGCGGTCTATGAATATATTAAACATCTTGGAAGACTTTATATTTGAAAATTTGGGGTCTCCCTTTGAAAACATAGAAAATATGACATCTATCTTAAATGCTGCAGCTCTCCCAAAATTATTACAAAACCAAAAAAGACTTGATTAGAGATTTTACATTAGAGGAATTAGGAACAGTAATAAAAGGGTTAAAAGACAACACTGCCCAGGATGTGATGACCTTCCAGCAGAAGTATATAAAGTACTTTGGGTTTTCTCTCTGAGGACAGAATTACAGGTACTATGTATGAAGGTCTCATGATTTTTTTTATTTAAGAAAGGAGATAGATCAGCTTAACAACTGGAGGCCTATAACCCTGTTGAACACAGATTTTAAAATATTTGCAAAATTATAATTAATAGGTTACTGGAGTTATGGAATACTTAATACATCCTGTACAATGCTGTTCTATACCAGGTCATTCTATACAAGATGCTCTTATTATAATTCGTGAACTATTTGATCAAGAAGCTAGTATCCATCTTTTAGTTTTGATCAGGAAAAGCCTTTGATCACATAGCGCAAGAATTTTTATGGTTAACTTTATCAGCTTATGATTTTCCAGTTGAATTCACAAAACTGGTAACAGATCTGTTACACTTTGCAGTCCACTAAACCACCAGGGTTATAATCCACTTATGCCCGTGATTGGGCATTGGAAGCGGTCCACTAGACCACCAGGAAGTTAGATCACTTATGCCGATCGGGCATTGGATAGCAGTCCTCTGGACCACCAGGGACGTAGGGACACATATGTCCGAGCAGCGGTCGGGGCACAATGCTCCCTGGGCAGGGGGCATGGGACTGTGTCCTGGGCGGGCGGGTGGCCACCCCGCCAGCAGGCAGCCTGCCGTGTTGCGCATTGCAACACGGGTAGCTCGCCTGTGGGTGGCCAGGATTTGTTCCTGGTTTTACCAGGCACAACTCTGGCGCCCCTTGAGCGGCGCAAGGCAGGATTGTGCTAGCATATGTGCCGTATATTCGGCTGAATATCGAATATGCCGCATATGCATGGGCACACCTCGCACTTGAACCCAGACATTACCTATGCGCCTCAAGCGAGGCGAACATGCCCTTTTAATACCACACTGGTTAAAGATTGATGGGTTGGCGATGGTGCAACCCTGTTGTGCCATGTGCAACCTTTGGAATATCCAGCCCAGGGAATTTAATCACTGAGGTATTACCACCCTATTACAATGTATTGGTTCTAAAATTAATAGTACAAAAGTTTTCACTAATCTTCGGTATTTCAGATGTGGACAGTACCATAGGGGAATAATAGTTTCAGATTCATCACAAAATATTTTGGGTGTTTATTTTGGTATGGAAAAGATGGTGGAATACAATTAGGAACTGTGCATAAATAAAGGGAAAGAGAGGGTTAGCACATGGGCAAACTGGAAAATGAGGAAAAGAAAAGACTGTTTTAATCAAAACTTTTTACTACCCATTTTCCTTTTATTAGTCATATCCTTCCACCACCCAAAACATTTGAGACAGCATTATTATCTTTTTTTTTCTTTTTCAGGTTCTGGTGGAGCAGGTTAAACCCGATTAAAAGGAATATTCTTTATCTGGACCCAAAAAGGGGGAATACAAATGATCAACCCTGTAGTTTTTTTCTTTACTATTTTCTCAATACAAACTTAAAACCTGTTGTAAAATAGGGATAAACCAAGGTCAGTTTGGGTATCTGGGAAAATAGGCGAGATCTTGATAGAATGACAGAATTCTACATTTATTCACAAGAATAAAAGACATTATAAATTGTCTACTGATAGGGGAATTATTTTTGATTTAATGCATAAATGGAATACATCTTTCACGGAAGTAGTTAAACAATCGAGGAAGGGATTATATCAGGGGATATTACTAAATTTTTCTGAGGAACATTCCCAGATTTAAATGAAACTGAAAAGACTCATATAGGGGGAAAACTTATCGATAATAAAATTCCTAAGGAAATGTGGATATAGTATAGTTAGGGTTTATAGACAAATTACTACTAGGGGAACCATAAACACAAAACTGTGTGCAAGACAGACTTGTGTCATGCAAATCAAACACCAGACCATTTATATGTAGAATGTCCTTTCATACAGGAATTTTGGCAAATTTGGAAACCAACTGCAAAAACATCCTTTTCAAACCTGGGTTGCTAGACAACTGTATTATGGGCTTTACCCTACAGAGTGGTCAAAATACAACTCTAGCACTCTGAATATTATATCTGCACGTATATTATATTGGGTTTGGTGTTAGATGTCGCTACATTTTTCAACAACATAGAACACCACTATAACTGTATTTTTCAATTTTGATAGTATTAAACATTTGAGGAAATCTGAATACATAAAATTGAAAAAAAGGCATCTGGGAAAGATATTGGAAACTTTAAATAGATTTAGACGGAGTCGACTTTGAACAAAATTTTTTTCCAGGGAACTCTGCAATATGTAACTATAAGTTTCTAGAAATTAAACTACTGTGTAGAATTTATTATTTTTCATTCTTATTGCATTTTGGTAGACATCGGTTGTAAAGCCTTTTACATATACTTTGAAAATGATAAATTTAGTAATTTAGTAATTAAGGACTCGGTTATTGAATACTTAACACAATATAATTTCTGTTTGAATTTATTTTCTTTATTCATTTTTTTGTTTTCTTTGATGGTAAGGAGTTTTTAATAGTGATTAATTGGTTTTGGGTAAGAATACTGTTCCATATTGAATGTATAATGCAATGTATATCTTTTGTTTGCTATATGATTTTGTGTGAAGCAACACAGTTATAAACGTATTTTATTTTTGATTTTAATAAAATTCCCTGCTCTTTTCGAGAAGTGCCATGGGAGCTTTAACATCCACCTGAACTACCACCAGAACAGGCAGATGGGACCTCAGTTTAATGTCTCAAAAAGATGGCACCTCAGAAGTGCAGCATCCCCTGCTGCACTACAGTGTCAGTATTGGGATATTAACCCAAGTGCCAGGTATGGGAATTTAACCCACAGTCCTCTGACAACCCAAGTGTCAGGTGTGGAACGGAACCCACAGCCCTCTGACAACCCTCTGATCTACCAGCCTCAGAGGAGAGTGTACTACCTGCTGAGTCACTGACACCGTTATTGATTATAAGCTGGAGTTCAGACCCTTTTAAATGTCTCCGAAGGAGGAACTCCCGCGATAGGAAGGAGGGAGTTCCAAATAAGCAGGGCTGCCACAGAGAATGCATGTTCACCTGAGGGTTTAAGACCCACACCACCTGACACGAAGCCAGTGCACCTGCCGCAGCACAGGCAAGATATGTTCCCTAAACAATACTCCAGCAATCAGCCTGGCCATGGCATTCCACGCCAACTGCAGGCAGCACCACCCTCTCCGACAGCCCTAGGTAAAGAGCATTACAACAGACTAGTCTTGAGGTAACAAATGCATCAACCAGGGTCACAGATCCTCTTGCACCACGAGGGTGTAATACGGAGATATTCCTAAATTGAAATATCCACTGTGGACCACAGCCAACACAGATGTTCAAGCATCAGCTCAGATTCCATCATGACTCCCAGATTTTTACCCTATCCACAGCCACTAGGATCATACTATTTAACAATAGCCATACAATGGCTTTCAATCCAGTCGGCGATCTGCAGAAACCTGGTTCCACCAGCAACTGCTCTGCTTTTTCGGTTGTAAGCTCAGCCATCTAGAGACCATCCAGTCTGTCAACTCCAGAAGGCACTGCTCCAGAACCAAGACAGCCGCCAGTCCATGAAGTGTAAACAATACATACAGCTGCGTCATCTGCACAGCAGTGAAACTCTCACATCGCATCACAGAATTACCCATACCAATGACAGCATATACACTGCCAATAACATGGGTGATGGAACAGACCCTTGTAGAACCACACAGCTAATTATAGTCTGCAACCATAAGAAGGTTCTCATCATGATCTTTGTGATCTACCAGTCAAGGGAGTTGCCTGTATTCCATAAGATACTGCATCAACACGCCCATTATTCATGGTGTCAAATGGAAGAAAACACAGGAAGGTGCATCATCTGATTCACTATGAAGACAGAATCCACCTTAGCTATTAATTTCGCTCCTTGCTCTCACAGCCCTAGATCAGGAGGAAGCCCCAGCCTCATCCCACGACGCCCACCAGCCGATGCAGACCAATACCCCCACGGGTTACCCACCCGTGTGGCGACGGGCTCCACAAACCCCCACCGAAGACAGGATACAGTGTGGCCTGCACAGTGGCTATTCAGGGTGGGACCTGCAAGGCACCCTCAGTCATCCAGTCAGGAGTTTCTTTTCCTCCAATGTGCACCACCTCACAGGAGGAGCGCAAGGATGCAGGCATTGGTAGTGCACACACCGCGCATCCTGTCAGGTATCTGTCCTGCTTCTGACCCAAGTCGGCAGTGTTGCTGTGCCACCCCAGCCTCCGCTTAGGGCCAGGCATGCACCGACGACCACTGATCACCCCTCCCAGAGAAGGAGAGCAGTCCTTACAACGCTGATCCTTCTCCTCCTCTGCCGACCTCTGGCAGCCCCAAGGCTACCCCAAACACGGGTTGCTGGCATGGTGCGAGGTGCAGCGCCCAGCGCCTCAACCCTCAGCACCACCAGGCCAACAGAAACCACCTTAGGAAGGAAAGGTGGACAAGGTATGCAGTGCAACCTAGTTCTGATGAAAACAAGTTACTCAGGATCTGCAACCAAAACCTGCAGCTTGGAACCTCACAAGCTAAGGCAATAGCCATCACAAAAGTGTTACCCAGGAAAAAAATGCATACCATAAGTGGCAACACGTTCAAGCCTGTGTAAGCGATTCTGGAACCGGATTAAGGCCTCACACCAGACCCGACTTATGACCAAAGAACGCAGCTGCAACAGCCTGTTTAGAAACAAATCGTGACACCTCCAACTGGGCCCCAGTCTTGATCCTTGAGGGGAAAAAATGAAGAAATGGCCAAAAGGTGTAACTTCATCCAAGAGTACAGGAGGCCAGAGTCCGATACAGAAAGGAGGCAGTCCAAGATGCTCAGAACCAGATGTGAAAAGGATCCAGTAACCTAGAGACACACCAAATACTGAAACTTTCATCTCGGGAATAGTGTGCAACACAGAAGGTTTATGAGCTGCCAATAGAATGTCAAAACCACTGGGAAACCCTGAAGCAGAACAGTTCTGCCATCCTCGAGAGTAGGGGTATGTTTTAGGGTGGAGCGCCAAGAGTGCAACAGACGCACTGTTCATAGAGGTAGCAGGACAGAAGGTTCCACTGCAATCTACCGAGCTGTGGTAATCAAGTTTGTCTGGGCCAGAAGGGGGTCACCAATATCACTGTGGCCCCATCTGTCTGAAGCTTGATCAATAACTGCTGAACCAGAGGGGTTGGAGAAAAGGTGTACACAAACCTCCTCTTCCTGGAGTGGGACAACACATTATGCCAACAAACTCCCGACCCTGGAGCAAGTGAGCTAGTAGAAATGTGGCACTTTAAGCTGTGTGGGGAATGCGAAAAGGTCAGGTGCTGAACAACCACAAGAGGTGAACAGGCCTGTGACCACATCATTCTGGAGCTCCCACTCATGGGACTGAGCAACCAATCTGTTGAGAGCATCTGCCAAGACAGAGTGCCTGGCAGAAAAATTGTGATGGTGTATATACATTGTGTGTCAAAGACCACTCCCACACAGCTTCCCTGTAGAAAGGGTACCTCCCTGTTTGTTGAGGTAGTACACGAAACATTGGTTGTCCATCTGAACCATTAAAGGTCAGCCCTGAATGTGACGGAAGACATGAAGGATAACAGCAGCTCTCATCTCTAGAATGCTGATGTGGAGTGAAGGGTTTGACTGTACCCAAACACCCAGGTCTTTACCATACCCAAATGAGCACCCCATCCCATCCCAGAAGCATCTGTGGTGAGACAGCTGGCAGTGTACTAGATCTTATTTATTTAAAAGTTTTACCAGGAACGATGTATTGAGCTGTTATCAGCTCATTTCAGGAGGGGAAGAGAGGAGAACAGATACAAAGTACAAAATACAATGCATAAAATACAAAAAAAATCTAAAGTTGATCAAAATATACAAATTCAAGAATGCTTAAAGAATAAATTGCCAAATAGTAAATTACTGTAAAGAAAATTGTGGAATTGGCAAAAGAGCATTAAACAGTAATCAACACAATAAAATAAGGTACAGAGAGCAAGGACTGACACTAGGGAGCAGGGCAGTGTTGGTGTCAGTATTGGGTGTGTGGTAGGTGAACAGTTGTCCACTCCAATATCAGAAGCAACTGCATGAGTGAACAGAGAACTCACAGAGAAGAGATTTCAGAGCAGGAAAGAAAGAAGCAGAGGAAATGGAAGGAGAAGAGAGACCCACAGTTTAGGGAAGCGGAACAAAAAGGCAGCTTGGACAGCAGCAGATTTCATTTGAGGGAGAGCAAGCATTGTGAAGGAAGAGGAAGAAGGGGGGAGAAGAGAAGAGAGAAGCAATATTTAAGAGGAGAGAGCCAAACCAATACTTGGACATGAAGCATAGTGGGTAAGGTGCCTGGCATCAAGGAAGGGAAGGAAGAGAGAACAGTACAGAGTACAATGGTACGCATAAAAGGGGTTGTACATGGCAAAGTGACAGAAGGAGGAAACAGAGGGTCATGCCTTCCTAAAGTGGACTTTGCAGCAGCACTATACACAATGTCTCTGAAGTCGAAAATGGGAGAATCATCTTAGTGAGGATTTCTGCATGCAGGAAGTGGAATGCTTCTCTTGTTTCTGTATAGCGCCCAAGCTTGGGGTGGAACTTCCTGTGAATAGCATCCACATGGAACAGAAAATCAAGGTGGTGATCCAGCCAACCCCTGAGGTACCTGAAGGAGGTAACAGCTGCACCATCAAGGGTATGGAGGAAGGAACGGGAAGACTTAGCAAGCCCACCCGCACCAAAAATTATACAGACCGCTTTCTCAGCACTGTGGGACCGATTTTCTTGGAACCAGGGCTGGGTGGTGTTAAAGTCCAGGTAGAGCTGGTTTGTGAGGTCGGGCAGAGGAGCCAGAGGAAAGAGAGTATCAGACATCTACATATGAATGGACGAGAGGAGCAGACACTGGGAGGTCAATTAAAACTGGAGAAAAGAATTAGGCCTAGGACAGATCCTTGGGGACGCCTGAGCTAATGGGGGAAGAGAAGGAGTCTCCAATATTTATTATTTATTTATTTATTTGCTTTTGTTGACCGGTAAGTGCACTAGGCAAACAATGCCTATTTTCAGGCACGATCCGGGAGAAAACAGTTTACAGACATAATAATTAACATGTGACGCAGCACATGAAACAGTACAATGGGTAAAACAGTGTATAGTATATACAGTGACATACTGATTGGTGAGGGATAAGATACCATGATAACAGAAGGAGGAAACAGGATTGGTATCAAACAAAACAACGTGGAAGGTAGTATGTTAAAGTGCAGGTGCCGTAAGTGGTAGAGGAGAGAGAAGAAGAAAGAGGGGATGAAAGAGCATGGCAGATAATGATCATAAGTAGAGGAAGGAAAAGGGGTAGATAGGATGAAGATAAGGGAGAGCAAGCATTAGTAGGGATTCAAGGTGGGTTAAAACAAGTGCAGGGATGCAGAGGTGAAGGTGTTCACGATGTAGATTCTTGAAGATAGCATGGGTGTTTGTTTGATTGATGGAGAGAGGTAAAGAGTTCCAGTATTTCGGGCAGTGTAGAACGCACGAGTGCCCATTTTGTTCTACATCTTGGCACACGAGAAGGGCTTTATCAGTGGATTCGTAATTCATGAGTAGAAGGTTGTTTGTGCAGAAGAAAGGGATGGGGAGACCTGTTCTGATGACAGAGTCAATTAATGATCCAAAGGTCTGAAGACGATAGGCGGATGGGCTGAGCCATTTTAGGTCCCGATAAAGGTGACAGTGGTGCTGAAGCTTGTTGAGGCTATGTATAGCGACAAATGTTATTGTAAGTGATGTCCCATTTATGAAGGGCAGATTTAGATGCCGAAAGGAAGATCGGCGAGCCATATACTAGAGCCGTAGAAGGAAACCTTGAGCCACTGCTAGTCTGGCTTGAGGGTAAGTGCGTGAGCTGGTACGATAGGCACTTCCTAGCTTAGCATTGACTGACTTACAAATAGTAGCTATATGAAGGTCAAGGTCAAGTGATTCGTCCAGGGTGACACCAAGATATTTGAAAGAATTGGTAGAGGGTAGAGGAGAGTTGTCCGCACAGGAGATGTTAAGGGATAGGATTAGTTTTGAGTCTGGTCTGGGAGCCAAACACCATTGAGTAAGATTTGCTAGAGTTTAGGACAAGTTTATTATGAGTAAGCCAGGTTTGGATATCTCGAAATCCGATGCAAGAGGATGATGTAGGGGTTTGAAGTTTCGCACTATGATAGATAACTAAATCATCCGCGTAGAGCAAGGCGAACAATTAGAGATGAAGGGATGTCATTAATAAATATTGTAAAGAGTAACGACCAAGAATAGAGCCCTGTGGCACTCCAACGTGGATAGGTGCAAGATTCGAATAGCAGAGTTAAAGACCACGGTCTGTTGCCTATCGGTCAGATAGCTCTCAAACCAAGTTATGGTATCTGGGAGAAACCAAGGACCGTAGTCTTGATAGAAGGAGCGAGTGGTTTACCAGGTCAAAAGCTTTAGTTAGGTCAATAAAGACTGCACCAGTCAGGAGGCCTAGGTCCATGGCTGAGTTAATGTCACTGGTCAGCTTTAGCAGGGCAGAGGTGGTACTATGGCCTTTCGAAAGCCATGTTGGGAACTGGAGGAGGTTATATTTTGAAGGTATTCGATTGTTTGTGTGGCTACTAGTTTTTCCAGAATTTTGCATAAGGTAGAGAGTATAGCAATGGGACGGTAGTTCTTTATTTCCTTTTGGTCTCCTTTCTTTGGAATAGGAGTGATTTTAGCAATTTTCCATATAGTTGGTACTATACCACGGCAAAGGGACATATTAAAATTGTGGTTACTGGGGAGGCTATAAAGGGGCGCTGCTTTCAGCAACCTTGGTTCAAGACCATCAGACCCTGGACTATTGTTGTCATTGATAGTGAGAAGTAGCTTTTCAACTTTCTTTTATGAATGATCCGAACCTAAAGGGGGTTTGAGGGAAGTGGTTTAATGTCACGAGAGGCAGCACAGTGCTAGCATTTTGAAGGTGGACAGCTTAGACCTGCCCTAAATGTAGAAGCAGAACCACTCAACTGAGAAACCAATGTCCAACTATCTTGAAGGAAAACTACGCCTCAGATCTTGTAAATTTTGTTTCCAGTCAACAGACAACTCTTATTTATGTGGCTGTCAGGGATATATGTGATTGCTTTAGTTTCTTCTCACTATTCATACTAGTCCCTGTAACTATCCCCAGGGTCTCCATTTTCTGGTTGTTGAAATCTCATTGTCCCCGAGAGCTGCATTAGCATAGAGTACATGATGTGTCTGAACCCTTTGTATGCCTGTCTGCTTAAAGGAGTACTACACCCTCATATCTTGTAAATGTTATTTACTTGTCAATAGATAACTTTTTCATGTAGCTGTTGGTGATATATGCATTTTGTTTTCCTGTTCCTACCAGCCCTGTAACTAGCCTGAGGGTCTCCATTTTCTGTTTGCTGAAATCTCATTCTCCCTGAGAGTTGTATTAGCATATGAGAACATGATGTGTCAGCACCCGTCCTGCCTGTCTGCTTACAGGAGTAGTACACGCCATATGTTGTAAATGCTTCCACCCTCCCTCCCCATCCCTACCCCTACTAGTTTCTCACTTTCACCTGTGTCTTCATCTCCTCCTCCCTAGATCTTTTCTCCATTTGTCCTACCTTGTACTCACAGAAACATAGAATTTGACGGCAGATAAGGACCGCTTGGCCCACCTAGTCTGCCCATTTTCCTACCTAACAGATAAGCTGCAGATCCTAGTTAACCAACAGCTTACTTTCTCCTACCCCCCAACTAGGACTGCCTTATGTCTGTCCCATGCATTCTTGAATTCCCCACTGTTCTTCACTCCACGACCTCCCTCAGGGAGGCTGTTCTATGCATCCACAACCCTCTCCGTGAAAAAATACTTCCTCACATTACCTCTGAGCCATCCCCCTATCTTCAAATTGTGCCCTCTTGTTCTGCACATCTCTTTTTCTGAAAGATGCTACCTCTTGGACTTTGTTGATTCCCTTGAGGTACTTGAAAGTTTCTATCATGTCCCCTCTCCCTCCTTTCCTCAAGGGTATACATATTATGCTCCTTTAGTCTTTCTTCATTGTCTTCTGGTGCAGACCCTGCACCATTTTGGTTACCCTCCTCTGGGCAGCCTCCTCTGTCTATGTCTTTCTTGGAGATGGGGTCTCCAGAACTGCACAGTACTCCAGATGGGGCTCACCAACTGTCTGTACAGAGGATAACAACTTTGTTTTCTACTATTGATGCCTCTTCCTATGCATCCCAGTATCTCTCCCCGCCTTACTTACTGCCTTCTCACATTGCTTGCCCACCTTAGGTCATCTGATATAATTGCCCCAGGTCTCTTTCCATTTTTACTGTTGTCAGTATCTCACCCCCGTGTGTACTCTTTCCCTGGTTTTTGTTTCCCATGTGCATTACCTTGCACTTCTTTGCATTGAATCTGAGCTGCCATACATTTGACCATTCCTCCAACCTTGCCAAGTCCCTTCTCATCCTTTCCACTCCATCTTGTATATCAACCCTGTTGCAGATCTTTGTGTTGTCTGAAGAGACATACTTTTCCTTCCAGTTCCTCTGCAATGTCACTTATAAAGACATTAAAAGGACCGGTCCCAGTACTGAACCCTGCGGTACCCGCTAGTAACCCTCCTTTCTTCACTGTGGACTCCATTTACTACTACCCTTGCGTCCTGTTGTTCAGCCAATATTTTATCCAGGCTACCACCTTGGGGCCCACTCAAGGCTGGCTAACTTGTGTATTAATCTTTGTGTGGGACTGTATCAAATGCCTTCCTAAAATCTAGGTAGGCCATGTCCACAGCCCTCCCTGGTCTACTACTTTGGTCACCCAGTCAAAGAAATCTATTAGATCTGCCTGACACGACCTTCCCATCGTGGAATCCATGCTGCCTTGGATCCGTGCCCCACTGGCCTCTAGGTACTCAACAATTCTTTCCTTCAGAAGTGATTCCATCATTTTCCCTACCACTGAGGTCAAACTAACTGGTCTGTAGTTTCCTGCCTCTGTCCTGCTCCCACTTTTGTGAAGAAGAATCACATCTGCCCTCCTCCAGTCCTCAGGTACCACCCAATCCTCCCATGATTTGTTAAAGAGAGTAGTCAGTGGTGACACTAGTTCTACCCTTAGTTCTTTTAGAATTTTGGTGAATCCCATCAGGCCCCATTGCTTTGTCCACCTTCAATTTTATTAGTTCCTTCAGAACCCTTTCTTCTGTAAATGGACTGGTATTGACCCCCATCTTCAGAGTGTTTCTCTTGTTTGGTTTAGGTACCTCCCTCCTCTTCCTTTGTGAATACTGAGCAGAAATATTCGTCAGTATCCTGCTTTTCACTGTCCCCTCTACCTACATTCCTCCCTTTATTAAGCCTCAGTATCCCTCCTTGGTCTTTCTTCGCTCCCTAATGTACCTATAAAATGTCTTGTCCCCTTCTAACAGAATTGGCTATCCTTTCCTCCGCTTGGGCCTTGCTATTCTGACTGCCTTCCCAGCCTCTTTCTGCTTTAACTGACAAAGCCTCTGTCCTGCTCCTTCTGTGTTTCCTTATATTTCCTGAATGCTATCCTTTTCTCCTTAACCGTCCCTGCCACCTCTTTTGAGAACCATAGTGTTTTTCCTTCGTTGTGTTTTATTGATTTGCTTTACACAAAGGCTTGTTGCCTCTGTGATGGCTGTTTTGATTACTCCCCATTGTTCCTCCACCCTCCTTCTTGCCTGTTTGCTAGTGCTTTTCTAAGGCACTCTCTCATTTCCCAAAGTCAGCCTCCTAAAGTCCAATACTCTTGCTTTTGCGTGGCTTGATTGTATGGCTGTGTTTATCGTGAACCACACTGTTTGGTGGTCGCTTGTCCCCAGATGGCTACCCAACCTAAATCTGAGATTCTTCTCCGTCCCATTTGGGAGTACCAGGTCTAAGATTGCTCCCTCCCGAGTGGGTTCTAATACTAGCTGTCTGAGGCATGCCCCTGTAGGGCATCAAGAATGACCCTGCAGCAAAGCTGCTCTAGTTAACATCTGGCATATTCAGGTCCCCCATCAACAATATCTCCCTTTTCTGCCATTCTAAGGAAGCCTTCTATAATTTTCTTGTCCATTCCCTCCCCTGAGATGGGGGTCTGTATACAACCCCTGCGATTTGCAGGTGCCATTTCCTGTCTCCAGGGTGACCCAGAGTGCCTCATCTGCCCGCTTACTTTTTAGTTCTGTTACTTTGATCCCTTCCTTTACATAGAGAGCTACTCCTCCTCCTCTTTACCCTCCGTGTCCCTCCTGTAGATTGTGTATCCTGGTATGTTGACATCCCAGTCATGGTTCTCTGTGTACCATGTTTCTGTGACTGCCACAATATCCAGGCAACCTCTTCCATCAAGGCCACTAGTTCAGGGAGCTTGTTACACAGTCTACGGGCATTGGTACTCATCACCCTCCACTTTTTGATAGCTTTACCTCTTAGCCCCATTCCTGTCCTTACTGCCTTTGCTTTTTTACATTTAC
Source organism: Neoceratodus forsteri (assembly GCA_016271365.2). NCBI lineage: Eukaryota > Metazoa > Chordata > Ceratodontiformes > Ceratodontidae > Neoceratodus > Neoceratodus forsteri. Next base: position 1,481,335,791 of record CM057456.1, read on the forward strand.
CTCTGTCCTGCTCCCTAATAACTTCTACCTGTGTTTACCTCACCAATTACCATGTTTTGTGGGGGAGGCTGGGATTTCCTGCTCCTTTCAGTGCCTCCCCTTGGCTAGTTTAAATGCTTGCCAATGAAGCATCTAAACCTCTCACCTAGGATCCTGGTCCCCCGACAGATGCAGACCATCACACCAGTATAGGTTTGCATTCCTCCAGGTGGCTCCCCAGTCCCCAATGAAACCAAAACCCTGAGCTCCACACCAGTTTTTCAACCACTCATTGAATCCCTGATGAGGAATGCCCTCAGCATCACCCTTGCCATAGACAGGCAGCACCTCCGAGAAGGTTACCGTATGCGCTACTTGTCTAAGGCCCCTCCCCAACTCTACAAACTCCTCTTGCACTGCTCTGATCCCATTCCTAGCCAGGTCATTTGTCCCTAGGTGGACAATAACATCCAGCTCCCTCCCTTGTGCAGCTCCTCCCACGATCCTGAGGATTCGCTTCCTGTCCTCCAAGCAGTGGCGCCAGGAAGGCACCTTACCTCCCTCTCACCTTTCTCCCCATTTCTACCCCCTAATGATTGAGTCCCCACCAGGAGTTGTTTCCTTCCCTGTGGGGTCCCATGCCACCCTCCTGTGGGTCTCCTTTGTGAAGGTTCCCAGCATCCTCCTTGGTCTCCACTGCAGGTGCCTCCATAGAGGAACCACTATCCACCAGAAGAGCGAATGAATTGTGGAGAGGACAGCTGGAGGATGCAACTCTGTTCCACCACCCTCCCTGAGCCCACCCTGGTCCAGCCTCTCTCTTTCTTGGCAACCCTGAAGTAGTGGCATTGGCCCTGGTGGTCCCTGGGTGGGGAGCAGGTTTCACGAATCCCAGCCAGGTCAGCCTGGAGACGGGCAACCTCTCTCTCAGACCAGAGGTGCTTGCAACACGGCAGCATCGCAGCCTCAGAATGTCTCCCAGAACACTGCCACCACACAGCCATTGCACTGCACCACTCCTATCATGTCTTATTTTGTGTCCCCTCCTGTTTCCTGTATGCTTACTCTCTCCTCTCCTCTCCTTACAACTCTCACCCTTCCTGTTCTGGGACAGCAACTTCCTATCTTTTTAGTAGCCTCTCTTCCTTGCTCAATGTCAGACCACCAGCAGCTAGGGGAGACTGAGCTACTTTTTCCTTTAGGTTGACAAAACCAATGTTTCTCTATGATCTTTCCTTCCTACTGCCAAACAGAAAGTTCCTGTTGACAGTCAGATCCAGTGGCTATAAAAGTAGAACTTGCTTAGGTGGCTGGGATGGAGTGCAATTAGTAAGAAAAAGGCTAGCAACAGGAAGTTGTAATTTGAGTCACCTGCTTTTATAGTGTCTAAGCCACACCCCAATTAAGCTATCTCCTCCTACTGGTTTAGCAAAGTCAGCTGATACAATACCTTCCAGCACAGAACACACTTTCTTTCTTTTTTAACCCTAAATAAGACCCTTCTAATTCTAATAAAGTATCTGTCTACTTAATCTCAACAGACACTGACTCTTGCTGAGATACAAGTTTTAAATTAATAAGAAAATATAGCTTTTTAGTTAGCTGCTTTCTGCTCTACAAGCAAGGCTAGCAACAGCTCCTGCTCTACTTTCCCTCCTCCTTACCCTAGTACCTAGTAACCTTGGTGTGTGCCTCCATGTGACCACTGGCACTTAGTTTCTCTGCTTTTCTCCATCTCCTCCCAGGCGCCCTTGGTGTGCCTCTGTTTACCACCTCCAGCACCTAACTTTCCTGCCTCTTCCCTATTCACCTCCATCTAGGTATTGTTGCTTGTTGAACCGCTTATCCTCCTAGGTTACTGTGGTGCAGTTCTTTACCATTTCAAATTAGTATTAGTGCTTGCAACTGATTTTTCCACTACCCTGTATCAATCTATTGTTGTACAGCTAGTTACCTGCTTTCATCGGCTTGCAACTGTACATTGTTCCATTACTGCACTGCACCACTGCTCATTATGTCGTATGTTTCCGTTGGGACTTGTGTCTGTACAGCTTGTAATCTGCTACTTTTATTGGATTGTAAATTATTTCAACTGTTTGATTCTGTGCCATTGTTTGTGGCCAGGTCGTGCCTGAAAGCGGTCCTTGGATCAGCACACTTACCTGCTAAACAAAGAAATAAATACAATAAACGTTATGTTTCCTTGTCAGGAGATAACTTTTCAGCTGTTAGATATATGTGTTTGCTTTTGTTAGTTTTCACTGCTCACACCAGCCTCTGTAATTAGCCTGGGGTCTTCAGTTTCTGGTTGTTGAAATCTCATTATCCCTGACAGCTGCATTAGCATATGAGAAAATGATGCCACAGCACCGATTTACACCACATATCTCTATACTGAAAGTGCAGATAGCCTGAAAAACTTCTAGAAACACAAAGATTGAATGCAGTTTAAAGGAAATACCTTGCATTACATTTAAGACAGTTTGTAAAGCTAACTGAAGGTAAATGTGGTGTTTCATACCATACTGCAGCTTGTTTTGTTGACTTATAAGTATGCAGGCAGACATACTGGGAGTCTAAAGAGTGCTGACACATCATGTTCTCATATGATAATGCAGCTCTCAGGACAATGAGATTTTAACAACCAGAAAATGGAGACCTCCAGGTTAGTTACAGGCTGGTGTGACCAGTGAAAATAAACTAAAGCAAACACATATATCTACAACAGCAACACAAAAAGAATTGTCTGTTGACAAGGAAACAAACAACATTTATAAGATATGAAGATGAACATAATTACAGTGCAACAAAGCAAGAAGGCGTGAAATACACATTTACTTTCAGTTAGCTTTGCAAACCAAATTGTAATGCAGGGTTTTTCCTTTAAACTGCATTCAGTTTGTGTGTTTCTAGAGTGTTTTTTCAGGATATTTGTACTTTCAGCATAGAGATACAGGGTACAAACAGCTGCTGTGACATGTTCTCATATGCTAATTCAGCTCTCATGGACAATGAGATTTTGACAACCATAAAATGGGGACCCCCAGGATAGTTATAGGCACTAGCATGAACAGTGAAAACAAAGTGAAGCAAATGCACATATCCCTAACAGCTACAGAAGAGATGTCTGGTGACATGGAAACCAAATTTACAAGCTACAAGGGTGTAGTTTTCCTTTAAAGATCATGTGCAAAAGCCCTTTCCATGAAAACACGAAATGCATAAGCAAGATCTGTAATGCAGCTGTGTATTGTGTATTTCTTTATGGTGTGTGCAGTGCTTGTGGTGCCTAATTTTAGATATTGCATATTTTAAATAAAAGCCCACCCTTACATTCAGGATCGCTGACTTGCCTTAGTCACGCCCACATCTGTGCTGTCATCATTGAGGAGTGGTGCGAATTCAGTCTATATAATCTGCTGCATCTGCTGTCCCAGTTTACTACTTGAGCTCACAGATACAGGTGTACACGGTTAAGGATGTCTTCAGAAGATGACAGTGACATAGAAAACCTCTACCATCACACATCTATCCAGCCTTACTGTATGAGCCGATGGTCGTGCAGTCAAATGCAGTGCAGCACGATGAACTTTCCGACAGCAGCATAGTGAAGTGGAGGCAAGCCGCTATGGAGCTTGATGAATGGTTGCTAATTTTTGGTGCTTTTATTTTTGGGGATGTTTGAATGCTGCAATATACTCATAACACTGCTATGCTTCATCATTGCCTGCATACTACATAGCTCCCCAGCAGATGCATTTCTCTGGTTAGGATCGTTACGATCCTACTTGCAGAACCCTCCAACTACTGCACTTTGCCATGCAAGATGAGAGCAAGATAAATGTTGTTTTTCTTGCAGTCTCAAATCAATTAAATTTGGGATCTCGTTGTATGGAAACTGAACATGTGTGTTGCCCCTCTTGTGTTTCACCACCTGCCTCCACCCGCATATCGCTACTTGAGCAGTGAGATGCCCCACCCAGCCACATTGTCAATCTGTTCTCTTACAATGCACTCTTCAAACCTCACCCAAGAATCATCCCACATGTTGGGGTGCCTCAATAACCTGATGTGGCTGTTGCATGTTACCGCGAGGCACATCCTCGTCAACACCAATATTTCTGTCCAGTCGCTTCTCCGGCAGTTCCATTAGTCTGGCTAAGATAGCAGTTATAAACCCCTTTTCACTGTGTATCTGTGGATACTGGAAGGCCAAGAATAGATATGGAGGGTTGGGGTGCTGTTATTCGGCCAGAAAATCATGTTCACTTTGTATCGCCTCCTCCTGGTGAAGCACTGCAGTGTACAAGGCATGGCAAAACAATCAATGGCAACACTTCACAGTGTTATATCCATTATGTGGCATCTCAGGCACCAGACAGTGCTGTCAGTCCCCTGCCAGCATCCCTGCAGCACCAAGTGTGCACATTATTGGAGTTCTGCACATACTATATTTCTGCGAAGTCCTTTGCTAGTTTGCTAGAACTGACCAGATGCGGTCATTGGTGATGTTTCGATTGAAGCCACTACTTGGAATAACAGCAGCATCTCATGTTTTCCAGCAAAAGTATTACAGGACTTCTGTATCTACAGAGTATGTTCTGATCTCCAATAATGAGTAAGCTTTGTGAAGCAGTGTCTGGTGCTTGCTATGTCACACAATGTAGTCCGACCCCTTTAGCTGCTGTCAGATCCAATGTAGTGCCTGTGTCAATGCTGATATGAATGCATTATCTGGACTCAGTGGGTGATTATATGAAGGAGCAATGGCTAACCTGACTTGCACAGACAGTGAGGTGGAGCTAAATACTAGCTCGGGAATTTTGTGTCAGTATCTGGCACATTAGGAGCATGAAAATAACCAGGATACAATCCCCTCACTGCCTGGTTGCCATAGCATAATAGGAGATTGCTTTCACTGTCAAAATTGAAAAAAAAAAAATACTGGCGAGGCACTACTCAGATTCCGTGCTTTCAACCGTCAGGGACAAGTCCAGTTTACTCTTGCTGTCCTGCCCAAAAATTATTATGCCAAGTCCCGTTGTGTGTATGTATGTGTGTGTGTGTGTGTGTGTGGGGGTGATAGTAGTCCATGGAGGAAATGGGGGATCACAGTCACACTCAAAGAAAGGCAGTGAGGGAGGCTTATTGTCTACCTGAAATAATGGCATGCCAACAGTGAGAGAACATGTATGCTAAGTGTCTGTGTATTTCTTCTTTCTCATTCACCGTAATGGATATCTCTCCATTGCTGGGTGTCGTTGATGCGGGGCTGTAATTTGTTCGCACTGGGTGCAGTGTGTGTATATGGCAGCGTGGTAAACACATGGCAATATTCTGTGGTCAATGGATACTGAAATATTGCATGAACTAAGTAGGATCTGACATCAGCTAACTCCAATCGCATAGCTGTGAGTCCCCATTCGGCATCCCTGAAGAGCAAAGCATACTCCATTGCAGGTCAATACATACTGTATGTCCTGTGCGACTTTTCTCGAGCAAAGATGATGCGGTCATTCCAAATGGTGAATTGCATCTAAACAACAGCAGTGACCTCCACGCCTCATGCCAATCCACCTGGTAACAGAGGAAAAGAGTGTAGATTTGTTTTTGGGATTTGAGTTACAGAAGCTTGTACAGCTATTAATTGACATGCCTTGTACACTGATGTGGTTCACCAGCTTAGTGCACACTGCCATGCTTTCCCATGGAATAAATGCCATTGCTGGGGAGTGACGACTAGTTATGGTTAGGTTACGAAGACACATAGCCTTCAGTCGGCTGATGTGTGGAACTGTATGTAACACAGCAGGGTTTTTGAACGTTAGCACTGTGTGCATTCGAAGACAAAGGGGTAATGTCAGGAGAGTGGATGCTGCAGTGACACAAAGGCATGTTGGCGATATATTTAGGGGCACCCAAAGTAGACTGGAGATAAAAACAGACAATATCCTTATAAATATTCCAGTGTGTGTGTCTAGCAACCAGCGCACCGTAGCAACCCCTCAATTACGTGGCAGCTGAACACGCCCACTTGCAGGCACAGCTTCAGCGTGAGGCAGCGATGCTATGAAATGAGTCAGAGAAAACATGAAATAAAATTAACCACATAAAATGATTTGGTTAGCATGATCAGCTTAAATGTTTATTACAATGTGCAAGGCATGGAGTGTTTCCAGCAAAAATAATCCTTTGCACACGATCTTTAAGCTTGTCCAGGAGAACAGAATGGGCTACAGCGTGAAAGCTTTGGCTAAGTCAACAAAAATAGCAGAGGTGTCAAGGCCCTGATCCATGGCAGATAGGATAGTGCCAGTGAGTCCGAGGATAGAAATGGAAATGGAGAGACTTTCTAAACCAGACTGGAAATGAGTGAAGGAGTTTGAGTTGAGAGTTGGGAGACAACAAGGTGTTCCTGGAGTTTAGCCAGAGTGGGAGGAGAGAGACAGGAAAAATTAATAGGGAAGTGAGGTCACCCTTTAGGAAGGGGAATGACAGCAGCCAACAGGGTTCATTTCAGATGTTTATGTGGACACTGACCCACTAGGTATAAAAAGGGTCAAATGAAAAAATAATGGGTCATATTGTTCAGCCAAGCCCATATTCATAAAACATCTGTTTAAAACCTCTATAAACAGTGAGCAGGTGGTCCCAAGGTAGAAGAAAAGGTGGTTCAAAATTAAAACTGAGTGCCATGGTTGTCCTCAAGGTAGAAGAAAAGGTGGATCAAAATTAAAAACTGTGTCCCAATTGTCCCAGTTCCCCACCCAAAATGAACCCTGAGCCAACATCCAAGAGTTAGGGACACAGGATAAGGAGAAAGAGCGCTGTGATAGGTAATAGGGAGGACAATGGCATGAGCACAGACAAAACAGAAGTCTACGGTCAAGACCATCGGGGCCCTTTCTTGTGAAGATTTACAGCCAAGAGGGCCAAAAGAGCATCAGTAGGGATAGGGCGAAATGAAAACAGGACGGAGGGAACAGTAGCACAGGCAGAGAACAGTGAGAGGGAACAGACTAGAGAGTGGGAGAGGAGCAGGAGGATAAGTGGAGTGAACGGGCACAAGAGGTGAAAGGAATTGAAAGATGAGGCAAGTGCAGCAGAGTCAGAGACAGGAGTATTGCCCATCTTGAGAACAGGGACAGGGAACTGGGTCGGAATGGAGAAAATACATGAATAACCTTCTCGAACTTACAGGGTTGATCAAGGTTGTTTTGGAGTGGATGAAGTGCTCAGACTTTGCAAACCTAGTAGCTTTAATACAGGCATTACAAAGGGTCCGTAGTTCATAAGGTTAGAAGTGGAGCCAGAGAATTTGTAGGTCCTCCAGGCAAGTCATGTGCATGGTGACAAGCCAACAACTCAGTAGAGATCCATAGAGGTGTGAACCTGAACCTGCTTTTTTCTAAAGGGGGACATGATGACCCCAAAAGGCATAAATCAGAAGTGAAGAATTTCACCACTGCCAATTCCTTTATGTAATCTAAGCAACATAATATGGCTCATCATGCCTCCTTGATTACATGCCCCAAGTGCCCCAGTCATGCCTCTTTTGGGTGCAACGGTCACAGATCTGATACCTCATAGAGAGTATGATGAACCACAGAGTATTCCCCCAGAACCCAAGCCTCACATAGCACACTGCTTGTTGTATGATACGCTTGTTACATGATCCATAGATACAGTGAGTCTCTTTAGTAAGACTCCAGTTGCATCTGCCTAAATATTGCACTTTGGATGTATTTGTGTTAGATTCTCATGTTGCTTACTGTTTCTGTTTAGAAGAACATCTGTGGAAGAATGCTTTCTTTCCTGATCTTTCTGTACCCATTACCTTCCCTCCCCATCCCCAGGTTGCATCTGGGAAACGAGTCTCTGGGTTCAGCTCGCTTACCTGGTAAAATATGTTTAAATAAATTATAAATAATTTGAGGGAATTGCCCATGTAGCCAGCTTCAGAAAGTGGGGACCAATCAGTGGCTACCAGGTCAATATGAAGGCGGACAGTCCAGCAAATGGAATGACCAGACCTAGATGACTCTTGGGGGACTTAAGGAAGATGAACCTTGTGCACACTGTAGACCTTAGGTGGTCACGGAGGACATCAGGAGAGTGCTAGCATCCACAATATGATGGGGATGGAAGACAGGACTCAATCCAAAAGGGAGTGATTTAGAGATTAGAAATTATATTGTGTAGAACTGAAGCACGCTGAGTTAAAAGATTAAAAGGAGGGACTTCACAGTAAGGCAAAATTTAGGAAGACACTAGGAGAGCCAATTTAAAATTGAAATCACCTAGTATGAGAAACTCACCAGACGAGGCCTAGGAGGAGGTGAAGTTAGTAACTCAGTTACTGAAGGTGAGGACATACCAGGACAGAGGAAAACACCAATACATATGGGTAAGGAAACAGGGAGGGAAAGTTTGAGAAGTATTTCACAGGCAGAAGGAATAGAGATGGAGAGACAGGCTCAAACTGACTGTTTGAGGAGAGGTAGATGGCTACACTGCCACCCCTCTTGCTCGATCCAGATGAATAATGGTGAAACCAGGGATGGCAACAGAGGATCTTAAAAGGACAGACAAGATTACAAGATCACCAGCACATCAGGTTTAAGGTTACCCATACATGCTTGCAACATGTTGATCACAGGAGAAGGCTGCGGATGCCAACACAGGCCATTCTCAAATCTCTGGAGAGAGGAGTAGAGGAGGAAGGGACAGGGTTGAGCTCAATATCTACTGCAACTAAAAGCAGCAAGGAGACAAGGAGCGAACACAACTTATGGGAAAAGGAAGAAGGGGGACAGTAGGAAGAATAAGAGTTAGTGAGATGAGAGGGTAGGAAGGACCTTAGGGTTTTGAGATGAAGATGAATGGGGACTGCAGCAAGGATGCCAGGAGGGTGCGGTAATGCAGGGAGAAAAGAGGATGGGAAGATGGCAGAGGAGGAAGGAAGGAAGGAAGGGTAGAGGGCAGCGGAGGTCAGGAAGGATGGAGGGAGTTGAGGGAAAACAGGAAGGGAAGAGGAAAGTAATAGGAGCAGTGTAGTGGAAATGTAAACCTACTATGTCGCCTGAAAAAGGGATCTTTAGCCCAGTGGCCAACTCAGTCATCAAAAGTCAATAAATAATAAACACGGCAAAACATACTCTGCAGTGTACAGGTAGTATTTGGGGGATAAGGAGCACACCTAGAAGTGAAAGCCAAGTAAGATGAGTGCTGACTACTCAATATGGGAGACCAGAATTAAATAATTTAAAGGAGTCCTAAAATAAACACTTTAATCTGGGAAGGAAGTAAATTAAACCTTGAGAAATGAGTTTAAAAAAAGAAAATGAGAAAAATACTATATAACAGGGTAATCCTAATTAGGATAGCTGAAAAAAAATGATAGTTCAAAAATTCAACTGAAATAATATTACTAATAGGCAACCCTAGTAAAAGCAACTGAGAATAAAAATCACAGCAGATTAGCAAAAATAAGGAATATCCAAATAGGGTGTGCTAGGAATAACTACAACGTTAGGCAAATAAAGCTAGAAACTAACCTAGCAGACTTGCAGAATAAATACAACTAGTATTGTAAATCAGTAACAGGTGTGGGGTCTCACACGAGCTCAGTTAAAATGCAAAGGGAGAGGAACACTCTTCAGTAGAAGCTACACTTACAGTTCAGCAGTAAATAAGTCATTAGTCCAGAGGTGGGGTTCAGTATAGAAACCCAGGAGAATGAGTGTGGCTGACTGATGGCAGACTCATAGTTAACTCCAGGAAGACTCCAAGATGCCCTTTAGCTACGGTCCTAAACTATGGACCGCAGCAGAGGACTGCCAGAACAGCAAAGCTTAAATACAAGAATGGCACACCTCTCTCTCAATGCAGGGCTCCCAATCCAGCCTTGAAAGCCCCAAAGTCCAGACAGCTGTTACTGATTCCCTGGGCCAAGTGGCATGATCGCCATACAGTCAATGAATCAGCTGGTCTAACACAGCAGCGCGAGCAGAGTTTGAAAGCTGCTCCTTTATTGATACACTCCTCTCTCACAACAAAGCTCCCAACTGGAGCAGAGAGCAGGAGACAGGATACACAATCTACAGGAGGGACAGGGAGGGTAGAAGAGGAGGAGGAGGAGGACTAGCTCTCATGTAAGGGAAGGGATCAAAGCAATGGAACTAAAGGGTAAACAAGGAGGAGAGGAGGCACTGTGGGTCACCCTGAGACTGGAAATGGCAACACAATCCACACAGGGGTTATATACAGACTCCCATCTCGGGGAGGAAATGGACAAGGAAATGATAGAAGGCATCCTTAGTATGGCAGAGAAAGGGAGATATTGCTGATGGGGACTTGAATATGCCAGCTGTTAACTGGAGCACCTTTGCTGCAGCCACATCCAAGAGCAGGGCTATTCTTGATGCCTCATGGGGGGCATGCCTCAGACAGCTAGTGTTGGAACCCACTGAGGGAACAATCTTAGACCTGGTACTCTCAAATGGGGATGGAGAGGAACTCAGATCTAGAAGTGGGTAGCCATCTGGGAACAAGTGACCACCAAACAATGTGGTTCACTGATAAATTCAGCTATAGAGTCAAGCCATACAAAAGTGAATTTACTGGACTTCAGAAGGGTTGATTTTGTCAAATTGGGAGAGTGCCTCAGAAAAGCACTAGCAAACAGGCAAGAAGGAGGGTTTAGCAAGAATGGGAAACGCAAAACTGCAATCACAGAGGCAACAAGCCTTGTGTGAAGCAAATAAACAACCCAAATGAAAGAAAAACACTATGGTTCTCAAAAGAGGGACGGGGAAGGTTAGAGAGAAAAGATAGCATTCAGGAAGTATAAGGAAACAGAAAGAGCAGGACAAAGAACTGTACTAGTTAAAGCAGAAGGACGCAAGGAAGGCAGTCAGACTAGCAAAGGCCAAAACCAGGGAAAGGCAGCCAACTCGGTTAAGAAGGGGATAAAACCTTCACAGGTACATTAGGGAGCCAAGAAAGACAAAGGGAGGGATACTAAGGCTGAATAAAGAGGGAGGGTGGTAGAGAGGGACAGTGAAAAGCAGGGATACTAAACAAATACTTCTGCTCAGTATTCACAAAGGAAGAGGAGGGGAGGTACCTAATCCAGTCAATAGAAGCACTCTGGATAGGGGCTCGACATCAGTCTTTTCACAGACAAAAGGATTCTGAAAGAACTCCTAAAACTGAAGGTGGACAAAGCAATGGGCCCCTAATGAGACTCACCCCAGATTTCTAAAAGAACTAAGGGAGAACTAGTAACACCACTGACTACCCTTTCAACAAATCATGGGAGGATGTTGTGGTACCCGAGGACTGGAGGAGGTGGATGTGATTCCCTTCACAAAAGTGGGAGTAAGACAGAGGCAGGAAACTACAGACCTGTCAGTTTGACCTTAGTGGTAAGGAAAATGATGGAATAACTTCTGAAAGAAAGAACTGTTGAGTACCTAGAGGCCAGTGGGGCACAGGACCCAAGGCAGCATAGATTCATAACGGGAAGGTCATGTCAGACTAATCCAACTGATTTCTTTGACAGGGTGACCAAAGTAGTAGACCAGGAAGGGCTGTGGACATGGCCTACCTAGACTTTAGCATGGCATTTAACACAGTCCCGCACAAAAGATTAATAAATCAGCCAGCCTGGGAGTGGTCCCAGGGTGGCAGCCTGGGTAAAACACTGGCTGGACAACAGGATGCAGAGGGTAATAGTAAACAGAGTCCACAGTGAAGAAACAGGGTTACTAGTGGGCACCGCAGAGGTTCAGTACTGGGGCCGGTCCTTTTAATGTTTTTATAAGTGACATTGCAGAGGAACTGGAAAGAAAAGTATGTCTCTTTGCAGATGACAAAGATCTGCAACAGGGTTGATACACAAGGTGGGGTGGAAAGGATGAGAAGGGACTTGGCAAGGTTGGAGGAATGGTCAAATGTATGGCAGCTTAGATTCAATGCAATGAAGTGCAAGTAATGCACCTGGGAAACAAAACCCAGGGAAAAATTACACAATGGGGGTGAGATCCTGAAAACAACAAAATGGAAAGGGACCGGGGTAGTTATATCAGATGACCCAAAGGTGGGCAAGCAATGTGAGAAGGCAGTAAGGAGGATAGGGGATACTGGGATGCACAGGAGAGGCATCACCAGTGGAAAACAGAAGTTGTTATCCTTCTGTACAGACAGCTGGTGAGACCCCATCTGGAGTACTCAGTGCAGTTCTGGAGACCCCATCTCCACAAGGACATAGACAGGGTGGAAGCTGTCCCGAGGAGGGCAACCAAAATGGTGCAAAGAGAGACTAAAGGAGCTTAATAAGTATACCCTCGAGGAAAGGAAGGAAAGGGGACATGATAGAAACCTTCAAGTACATCAAGGGAATCAGCAAAGTCCAAGAGGGTAGCATCTTCAGACAAAGAGATGTGCAAGAACAAGGGGCACAATCTGAAAATAGAGACGGGATGGCTCAGAGGTAATGTGAGGAAGTATTTTTCACAGAGAGGGTTGTGGATGCATGGAACAGCCTTCCTGAGGAGGTTGTGGAGTCAAAACAGTGTGGGAATTCAAGAATGCATGGGACAGAAATAAGGCAATTTTAGTGGGGGTAGGAGGAAGTAGGCTGTCGGTTAACTAGGATCTGCAGCTTCTCCATTAGGTAGGAAATGGGCAAACTAGGTGGGCCAAGCGGTCCTTATCTGCCATCAAATTCTATGTTTCTATGAGTCAGAAACAGAAAGACAGGGACTGAAAGGGCACTTGAGCACAGCCCAGCCCTTAAAGCCCCAAAGTCCACACAGCTGTTACCGGTTCCCACCCAAACCACCACAAGTAATTGAATCAGCTGTTTCAACACACTCAGCAGCTCGAGCACTGCACGCACAAGTGTATGCACTGGTGCAGATCTATCCCAGGTTGCCAGGGTAGCATCCTCCAATGCAGGGTAAATAGGAGGAATTATCACGGAGGAGACGGGGACTCCACTAATTCATATCAGCTCCTCTTAATGAAGTGCTCTTCTTTAACAGCAAAGCCCAGCTTGTCCTGCATGAGATGCAGTAAAGTCTGAATACGGCATCCTCTGATGGAGACCTAGGGGCATTTGACACTGTCTTACTGCAGGAGAATACACTGGGACTAGAGTCAATGTATAAGCACGTTGCTCTTCCTTACCAATGAAGCATCAACGAGACTGTGCGCACTGACAATATGCTGCCAAGTGGCTGTAGGCCTACAACAGAGACCAAGACAGAGCCTGTACCCCACTTAGGTGTAAGAATAACAGTAAGGCCATCAACAGAGACCAACAAAGGGATCAGAGACTTGTTCTCAAGGGGATTCAGTGATGAGTTGGACTGAGGAGGCTTAGAACTGCAGTGATGCTCATAAAAGGACTTTTGTCTTCACTTTCAAAAATGGCATTTATCTTTCTGCAGCGGTGGCTATGTGGCCACCCATCAAGAAAACGTATGAGGTTCCACAGTGGCAGATATGACAGAGTGAGCTGGAGACCCTAACTTAGATGCCAAAGCTGCCCACTTGGTGTTTTCCATTTTCTGAGGAAATGCCCAAAACATTTCCAGTACCTCCTCGTAACCTGGTTAAACTCTGTCATATGGTGCAGTACTTCACATCATGCAAAGGCCCAAACAGCGCAAGCGCAGCGCTATCACAAAATATCTTCACGCCACACTGAAAAAGTGAAGAAGCAGAGGGCTTTGAAGGTGCTTATGACAGCATGCAAGTAATGATATAAAGCAAGCAGATAAAAATAAGTCTTACTTCAGTGATAGGAGATGGTAAAGGTGCTTCCCTCATTCCAGTTTTAATTTATCTAATAGGAGGGAGTGGTTTACTAAATCAAAGGCTTTGCTGAGATCAATAAAGACAGCATCTGTTGACTGCTCTCTATCAATGGCACACAGTATATCGGTAGACAGCCTGACCAATGCAATGTCTGTGCCATGATTTTTCCTGAAACCATGCTGCCTGTCTGTCATTAGCTGGTACTGTTCCACATACTCCTGCAGCCCACTGTAAATTCGCCGTTCCAAGTATTTTGGCCATGGGCTTAAGTAGGAAATGGGGCGATAGTTTTCAATAGGTTCCTTGGGACCACCGTGCACAAGAAAGTACAGTTACATAAGAACTTATCACAACAGTAGATCTTTGAGAGAAGTTCTTTGAGCAGGCCACACTGGTAGGACTAAGCTGTCAGGACCACATGGAAAACTCCTAGTTAGCACTCTACCACGGAGGACCACCCACCACTGATGTCAGTCACGGACATCAGCCTATCCTATACAGGCGGGTGGTCAACCACATACCTCAGTTCTCCCGCCAGAGACCCCAAACAGGCAACAAATGGAGAATCAAGGAGGTTCCAGAGAACCAAAAGAAGGGTAGAAGCAGTGGAGAGGAACAAAGAACAGCAGGGGAAGGAGAGAGGGAAAGCAGGGCCTGCTGAAAGAGCTTCTCTAGATCTACTGTTACGGTAAGCTCTTACAGAACTGTACTAGCTTACTTCGAGGAAGGCTCTTGCAACAGACCACACCAGTAGGACTGAGTTCTAAACAGTACTAGGGTACCACCAGGAGGAGAAAAGATCAGCAGCCAAGAGCCCAGGAGAGAAGGCCCTGAAGTATAGCTAGGACGAAACTGGCCCTGCGCCTAGAGGTGATGTCCAGATTGTAATGCTTTGCTGAAGGTGTGGACAGAACAGGTGGCAGCTGCACAGATATCTGCAACAGACATATTTCTGAAAGAAGCTGTAGAAGCAGCCATACCCCTGGTGGAATGGCCCTTGACCACTCCCAAAAGGGCCTTGTTGCAAGTGGTAGCAATAAACAATGCACCGCTAACCACTTAGACAAACACTATTTGGAAAAGGAGCACCCTCTCTTAGGGGCGAATGAAACAAACAACTGGTCAGATTTACTTAAAGATTTGGTGCTGTTCCTATAGTACCGCAAAATCCTATGTACATCCAAAGTATGGAGGAAAGCCCCCTGATTAGAATATTCAGGGAAATAAACTGGAAGGTGGATGGACTGATTCAGTAAACTCCTACACCACACTGGGTAGGAGTTTACAATCAGTATGCAAAGACACCCTTGTCTTCGTGAAAATCAAACAAGGCTCCTTATTCATAAGAACCTGGAGCTCAGAAATCCTCTGAGCAGAAGTAAAAAAAAAAAAAAAAAAAAGCGCTTTCCACAACAGAAAGCGCAACTCAGAATTGTTCAAAGGGAGGTAAAATGAGTTTCTCCAACATAAAATTGAGGTCCCATGGAAGGACCGGTCCTGAGGGAGGTTTCAGATGCAACATGCCCTCAGGAAGGTTCAGAACACTTCAACCTGGGCAACAGCATGCCCTCGATAGGTGCATGGTATGCAGAGATGACAGAAAGATGCACCTTAAATGAGGAGTATCCCAAGCCAGAGTCCAAAAGGAAAGAAGGTACTCCAAACATCTGATTCATTGGGCAGGTGAAAGGGCCCAACTGCAGAGCAGCAGCCCAAAGGGAGAAATGTTTCCATTCATAGCGTCAGTGGATCTGGCTGAGGCTCCTGAGCCACTAGGATGTCTGCGACCCTAGATGACACTCATAAGCAGGCGACAGCTAGGTCCACAGGAGCCACGCATGGAGATGCAGAGACCAAGGTCCGGATGGACTAGGGTGCCCTGATCCTGGGAAAGAAAGCTGGTGCACAGGGGCAAGGCAGTGGAGGTTCCGCCACCAGCTGCTGCAATGAGGGGAACCAAATCTGACGGGCCAGAAGGGAGCTATGAGAATCATCTCTGCCCTTCCAACTGGAGCTATGCAGAACCCCTGTAGAAGTGCGATGGTAGGAAAGGCATACAAAACACACGCTTCCCAGGTGGTCCAACTGCCGAGACCCTGTCCGGGAGAAGGGCATGCGCTGCATTTATGGCCACTGAATCAGCCTTGGGGTGACTCCTAAGAAAGGTTTACCAGCAGGGACGTGGTAAAGACGGTCCAGCTTGTTGGGCAACGGAGGAGTGATTCTATGCCACCCTTGAGACACCCTCGTAGGAGTCAATCATGGGTGACACCACCACAGACAGGACTTCACGCTTCCTTAAATATACAGCCAGGTGATGCCGCTTTGGGTCCTACTCCTCCATTTCCCAACCCATAATGGACTGGATGTGGCACAGGAGGTCAAATGTCAGGTCATCGGGGGTTTAGGGACCTCCTTTAGAGTCCTCCCATCCAAAGACTTCCCAGGTGAGGAGGAAGAGCCGAACAGTCAGAGTCATCCTCATTGGTCTCACTATCTGGGTCTGATGCCAGCAGCATATGCTCATCCCAGCGATGGCCAAAGCCTAAGGAGATCCCCTGCCAGAGACAACGCTAGAGAAGAAGAAGGCAGTAGCTTGCTGTGGGTGCTGCCTAAAAGAACTAGCATTAGTCCCAGAGATAGAGACTGACAACAGCAGCACTGTGGCCAGGGGCGACGGTGCAGGAACTGATGCCTGATGAACCAACACTGCCAAGCCACCTAGCTAAGAGCTTGTGGAAGATATGGGCCTGAGCATCTCTCAACAGGACGACGAACCTGTCGCGACCAAGGGTTTGTGGGGAGACCGTGACTGGGAAGCAGACCAGTCCCAGTCCTGGTGTTTGTGCTTTCCACTGATTTCTGAGAAGAGGAGGAGGCCCCATAGGACTGTGCTGGCGAGGCCAAAGAGCTCCTGGAATGCAGCTCCTTTTCCATCATGACCAATTTCTGCTTCAGAAGGTGACTCTCCAGAGTTTTAAGATGACATCTCTGAGTGGCCTGATTGAATTTCTGGCACATCTGGCAAGCTTTAGGGTCATGGCTGGGGCAAAGGCAGATGAGACACACAGAGTGGCAGTCTTTTCAGGAATCTGTTTGCCGAGGTACACCTAGTGGAGCAGTCGAAGACGAGGCTAGTGGAGAAGATAAACTCATCGACAAAAACACAGAAAATTCTATGTTTAACATTAAAGAAAAAAAGAAAAGAAAAAGGGTCAGCAAGAGCTGCTAATGGCAATAGATCAGTAGCTGCAGCATCCGCTAAGGTCCAACATATGTGCGGATGATGGTGGGAAAAAGAACTGAGGTAGGTGTGGAGGACTGCCCGCCTTTACAGGATAGGCTGACAACAGCGGCTGACATTGGCAGTGGGTGGTCCCGTGGTAGACTGATAGCTACAAGTTTTCCATGTGGTCCTGGTGCCTGACAGCTTAGCCCTACCAGTGTGACCTGCTTATGAGCCTTCCTTGAAGTAAGATCTATTAAAGCCACTTTCCATCTTTAAAAACTCTCTCTTCAAGTAGGTATTTGTTAATCAGCATAGCAATGGGGGAGGCTAGCACTAGGAGCTAGGACTCGTGCTTTATCATATTCAGTAGAGCCTTCGGCCTTTAAGTGTTGTAAGAGAAGCCACTCTTATTTTCTCTTAAACCTCCGCAATGGAACTCAGATGTTAAAGTCACATAATTCGTGAAATTAGAGGGGGTGTAGAGGATCCAGGAGAGGGCAGTCTAAACCCATCAAGGTCAGTGAAAAGTAGTTGAAGGCATTTGCAGTATCCACAAGGTCAGAGTAGGGCTTACTATCAGCTATTATGTCACATTTCATTGAGCTGGCACAACCTTTTAGAAGTGCATTTATTTGTGCCGATAACCACTTGGGATCAAATACATTTTGTGCAGCAGGTGCTTAAAGTATTTTCTTTGGCAGCCCTCAGGTCTTTTTTTTTTTTTTTTTTTTAAACAGTCATTCCTGAACTTGCTGCATTTGATCCAGCAGGATGTTAGAACACAGCATTTGAAGAGCCCCTAGGCCTTATCTTCATTAGATTTCCTGAGGATGCAATTTAGCTACCTCGACTACTGGCCCTTACCCTCATTTGCTTAAAGGGGCACATGCATTAGTAACGGATAGAATGTTACAAAGAAATGCTGGACATAATCCATGTCAGGAAGGGATCTGACTGCAGGCCAGTGTACGCTCGACAGGGTAGCAATGAAGGAACTGGCATCAGATTTGGAATAATAACGGGCCATGAAAATACCAGGTGGAGGTCAGGATGAGGCATTATTCCAAACACAGAAGATTGGGGTAGGTTACTAAGGCAGTCTCCTAATATTCCTGTGGCTCTAACACAATCAGGTTTGGAAACAAGGACCCAGTCAAGAAGGGTATGGTTACCATTTTGTTGTTCGATCCTGTTGGCTCAGAAATAATTTGTGTGAGCCTGGCCTCTAGTAGGGGACACATGGGTCCACTCCTCAACTCAGAGATTCAGTTTAAATATTGAGATCCCTGAGCAGTATTAATTCACTTAGGGACTTGTCAGAGACCATCTTAATAAGGGAATCCAAGGCAGAAGTTGCCACTCAGGGAGTGGGTTGTAAACACATCCCACATAATGGCTGTGCGTCCTAGAGTATTATCTTAATTATTAGAGCCTCGCATTCAGTATTATTCAAGTCAGGGATATGTACCAGAAAGGCACTGAGAGAGAATCTGACATATAGCAGAACACCTCCCCTTCTTACAGAGCCTGTCCTGCCTAAAAACAGAGTACCCATATAATTCAACCTTGTGTGGAAGGATGGTAGGATTCAGCCGGTCTCAGAGATGTCAGTACATCAAGCACATACAATTCAACCCAGTCTTCTAGCTCTTGAAGTTTGGGCCTCAGACTGCTTATATTCACATGAACCAGTTTCAGTCCACGGATTTTAGACCAGCATATATTAGACTCTGTAATTACAGGGCAAGGGCCTAGATTCATCTCAACATCACCAGACATCAGCAGCCGGAAAGAAGCCAATATCCTGGTAGGGTGACCAGGCCACGACAGAGTCAAATTAAGTTTATTTTAAATATTTTACAAGTAGATTGTTGAGCGACCGAAAGAGGCATGGGTCACATAACCCGCTCACTTCCTGGTTGAGAAAACTATTTAAATTCACCCCAGAGCGAGCAGGTGAGATATTGATGCTAAGATTTCTTCTCGGACTTACCTGTGCCTAGCCTAGTATCACAAAACACCCTCGTGACAAACCACAATTTTACTTCAAGAAAATCAAAGTGCACGAAGCACACAAGTACATAAGAAAGGCCTGCTCCAAATCCAGAACAAGTAGTGACACGCTTAGCTCTAAAAATCCTGTCTCACCCTGGATGAAGTAATTCACCCCTTGCAAAAATTCTTAATCTGTCACTTTGCAAAGTCAATTTCCCAACAAATGGAAATCTGCCATAGTTACACCAGTGCACAAGGGGGACAAAACCTCAACAGGAAACTATCGACCAATATCAATACTCCCTCCCTCTCCAAAGCACTTGAACGAATAGTGGCAGACCAACTCTCTGATTACCTGAACAAATACAATCTACTCTGTAATCAACAGCACGGCTTTAGGAAAGGACATAGTACAACAACAGCCTTACTTGATTTCTCTGGAGAAGTCCACTCAGCCCTGGACAAAGGTGCCAAACAGGTGCAGTCTTTATCGCCTTACAAAAGCTTTCACACAGTCCATCATGGCCTACTTACCTCCCTACTTTCTAGCCTAGGCCTGGCCAAGGTCCTTGTGCTTGGTAAAATTTACCTGTCCAATCGGTCACAGGCTGTAAAAATCTCTAATGAACTCTCAGACTTCTAACCAGTTCTCTCGGGTGTACCACAGGGATCAATTCTTGGCCGCCTCCTTTAGCCTGTTCCTTAACTCCCTCCCAGATATCTGCCAGGAGAAAATAATCTTATACGCTGATGATGCTGTAATTCTCTTCCCACAAGGATCCAAACTCCCTACAAAAAAGCCTGCAACCTGCTTTTCTAGTGTTGAAAGGTGGTTCCTGGATAGTAAACTTGTGCTAAACCACAACAAAACAAAAGCCATGCTCTTCTCCAATCACCAAAACAAAAATAGGCATACTCCACTCACCATACAAACCTCTGCGGAATTACACTGGACCAAGTAAATACCTTCAAATACCTTGGCATCACTTTTGACCAAGGGCTCACCTTTGCAACCCACATTGACAACACTGCGAAAACAGTGAACCAACGCTTGAATACTATTCCAGAATCACTAATTTCTAAATCAAGCGGCATTGAGAATAGCTATACAGAGTTCCATAATCTCAATCATTGACTAGGGCCTTATTATTTATGGCTCAGCTACCTCCACTGCTCTAAGGCGTATCTCAATCACTCTAAATAAGGCCTGCCTGCTCCTCACGGGGCTCAAAGACTGACTCACACGTAGTGATCTGTACTATGAATCAGGCTGGTTGAACCTATCAAATCGCTCTTATTTATCTCACCTGCACAATGGCAAAAAATCTATCTTGGGACTGACTCCATTATGTATTCAAACCTACTCTGACTGAATCCTGGCTCATGACCCTCCACCAGATCTGAACGCCAACCTTTCCTGGTTCCGAGATGCGGACTGCACAGGGACAAAGATCTTTGCATACAGGGCCCGACATGGTTCAATGCGCTTAGTCCACCTACTCTATCCTCAACCTCACTTGAAGCTTTCAAATCCATGCTCTATGCCCACCTCACCACCACTAGCAACTGTGATTGCGCTAGATAAAGACTACTACTCCTCATGTCCATCCTCATATCTGAGGCCTCTTCCTCCCTGACTAATGAACCCTCTGGTACCTCTACTACTTCCTGTCTCCCACCCAAACTCACCCCCCTTTTTCCTGTCCCTCACACTTACTCTCCCGCCACCACCTTTCCTCCTCTCTAGCCTCCTTTGCGCCTAATGATCACCTCTCCTGGAAGTTTTTAACCTCGAAATTGTCTACCGCTTGAACCTGTTATAGCTTGTTTTTCTATGAAACTTAAAAACGTTACTGCCTTAAACTGTTAATAGCAAATTTATGATGTAACTTTCTGTCTGGTTTTACCTGTAATGTGTATCGTGCTTTGTTAAATGTTCTTTGTGATGTGGAACCTTTGTAAAGAGTCCTGGCTCAAAGGTATTAATTCCTAGACTAATAAACTAAACTAAAACCAACCTCCTCGCATGACAGGAGTGTGCTTTTGCTGTGACACGAGTTTGTGCAATAATTTGCAGCGGGGCACTCTGTAGCATGCTATGTTGTCTCTGGTGTAAGCAGCAAGCAGGCAGAACTCCCTAGGAAGTGTGGTTCCAGTGCCTTAGGGACTACAGTACCAGGACGTAGCTTGCTGAGCTCAGGGGAGCGAACCTGTTTTAAAAATCAGTGTTTCCACACACAGGGGAACTAAAATCAGTTTAAGGCACAGATGTGCTTATTTTAAACATTTTACAAGTAGATTTAGTTGAGTGACAAAACGAGGCATGGGTCACGTGACCAGCTCACTTTCTGGTTGGGAAAACTAAACTTACCCCAGAGCGAATGGGGCAAGTGTCGCACTCACACAGAGATGCACGTCTGTGTTCTGCGTATGTCTGCCATGTTTGCTGAGGCCGCAAGGTGGTGAGCCCAGACAATATCATTTAACATCTAGGGAAATAGTACATCTCCTCAGGTCAGTACAGCAGTGGTTAAAAATTTTTATAAGGGGTCACGTGATGGCAGCCAGCTAAGTAGCAGCTGAGGCCTGGAGCTCTTCTCTCCTGCTGTTTCAATCGCCGATTCTGAACTCCCGGCGCATCAATTCTGTGAAAACTTCTCTAAACGAGAGCTGATATACTCCTGACGACCTGGGTTGAAGTGCCAACAAGGAAAGATCTCTACGCTTTAAGATGGATGTGGATGGGAGGCAGGCCGCAGTTAGTACACGCCTGCATCTCCTGAAGCAGCCAAAACAACGAATTAGGAGGCCCGAAACCGGAGAGATGTGGGGAAAAGACACAGCTATCCAACCCCTAACGGAGGACAGATTCCTGCAAGAGCTGACCCCGCTTGAAAGAAATTCTCCAGGAGCTGACTGGAGAGCTCAAGTCCCTCCGGAGTGATCTCTCTCGTCTCCACTCAAGTGGCTGATGCAGAGGCCAGGGTGTTCTCCACAGAGCAATGGAGAGCTAAAGCAGAGAGTCGAGATGGCAGAATTCAACAACAAATCTGGAAGCTTCAAGCCAAAACTGAAGACTTAGAGGCACAATCCCCGAAACAACTTGCTGATTTTGGGCTTCACGGAGATGGAGGAGGGCCCCGATCTCATGGCCTTCCTGCAAAGGTTCCTGGTCAAAGTGGTAGGCCCATCGCGATCAGCCCATCTTACCATCTTGAATGGGCTCATCGATCGCTGAGGCCTCGACCCCCGTCTGGATCTCCTCCGCGCCCCATCATTATGAAGTTTTTAAGCTATATAGAGAGACAGCACGTATACAGCAAATCTCGAGACCTGAAGGAGGTTATGGGGCTCGGCTAGATTCGGATCACCCAAGATCTCCCGAAGAAACTAGGGAAAGAGAGCAGCCTTCATCCTACAGTCCAGAAATTAATTGCTGCATCCATTCCCTTTAGAATGTTATACACCGCGACTCTCAGGGTCACAATCGGAGGCTCTACCTGCAGCTTTAACTCTCCAGAAATGGCCCTGAAGGACCTTGCTATCAAGTTGCGGACTTGTTTAAGACCCTGGCTGAGAGACTGTACATATCTATGCTGAGCAGTGTCGTTAGCTTCAGTGGCTAACTGTCTAATGAGTTTTTATTTTTTTTTTTTTTCTTTTTTTTTCTCTCAGGTTACCTTTTTCTTATTATGTTAGCTATATGCCGTGGTTTTATTACTAGACCCACCCGCCTCTCCAGGGCCAACGCCGGGTTTTCTATAATCCCCGATCGCTTCTTTCTTCCTTACCTGGGGTATGGCTGTTTGCTGGTCAGGATGGCTGGGTGTTGTCCCGTGGATGGGAGCTGAGCTCCTCTGTCTGGGGTATTGAGATCTGCAGTATTTCCGGAACTCGTTTACTGGGAGGTAGTTCCTGGGGTAACTTCCTGTTTGATGGACCGGTATGGTCCTATCTGAAATAGTACCCCGAAACAAGGGGCCTAGACTGCGAACTCCCTGGATTTGGAGCCTGGTCTTCTGCTCGGTTTTCCCCTGCCAGTGGATGCCTGATCCAGAGGGTGAGTGCGTTTGAGCTATGTTTCCTGGCTGAACTCGACCTAATGTAATGTGTCCCAGTCAGTGGGTGGGGCTGCATCGTGGGGTCTTTCTTTTATTTTATATTTCATGGTTTATCTGAAGCGTTTTGGGATGGGGGAGGCGCGCTTGGGTCAGGGGCCTGGCGGCTAGCTGTATATGGAATCGCAAGCCTAGGGTAAGGGGATTACAACTCGCCCCAGTTGTGGGGTTATTGTGCTTTATTTTATGGGGGTTGGGTCTCTCCCCAGTTTAGAGATTCTCTGGTCTGGGCCCACCTCCACGGCCCTGACCAATTTGATCTGGGATTTCGAGGTTCACAAAATGGGTTGGGTGGCGGGCCTGTTTTTTTTCTGCTGGAGTCTGCTTCATACAGTCCTGGCTCCCGCTGTAAATAGTTGTCTGTTGGGGGTAAGGAGGATACAGGGAGGGGGCGATGGGTGGGTTTTTGTGTTCACTTCTTCTTCTTAATTCAATGTCTGGGTATTTGGATGGGTCTGGGGGGCAGGGTGTGGGAGGGTACTATTTGATATATATGTGTTTTGCTACACACTAGTGTGCTACTCAGTATCATATAACTCAGACTTTAAATGTCTCTGGAGGCAATTTGAGAGGGTGGGGTCTTGGGGATAGCAATGGGAGGAGGGAGGGTTTGGGGAGGACGGATTAGTCTGCCGGCTTAGACTGAGGTGTTGTTATACTCTGGTTGGAATACTGATGTTCATTTTTGGGTGTTTTATTCTGGTATATTCTGGCAGACTGCTGGACTTTGGATATATCTGATCTTGGTGTGCCGTTCCTTTCTCTCTACTACTGGAGTTTTCTGGTTTTCACTCCTTTATACTGTACCTAAAATGGCTACTAATACGATTAAAATAGTTTCCTGGAATGTATGCGGACTCAGGGATTGGGTCAAACGGTCTCAGATTTTAATCACTGCTCACTGCTGCAGGTTGATATTCTTTTCCTTCAGGAGACTCATCCGAGTCAAGCAGACACCAAATCCCTATCTCGCCTGGCTTTTCCCAGGCCTACTTGGCTGGAAATTCTAACCTTAGTAAGGGGTTTGCAGTTCTCATTAAAAGCATGTTCCGTTTATGAAGGAACTGGTTGTATTGGACAGAAGGAGGTTTGTCCTGGTTAGGGGTACTCTTAGCAGGCTTACTTGTCTTAGGTTCCATTATATGGGCGGTGGGGGAAGCCCTGAATTTTTATGTCCCTTGCGGATAAAGTTAGTACTCTTCTTCCTTCCCAGTTTATACTGGAATGTTCCCCTTTCATCTACATTAGATAAGGAGCCTCAAGACAATCGACCCCTACCCCTGCCCAGAGAGCCCTTCAGGACTTTTTGTTAATGTTAGGGCTATGTGACCCCTGGAGACTTTCGAACCCCTCTTTCGGCTTTCTTTTCTTTCCCAGCCGCATAGTTCAAAATCGAGAATAGACTATGTACTATTTAGTAACACTTTTCTTCCTAGTCTTCTTCAGTCTGGTATTGATCAATTATTCTCTCAGATCATGCCATAGTTTGGATCAAACTTTCCTTAGATCCAGATTTTGTCGGATACCACATGGAGGTTAAATACTCAGCTGTAGGACCCCCTGCGGTCTGCATATTAAATCTTTGATTTCTTTCTTTCTTCTGGATAACCTCGAAGTCTACCGAGACTTGATATAGTTTGGAGTTCATTGAAATGTTATCTCATGGGTGAGCTAATAAAGATGGCTTCTCGAAGCTTGCAAAATCTCTTTCTCTGTGGAGTAAAGTTAGTGAGTTAGAAGCAAATTATTCTTCAACCTCCTCGCTACTGTCTCTTAAGGCTCTCCTGGTAGCTAAGAGTGAGTACATGGATCTCCTGAAAGAAAAAGCGGAGTACTGTCTTGTGAGAACTCAAGCTAAGTATCTTGACCATGGGGAAAAGGCTGGGAAGCTTTTGGCCTTGCGCCCACGGACGCTGGAAGGCTCCAGGATAATCCCATCCTTGCTTTCTCCAACTGGTTCCATTGAAACCTCCCTAGAGGTATTGCCCGTATTTTGAAAAATACTACACGGACCTTTATAGTAAACCCTATCGTCTGCTCCCATTTCGAGTATCACCACATATTTAGGGGACATGGATATCCCCGTTTGTCAGCGTCCCATCATAAAATCCTGATGGCTCCTATCTCTCTGGAGGAGACAGAGCAGACTATCACCTCTATGACTCCAGATAAGGCTCCAGGGCCTGATGGCTTCCCTGCCAACTTTTACAAGGTCTTTTCTAAGGAGCTGGCACCTGTGCTCCTTAAATTATATGGTATCTCTCTTCTCTAATGATATAGATCCTACCTTGTTTGAAGCCACAATTATTTTAATTCCCAAACCTGATAAAACTCTCACGGATCCGGCAAATTACCGCCTATCTCCTTCAGAATTATGACATGAAAATCTTCGCTAAGATACTAGCGAAAAGAATTAAAAAGTCTGGTCTGGTTTACTTAGCCCGAACAAGTAGGTTTTGTATCTGGGGTCCTCTGCAGATCATTTAAGAACCTTATCTCATATTTCCCAGCAAGCCCAATCAGTCCCTCACTCTCAGGCATTGGTCTCATTGGATGCAGAGAAGGCCTTTGACCGAGTGGACTGGACTTTTCTTTGGGCTGTGATGGAGAGGATGGGATTTCGATGCCATTCTTAAATGGGTTCAGGCTTTCTACCTGCCCCTTCAGCCAAAAATTTATTGTAATGGGTTTTTCCTCCCTTTTCCGTTTATATACTGGTACCAGACAGGGATATCCTCTCTCGCCTTTACTGTTTAATTTATACCTGGAACCGCTTCTTATTAAACTTAAATCCTCCGCATGTTAGAGGCTGCATGCTACAACGCAGGAATTGGTGCTTTCAGCTTATGCAGATGACATACTCCTGCATCTAGAATGCCCGCTGAGTCCCTAAAAGCGGATTGATGTTATTAAGCAGTTTGGAGCCTTCTCTCAATACAAATTGAATATTTCTAAGTCTGAAATTTTCCCACTAAATGTTCATACCTGTAAACAGGAGTTTATTTCCTTGGGATGAGGTGGGCCCCAAATCCATCAAATAGTTGGGGATTCATTTTACGACTGAACCCTCTCTTTTGAGGAGCTTAATTTGGACAATATTAAAATCTTGTCCATCAGGATCTACAGCGGTGGTCTACCCTTCCCATTTCTCTCTGAAGGATCAACATTATTAAAATTAACATCCTCCCGGGTCTTTTACCCTCTTAATTTGTTAAATCTATGGTTGCCCATTACATACCTTCAGCAATTTCATACTATGTTCTCCAACTTTATCTGGCGTGGAAAGGGCGTTAGGCGCTCATACGCTAGGTTATCTCTTCCTAAAGAAAAGGTGGTCTTCGGCTTCCTAATCTTTTACTTTATCATTGGGCAGCCCACCTCTCAAACTAGGGAAGTGGTTTTCATAGACCCCAACCTACCATGCCCGACCTGGCTCCAGATTGAGCGCTCACTTCTTTCGGGGACTAAACTTGATACCTATGCTGTACTTTTTATTCCACCAGCAGCAGTTTTGCACTGGACGACCGATAACACGATTATGACATCCCTTAAGTCACTGGCTCAATGTTTACTGTCTCTTAGCATTCCTGTTGTCTCAGATCTGGGCCAGCCGGTGATCCTTAATCCCAATATCAAGTTGGGTAACTCATGGCTTACTCCTGATTGGCTCCACAGCTTAGGAGGCCAGATTGGAGCATTTTATAATCAGGGATCCCTTCTTTCTTCTGGTGATATACTTGATAAGTTTGGCATTCCTAGGAGGGAGATCTTCAAAGTGCATCAATTAAGACATCTTATTGCCGGAAATTTGGCACCTCTTTTAGTGAATCAGTGGCCTATCCCTTCTTTTCTCAAATCATAAACCTTGCTTCTCAGCCGCACCCTATCTCCTTAATTTACTCCTTCCTTTTAAATTATAAATTTCCGAGATTGCTGAGGGCTCTAATGTCTGGTCATATCTGTTGCCTGATGCTTCCCTAAGTTGGCCCGTATATGGAAGGACCTTCATAAATATTATACTCAGGATAGATTAAGGCTAACTCAATATTATATTGTAAATAATTTGTACTATACCCCTGCAAAACTTTTAAGCTTAAAAACTTCCCTACCCTACTTGTTCTAGGTGCTTGCAAGAAGAAGGGAACCTCCTTCATGTGCTTTGGGCCTGTACCAAGGTTGCTCCCTGTGGTCTCTTATCCAGGATAAGCTGGACCCCTTCTGGGTTTGTCGAGTTTTTTCACCCCTGAGATTTGTATTCTGGGTGAATACTCTGACAGATAGTGTGGAGCGTCGCTACCACATGGCTTTGGTGTCCATGGCGGTCAAGAAGTTGGTCCTGAGACACTGGACTGATCAGTTGGTCTCTGACCTATGCAGAATGGCTGATCGAGCTCACTGCATTTCTTAATTCGGAGAGTTTAATTGCCAGTCTGCATTGTCGTGTGGACCTGTTTCAGAAGAGATGGGGTAAATTACAGGCGTTATGTCTGCATTAATAAGCCTAGGACCAGATCCCTGCAGTCTGCACAGATAATGTATTTTTGGTCATCTGTTGTACTTAGTAACTTTACTGTCATGGAGATTTCAGTTATCAATGTTGGATGTTAGATATATCCAGATCACAAGAAATACTGAGAAGGCACACCTGTATAGGGGTGGAGAGGGAGGAGGGTGGGTGAAGCTGGGGTGGGTATGTTAGAAGTTTGTTGCTTTCTTATGTACACGCTGACTGGGAGGGGAGGTGGGGTTCTTTGATTGGGGAGGGGTTTGGTTGTACCGGTATTTTCATGTTTTATTTACGGGCATGTTTTGTATGTTTTGTAATTTTGTATTTGAAAATTCAATAAACTTAAATTTCAAAAAAAAAAAAAAATTTACTAACATTATTGGGTCACATAAGAAAATGGCTTCCTCTATCCTAATAAATGGGGACTTAAGTATAAGATGTAGTAGCTGCACCATGTATATGATGGTTGATGCTAAAACAATAAGACTATGTGTGGCAAATGTTTACAAATAGAGAACTAATAAACAAAGCTACATATGTTCTGTGCTAAACTGGAGACCTTCAAAAAAGTCAGAATCTAATGGCTGCTATACTAAAGACCCTCACTAGTCTGAACAAAGCAGACACTGGTACCCTTGAGTCAGCACATAAAGGGAGTAAACGAAAGCTAACTGAGGGGTGGAAGGAGGCGACTCAGAGGAGGATAATGAATGGAGTACTGTGATCTCAGTTAAAAGAAAAAAAAAGGGACTGGAGCCCACTGAAACCTATCCAGCCAAGCACCTTGGATATAGGGTCAACTAGTATAGGGATTGCAACAACCACGCGAATGAGATGGTGCCCAGTGCCTACAAATGAGACGAAAGTTGAGCTAGCTGAGGAGGGACAAGCAAGGAATCTGTATTACCACTACCACTTAACAACAGATATAAAATTTTAGCTGAAAATGAAATCAAGACAACCCACTTTTGGTTGATACTGGGAAGAATAGCCCAGAAACTAGGACACCCAATGATAACATGCCCAGACAAATCATTGTGATCAGGATTTGATCATTAAATACACAGACAAGTACATTTGCAGGGATGACAAGGCTAACATAATGGTTAGTAGTTTTCAGGGCAGGTGTACAGGACTTAATCAAAATGACTGACAACATTTTAAGGGGCAGGGAAAATCCACTAGCTGTGATCCATATTGGGGCTAACGATATAAACAAACAAAAAAAACTGCCTGAGCTAAAAAATTATATTATATATATATATATATAAACATGGCAGACAAACTATCTAAAGGTTGTGAAATTATGTTTTCAGAAATCTTGCCAGTCCCCAGGGCTTCTGCTTATATACATAAAAGATCTGCTTAACAAATGCATGGCTACGAACATGGACAAGAGAAAAAAATTCCTAAGGCACTGGGATACCTTTTACAATAGAATTGACCTCTATTGTAAAGATGGATTATATCTAAGCTTTAAGGGGAGTAGAGTTTGGGGAATGCCTCTAAAAAGGGGAGAGATGAATGATAGAATATGTAAGCAATAACACATCGAGGTGTGGGTTCGTGCTGATGAGAGCACGCCTAGGGTACTAAGCGTTACGAGGCGCTTTGCGCCGAAAGTGCCTTATGCCCCTAGGGCATGTTTATCAGCACGTAACCCACACCGGAGTGTGTTATTGCGCTTATAAAATGGGCTTTTCTATTGATTATTTAATGAGTAAAAGAAAAGTGATAAAGTAAAAATATATAGAAAAAGAAGGTTTAATAGTTCATATGGGAAAAATAGTCCCCTTAGTCCCCTATGTAGTCACTGTAAAAAATGTTTCATTTGAATTACAGCTGGCCACTGGGAGTGAGAGTGTCCCTTACTGGGTACCATACATTTGCGGTTCCTGGTTTTGTGAAACTATCTGACCCTGCTTGTCCACCACTATATTAGTCGAATCGTGTAAAAAAAAAAAAAAATTCAGAAATCCCCAGCAGCTGTAGCGTTACACTGGCATCATTTTGACTGAGGCGAGTGTCTCTCACTGGAACCGCCGCCGTAGTTAGCGCTTTTCTCACAGCGCTTCCTGCATTCTCGGATTTAGATTATACAATATTTTTAAAAACTGTTTAAAAAGCATCAGCTTGAGAAGCGAAGTGTCTCTCACTGGAACCGCCATGTCGCAATCCAGCCCACGCTACAAGGAGAATCCAGGAAGCGCTGTGAGAAAAGCGCTAACTACGGCGTTCCAGTGAGAGACACTCGCTCACTAAGCTGATGCTTTTTAAACAGTTTTAAAAATATTGTACAACGAAATCCTGTATCACTAACCAGCCCGCCGTTAGAGGAGAGAATGCAGAAGCGCCAGAGAAAGCGCTAACTACGGGCGGTTCCAGTAAGAGACACTCTTCTCACTGAAAATGATCGCCAGTGTAACGTTAACAGCTGCTGGGGGATTTCAAATTTTTTTTTTTTTTTACATGATTTGCCTTTATTGTTGTGTGGTTGTGGAGTATTATTCTTCCCTTTAAACAGTCGTGGAGTTGCGGTCCTTGGTTTTTGCACTGCTTTCAGTTCGCCTGTGAGGCAAGAAGGTGTCGGTCTGTGGCATCAGTGAGCTCTGCCAGTCAGCGTTGTTGTTTTCAGTTGGCAGAGCTCACTGATTTTTGCGGTCATGAGGCATGTTGCTGGGTGGTAGGCCGGTTGGCTACAATATCATCTGATAAGGACACGTGCTCAGATGATGTTGTAGCCAATCAGTGCCTTGGGATTTGTTAGCCCATTTTATAAATGTATCTAACAAAGCTAGCATACTGAATATATAACTTGTAAGGCAGTGCCAAGGGAATAAAAGTCTTATACCTCAATGCAAGGAGCCTTAATAAGGATAATATAGCCAAATTACAGCACATTGTAAAACCAAAGACATAGCTATTATAGGGGTCACTGAAACATGGTGGAACAGTGTTAGTAGCTGGTGTAAGGAGTTATCAGGCTTTCAGCTAATTAGCAGAGACAGAGACAGATGTCAAGGTGGAGACACATCCTAATACATTAAAAATGAAATTGAATGTACAGTTGCTGAACTAGATGTACACCATGGAATCATCAAAGCACTGTGGGTAGATATCACTGGAATGAAGGGCACAAATTTAAAATGGCTATCCCGGATAGTGTGGTGGAAGACACAGAAACATTCATAGAACATTTAGCTAATGTGGCAGAGGGAGAAGATGTATTAGCACTAGGTGACCTGAACTTACCAGAAAATGATTGGAAGAATGATGCAACTGACAACTCGCTAGCAAACAGGGTTCATTCGAACCTGGCATCAGCAGGATTGGAGCAATGCATAACTATGCCTACCCGAGGAAATTATATTCTAGATGTCTTTCTAACAAACGTAGGTAGTGATTTCTCTGACATTACCTCACCTGCCCCATTAGGCAACAGTGAGCATAATATCCTTCAATTTAAAATTAAAGCAAGGAGATTCACCTCAGGAAAAACTGAATATAAAAATTATGCTTAGGCAAATTTAGAAATGAGGAGCAAGATCCTTAGATTAGATTGGAAAACACTAACTGCCAATCTAATTGTTGAGCAAACATGGGAATTACTGACAAACTCTATCAAACTTGGAATCTATTTATGTTCCCACTAAAAAGTATATAATAAAACAAGGAAAGAAGCCCTTGTGGTTCAGTAACAAGGTCAGAAGGCTCATCAACAAAATGAAGGCCAGGTTTAGTAAAATGAAAAAGAACCCTTCAGCCAGCAACATTGCTAAGTACAAGCGTATACTAAGACAGCTCAAACAGGAGATTAGTACATCCATCTATCACCGAATTTAGGCTAGCTAATAGCAAAATAACATCAAGGGTTTTATGTTTATGTAAATGGAAAACAGGTATGGACAGAGTGACTGGAACATTGGAAATAAATAACACAACATATAACAAACCTTAAGACCTGGCAAATTAATTTAATAAATATTAGGTCAGTCTTTACTCCCTCGAAACAAAATGTATGTCTACCACCATACGAGCAACAGAGTCCCAACCATTTCATTACAAAGGATGTCATATTAAAAAAACTTAAATTATTCCCTGTCAGTAAATCACCAGGCCCAGATGGACTAAATCCAAGACCTTTAAAAGAACTGGCTAATGAGCTTGCTCCAATCATAGCGGATATAGGACGAGATCACTAATAGAAGCATATGTGCCCTTAGACTGGCGAAAGCAGTGGTGATACTGATCTATAAAAAGGGTGGTAAGAAGAACTCGTTAGCTACCGGCCATAGTGCCTAACGCCATAGTGGGCAAGACAATAGAGGGACCATAAAAGATGAGCTGAACAAGAATACTAATCGATACTGGACGTGTTGATCTTACACAATGTGGCTTTATTTAGCAATAGATTGTGTACCACAAATCTAATCAGTTTCTAAGAATATGTTGGACAACATCTGGATAAGGGCAGGACAGTTGATGTACTGATGCTGGACTTTAGGAAAGCATGTGATACCCTATCTGTTAAAATATTGATAACCAAATTAGCTCAATTAAGAATCAATCCAATGGGGGCACTGATGAGCAGCTAAAGCAACTGGTCGCACTACTCCCGAGCTCTGTTCTAAAAGGACAAAACTGTGCTTTAAAACCCAATTTCCTGGAAACTGATCAAAGTGATTGGTTACGTCGATATTGCTGGCGATGTACGAATACATTACTTCAGGCAACCGCCCGACAAACAGCCAAGAACTTGAAGAAAAGTGTGAACCAAGAGGGTGGGTGAGCGGGCGGACAGGGCCCGATCTCTCTATCGGCAGCAGAAGTGGCGGCAATCATCAGAGCGGTTCCTGAGCAAGTTCTGGCCAATCTGAAGCCGCAGACTGGACAGCATGGAGCATACGCCAAGGGGTGGCCCAAGAATTAAAACAGCAGTCTAGACAAATTGGCGAGGTAGAGCAAAGAATCTCGGATTTGGAAGACCAGATCATAGAAGTGCCAAATAAGGTGACGCTTGGAGAAGGAGCTGGAGGAATTAAAAGAGGCCCTGGACTATCAAGAGAATTATAGCAGACGAAACAATCTGCATATCAGGGGACTGCCAGAGAGTGCAGAAGGGGAAATTTGTTGAAGTTTTGTTCGAGACTCTGCCATAACTGCTCAATATGAATATAGAGAAAACAAGCTCAAAATCAGAGGCGCATAGGGCCTGGCCCCGCAGCCCCGAATGATCAGCCTCCAAGGCAGGTAATTTTTCACTACATAATTACCAGAATAGGCAAGCTCTGCTGGCAGCATTTAAAACAAAAAGATTTGGCATATGAGGGTCACAGGCTGTCGCTGCATCAGGACATGTCACTCAGAATACAGAAAAAAAGGCAACAATTTAACACGATATGGATAACCTGAGAAAGCGAGGTTCAGAGTTTTTCATGATATACCCAGCAACGGTTAAAGTGAAAGTGGAGGGAGCCACCTTCCTTCTAGGAAGTGGAGAAGTTGCAGGCCTTCATAGATGAGTGGATAGGAAAATAAGAAAACATGAGAGACTGTATTTCGCCCACGAGATGGGAGGTACCTTTCCCACTGGATAGGGCATCCGCTGGTCAGGTAGACCAGATATGCAGTTGATCAAACATTAAAACATCAAAATAAATACTGTATAGTTAAAATATAAAGCATTAGAATTTTGGCCTTTGAAACCCTCCCTGCTTCATAACCTTCTTATTCTTAGTTGGAATGCAGGTGATGACTGTAACCTTGGTGGAATTGCTGAATTGCTGATGTAGGCTGGACGATTTAACATGGGGTGAAGGAAGATCTTATTGCTGATCTTATGGGAGTGCGAGACATTGAGAGTCCATGGCGATAGACCGACCCCAGATGTGGACTAGAGATAGAACCTTTTCCTGTAAGGGTAGATTGCATCGAGGGGTCGAGAGTTGAGCAGACAAGTGGAGGCTTTAGTGGGAACATGGCGACGGACTGCACAGCTTTCCACATAAAGAAACAACTAGCGAACACT
Organism: Neoceratodus forsteri; assembly: GCA_016271365.2. Classification (NCBI taxonomy): domain Eukaryota; kingdom Metazoa; phylum Chordata; order Ceratodontiformes; family Ceratodontidae; genus Neoceratodus; species Neoceratodus forsteri. Next base: position 1,481,369,474 of record CM057456.1, read on the forward strand.
ACGGCAGAGGAGAAACTCTGCAGAACTTCAGGGAAGTGGACTAACGGCCAATATGTATTTAATAATTGATGGGAGTAATTACTGGGGTATGAAGAGTTGGGGGGAAGGAAAGCGGGCGAGGTAAAGGGGTAATAAAGGGCCAATTAAAAGTTAAAAGTAAAAAATTTAAAAGTGGAAGGTGGTAAGAAGCACTTGAGTTGGAAGAGTTAAGCAGGGAGTGAAAAGGAAAATGAAGGACATATGCACCTACGAAATTAATTTCATGCCTGAAACCACATCGCAATGAGGTAAATTAAAGGGGGGAAAAGGGAAATGTGGCAAGCACGCCTGGCAGAACACTTTGCAAGAGCGGAGCTGAGTATGGCGAGTAGGGATGAATAACATACTTAAAACAATGGTATGTTTTGAGAGGGGAAACAGTTGGGGTTGGGGGGAGTGGGAAAGAGGGGGATTGTTTATTCGAGAGACAGTTGGGGAGGGGATTAGAGTTAGTAGTATAGGTTTAAAGCTTATAGGTGTTATTAGTAGTGTTAGTGTTAAAATGGTCTGTGTACTGTATGTTTCAGGTGTAAAGAGCAGTCAAACCGATGCCTGGACATTTAAGGAATGTGACATATGGGAGGATGGCTAGTGTAAATCAAGGACCTACCTATGGGACCAAAATAGTCTCATGGAATGTGAAGGGTTTTACTGACCCTGTTAAGAGAGCGAAAATACTGGTGGCTCTGAAACAAAAGAAAGTATTAGTAGCTTTGTTTCAAGAAACTCACTTATCTAAATGTGAACATAAGAAATTGGTGAGGGATGGTTGGGGCCTGCCACGAGCGGCATATAATAAAAATAAAGAGGAGTGGCAATTCTAGTAAATAAGGAGTTTCCCTTAAGGTTCAAAGGGTGGCATGCGTGATCCCATGGAAAGAAGATATTTTTTGTGGTGGGGGAATTGGCAGGTAAACTTACATTTGGCAATGTATATGCACCGGCAGATAGTGAATACAGGTTACTCACCTGTAACAGGAGTTCTAGGAATGGTATATGTTGTTCATCCACACTATCTGGCAGGTTCCTTGCCGCTTTAAATCTTGCGGAAGGTCTTTGGCTAGCTCCTCCCACCCACCCGGGTGGTAAAACTCGGCTCCGCCCCATGGCATGCCAGATCTGGCCGCTGGAAGCTCAGGTTGTACGTCGAGCCGGGAGGTCGGGTAGCTCAGGGATGAACAACATATACCATTCCTAGAACTCCCTGTTACAGGTGAGTAACCTGTATTTCTAGGGACATGGATATGTTGTTCATCCACACTATCTGGCAGACTCCTAGCAGTTCTCCGGGAGGAGGGAGGCAAGCACACCCCTAATACTTACTTGGGGAACAAAGATTGAGAACTGAGGCCCCAAAACCAGCATCCCGGCGTGACTCAAGGTCGATGTGGTAGTGGGAAATAAAGGTGTGTGCTGACTTCCAGGTAGCAGCCCTGCAGATCTCCTGGATAGGGACATCCTGGAAGCAGCCACCGATGCAGCAGTATGGCGGGTAGAATGAGCTCTTATCCTCTGGGAGGCTCCATGCCCGCTAACTCATAGCAGAGATTTATGCAGGAGGTGACCCATCTGCCTATCGTCCGCTTGGCTGCAGGTCTGCCAGGTGCAGCTTCAGCGTAGGTGACAAACAGCTGGCTGAACCTCTCCTGGACTTCCAGCCGTGCGCCTTATAATAAGCGAGCGCCTCTAGGGTCCAGAGATGGAGCCTATATTCGGCCTCCGAGGTGTGATTGGGGTAGAACACCGCAGAGTCAATACCTGATTAAGGTGAAACTCGACCACCACCTTCGAAGGAATTGGGGTGGGGCGAGGACAACCTTGTCCCTGTGGAAGACCAGGTAAGGAGACCGATGCTCAGCGCCTGGAGTTCTCCCATCCTTCTGGCTGACGGATAGCCACCAAGAAGGCGGTTTTCCACGACAGGTGGGGAGACCACACCTGTGCATTGGTTCGAATGGCTTGCCCATGAGCTTTGCCAGTACTAGCAGTAAATCCCACGGAGGTGGGGGTTCCCGCACTGGAGGGAAATGTGATCAAGGCCTTGGAAAAAGCGCCGACCACTTTTTCCTGCGCCACTGACTGCTGACCGCCCGCCCGTAAGCAGCAGAAATGGCTGCCAGGTGCACCTTAAGGGCCGACCTAAGCCTTGACTAGATAGGGACCATAGATATCCAAAATGCTGCCACAGGACACGAGAAAGGGTCCAACCCTTCCCCGACACCAAATGGAGAACCTCTTCCATTTGAAGGCATAACATTTTCTGGTCGACTCCTACGGGACGCCTCAACGACGTTGAGGACCCTCGGAAAGACCCAAGGCCTGGAACTCTAGCCGCCAGGAACCAGGCCGTCAGGTGCAGGGATTGAAGGTCCGGATGGAACACCTTCCCTGATTGACTTGAGAGCAGGTCCGGGCGAGCTGGAAGCTGCCACGGAGTCCTGGAGCTGAGACTGAGGAGATCTGGTACCAGAACTGGCGAGGCCAGTCTGGGGCTATCAGAATCACCTGCACCTTGTCCCTCCTCGCCAGCAGGACCCTGTGAATCAGGGGAACGGGGAAAAGGCGAAAGAGGCCCGGATCCACGGCCTCGAAAGGCATCCCTGCAGCGAGCCCTGCTGAGGGGGCGGCATGAAACAGCCTCAGCTTGCTGCTCTCCCTGGAGGCAAACAGATCCACCAGAGGTGCCCAGCGAGAACAGGTCTTGTACTATCTCGCAGGAGAGACCACTGCGTGGCGATGCAGCCCCTATCCGCCTCAGGGCATCGGCCAGGGTGTTAGAGGCTCCCTGCCACATGAATGGCCAGGAGATCCGCCTCCAGGGCTGCGAGACTAGTGACCAGATGCGAGAGCTTCCTGCATAGAGGCAAGGGAGTGCGCCCCGCCTGGCGGTTTAGATAGTACATGGTCGTGGTATTGTCCGTCTGGACTCGGACCACTTGACCCCGGAGAAACGGAGCAAAGGCGGTGAGAGCTAGCGGACCACACGAACTCCAGCAGGTTGATATGGCATCGGACTCCCCGGGGACCAGAGGCCGTGTGCTCGGTGTTCCCTGATGGGCACCCTAACCCATCAAAGAGGCGGCCGGTCGGCTAGAGAGACCGCCGGCTCGGGGCGGACAAACGGATACCTCCTGCAGATGGGACGGAACGGTCCACCACTGGAGAGCGTGCCCACATCTCCTGGGTCGCCCACACGCTGTGGTCCAGAGGATCACAACGCTGTGACCACTGGCCGCCAGACCCCACTGGAGGGGGCGATGTGCCAGCTGCCCAACGGACTACGCCTGGTACAGGCCGCCATAAGACCCAGGAATCGCAGGAAGTCCTGGCGGAGCTGCAATTGCCCAACCAGAAATGATTGGGCAAAGGAGGTAAGAACTCGCCCTGTCCGCTGGAGCCGTGCTCTGGCTCGAAGAGAGTCGAGCCTGCCTCGATGAAGGATATCATCTGCTTCGCTCGAAGTTCCCGACTTTGGCCTCGTTGACCAGAGGCCCAGTTGAGAGCAACCCGAGGGCCAGATTTCTGGACCGGCCCACCTCCAACCTGGAGGGGGCTGCTATCAGCTAATCGTCCAGGTAAGGGTACACCCGGACCCTCGGCAGGAAAGCTGTCACCACTGCAATGCATTTGGTGAAGACCCTGGGAGCTGAAGAAAGGCTGAAGGGCATGGCTTGAACTGAAGAGGATCCCTCCGTCTGAAGCGGAGGAATCTCTGATGAGACGGACGGATAGGGACGGAAAGAACGCCCCTGGAAGTCTAGAGAACAGAACCATACTACCGTGGTTCCAGAGATGGTATTATCTGAGCCAGAGTGACCATTCTGAAGGTTCGAGACCTTAGGAACTTGTTCAGGTCATGTAGGTCTAAGATGGGGCGCCAGCCCCGTCCGCTTCGGGACCAGGAAGTACCTGGACACGAACCCTGGTTCTGGTGAAGGGTCTCTATCTCTTATCACCCTTTTCTGAAGGAGGAGGGATGCATGTTCGCTCCAGCCTGTAAAGATTCTGGGGACCCTAGTCCGCTGGGCGACGGCTCTGAAGGGTGGAGCCTGCTCGAATTCCAGAGGCAGGCCTCTTCCCACCACTCCTCCAAACCCACCTGTCCGTGGTAAAGCGGACCAGGCGGAAAGGAAGTGTTGGAGCCAGTCTCTCCACGGGGAACCAGGGCGAGGTGACGGGATGGGGTGACACCCTCAGCCCGTCACTTAGCAGGCTTGGAGGAAGGACCGCCTGGGACCACCAGGGCCTTTTCCTCCTTGCTTCCTATTAGAGGAAGCCGATGGCTTGGGCTTGGAATACTAAGGTCTAGCCTGCTGGCCCTGACGCTGTTGTTGGGCCAAGGCAGCAAGGGAGTAGAGGGACGAAAGGGCTTAGGCTGGGGCTTATGACCCTTGTCCCTCTGGCGCGACTTAGACCAATCCAAGGTGGCATTGGATTTTTCGATCCTCTGGAGGTGGCTCTTCCACTCCAGGGCCGAACAGGTCTGTCCCCAGGAAAGGAACGTCCGCAAGCTTGTGCTGGGTATCCGCGTGTAAAGGTGGATATTCGCAGCCACGCTCTGCCGACGATGGCCACAGTGGCCGCCACTGACCGGCACATGAGTCTCCTATATCCAGAGCAGTCTGAGCTGTTGTTTGCCATTGCCTCTGCTCTGATCCCGCACCTGCTTGACTGTGTAGTCTGCAGGTCAGCGGGAAGATGAGGGACCTGCCATCCAGGGAACCCAACAGGGCATGGGAGAAATGTGCCATGAGGACGGCTTAACTGGCCTGGACGTAGGCCGAGAGAAGAGGCAGCATACACTTTCCGCCCGAGTAGTCCAATTTCTTGACTCTTTGTCGGGCGGTTTGTCCACGCCCCTGGCATTACCGCACCGCCGGAAAACACTGTCCGTGGACCAGCCCTTCAGCCGAGGGGTGTTCAGAAACCCGACAGAGAGCCAGTAGGGACTGCATACTCCTGGCCATCCTGGCCGGGCGCAGGACAGGAAGCCGGATGCTGCTAAAGTTCCAGGGCCGGCCCGACAATGGCTTCAGCCACTGGAAAGGCCTCCTGGAGAATCCCCTCGTCCAGAATCTCGGTGAGGGATATTCTGGCCGCTTGGATATGGGTTCAAGCTTCATCCCAGTGGATTCTGAGATGAGCCTAAGAAGTCCTAGGAAGGACGAGGGCTATCGCCCACTGACTGCCCCTCAGAGGACTCCAAGTCAAAACGCTTGGAGAACAGGGAGGAGTCATCCGACTCCGACGAGTTGTCGAATAGCTGCCTGGAGCCTGAGCCACCCTCCACTTGCCGAGGCTTGTCAGGCGTGAGAGTGACCGACAGCTTCACGGGAAGGCCTTGGGCCAACCGCGACTCTTTTCATCGGAGCCCCAGCTGTCGGCTGAGGTGGAGGCGGTTCCACCACAATTGGTGGGGCAGCTGGAATAGGTCGACAACTGGCCTGAAACAGGCTCCTCGACCACTATTTGGTCCGTGGCAACCACTTAATGGCCGGAGAAGAGGCCTGAGCCGCTTATTGGCCAGAAAAATTGTTGCCACATGAGGTCTCATATTTTTCGGCGTAGCTTACCGAAGCCTTCCTCCTCGTCCCGAGAGGAAGAAGAGGAAGAGCGGCGACGCCGCTTGCCGCGTGCCGAGACTGAGACCGCTTCATGTCGACGAACGCTGGACCGCCAAGATGTCCGAGACTGAGATCGAGAATCTCGCTAGGGCCGAGGTCGGTGAGGCGGGAGCCGAGGATCGGCGTCCCCGGTTCAGACGCAAAACCGACGGCTCCTGATTCACCGGTACGGAAGAGCCGATGATATCCTCAGCCCTCACGGGGAACCGGGAGGAGGAATCTCGGCTTCTCCAGCCGACAACCCCTCTAACGGTCGAGAAAAATCTCGACCCGCCGGGCGGAGTCTCAGTCACCTGGCCTGACGGGGCACCGTGGAAGCCAGTGGCCGAAGCCGAGAATTCGACCAAGTCGATTGTCGACAATGGGAGGGGATCTTTCCCACTCCCAAGAGCCGCCGACGATGAGACTTTATTTAGACTTCTTCGACCGATGAAACGGACTCGAAGAAGTAGGACCTCGCCTTTAGTTGAGAGGGTCAAGCAAAGCTCCTTAAAGGAAGCTGAATATGAGGTCCCGAGCGATAGATGGACAAAGGTCGCAGAAGAGGAAGTCGCTGCCTGAGCCGCTTTCTCAGGCTACACCAACCTCCTTAGTTGTTCATGGATTCTCACGCACGCGGAAACCGCCAGTCACTTTTGATTTGACCGAGGAAATCTTCTTCGACGCCCCCAGATGTAAGCTGCAGCGCGTCCTCGAGGACGAAGGAGAAGGAGGAACACAGGTCGTAAGCCCGCGGGTCGTGCTCCTGGCCAAGGCAATAAACGCACGCGGGAGTGCGGGTCCGTCTCGAGACATCTTCTGCCCACAGGGACATCTCCCAAACCGGAGTCGATGGTCCATCGCAGCCGAAGGAAGAAGACCGAGAAAAGTTATAAAAATTTCTTCTTTTTAAACCGGGCGATTGGCCCAAAACTTAATCGCAGAGCGTTAAGGAGGGAACCTGAGCTTCCAAGCGTAAGGAAGATCTAGGCGCATGGAGCGAGCGAGTTTTACCACCCGGTGGGTGGGAGGAGCTAGTTTGAAGACCTTCCGCAAGATTTAAAGCAGCAAGGAACCTGCCAGGTAGTGTGGATGAACAACATATCCATGTCCCTAGAATAAGGCCTTTATCAGAAGCTACTTGATGTGTTAATTAAGAACAATTCCTCTAACCTTATTCTTGGAGGAGACTTAATTATGACAGAGCCCAAAATGGACTATCTGGGAAATAGGATAGAGGAGACAAAGCGATACAACAGTGGCTAGCTGGGCTAGCAGAACTGGGACTAACTGATGGGTGGTTAACTGCTCAACCCAGGACTGAAAGAATATACATTTTATTCCAGCCCACATAGTTCATGGTCATGGCTGGACTATATCTATATTCAAAGGAATTTATACCAATATACGAAGACAACGGACCATAACCCAATATTTCTATCGGATCATGCTATGGTGGAGATGGAGAGAGAATTAACACAGGGTAATGACTAGAGGGGTAAAATGGAGGTTCCCTACTTATGCTGTACAGGGAATATTTCAGAGAGTATATAAAAGAACAACGGAAATTTATGAGGAGCAGAATAATGGAACAGTAGAAGCTTGAGAGCACATTCTGGGAAGCAGGTAAAGCATATATGCAGGAGTTATAATAGGGTTTACAGCTAAGAAAAGAAAGAACGAGACAAAAACAGAGGAGCTAGAGATTAGAATAAGAGATTTGGAAAAGAGAAACTTGAAGGAGGAGGGGAGGAAAAAGAGAGAATTGAGGCTGGCAAGAGAAATGCTTAATGCAAATTTAGAGAAGGAGGTTAACACTAGAATCCTCTTTGCAAAACAGAAGATATATGAATGGGGAATAGGCTGGGCCCTCTGCTACTTAGGGTTAATGAAAGGAGGGAGGAAAGAAGCCATAGAATAATCCAAATTAAAGACAAGATGGGGAGACTATTAAAGAAGAAAAGGAAATTAGGAATAGATTTAGGGAATATTATGAAAGTTTATACCTGCAGAATGTGGAGGTAAAGAGGGGAAGAGAAGATTTTCTCAGAGACCTCGAAATTCGGGTTGAATGAGGAACAAATGGAGAAATTAGGGCAAAAATCACTATAGTGGAGGTTAAGAAAGCGATAGGGCGTGTAAAGAATGGTAAGGCTGCTATCCCGACGGGTTTGGGAAGGAATATTATAAGTTGTTGAGGAGGAAATTGTAGGTACCCTGTGCATCATCATGGAGGAAATTGAGAGGGTTGAGGAATACCGAACATGTTGCCAAGCTCTTATTACAGTTATCCCAAGCCAGGCAAGGATTTAAAGGAATGTGGGTCATTTAGACCGATCTCTTTTGAATCAAGATTGTAAGTGCTAGCTGGAGGTTGAGGAATGCTCCCTGCTGGTTAGTCCAGATCAGACAGGATTTGTGCAAGGCGCATAATCCTACCACAACCTAAGGAGGTTATTTAACGTGAATGGCGGGTACTAAACATCCGGGAAGGCTTGTATTTTGTCAATGGACGAAAAAGCCGCTTGACAGAACTGAATGGAATATCTCTTGCAAATTTTGCAGAGATATGGACTGGGGGAGGGATTTATAAATATGGTAAGTGCTTTTTATAAACCCCGAGAGCACAGGTTTTGATCAATGGAGTACCCACCACAGAATTTAAACTGCAGAGGGGGACACGACAGGTGTCCATTATCACCCCTTTTGTTTGCTTTAGCAATAGAACCATTGGCAATTAAGATTAGAAATGATAGCCACATTCAGGAGTTAAGGAAACAGGAGGGAAACATGTTATTACGCTTGTATGCGAAGATATTCTGGTTGTTCCTCACCGAGTCAAGACATCGATCCCAAAAGTCTTATTAGTCATAGAACAATTCATAATTCCTCTGGTTATAAATTAACTTCAGAAATTGAAGATTATGTTTATGGGGTGAAAAGAAAAGGAAGCATGGGGTTTAAAAGTAGTGCAAAGAACATTTACATATTTAGGCATAAGAATAGGAAAACATTGGGGAACTATATGACGAAATTATAAGCCATTAATAAACGAAATCATACAGGACCTCAGTAGATGGAAGAGTTGCCAATATCCTGGATGGGAAGAATCAATCTATTAAAAATGAATGTGCTCCCTAGAGTGTTATATTATGCAGATGCTGCCTTTGGCCCAATGAAACAAGACATAAAAGTTAGAAAAAGCCTTTACAGTCTTCATTTGAAGGGTAAACATTCAAGAATCAGTCTGAACAGATTAAAGCTTGTATCGGGAGGGGGGGACTTAATTTTCCAGATGTTATGGGATACTTAATGGCAACACAGTATAGATATATCCAAAATTGGGTAAACAGGAAAAAAGTAGCTAGTTGGCTGGACTTAGAGGAAGAAGGAATACTGGGAAGGGTGTCGGAATATCTGGGAGCAGAGGGCCTAAAAAAATATAACAGAATGAAAGCACCCAATCCTATGGTTTTGGAGAGTTTGAAACCATGGGATAAAATTAGGAAGAGGCAAAGTACAGATAAGCTGATACACTGTTGGTACCACTGGTAGGGAATCTGGAATTTCTTCCGGATTGGAAGATGAGGGATTCAAGTTATGGCAAACTAATGGGATAAGATGTATGGCAAATCTAGCTACAGGAATGGTATATATACACCTTTCAGCAAGTGAAAGAGAGACTGAATCTCCCAGCCTCAAATCTATATAGATACTTCCAGGCTAGGGACTACTATAAGCAACTAGTTGGTACCCAGAGTAACTCAGATCAGCTGTCCGAAAAGAAAGAGAAATATTAGGAGCCCTTAAAATGAAAAGGACTTACAGGGAAAGCAGGAAATAGACAGAAAGTTCTTCCTAACATCTGCACAGGTGGCTAAAAGTGGTGGGAAAGAGATATAGGAGAGGATATTAGTGAAACTAATTGCAGCAAATGCTAGAGTCTCATAACAGACTGTTAGTCTGCAATAAATATAAGGAAGCACATTTAAGTTTATACAAAGATTATATTATCCACCTGCCATGGTACATAGATTTAGTCCTGGGATATCTCCAATGTGTAACAAATGTAAAACAACACAGGGTACATATAAACATTACTATTGGGACTGCGCCATGGTTGCGTCTTACTGGAAAGATATTGCAAAGCAAAGAACAGCTATGAAAGGGCAACCTATGGAATTCTCATATAAATCATTATTATTGGGTGGAAGGGAAGAATAGGATGGGAATGGATTATGTACTCCTAGATGGATTAGAATCTCTTTGGTAGTTGCTAGACAGGCAACTCAAAGCGGCGGTGGGTTGGTAGAATGGGATATGGAGGTAAGCATCCTGCATATCCAGAGAGAACAGCCAAGTGTTGGGTTGGAGCAGGGTAACATTCCTGAGGGTCAGCATGCAAAACTCTTGTACTCTACAAACAGATTGAGCATGCTGAGATCTAGGGATAGACCTTAGATTCCCATCTTTTGGAACCAGGAAGAAATGGGAGTAAAATCCCTTCCTGTTTGTTCCAGTAGAACTCGTTCTATGGCTGCCTTCTGCAGTAGAGCTTGAATTTCTTGCAGGCCAGATGATGTTGGTCTGATGGGTGGTGTGACCTTCCCGAGAGTTGGAGGGAAGTCTCTCCAGGAACTCTACCTAGTGATCTCTTTTCATGAGTTGAAGAACATATGCATCTGTGGTTATGGCCTTCCACCCATTCAGGCTGAGGTCGAATCTTCCCACCGGTTCCTCCATGGGAATAGGAGGGAGCGGAAGGGAGTTGGGAGTCAGGACACAGAGGGAATGGTGCTTTTCCCCAGAGGCAGTTTTGGAAACTTGGCTGGGGGTTTGAGCCGAACCGGGAGGACGCTGTTCTGTCTCTGCCCTGGTTCTGCTTATCCCATTTCCACTGGCAAAGGCTGCCGCCGAGGTTTTTGGCCCAAATGGTGGCGGAACGGACATCCTTCAGGGATCTGCCGCCTCTTGCAGCTTTTGATAATATCTTTGGCACTCGCCAAACAGAACCAGACCCTGAAGGAGCATCCAGAAGGGAACTTTGTACATTTTGAGCCAACCCCACCAAGTGTAGCCAAGCAAGGCATCTAAGGCAGATGCCAGTAGCTCACACCTCATGCCACCAAGTCCACAGAGTCGTAGGGGTGTGGAAGGCATGGCAGTAGGATGATTTGTTTATCTCTAACCTTCTCCAGCAGCTTGTTCCTGAGCTACTCATCAGGAATCTCCTGGAGATCCTTTTCCAGATCAGATAAGGGTGATTTATGGAAAGCCACCATATGGGCCACGTAGTTTAGGAGCGAATGACACACGTGGAAGAGGCATAGATCTTATGACCATACTGGTCCATCTGCTTAGACTCCCTTGTCTGGAGGGAAGCACCGAGATGTTTGGGTTGGGATGATCTATCATGAGCAGCCATGACACAATAGAATCGGCCTTAGATTGGACAGTTAGGTGGGAAATCCTTCCGGGAGTGGTAGGTCCTATCAGCCTTCTTAGAAACGGGCCGGTATGGACAACGATTGCTGCCAGATTGTGGACGCGAGATCTTCATGTGACCTCGTCCAAGGGAGATGGGGAGGGGTCTGCATTGAGCAAGTCCAGGTGTTCTGCCGACCTCCTGCGTTGGGATTCAATTCTTGGGAGGCCCAGCCACAAGATTTCTGGATTGTCCAGAGGAGCTCCAAGGACAGGTCCTCTGGAGGAATTTTCGAGATTCTTTCGCTGAGGCTCAATGGGAGAGTGAGGCTCTGATTGGTCCCACATCAGATTCCTCATCTGATTCAGATGATTCCAGCCTACTGGGCAAAGAAGCCTCTGGTACCAGATCGGAGCCTATGTTCAGTTATGCCTGAGGGCAGAACACCCAAGGCTCGACTAGAAGGTGCCGGCTACCAGGTACTACTCTGTAAGGTGGGGTGGCCCTGACCACTATCTGAGATTGGCCCAACTCCTGGAGTAGTTGGGACTTTGCGTCCCTTCCACCAGGCAGGATAGCCTCCTGTTCTGGGCTGCGTGGTGGTGGTGGTGGAGCAGGTGGGGTGGCGGATAACCTGGGTACCCTGCAAGATAAGAAGGTAGCTAGGGCTGCTGGTACCAGTAAAGGTACTGGTAGCCCTGATAATGTATGGCCTGTCCCAGTGTCAGTAGCTCAAGGCCAGAGGAGGGTACCTAGCAATGGACCCCGGCATCGGATACTGGTGTGTATCCAGGATAGTACCTGGTCAAGCCTGACAGAGGAACGCAGGGCCCCGCCGGAGGTGGTATCTGAAAGACCGCTTAGGTGGCAGGTCCGATGATGGGTTAGGACGGAATCCTCTAAGGTCCCGGGGAGTAGGGTCCACACCACCCCAAAGGTGTCCGCATCAGGTGAGGATCCGTCAGTGGAACAGAACCCGTGAAAGGGGAGATCAGAAAGAGTCCCCGTCAACATGTCCTGTAAAGTATCCTATGGAAGAGGGTCCTGATGATCAGGCCCAAAAGTCGGAGAAGGACAGGAATCCCTTGAGGGGAACCCTGGTGGATGAAGAGGGACCTGTGAGCTCTCTCTGCCCGGCGCCAGAGTCCACGAGGACATCCGATGGAAGAAAGACACCACATAGGCGCTGGGTGGTCAGATGTCCAACCTAGAGGTGAAGGCCTGGCGGTCACGGAGGAGCCATCAACTAACTTACAGACCACAGCTGGGCTGACAGAAGCTGGAAGGTTAGAGTCAGGCTGATCGGCCTGGGCTGGGTGCCCGTGGCAGAGTCAGAGTGCGACTTTAATGGCAGGCTCTAAAGGAGGCATTTCAGCTGGTTCCTCCAAAGAGGAAACCCCAAACTGCCCGCTGACCTCGGGGGAATCCGTCTGCCACAGTGAAAAAAGGCCTGGAGGTGGGGTACTATAGGAGTGGAAGCTCCACCCCAGATGGCGTCAGCTGTCTGGCTGGATTTCCTCTGAGGAAAGTGGCCTCGCTCCCAGCGTCTCTCCTCCTTTTTCTTCTTTTCTCCAGGGCCAGTGATGGCGATCTTTCACTCAGCTCCTGGAGCTCTTCCTTCGCATGCCAGTCTTGGGTCAATAAATGGGCATCGAGGGTCCTCTTCATGGAATGCGCATGGCCTTGTTGAAGCCCTGGCAGATGGAAACACTCAGCGGTTATGTTTTGGGCCCCAGGCAGAGGACACAACGGAATGGTTGTCCATGTGCAGGATCTGCGCACTGCACTTGGAGCACTTTTTCTTGCTGACGACACACTGCTGTGTGTGACTGGAAGATTCGAAATAAAGATATTGAAAACACGTTGAGAAAATGGCAGGCGACTGAAGCTGCTCTACTGTGTTAGGTCAGACGATTCAGATTGACGGCAGGAAAGAACTGAGGAGGGGCTGGGGACCGCCTTTATAGTCATGCTGGACGCCTGTCACCTGACACCAGGGGCGGTCCCCACTGAAGATTGCTAGCTACAAGTCTGCCATGCACTCTGATGCCAGGGGGCAGTCCAGTCTGTAAAGACCTACTGCAGGAACCCTCTGAAGTAAGATCTGCTTTTCCTGCAATCACAGGGATGTAACCTGTCTAAAAGCTGGTGTACCTGCACCTCCCACATACAGTGCAACTATCAAGTGGAGACTGACTGGATAGTGCCCAGAGGCACAGACTGCTTTTACCAACTATTAGGGGTTTATGCTGAGCAGGGAGAGGACAAGAAAGAAAGGGTGGAAGGAGCTGCTTTCCTCTTCTTTGGGGTCACGGAGTCCCAAAAGGATGCTCACCCCAGTTTTTAAGTTTTTCTTTTGTTGGAGGGAATCGAGCAAGAAGTCCCAAACCTAAATATCCACGTCCCAGGGAGTGCAACTGGGGAGATGTTATAGCTCTAGTGGTGCATGCCAGCACCGACAGGATGAGCAGCCTAGGGACCTGGATCTGCTAGAGTGGGGGATGGTGGGGGTGTGGTAATCAATGGTTTACATTTTCTGGAAGAGCAATAGTTACGTTAAGTATATAACTTTCATATCCCCAAGAATCAATCTTCACCACCGATTCCTACTTATGGGTCAGAGCACCAAACTTTCCCTTCTACGTAGGAGGCTGTGGCTCACCCTGAGGGTAACAGATACAATCAGTCCTCTGACCAGGTGAGAACACCTGAGGGCAGGGCTCTTTAAATGTACGGCGGGACCACAGAATGGTCTGGGCCAGGTGGGGGTTCCTGTTGCACAGGAGCATGAGGGTTCTCAAACACTTCCCACCTGACCCTAGGGGAAAAGAAATGAGCCCCAGGAAGTGCAAGTTAGTACCTTACACCAGGCCAAAGGTTCCGACCTGGAGAGCAGCCACGCCCATCTGCCTGATGCAGACTGCAGTTCCTATTAGCCTAGAGACCATCTCACTGGCATCAGAAATGTCCTCAGATGGTGCTAAACTACCTCCAAGCCCAGAGCAGAAAGGTCAATGGTCTGTCTGACTCACTCAGAGGCAGTGTTGCTAAGAGCTGACCTCTGGTGACAGTTGCTGATCGTAGCTGGAGTGCAGCACGAGGGCACGTATGAGGTCATCATCATCAAATGTTTATTGTTGTTGAGCTAAAAGCCATGCACAGTTACATTAAGTATGCAATAATATACAAAATAGATACAATGCAAAGATATATCACATTATTGCAGATAAAATATAAAAACGGAGACATTTTCCTTTACAGTACAAAGTACAGATTTCATTTTAGCTATCAAGTTTTAGATACATAAATTCTGGATTCATGTGCTCCATCTGGGTTAAATGTTCCAGAAGCACAAGGATTTATATGGGTCGCTATGAGTTTTTTTTTCTGATTAACTGCCAAGAACATCTTAGCAGTCCTAGTCATTGACTCATGATCTGCAGTAGACATCAAAATCAACATCAGAAGGTCCAAGCTGATTGGGTAGCTTGGGTCCATAAAGGTTTATTTCTTTTATTTATTTAGAGGATTTGAAAGTACCTTGAGACAGGGACTCATTTACAAAGACTCCACGTCATGAAATTACAAAACAAGAAAATACAATGCAGAAAACATATAAAATGAATAGAAAGACAATATATTAAAGGCTAATGGAAATTTCCTAGAGTACATAGCACAGACTACATTAGCATAAAATTCTTAAATATAAGCATAAACAAGCATACATGAGGGGCCCAGAGGAGGGAGGAGGAGTAAGCAAGCGGAGGCCGTTGTACGGGAAGCGTGAATGGAGGGTTTAACGGCAGTCACAGAGGTTGGATGACTTGAGATGGTCCCTAAGATAGGTTTAACGTGCCCAAGTCAATTTATGCAGTGGAAGAGTTGGGCAGCTCATTCATCCAAGAAGGGGCCTTGTAGCTAAAGGATCTTTAAAATTGGGAGGATCTACAGTGGGGAACCGAGAGCAGCAGCTTGCTGGAGCTACAGGTGGCTCTTTGGACTGTGTTGGACAGATTATTGAGGTGAGACGGTGGGGGGAGACGAGGTGATTTTTTGGTCATAAAGTAGGTGTGGTAACCGATCCTATTATCAAGGTTATGCCAGTTAACAGAGTTATATAGTAAGCAGATGTGGGTGAGTAATTGCAGCCGAGTGCAGTGACGTGCATTGTTAAGGGACAGACGGAGTCTGTCAAGGGCCGAGGTGGTCGCAGATGCTGTATATAAGAATACCATAATCGAGGAGGGAGAGGACTGAGGATGTGACAGTGAGCCGGAGAGCTTCAGGAGTAAGGCAGTATTTGAACAGATATAGAATACTGAGATGGGCGTTAAGGCAGTAGGCAGGTGGTGGATATAGTAGGTGGAAGTTAAGGGCCTGGTCAAGGGTGATCCCCAAGTATTTAAAAGGGCCCACTAGCTCGAGGGGATCTGATTAGCAGTTAGAATCTGTGGGAAGAGATCCTTCCAGTAAGTCCTTTTTGTCTATACCATGATCATTTCCAAAGGACAAGCTCCAGGTCCTGCCTACCACCTACTTCACAGGAGCAGTTTTATTGGTGATTGGGAGCCTACTGTGCCTGGTATTTAGCACACTGCTAGGAAACCTTTCAAATTTAAATTATATAAATATTATACAGGAATCTGGATCTGTTAAAATGTCTAAATATGTTTTGTTTCCAAAAGAAAATTGTATTTTCAAATCATTTTGAGTATGGCATTTTTTTTATCCTCCAAGTCCTTTTGATTCCACCATTTTGTAATTTGCTTGTTTATGAATTTTGGTACTTGTCACTAATTGTCACTTCCTTATCTAATAACAATTTTAGCCTGAGAAGTTTGTATGTTTTTAGTAAGTGCAAGATATTAGGATACCAGAACTTGATACTATGATATCCCACAGTAATCCATTTATTTTTTCCTTTAAGCAATCTGAAGTAAAGATGATTATCTGGGAGTTTTATTAATTTCAACCAATAACTGATCTTTCTATTTATTTATGCCACGTCCGGCTCTAATATAAGTTGCTGGAGCAGGAAGCTCCAACTCCCAGTGTTCTCCTTAGCGTTTTAAACATAGGGATGTCAATTTATCTAGGGACTTTGATTTCCATACTTCTATGCCATAAAGTAATAGTGCATGATATTTCGCATTTATTGCATGAACCAATGGTTTAATTGTTTGTCCTCAACATTTATAATTAAACCTCTCCAGGGCCTTAGCTGTTGTAAGTAATTTTAGTCTAGAAGCATTTGCAGGTGCTGTGCAATAGCAATTACTCTGTATTCTTACTCCTAAGTATACATAATTAGACATTACTTCTATTTGTTGATCATCTAGTCTCCATGAACCTGTATTTTAATGGAGGCACTTAAAATCATAATTTTAGTTTTTGAATATTTACTTTAAGTAGCAGATCTTGAGATCCTGGTCCAGATATTCAAAAGGGTTGAGCATGTTGCAACAGTGATGCGCCATGCGCAACCTACCGATATGCCCGGCATGATATTCAAACGGGAATTGTGCCTGGCACTAACCTCTGATGCGCTGGAGCGCATCAGTACTGTATGCGCACAGTAGGGCCGTGCCCATGCATACTCTGCACATCCCGATATTCAGCCCAGGATGTGCTGAGCCCATGCATGCGCAACCCCTACTTGCATTGTGTACAGGTGAGCCAAAAAAAAAGGAACGGCTGGCTACCCACAGGTGAGCTGCCGCACTGCAGGGCGCAACACGGCAGCTGCCACCTGTGGTGGCCACCCGAGCTCAGCTGCACCTGGCGGCACCCCTCTGCCCACGATCGCGGGCATGCGTGAAACAGAATCCTCCAATATCCCTGGCGGTCCAAGTGGACGCTGCGCGCCCGATCATGGGCTGAATGTAAAATGAATGAGTCAATATCCTGGTGATTCAGCAGGCACCCCACCGCACTATTTTACTTCTCCCCTCCGCTTCGGTCAGTGGCATGCGCTGGATATCTGGCCTGTGTAGTGGTGGTACGGGTGCATGCCCATTGGCTCCACGCCAGACCAGTAGGCGCTCAGCCTACCCACGGTGTCAGCTGGCGGGTGGTGGGTGCCGCCGCCCGTCACCGACTGGGGGCGGGTGGGTGGCACCGCTGACCACCAGGATATTGACGATATTTTGACATACTTCAGCCCTCATCGGGCTGCGAGCGGTCCACTGGACCACCAGGGATATAGGACGTACATTATTTTACATTCAGCCAGCGATCAGGCTGCAAGCGGTCCACTGGACCACCATGGATATAGGACTTCTGCTATTTTACATTCAGCCTGCGATCGGGCAGTGGGGCACATTGCCGCGCTGTGCAGGGGCATCGGTCCTCGACAGCTGCATCGACAGGGCACCAGGTGCAAGTCGCCGGATCGGCGCACCTGCATGCAAATGGGGCCATAATGACATGCAAACTGCCCCATTTGCACCTTGCATGCATTATGGCTCCATTTGCATGTGCACTTTTGAATATCACGTTGTTGTGCCTAGTGCAATGGAACTTGCGGTAGCGCATCCCACTGCTCCACTTGCAGGCCACTGCGCTGGCACAGTGCCACTGCGCCATGCACACTGCGGGTGGAGGTGCGCGATATTCAACAATGCTGTGCCATGGCGCAGCTCCGTTGAATATCGCCCAGTCAACACCCCCGCGCAGCCAAGTTACGCTTGTGCCCAGGTTGGCGCCACAGCCTGGCGTAGTTTGAATATCCAGGCCATTGTGTATAACAGATCCAGTTTTTTTTTGTAAACCTGACTTTGTAGCGAGAACAATACAAAATCATCGACATAAGCTAATGCAGGGCACCACGTTCTAATACTTTTTGGAGAATCTGACTGTAGAGACTGCAATTTGTTTAACAAGGGATTGAAATATAGGAAAATAAAATAGGGGCCAGAACGCAGCCTTGTCGGACTCCTTTATTTATCTTAAAGGGACTGATAATCCCCGAGTAGCCTAATTTTACTTTTCCAAGGTGTTAGAATATAAATTGTGTATAATGTTAACCACATTTTGACAAGACCTCTGTCCAGCATTGTTTTCCATAGTATACGCTGGAGATGGTATCAAAGGCTGCTGAGTAGTTTGCAGGCAATAATGACAGCTAGCAAATCCGACATAGTAGCAATTAGCAAGACATGGTTTACCAGTAACCACACTTGGGAGACTTCAGTACCTGGCTATGTACTGTTCAGAAGTGACCAAGGTGCAAAAGGAGGGGTGGAGCGGCCCTGTATGTCAACGAAAATATCAAAGCTACAGAAATTCAGAATGCATATGAACCAGGAACACTGTGGGTCACCCTGAAACAGGAAATGCGACAGCCATAAGAACTGGGTTGTCTACAGGCCCCTCAGACCAGGGGAAGACAAAGACACACTACTGTTAGAAGATATACAAACATAACAGCTAAAGGGGAGGTTCTGATAATGGGAAACTTCAACATGCCAGATACAGATTGGTCAATACCAGCAGGAACATCTGCCAGAATCCAGACACATGGTGGATTCCTGCAGGGGGCCTCAAACAACTGTTACAACAACCCACAAGAGACAGGGCTATCCTAGATCTAGTACTGACCAACGGGAAGGATCACAGATTTCCAGGTAGAAGGTCACTGAGGCCTAGTGACCATCACATGGTATGGTTAAAGTTTGGCCACTACAACTAAATCATCACATTCCAATGCAAAATATGGGACTTCAGAGGAGCTGACTTTGATAAGATGGCCAACAGAGTTAAGCTAGCCCTGGCAAAAGAAATACAGGTGAGGGGGCAAGTGGGCAAGCATTATGATGCAATATTTGAAGCAATATCCCATTCTGTTAGAGAAAAGGAAGTGCAAAGAAGAAGGAAACCACTTTGGTTCTCAACACAGTAGCAGAAAAGGTCAGAGCCAAAAGGCTGGCCTTCAGGAAATATAAGGCAATGCAGCAGGATGAAGACAGGGGGCATACAAAACTTCCTAAGGGAAGAAGGGAAGGCAGTAAGGCAGGCAAAGGCCCAAACCGAGGAAACACTAGCACAGACAGTAAAAGAAGGTGACATGACTTTCTATAGATACACTGGTGAAAGGAGAAAGTCCAGAGGGGTATTGCTAAGATCAAAGGAGATAAGGGGCGGTGGGAGGAGGACCATGTGAAAGCATCTATCCTAATTAGATACTTCTGCTCAGTATTTACGGAAGAGAAGGTAGGGCAGGCCCACAGCTCAGCACCATGGACACGGGTGGGGGGAGGTGATCACTAGTCCCTTTCCAAAGAAAGGGTCCTACAAGAGCTCGATAAGCTCAAGGTGGACAAGGCAATGGGACCTGATGACATACATCCCAGGGTACTAAAGGAGCTAAGGGTAGAACTAGCAGAGCCATTATCAGAACTGTTTAGTGAGTCTCTGAGCACAGGAGAGGTCCCAGAAGACTGGAGAAGGGCTCATGTGATCCCGCTCCACAAGAGTGGTAGCAGGAGGAGGCAGGGAACTACAAACCAGTCAGTCTTAACTCAGTAGTGGGCAAGATTATGGAGCACTCCTTAAGAAGGAAAGTGCAACACCTGGAATCTGTAGGAGCACAGGATCCAAGACAGCATGGGTTTACAAAGGAAGGTCCTGTCAAACTAATCTCATAGATTTCTTTGACTGGGTAACCAGAGTGGTGGACCAGGGGAGCAGTTGATGTCACCTACCTTGACTTCAGCAAAGCTTTCGATACTGTTCCACATAGAAGATTGATTAATAAGCTGGGTAGGCTCGGGTGGGTCAGAAGCTGGTCAACTGGGTGGCAAACTGGTTGATGGGCAGAAAACAGAGCATGGTGGTAAATGGTATACAGTCAGAAGAGACGCAAGTCACAAGTGGGAGTACCTCAGGGATCAGTCCTGGGGCCAGTCCTCTTCAATATCTTCATCAGTGACACTGCAGATGGACTGGAGGTAGGTTTGTCTGTTTGCAGATGACACCAAGATCTGCAACAGAGTAGATGATCCAGATGGGGTGGGCAGAATGAGAAGAGATCTGGATAAACTAGTGAAGTGGTGGAAGAGTGGCAAATGGGGTTTAATGCAAAGAAGTGCAAGATCATGCACATAGGAAGAGAAACCCTGAAGCCACCCATAGGCTGGGAGGGAGTTGCTGGCAGTCACAAGGAAGAAAGATACTTGGGCATCATCATCACCGATGACCTGAAATCATCCAAGCAGACCACTAAAGCAGTAGGTAAGGCTAGGGGATGTTAAGTGTATTAGTAGGGTATTACAAGTCAGAAGAGGGAGGCATAATCCTCTTACAAGACAGTGGTTAGGCCCCTATCTGGAGTACTGCATGCAGTACTGGAGGCTACACCTTCACAAGGACATTAACCAAATTGAGGCAATCAGAGAAGGGGCAACCAAAATGGTGCAGTGACTGCATCAGAAAACATACGAGGACAGATTAACGGAGCTCAATATGTATACCCTAGGGCAAAGGAGGAGAGAGGTGATATGATCGAAACATTCAAACACCTTAAAAGGCATTAACAAGGTGAAAGAGTCCAACATGTTTCATTATAAGAAAAATACAGGACAAGAGGACACAGCATGAGATTAGAGGAGGCCGACTACAGGCGAATGTGAGGAAGTTCTTTTTCACAGAAAGGGTAGTGGATGCATGGAATGGCCTACCTCAGGAAGTGGTGGATATGAATACAGTGCAGGGCTTCAAACAGGCATGGGATTGGCATAAGGGAGCAATACAGGCAGTATGAATAGATAGACCATTGACAGAGCAAAGGCCGATGGCACATTCATAAGGCAGAAAAGAACGGGCAGACAGGGTGGGCCTTGCAGTCCTTATCTGCCATCAACTTCTATGTTTCTATCTCTATAAAGTTGTGTATATTTTCTGCCTCCTTATAAGTAAATACTTTTCTATGAGGTGCCTCAACACTAAAATGTTATCTAAAGTCAAGTATTTTTCTAAAGCCTGCTTGTAGCTGTGCTATTCCTCCTGTTGACGTTATTTCAGCCACTAGCTTCTCCAAGATAATTTTGGAGAATATCTTTAGACTAACATCTAAAAGACTAATTGGACGATACATTAAGGGTCTGCAGTACTGTCCTTTTATGTGACTGGAATTATGGAAGCACCTTCCCATGATTCAGGATACTTATTTTCTCTAATACATTTATTAAAATATATAGTATGTTATTTGGCCCACTGTGCGATGTGACAAACATACACCTCTGCTAGTATCCCTACCAATCCAGGAGCTTTATTTGTCTTGCCTGTGGCATGCAGAGATGAAAGGCTTCCTGCCAAGGGCATCTGTCCGAGCAGAATCTGCCTGTGTGTCAAGGCCCGACATGTCTGCAGGCACTTCAGCCCCAGGGATGAAGTACCTCACCTGGGGAACCTGTGGGTGTACAATACTGTATGAGGAAGTCACTGGGGTAGCTGGAAATGAGAAGGCTGCCTCCATACTGCCCTGGATACCTCCCTCAAGGCTCTAGGCCATGGAGGAACAACAACTGAGCTAACACTGAGAACTCCAAGGAGTCTCAATGGCAGAGTTGACAGACTGCAACTTGTAAATGCATTCAATTGTGTGCCTGGAGCATTTCTACCAAGAATCTCTGGTACAAGGTGTACTCAGTGACTGAAAGCAGGTGGAGTGATGACTCGCTGTCCTCTGGAGGAGGATGCTGATAGAGATGAGGCGTTGCCTCCGGGGTTGTTGGTGCTGGAAGAAGCGCCTGAGCTGGGCCCTAGAAAATTCATTGTGATGATCTCTAAGGCACCAACTCCAATGTTAGTAGCCCCTCATGGCCTATGAATGGACATCTCAGGAATTAGTGACACCCTGCAAGAGGCAGGATGAGGCTCCTTGTCTCAAGGGCCTTGACCTAGGTTGCATTACTGTGCAGCAGACCTCGCCTGAAGGGAGGGCCTGGTAGAATTACCCAAAGGTGTCATCCCACATCTGAGAAGCAACCCAGCCAATGCCCTTGGGGAACCCCATGTAAGGAGAGCAGAGCCACACAGTCCCATAGGGTGGCCCTGATCCTTATGGGACGGTGTAGTCCAGTAGCTCTGGGGAGAACTCCACCTCCAGGCTGCCATCTAACCATAGGTTGGTGCCTTGTCCGGCACCAGGCTCAGCATTAATGACAACTTAGAGATAGGTTCATCTTCTCTGCTGCAGTCAGCAAAGCACTAGGTAATGTGCTTCATGTTGGCCTCAATGCTGAACCAGGAGTCATCGTCCCGCTCCACTGCCACAAGTGGCAGAGTTAGGGATGACACCATCACTGGCGCCTCACCTGGTGCCAGGCCCAGGACTGACACCATGGCTGTCACAGCGTCCATCTCTGTGGCCAGCAACAATCTTGACTCAGCAACAGCATGACTAACAGGACTGTACCACTCCCTCTTCTGACACTACAAACAGTACCAGAAGGGGCTGGGCCAGCTTAGTCTCAGGTGCCACCACCACATCTTCACTACGAACAGTGACAACAGCACGGGTGACCCATGAAGACAATACAGTGATGTCCACAGGTATAGACAGAGCATATAGCTACAGAGTCGCCACCAGGGGCATCTGCTGCTCAGAGCCGACAGACTGGGAGAACTCTCATTCAGACGCCCAGGAGGAGCCAGCTGTCCAACCACAGGTCTAACTATCAGGGCTTCTGACGCCTGTGAACGGTGATGTTGAGGAGGACCATGAGCTCAAGGAGGGACCTTTGTACTTCTGTGGAACCAGAGTTTCAGGAAGGGCCCAAAGACCTAACCTCGGAGTATACATGCATCGCCTACCTCCAAGAGTGGGCACTAGACAACCCCACCTCAACACACAGTTCCACTGAGAAGAGCATCGCATGCATCCATATCATGCTCTGATCCAAGGCAGGCCGAGCAGGACTGATGTCAGTCAAAGTGACCATGGATTTCCACAGGACAACACATTATGGGAGGCTGTCAGACTTGTTTTCATCAGTTTAGCCCTCTTCTTTTGGACTTCAGCATCACGGAAAATAAAGAAAAGTGGCACCACGAAAGGTAGAAAAGTAGTGGTGACTCAGTAGGAAAATACTGTGATGAGTTCAGTTGAGGCGCTGTCACTCCCACGGTGTGTACTCAATGGTGGGAAGAACAGAACTGAGTTAAGTAAGGGGCTGGCAATGATTACTGGTTGTGCTTTGGCATCACGTGGAGTACACAGGTGCCATGATCAGTAGCTGTGGCTGCCTGCCTCCTAGCAAATATTGTACTCTTGTTGGGTCCTAGTGCCTCTGGCTCCAAACCTGTAAGTGGAAATCAATGATGAAGACTTGATTCTTGGAAGATGTGATAGTGGCAGAACATTTCCTGCCTGTTTGCTTACTGCCCAGAATCACCCCAAATCCTTTTCCTCTATCATGCTGTCCACTGCTGTACCACACAGTATGCATTTACTCAGTGATCACTGTCCAACTTACTCTGTCTGGAGGTACAAAATAAGAAACCACCCCCATCCCCAACTCATTAAGGCCAATGTTTTAAAAGTCCTTGATGTAAACCTGCTGAATACAGAGCTGAACAAACAAAACTGGGACAGACTGTCACTTATCCCTGATGCTAAATCTGCCTGGACATATTTGTAGCAGCTCAACCTGGTCTGTGACACATTACTTCCTGAAACATCTGTAAGAGTATAAAGCAGAACATGTGGTGATCACCCCTGCCCTTCTCTACTCCTTTCATCAGCGCCACAAGGCCTGGACCTGCCGGGCTCAAGGCCACCCTAGATGACCATGGCTGGGAGACTTACTAGAAGACACTGCAACCTCACCGCGTGTGTAAAACAGACACCAAAACAGAGTATTGAGCAAGCGTTATTTGGCTAGTAGGCGGTGCCAATTTTGCCCACTGACACAGGCGTGGGACACCATTTCTCCACATTAAATCTAATCCCATTTCTTAATCTGCACCCTTAACGTGATATGGTTGCCCTACAGTTGTGTGTCCACTCTTCTGGCCAATTTAGTACAGTCGGCAAACTTCAGTAGCCTGCTGCTGATCCCTTCCTCCTGGGCATTAATAAATGCTGAACAGCAACAGACCCAGTACCAACCCCTGAAATACACCAGTCTGAACATCCCTCCATTCTGAATGGTGACCATTCACTACTTCCCTTGCCTCACCTTGAGAGTCAGTTACACATTTCAGTGAACTGTGCTAAACATGGTTCAGTCAAAATATGATCCCAGGCTGGGGATGTGAATCCAGATTCTCCACTTGGTAAGCAAAGTCATTACTTCTAAACCAAAAAACAAAAAAAACTAAGGACCTCAGCACAAAAGTATGAAGGCAATGGTTACCAGGAAAGGCACTGGCAATATTTTAAAGAAATACAAAATCATAGATTATCCCAGTAATGCAAAGCATCATGGTAAGTACATACTAATCACAATGAGAAAATGTAGACTGGTTCCACTTTAAGCAGGGAGTATGGTGCCAAATGGTCTCTCATGTAGTAGACTATGATGCCGCTTGTTTTCTTTTTCACTGCCTCGCGATTTATTGTGCACAGTATGGTCAGACTAGCGTCCTTATCCACCACCAAGTTATATGTTTCATCTGTTACTTGAATTTTACCCTTGCACTCTGCACTTTACAATGTACCACAATGCTCATTTGCTATATTGTATATATCCCCCATATTTCCATATTTGTATGCCCTCACCCCTACCCGACTCAGTGTGCCTTTCCTGGTTTACCAACTTTTAAATAAAAACAATAAATAAAGAACTGTAATCTGTAAAGGCTGAAAAAATGAAGACAGACGTGTTTCATCCTTCTTGGGACTCATCACTGTGCCTAGCATTATCTCTGCTCAGGGAAGGAGAAAACTGCCCCATGATGGTCTTAGGGTTTGGGTTATGGTGACCGAAAATTGAAAGCAATCTAACACACGGAGAATGTGACGAGAATTTAACCTGGCTCTGTTTTAAGCAGGAGTATGAAAACACGGAACCTTTCCTACAGTTTGAGAAGGCTGAAAACAGAAGATACAGACAATTGTTCATCCTTCTCAGCAGTCATCAGTATGCCCAGGGCCCCTATTGTTCTGCGCAGAATTTTCTGATTTCTGCAGCAGGGCTCCTTGACTTCTGCGGCAGCATTTTCTGATTTCTGCGGCATGATTTATTCATTTCTCTGGCAGAATGCAGTCCTGTCATTGGCTAAATATGATGTGATGTCATCAATGACATCATATGCTGAGCATAGAGGACGGGCTTCAGGATAAAGCAGGTGGGAAAGAAAGCCTGACACTATGGAAAAACAGTATATTTATGAAAATTCACCAAAAACAATGAATTATGCGGCACTATATATATTCTATGGCATGATGCAAATTCCCCATGCAAATTCACAACCGCAGAACCCAGGAATCTAGGCCTTGAGTATGCCTCATCTGTATCTCCTGAGAAAGACAGGTGTTAATGAAAGTTAAATCCCCAAATCCAGGGTAGAGAGGACACTGAACACTCCAGGTAATCTTACCACATTTGACTCATCACCTAAGGGGCAGGGTGATGACTACATTGATTACTGCATAAACAACATTTCCAGACATACTGTGTGCAACTGCTGGACAAGCATATTGGCTGTAAGTTTATATCAAGACAGGATCTAAATACTCCAGGAAATAGAACACATTTTATATTAATTTTGTTGTAAAGTTAATCAAATCCAAAGTAGTGAAAATGCTAAGTGCTAGCACTATCAGGCTCCACCACGAATCTGACTAACAATACTGGTTAAAAGAAGGTCTCTCAGCCTTTTGTTCTGTTTACATGTGTAGTCTGTAGGCATTAACAATGATTGCCTCTGTTGCACCCAGCTAATTTCATCAGGATTTAAATGTAAATGAAGTCACTGAAGTCAGGTGTGAAAACCTGCTTGTCTCCATTGCAAAGTCAAGACCCAACTCATCTAAAGCATCCTGGAATTTTATAATATTTTAAAGCTAAAGCATGGGTAGTTATACTTTATCAGTCAGTGATGTTGCTGTCCTCTGCAGTCCCTATGTTCTTGTCTTATGCTGGCCATGAAACTTTTTAAAGCATAGTCAGCGCCCTGCTGTCTTCTGTAGTTTAAAGTTTATCTGTGTTAAGAAAAAATGCTTTTAGAGAATAGAGTCTCTTTACAAGACATGTAACAGAACTGAGAGTATAACTTCTGCTGGTTTGGGCAGACTTGCATCAACTCCTATGATGCTCTGCATGAGTGGGGTCATGACCTTTGTAATACAGTCGACCAGGTTTTCACACCAGGGCAGAACAGAGTAAAACAACCTCATTTATATTTGTAAATTAGGATGAAACTGGGGAGATGCAAGAGAGAGAGAATCATTATTCATGCCTACAAGCTACACAGGTGTATAGAAAAAGGTTGAGGGACTTTCCCTTTAAGAGAAGTCAACGAATGCTCAAGAGCAGGTTTTTTTTTTAGTTGCAAATGCAGCTTTCAGTAAACAAAGGTCACAGTCTCTAGAGATGTTAAATGAAGGTTGCACCTGCACCCTGAAGGGAGGGAGGGAAAACCAGGTCAGCTTGCCAAAAAACAAAACCTCTCCCATTCACTTAACGGAGTGGTATGAAGAGCACAGAGGGATAAAGGAGGTTGGATCAAGAAGAAAATACTCCACAAAATAAGCAAGCAAAACCATTCTCACCACAATCTTTAAAACAATATTTTCAAAAACACTCAACCCAAATAAACACAGAAATAGACAACGTTGGCAGAAAGAGACCATTGGTCCATCCAGCCTACCCTGTTTTGTTAATAAAGCAAGTCATGGATTATCCGAGACATGGCACCATTACCGATTCATCAAACAGACAGTTCAGTAGCTATTTTAGTAGCATGGAAAATATGATCCTAAAAGTGATATGAATACTGTGAACTTGGATAAGGGTGAATCTGTAGCTGAATCCTGCTGAGAATTATAACATTTTATTTTTTAACTAAAAGGGCATACATATGAAACTATATTGTGGTGATGAATGCCATAACAAGGGTAGGAGGATATGGTTTGGATATATGGTAAGTGACAACTTCTGAGGAACTAGTTGTCCTATGCTTAAACTGTCCCCAAAGTCTGAAACAAACCTGAAGCCATGGCTAGTTCTAGACCAATCTCAATTTTGTCCTCTTTATCAAAGCTGTTAGTAAAGGTCTAGCCCATCGGCACTTGATAGGGTTACCACTCGTGATGCTGGTAACCCGGATTCATGAGTGAGCCCAGGTCCTCAGGGCTGCTGAGACAAAGTGACAGAGTGTCCCACAGGACACTTTCTCCGGGAAGGTGGCTATTAAGCTCTGCTGTGATTACCACCATCTGAATGACTGCAGGTGACAATACAAGCCAGAGCCACTCTTTCAGGGGAGAACACTGCCTCACACTGGCTCGAGGGTCCGGATTCCATCCCAACGGTATTGCCATAGGAGGTATGCAGTGGAGGAACAAGAGGTGAGGCAAGTCCCAGAGAAGGCAGGTGACAGGGCTGTGGGACCAACAGAAGGGGACAACAGGGGGTGGGGGGCAGCAGAAGGAGTCACTCAGGAAATGTGAGGACATAGAGTATAGTGATTTTTTTTTTTTTTTAAAGCTTTTAGAAAAGGTGGTCATTGGCAAGGTGGTGATGTGGGTTAAGGCAATGGGCGCCACCTCATGCCACACCAGTGACCGGGTTCGGAACAGACTCGTGATGCCATAGGCTGGCAGGGAAGGTCAGGATTGAGCATCCATGGGACTGCTCTCCTCTCCTGGGGTGGGTTGCAGGGAAAGTCTTGCTTGCAGCGGCCCAGAGTGGAGACCACGAGTAGCACAACAGGGGAACACAGAAAGCAGAAACAGCTCCAGGACCAGTCTGATGACGTCTTGCAATCTGCTGACACCACTGAATCCCCAAAGAGCCATATCAACCTCCTGGCACCTTATGGCCAAGTAGCAGAATGCACTGGCCAGCCCCACGGTGCCTTCCCCTCGGAGGAGTGGAACCCATCTGGAAAAGGTTACACCGTTACCTCGGGGATGGCTGCAAATATGAGGATGGAGTCTCGAACAGGGGCAGTAGGAGGTAAGTTGGAGTCCTTGGCGGCTCAAAGGAGTGGTGGGTTCTGGAGCACGTAGGGGAGTAAACAATACACAAAAAAAAAAGGGTAGTCTAAGAACATTTATTACTTACTTGACTAAGTAGGATATATCAGTGAGGGCTTAGTATGGGTTTCCTGCCAGTAATAGTACAGTGTCAGCCCCTGTGTGCTTTACATCCTACCTACATTAGGGCGCTGGAGGTTGGTGATCATGCTGGGGGCAGTATCTGTGGACTTAAAGGCCTCTGACCTGGCGATCTTGGACTTCTGTTGACAAAATTATGAGCCCTAGGATTGTACTGTGAAGCTCTGCTTCATGGATTACCTACCAATAGAACAGCCTAAAACAATTTATATTGATGTTCCCCAGTTGTCTGCACTCAATGCTCACTCATAAGTACTGTCCTAGATCCTCGGCTCTGCTTGATAACTCAAACTGACAATCCCACACATAAACATAACTCACAAATCCCTCGCCTTGGTCACAGATGTTCAACTGTATGGAATTCTTGTCAGAATCCCTACACCTCGGAAGGCTGGCCAGGGAGAACAATTGAACATCCCAGAGTGTGCTCAGTGCACTAGGGATGCCTGGCAGAGGCCAGGTGCACCGCAGCACCAATGCCAGCACATCGGGGGCAGGGTGGACACTGGTGGTCACTGCACATCCCCGCCCCGTATATGGGGGGCATCCCGCAGTTGGCTGCCTCCGTGAAGCCAGCCTCTGGCTTCATCAGCCTCCCGGCCGCTCCCCCAGTCAGTTACTGGTCTCGCAGCACCTGGCCAGGGCTGCGACCCACCCCTGGGGATAAGCCAGGGTCTCAGGAAACAGCACAGCACGAGGTGAGCATCAGCAGCGCCGGACCAGGCAGACGACCAACAGCTGGCAGCGGGCAAAAAAAAAGAATCCCTACACCTGATAAACCGTCCCTTGCCCTCCAGCACAAAAGTCAGGGACTTGTTCTTTACAGTCTCTTCGGGCATAAACCTTGCTGCTATCATTCCAGGGTCATAACATAGGCAGCAACAATTGTAAGCTTCCATCCCTATGGGAAAATGGAAAGGGAACTTGTTTAACCAGGAGCGGCACACTAAGCCGGAGCTTGTTTCCAAGTGCGACCTGGGAGCACAAGCATGTCGAGTGACTTGCTAAAGGTCATACAGTATGCAGGTGGGGCCTATGGATTCAAACCCAGGTTTCCAAGTTTGCAGCTCAGTTCCCTTAACCACTACGTTATACTGCCTCCTCCTTGTACCTTCCTTGCACTTGAAACTTTGTTATGCCTAAATAAACATACAATGCCTTGTAAGCTGTACTCTGTATGTAGCACTATTTATGTCAGTAACATGTTTACTTGTCATCAGAAGATTTGCCTTAACAGGACAGGACACCACGGTAAGCACGCTCAGCTCTGTGGTTTTCATCCAGAATAAAATTAAATTGAATTTGAACCGTCATGCAGTCTAATGGTGGTAAAACTTGCAAAGCATCATAATAAGCTATTTTGTTTCTGTGCCCAGAACAGAGGAGCAAACAGGCCATTTATTTTTATGACTGCATCTTCCGATAGAAGCATTAGCACAGATTAGTGCAGGGAGGTAGTTAACGACAAACGTTATCACTTGACATGATTTCACTGCCAGGAAGATGTTAAGACTGTTTATTGCTTATACCAGGAGTTTAAAAATGTATTAGTTCCTTCTTGCTGTTGTGTACAACGGCAGTTATCTGCATAGCAAAGCATTTCAGGCTGTGCTTCCCTGAATAGATCGATGTAGAGTTTTAATCAAGTCATGTCTGCAGCGATGCTGAACAGTAGGTATAGAACTTCTCTAAAAGAATGGGTTCCATTATACACACTGCCATGGCTTTGATTAACCCAGGAACACGAGTCGTGAAATGAGATAAAAGCTATGGTAAACACGGTTAATTGTACTGCTATACAATCCATAGCGTAATGGGTATGGCTGGAATTAAAATGATGTCTGAAAGTACAGAAATATAAAAGAACAAAACAATAATGCTAGCAGGATCACAAACTAACGAGTGTGGCTAATGGGTATGTGCTTACTTTTCATCCTTCTATTCTTTTTCTTATTTTTTCTCCCAGTTTGGTTCCCTATCTAACACGCAATGCTCAGGATCACCAAGGCAGCACTTTTCCTCCAGGAAGGAGGAGAAGTGAGAAGCTTGTAGTGAGCATGCCTGTAATGCCCAACACTGAAAGAGTCTATTGGTTAGGTGTTGCTACCTCAGACACGAATGTTGTCTGGAAATACAAAAAATGTGGGCACAACTTTCGGATGCAACCAAAGATTTATTTTGTTTGAGAGAGGGACTGCAAGTGTCATGTCAGAAACAGGACGAGAAATGCCACATGGTCAACTGGTAGCACACTAGATGCTAAACCAATTCAGTACTGATACAATTCATGCTATATGAGATACCACTAGTATTCTAAGCCATTACCAATACTCTACATAATCCCAAACACGAAGTAACCCTAAATACTAAGTGCCCTGGCTATGAGCAACCATAAAGTGCAGTCTGGTCATTACGTGTAGGATGCCTGAGCTCTCAGTAACCTGCAAGTTTGTTTCTGGCAAGATGGTAAAGTTGCAAGTGGGCGTCTTGCAAAGTAGGGGACTATGCACTGGGGAGAGCTATGGGAACAGTGCCTCCAGTTGAGACCAGAAGGACTTGGCAGTAAAAGTGGAAATCCACAGAGGGCACACCTCATCCCTGACTTGTTAGACACTTAACTGCCCAGGATACATCATCAGACCACCAGGCAAAACGCAGTTGCACAGGGGCCCTTCAGTCACATGTGAGAAAGGTCATGGCACACCTCTGGATGGGGAGTACTGGAATCTAAAACTCCTGCACTGGACCCTCTGGTCACCAAAAGAAAAGTCATAGTAGTCCACCAGACACAGTACGCACAAAGAAACACTCAACTGTATCCTTAAGGTCTTGCAGCATTGGTCGCCCTGGTGATCTAGCCATGTTTGTAGCTCCTGACCATCTGACCACTTTCGTTGCTACTGGTGATCTGGCAACTTTTGCAGATCCTGTGAAGAAAACACCTAAAGTAAACAGGTCACAGTTCCATAGTGGGTGTACTGGGGAGAGGTATGGTGAGGGCGCCTTTCACAGCGGGTTACAGTTCAGTACAGCACTCTGTGAGAGGTACGGTGAGGAGCCCCAAACTGTAGGCACGCTCTTTAGGCAAATCACAGTTTGGTAGGGTACTCTGTAGGAGGTTCGGTGAGGAGCACCACACACTTTAGGCGGATCACAGTTTGGTGAGGTACTCGTGGGTGGTACTATGGAAGTACCACACACTTTAGAGATCACAGTTTGGTGAAGCACTCTGTGGAGGTGAAGTGCAGAGCACCACACACATTAGGCAGATTAGAGTTTGGCAGAGAGCACAGTGTGTGAGGTACCATGAGGAGCACCACACTTTAAACAGGTTACAGTTTGGTAGGACTTGATAAAAGGGCTCTGCAATATTACTAGAAAGTCACTTCAGGAGGAAACACCAACACATCCATAAAAGTCATTTATAGGAGCACCTCTGAGTTAGTTAGGCAGGCTTGTCTTAGGAATACACTGACATTTCAGATGGGATTTAATGGCAGGCTCATACCATCAATACATTACCTCTCCCACCGCATTAGCTACAAAACAGGCTCAGAGTCCTTGATTGACTGGATCCTTGTTTCTCACCCTTCTCACATAACCTCCTCAGGGTTCTTCCTGATTGTATCGGCGACCACTGTGGAGTATTCTGCTGCTGGTCTGCTAAAACCCCTCCTAGAGAGCACAAATACATTGAGATCAGACCGTGCAAAAACCTGATCCTGCACAATTCCACCAGGCTGCCCTAGTCACAGATTGGTCTTATGCTGAATCCATTAAGGATATTGACTCTGCCCTTGAGGAACTGAGCAACACATTCCTGGCCATTTGTGACACCCTTATTCCACTCAGAAAAATTAGGGTCAAAGGCAACAGCCAAGAATGGATCTCCTCAGATGTCCTCAAAGCTCATGAGGGAAAGAGATTGTGCTTGTGCAAAATACAGGAAACAGAAGCTCCCCACCTTCTCCAAATGTATACAACACTCCACAACAAATGCAAATCCACTATCCGGTCTGCCAAAATCACCTACCTCACACAGAAGCAGTGCAGCTCCTGTGGAAACCCTAAACACACTTAGAACGTAGCTAAATAACCTCACCAGGAGAGGACAAACCAATGAACAATTCAGCCTTTCCTCTAATGGGCGTATGGTAACTGATCCCTATGAAGTGCCTCCCTCTTTAACAATTTTTCGGAGATCTCGATAAATACAAGCCCACCCAAGCCTATCCCTCCCAAACATCCACCCAAGTTTTTTTTGGCTATCCCTCCCCAAGAAGCAGTAAAACCTATCAAGACCCATGACCCCAAGTCTTCAATAGGGCTTGACATGATTGACTCTAGGTCCTTAAATTGGCCTGTGAATTACCGCTGCCACTCCCTCACCGATATTCTAAATTACTCACTCTGTACTGGGTCCCATCAGCTCAAATGGAAATGTACCACAGTCAGACCACTCCACAAATCAGGCCCCAAAGATGACATCTCCAATATCAGACCCTCTCTTCTGGCGCCCTCTCCAAAATCTTGGAGAACACTGTGCACAAGCAGACCTCTGACTTTCTCAAACTTTATAACTGTCGGACAGAAGCCCAACACGGGTTTAGGGCGGACACAATACCGAGACTGCCCTTATCAAATTCACCAGCTTTATTAACAGAACAGTTGTGAAGGACTACACAGGATCTGTTTTGTTGCCCTCACAAAAGCTTTCGACCTGGTTGACCACAGCGCCCTGTTATCCACCCTTTCCGACCTTCATTTTCGCCAGATGTCACAAATTGGTTCCAAGAGGGGGACTGTTGAGCCCGAGCAAGATGGAGGTCTAGTGCTGTTCATATTCACTGTACATTTAGTTAGTTTAAAATACTCTGTTTGACTTATTGACAGCTTATATCAGTAAAAAAGGAGATTGGAACGTTTCCAGATTAAGAATGGGCAACCCAAAGAAAGACAAGATGCACCACGAAGGTACTAAAAGCAAGACAGCATTGGGGCCTCCTGCCAGCGGGTCTGCTCAAGGCCATTCTGTTATGGAGGATACTCAGGGGATGAGGAAACCCTAGAGACGCTAAAATTAATCATCTTATTTACACTGTGTCAGGCCTGGCAGATAAATTTGATCTTTGCCCAACCGTATCAATATTTTGGAAATGGAGGTCACAGCAGTAAAGATCAAGTCTACAGAAGCCAGTAAGAGACCGGATGCGCCCTGGGTGCCACGGCCACGTTAAAGAAAATCTGACACTCACAGCCTGGCTTGAGGTTCTGGAGAACCAAGCCCGGCGGCTAATTTATGGACTATAGGCATGCATGCCGGAACAGAGCGAGGGAGATCATTTGGCCCTTTTCCTATGACTGGCTAGAACACCAGCTGGGCACTTCTCCCGATCGCCAGGTGACTATTCAAAAGCCTATCGAGTGGCCTTCAGGGACGCCCTGAAAACCCTGAAGCCCCTCGCACTGTGGTAGCAGTCCTGGATGGTGGGGTCAGAAACTTTGTGCTGGCGCTGGCTCACCAAAAGAGGGTAACCCCCACCCCTGCCGCTTTAATGACAGGTGGTATGTTGTTTGAATCTGACAGCAGTACCAGGTGGGGGACTGTCTGGGAGGAATAGGTTACTTGGCACAAGGGCTAGGTTTGGCTACTCTACAGGGGCACCCAAGTAATTCCAAACACAGCAAGCAATAACTGTAATGTCCAATACCAGGAATGGGATTCTAAAGTGTGGCTTTATTCACATCCAAGCAGAACAGACAAAGCATAGACGGATCCCCACGGGCTACACTTTGGTAATGCAGATTAAGAGAAACAGAAACACTTCAACACTTAAGCCCTCAGGCTCTGAACCCATCGGTTCACACAGCCCGGACTTGCACGCTGCTTTGGGTACACAGCCCGAACTTGTACACTATCTGGGATTTCCTGGCTCGCTCCCTTGCCGGCCAGTCGGATACCTTCCATATGTCATGAAAACCTTTTCTGGTGGCTCCCTAAACCACCTAAGCGTACCTCAGCTCTATCAGGGAGTTCTCCTTTTAATTACACGCCTGGGTACTTTCCTCAGGCACTGGCCAAGCACCTGAGAGAAAGTAAAGGTGCCACAGAGCAAATCTAGAGATGAATTTGGTTACTACTGATGGGGACTCCCACCTTTCGCTTCCACAATTCATACCCGGCCATTTCTCTGGACATTAAACAACTCATTCTGTAAAGCTTGGCAATGTAGATTCAGGCTAAATGTATGTCACATTTCCTCTGCTTGTCTTGCTTTCCCATTGTGCTGGACTTGAACATACTTTTACTTGGCTTAGCCCATTTCTCTAGGCCTCCCACTGATTAAGCAGTCCAATCCCCACTTTACTTTACTCTTTGTGCTAGAATTGAACCTACTTGAAGTAATCGGCAATGTCTATTACACTAGACCTCCTACAAATTCGTAGCCCAACTCCACGTTCCAACAGTTCAGGTGTAAACATAAGCCCTATGTCAGAGCGCACTCACCCTTTGGCTGCAGGTGCCTCACGTTTAATTCCTCATAGGAATTTCTCTCCCACAGCTTCTGGTACTGCAGCACAACTTGAAATAAGGCAGCTTCTTCCTTAGCCGAACCAGGAGGGTTGCCCTGGAAGACAGGCAATTTTTCCACCCCATCCCTGAGGGATGGGGCACATGGACTAGTAACAGTGGTCTCCACCACTTCACAATCAGCGTACTGTGTTCTCTTTCGTGGAAACACACACCTCCCTTACAGTAGCTCTAAAACAGAGCTTAAGGCTCTGAGAGCCTGCAACCAGACTGCTGTGCTGCTCCTCTCCAAGACTGCACACAGACTCTGTTCAAAATCCCCAACATTCTATCCTACTTCCAACTGCAGCATTCCAGAGTGGCTCATGCAGCTGCCAGAGTTCTATGGTGATGTCGCCCTCAGTCTCAGCTGAGACCGAGAACAGAAGTGCACGACAGTGTGACCATTTAACTGGGAGTTTCTGACACATCCCTGCTACAACTAGGTCTTACTGGGATTCTCGTAACCGGGGGTAACAAGGATGTTACAAAGGTATTGTTGCAGGATGGTGAGCAGGTCCGACTCTATCCCGACCTTAGTTATGCGACCAGACAGCGGAAAAATATTTCGATGGAGTTCAGGCTGTTTACGGGAGCTGAAATTCTCACAATGTTATTTCCTGCATGTCTACGAATTCTCCACAAAGGAAAAGCCTTCATTTTTTCTCGGATCCCAGAGAGGCTCTTATATGGGCTCAGCTTCGTGCTCCACCATCTAGCAGGAGGGAACATTCAGATCAGTCCGACTTGGATGAAGATAAAGGGAAACCTGATTTTCCAATCGATGACCTGGAGTACAGGTTTGCTTCTACTTAGGAAAACTCTAAGGTGGACATTAATACAATCTGTAATTTAGACTTTTCACAGCACAAATCTACTTCTGGACCTTTGAGCACATATGTTCTTAAATATACTGTTAGATGTTAACAGAAATGGCTGTGATCAGTTGGGAATTTTTCTTGTTTAATTTTTCAAATGTATCTCAATTACATACAGTTGGCAAGTCTCTTAAACGTTAATGGACTTAACTTTCAATGAGGTTGTCCTCTATATAGCAAGTTTGCCTATTGAAGGTAGTTAAGCTGTCAATCCAATTTAATAATGTACATGATATGGAACACTGCACAAATTTTTAGTAGGAAACCATTTAGGTTCCTATGGCTTGAAGGCATGAAACCTCACTTCCTTTGAGGAAACAGAGATTGTTATATGTTATGATTAAAAATGTTTATAAACTCATGCAGCTCATGAGTTCATTAAACAGCTTAGAAAATGAGGTGTTAAACGGAGAAGAAATACAGGTTACTCACCTGTAACAGGAGTTCTAGGAATCGTA
The DNA here is from genome assembly GCA_016271365.2 of Neoceratodus forsteri. Classification (NCBI taxonomy): domain Eukaryota; kingdom Metazoa; phylum Chordata; order Ceratodontiformes; family Ceratodontidae; genus Neoceratodus; species Neoceratodus forsteri. The sequence goes on from CM057456.1 coordinate 1,481,405,735, forward strand.
TATGTTGTTCATCCACACTCATTGGCAGGTATCCTTGCCGCTTAAATCTTGCCGGAAGGTCTTCAAGCTTGCTCCTCCCACCCACCCGGTGGTATAACCTCGTCTGCCCCATGACGCCAGATCTGCCCGCTGGAAGCTCAGGTTGTGCGTCGGCCGGGAGGTCGGGTAGTCGTGGTGGATGAACAAATATACCATTCCTAGAACTCCTGTTACAGGTGAGTAACCTGTATTTAGGGACATGGATATGTTGTTCATCCACACTCATTGGCAGACTCTAGCAGTTCTCCGGGAGGAGGGAGGCAAGACGACACCCCAATACTTACTTGGGAAAGAGAGACTGAGAACCGAGGCCCCAAAACCAGCATCCCGCGTGACTCAAGGTCGATGTGGTAATGGGTAATGAAGGTGTTTGCTGACTTCCAGGTAGCAGCCCTGCAGATTTCTGGATAGGGACGTCCCTGAAGCAGCCACCATTGCAGCAGTATGGCGGGTAGAATGAGCTCTTATCCTCTGGGAGGCTCCATGCCCACCAACTTATAGCAGAGATCTATGCAGGAGGTTACCCACCTGCTTATCGTCCGCTTGGCTGCAGGGTCTGCCAGATCGGCTTCAGCGTAGGGTGACAAACAGCTGGCTAACTTCCCTGATTTCAGCTGCAGCCCTTATAATAAGCGAGCGCCCTTCTAGGGTCCAGAGTATGGAGCCTATATTCGCCTCCGAGGTGTGATTGGGGTAGAACACCGCAGAGTCAACACCTGGTTAAGGTGAAACTCGACACCACCTTGGAAGGAATTTCGGTGGGGGCGCAGGACAACCTTGTCCCTGTGGAAGACCAGGTAAGGAGACTCGATGGAAAGCGCCTGGAGCTCTCCCATCCTTCTGGCTGACGTGATAGCCACCAAGAAGGCGGGTCTTCACGACAGGTGAGAGAGAGCACACCTGTGCATAGGTTTCGAATGGCTTGCCCATGAGCTTTGCCAGTACCAGCAGTAGATCCCACGGAGGTGGGGGTTCCCGTGACTGGAGGGAAATGTGATCAAGGCCTTTGAAAGCGCCAGACCACCTCTCCTGCGCCATTGACTGCTTCCCGGCCCCGCCTGTAAGCAGAGATGGCTGCCAGGTGCACCCTTAGGGTCACGTCGACCCAGCCCTTGACTAGAAAGGGACCATAAATAGTCCAAGATGCTTGCCAAGGAACAGGAGGAAGGGTCCAAGCCTGTCTGACACCAAATGGAAAAACCTTTTCCATTTGAAGGCATAGCATTTTCTGGTCGACTTTACGGACGCCTCAACTACATTGAGGACCTCGCCGGAAAGACCCAAGGCCTGGAACTCCAGCCAGGAACCAGGCCGCCAGGTGCAGGGATTGAAGGTCCGGATGGAACACCTTCCCTGATTGACTGAGAGCAGGTCCGGGCGAGCTGAAGCTGCCGCGGAGTCCTGAGCTGAGACTGAGGAGATCTGGTACCAGAACTGGCAGGCCAGTCTGGGGCTATCAGAATCACCTGCGCTTGTCCCTCCTCCTTGAGAAGCACCTTGTGGATCAAGGGAAATGGGGAAAGGCGAAAGAGGCCCGGGGTCCACTGCCTCGAGAAGGCATCCCCTGCAGCGAGCCCTGCTGAGGGGGCGGGCATGGAACAGACTCAGCCTGCTGCTTCCCTGAGGCAAACAGGTCCACCTGAGGTGTGCCCCAATGGGAGAACAGATGCTGTACTACCTCCGCAGGAGAGACCACTGCGGGATGCAGCCCCTATCCGGCTCAGGGCATCGGCCAGGGTGTTGGAGGCCCCTGCCACGTGAATGGCTAGGAGATCCGCCTCCAGGCTGCGCACAGTGACCAAATGCGGAGAGCTTCCTTGCATAGGAAGCATGGGCGCGTCCCTCTGGCGTTTAGATAGTACATGGTCGTAGTATTGTCCGTCTGACTCGGACCACTTGACCCCGGAGGAACGGAGCAAAGGCGGTAGAGCTAGGCGGACCGCCGAGCTCCAGCAGGTTGATGTGGCATCGGACCCCGGGACCAGAGGCCATGAGCCCGGTGTTCCCCAGATGGGCACCCCAACCCATCAGAGAGGCATCGGTCGACAGAGACCGTCCGGCTCGGGCGGACGAATGGGATGCCCTCCTGCAAATGATCTGGAACGGTCCACCACTGGAGAGCGTTCCACATCCCCTGTGTCACCGACACAAGCTGGTCCAAAGGATCGCAGCGCTGGACCACTGGCTGGCCAGTCCCACTGAAGGGGACGATGTTCCAGCGGGCCCAACGGACCACGCTGGTGCAGGCCGCCATGAGACCCAGGAGGCGAGGAAGTCCCGGCAGGGCGAATTGCCCAACCAGAAATGATCGGGCAAAGGAGGAAAGAACCTCGCCCTGTCCGCCGGAGCCGCGCCTGGCTCGAGAGAGTCGAGCTGCGCCCGATGAATAGAATCACCTGCTTCGCTCGAGTTCCGACTTGGCCTCGTTGATAAGGAGGCCCAGTTGAGAGCAGACCTGAGGGCCAGATCTCTGGACCACTCCGCCTCCCTTCCTGGAGGGAGCTGCTATCAGCCAGTCGTCCAGGTGAGGCACACCCGACCCCCCGGCGCCAGGGAATGCTGTCACCACTGCCATGCATTTGGTGAAGACCCTGGGGGCTGGAGACAAGCCGAAGGGCATGGCTTGAACTCAAGAGGGATCCTTCCGCCGGAAGCGAAGGAATCTCTGGTGAGACGGACGGATAGGGACGTGAAAAACGCGCCCTGCAAGTCCAGAGAGCAGAACCACACGCTTCGCTGCTCCAAGGATGGTATTATCTGAGCCAGAGTGACCATCCTGAAGGTTCGAGACCTAGGAACTTGTTTAGGTCGTAGGTCGAGAATGGGCGCCAGCCCCCGTCCGCTCGGAACCAGGAAGTACCTGGACACAAACCCTGGTCTGAAGGAGGGTCCACCACCTCTTATCACCTCCTTCTGGAGGAGGGAGAGTGATGTCGGCTCGACGAGCCGCCAGTGAGGCTGGGGATCCCGGCCCCGAGGGGCCACGGCCTGAAGGGTGGTGCCTGCTCGAATTCCAGAGGCAGGCCTCTTCCCATCACCTCCAGACCCACCTGTCCGTGGAACAGCGGACCAGGCGGAACGGAAGTGCCGGAGCCGCTCCCCATGGGGGGACCCAGGGAGGGCAGACGGGAATGGGCGACACCCCTCAGCCCGTCACTGGGCAGGCTTGGAGGAGGGACCGGCCGAGGGACCCTCCTGGGCCTTTTCCTCCCTGCCTCCTGTTAGAGGAAGCCGGCGGCTTGGGTTTGGGATGCCAAGGCCGAGTCCTGGCCCTGGACGTTGCTGGGGCGCGGCGCAAAGGAAGGACGAAGGCTTAGGCTGTGGTTTGCGGCCTTTGTCCTTCTGAGCGGAAGAGACCGAGTCCAAGGTAGCATTGGACTTCTCGATCCTCTGCAGGTGACCTTCCACCCCAGGGCCGAAGAGGTCAGTCCCCAAAAGGAACATCCGCCAACTTGTGCTGGGTATCCAGTAAAGGTGGATATCCTCAGCCAAGCCGCTGACCATGCATAACCACTCGGCCGCCACCGATCTGGCACATGAGTCCCCATATCCAAAGCAGTCTGGAGCTGCTGTTTGGCCACTGCCCTGCCCTGGTCCCGCACCTGCTTAACCGTAGTCTGCAGATCGGGCGGAAGATGAGGGATGACCTCATCCAGGGAGCCCAACAGGGCATGAGAAAATGTGCCATGAGGACGGCCGAACTGGCCTGGAAGGCCGCGAGAGAGGACGCAGCGAGACTTTTCGCCTCCGACATAGTCCAATTCTTGGACCCTTGTCAGGAGGTTTGTCCACATCCCTGGCGTTGCCGGCGCCACGAAAACGCTGTCGGTAACCAACCCCTCAGCAGAGGGTGTTCCGAAAACCGGACAAGGAACCGGTAGGACCGCGATACTTCCTGGCCATCCTGGCCGAAGGCGCAGGGCAGGAAGCAGGGCGCCGCCAAAGCTCCAGTGCTTGACCCACTATGGCCTCGGCCACCGGAAAGGCCTCCGGAGAATCCCCTCGGTCCAGAATCTCCGTGAGGGGATACCTGCCCGTTTGGAACGGGTTCGAGCTCCATCCCGTGGACTCCGAGATGAGCCGAGCAGTCCTAGGAAGGACGACGGGCTATCGTCCATTGACTGACCTCCTGAAGACTCCAAGTCTAGTCGCTTGGAGAAAAGGAGGAATCATCTTCGGACTCGGAAGAGTCCTCGAAGAGCTGCTCTGGCCTGAGCCACCCTTCACCTGCCGAGGTCGGTCGGGAGTGAGGGTAACTGACAGCCGATGGGTAGACCTCAGCCACCGAGAATCCTTGGTCGGAGCCCCAATTGGTGGCTGTGGAGGCGGAGGTTCCACCGAATCGGTGGAGCAGCTGGTTTTGGCCGAACAACCGCCTGGGTATAGGCCCTCTGATAAGTCGAGGGGTGTGTCGGCCGCCTCGTGACAGCCACTCAATGGCCGGGAAGGCGACGGGTCGGCTTACTCCCGCCAGGAGGAGCTGTTGCAACATAAGGTCTCGCATCACGACGACTTACGCCAAGCCTCCTCATCCGAGGAGGAGGACAGGACGCACGGGCGACGCTTATCGCTGCGTCGAGACCGACCGCCTATGACGGTGGGATCGGCTGGACCGCCGAAGAGGTCCGGAGACCGGACAGAGAGTCCCAGAATTTCCGAGGTCGGTGCGGGAGGTGTCGGCCGGAACCGCACTCCCTTCGCTCGGATGGTCCATCCGAGGGCTCGGAACCGAGGCACAGGCGAGCCCACGGATCCTCAACTCCTCCCGGGGAACCGGAGAGGGGAATCTCGCTGCTAAAGGCGACAGCCCGTCTAATGGGTCGAGAAAAATCTCGACTTCATCGGTGGAGTCTCGGTCAACTGACCTGGACGGGACACCGTGAGGCCAGTGGCCGGAGCGGGTCGACCCGCAGCAGACGGTCGACGCCCGGGAGAGGGACCTTTCCCCCCCAAGAGCGCCGACGGAGGGACTTACCCCTGTCCCTCTTTTGGACCGAGAATAAGGTCCTGCAACGTAGGCCCTTCTCTTTAGTGGAGAGGGACAGACAAAGCTCCTAAAAGAAGCCGTAAGAAGAGCCCAGAGAGCGGGATAAATGCCGCTGCCGAGGAAGATACGGTCTGCGCCGCCTCCTCTTCGAGGGGCTACCATCCGCCGAGCTGATCCGCGAAAGCTACCGCCGTGACACCGCCAACCGGGCCTCCTTGACTTCACCGAGGGAAACGCTCTGGACGGCCCAGTTGCAATCGGGCAGCACGGTCTTCGAGGATGTAGGTTTCCGAAAGATGAGCACAGGTCGCAAGCTCGCGGGTCGTGCTCAAGGCCTAAGCAGTAGACACACGTGAGTGTGGATCCGTCCGAGACATCTTCGCCCCGCATGGGCATCTCCTAACGCGAGTCGACGGTCCATCGTGAGCTCAGGGATAGAAGACTGAAGTCTTTTTCGCAAAATTTATTTTTAAATCCGCAAACGGAGAAATAGGAACCAGTCTCAAACGCAGAGCGTTAAGGAGGGAACCTGAGCTTCCAAGCGGTAAGGAAGATCTGGCCATGGGGCGGAGCCGAGTTATACCACCCGGTGGGTGGGAGGAGCAAGCTTGAAGACCTTCCGCAAGATTTAAAGCGCAAGGATACCTGCCAATGAGTGTGGATGAACAACATATCCATGTCCCTAGAAATATGGTTTATTTACTGATTCCCCAAGTGACGATCTAATAGAAGCAGTATGATAAAAGTTTATCTGGCGTATTAAGAGGGGTGGCGCCTCATGAGGAAACATTATATACTAATAATTCCTTGTTACTGCCTCAGGAAGTATTTACTGTGTGTCCATTATAAAGTCGTATAAAGTTAAAAAAAAAAAAAAAAACTGGTTCCAAACTACCTCAGCCATAAGTCACACCAAACCATTATAAACGGTGTCCTGCCCAACCTCTGCCCCATAAAGTCTAGAGTACCCAAGAGTCCATTATAGGTCCCTCCTTTTCTCACTTGTTGTAAATTCTCCTTGAAATCTGAGTTTTATTTTATTTTATTTATTTATTTGAACAGCAGTTTACAACCTTTGAGCCAGAGGCTGATTTCCAAAGGTACCCACATTGAGGACAAATACATTACATTACAGGCTCACTGTTACATCACACAGTTTCAAATTGTAATAAAATGACAACTATTTATATTGACAACCATGTATATTTACAAATATCTGTAGAGCGAAGGAACCATTCTAGTTACAGTGGTGCCACCATGTAGCTTTGTCAGTATGTGTGGACTAAGTCACAACTAGCGACAGGTGCAATTACATGCATTAAATAGCTGGTTCCGCAGTGTGGTTCTGAAGGTGGAGATAGTAGTGGTGTCAGAGATGGCTGGTGGGAGCGCTTTAAACCAGGCTGGGGCTCTATAACAGAAAGATCTCTGTCCATGGCTTGTCCTGGTTCTAGGGATCAAAAGAGTGATCTTGCAGGAGGTTCTGGTATCAACCTAAGGGTTGGGCTTGGCGGATGGAGGCTGTCAGCCCGGGGATAGCCCGGAAGGGTTTTTTCTGTAATGAGGCTGGTTTGGTATTGAAGTCACTTGTCCAGATTTAGCAACCTTGCCAAATCATATAGCTGACATGTGTGAGTGAGCTCTGGGGCCCTGCAATAAGTCTACATGCCTTATTCAGGACAACGGGATTTTATTGAGGGCAGTCGAGTCAGCCACACCGATACAGGTAGCCCGTAGTCCACCAGGGACAGTATCGAGGATGTAACTGCTAGTCGGAAGGCAAGGGGGAGACAGGATACCTAGCCGCATATTAGTAGCAGAGGCAAGTGCATCGATATGGGTGTGGAAGGAGAGGGCTGTGTCAAAGCTGATCCCAAGGTACTTGTATGAGCGGACTAGTTCAAGGGGTTGCTTGGAACTGGGAAGATGTAGTGGGAAGTTACTAGCTTTGTTTTGAGGGTGGGCAAAGAGCATTGATTTGTTTTGTTTTTTGAGATTGATGACAAGTCTGTGCTCTTTGAACCAGGTTTCTGCATCATTGAAGGCAAGTTGTAGGGTGTCCTGAGGGCTGGGTTGTGGTTGTGGTGGTGGCAAAGAGGACAGCATCATCTGCATACAATAGAATTCTACCAGTGCATGCACTGGGTAGGGTGTTTAGGTAGATTGAGAAGAGTAGCGGTCCCAGGATGGAGCCCTGGGAGACACCTGAGCGGATGGGACAGGTTGTGGAAAGTGTCCCATTGATTTTGACACGTTGAAGGCGGTCAGATAGGTAGCTAGTGCACCAAGAGATTGGCCCAGTAGATAGACCAGTATGGGAGAGGGCTTCCAGCAGGAGGTGGGGAGACAGTGTCAAGGCCTTTGAGAGATCTATAAACACTGCACCAGCTAGGGCGCTGGCATCCAGGAAGGAGTGTATGAAGTTTGAAAACTCAATTAGAGCCATTCTGTACTGTGCCCTGCCCGAAGCCATGCTGTTCTGGGCAGAGGATGTTGTACTTGGTTAGGTACTCAGTGATTTGAGAGGCCACCAGCTTTTCAAGGGCTTTGGAGAGGGGTGGGAGGATGGAGATAGGTCTGTAGTTCCCTGCATTAGACCTGTCACCGCCTTTGTGGATGGGCGAACTATGGCTGTTTTCCATGCAGTTGAGAATTGCCCCAGGCAGAGGGATTTGTTGAGCAGGGTGGTGAGTGAGAGTACCTGGTCCAGCACCGACGGAGAATGCTGGGGTCCAGGGAGTCGCTGCCAGGACTATTACTCTTTAAATCTTTGAGCAGGTGTGGTCTGGCTTCCTGGTCAGTTACCCTGCGTGGGGTGGAAACAAGGGCATTGGATGACAGGGACCAGTCGGGAGGGTAGAAGAAATTACTGGGGAGAACCAGCAAGGTCCGTGAAGGTAGTATTTGGAATTTGGCTCATGCAGGCCGGGTCAGTCGAGGCAGAGCCGTCCATATGATCTGGGCTAGGGGGAGCGGCACTCCCATTCAATTGTTTAACGTTGTCCCAGAAGGCTTAGCACACCGCCAGGAGGAGGAGATGAGTGTGGCCTGGTAATGGTGGCCTTGCTTTACCGAGCCCAGGTGCACTTGTTCCATGCTGCATTATAAGCCTGTCTGTCAGCTACCCAGCCTGTTTCAGTGGCAAGGTGCCATAGGTTATCCCTGTACTTGAGCAGTTGACGAGGGCAGGGGTAACCCAGGCACACTGAGCTTTTTGGCACGTGTTCTGCAAGGGGTGTGTAGAGGTCGAGGCTTTGTTGAAAGTTTGGGAAAAGAAGGTGAGAGCAGTGTCTATGTCAGAGCATGCTGTATGGGTGACCAGTTTATCTGGGCAAGAAGTCGCTTGAGACTTTTTAGCCCACCACGCCCAAGGCGCCTGCAGAGCGTGGGTTGGGCTTTAAGTTGGGGTGTGGGGGTCCAGCAGAATAGAATCGGGAGTGATCACTAAGAGAGTCTGGGAGGACCTGGATATCTTGGATTTTTGGGAGCGGTTTGTGATGATTACATCTAGAAGGATAATGGTACTCTCCTGGATTTTACTCTTGTGGGTTGGGAAATGAGTTGGTGCAGATCCATAGCCGCGAATGTATCTCGGTGGTGGAAGAGGAGGCGCTTGAGCCAGTTCACGTTTAGGTCCCCACAAGGATGTGATCAACCTTGTGTTGGAGGGTAGCAAGATAATCGGTTAAGGATAATATAGCCGGATTTTGGTGTTTTGTGGAATGTATGCCGTAGTGAGATATAGGGAGCCCCTGGTTGGGTCATGCATAAGTTTAAGGGTGAGGGCCTGAGCCCCGTTTACAAGAACCGGGGCAGGGAGTGCTAGTCCAGTAAGTGAGTCCCTGGTATAGATAACACAGCCTCCCCCATGTTTGCCAACACGATCCTCTCAGTATAGGGTGTATCCTGGTAGTGAGACAAAGTGGTCGGGGTGGATTTTGACAGCCAGGTTTCTACCAGTGCTACGACATCTGGTTTATGTAGCATGACCCAGCATTGGAGGAATCAGATTTTTGAGCATGCTGCACATATTCATGGAGGCTAGATGGAGACCAGCGGGTCCCAGTTGTGGGGCTAGTCTGGGTGGGGCCTGGGTTGGGATATATATATTGCCTGTGAGAAGTAGTAGGAGGATCATTGCTCTAGTTAGGGGTGGAGTTTAGCGAGCTGGGTGGGTATTTGGGGTGGGGGGAGGCCATCAGGGAGCAGGGATGGTAGGGTCAGCATGGTCGGGAGGCAGGGGTGATTAGCCGCCAGTGGCGCCAGGGTAGGCGGAGGGAGGTAACCTGGGGATGGGTGCTGTGGGTAGGGGCACATGGTCACTGTAGGGTGGGATCTTATGTCCAGGGAATTGATGCTAGGGCAGGCGCACTGGGTGGGCTGCCTGGTTGCTGGTTATAGGTACCAGAGTAAGTATGAGGGAGGTATATTAGAGGAGGTGGGCTGACATGGTGCTTGCCGTGGCAGCAGCAGGGCAGAAAGGTAGAAGTATTTTGGGTGCTGTTCAGCAAGAGTAGATACCACTTTGGCTTAGTGGTAGTGTCCCGGACTCTGATACAGAGGGGACCAGGTTCAAGTCTCAGCCAGGGCAGCTAGAGAAGGGACCAGGGTGGAGCTGAGCTCCGTGTTCTGGGGCTTGAGGCACGCTGGGTTGGGGCCAGAAACAGGGTGAGAAATAGCGACTCCTAGTGGTCACAGGGTGCAGGCTAGGAGGTGAGGCTGGGGCCAGGATATATGGTGAACTATGGGGTGGGGGCTAGGGAGATGTAGACAGGGATTAGAGTAGGTAGAGGAGGATCGATGTGGCCAGAGATTCGAGGTGTAGAAGTAGTGGAGGAGCAAGTGGCACAGGCTGACAGAAGGACCCAGGAGGTTTGGGGTAGAGGTTTGTTTGACTGTACCTGAGATGGGGTCTGTGGGTCCCTCTAGTGGCTGGCAGGTATAACCTGCAAATGGGAAAGTGGGGACTTAGTAAGTCAGCAGCGTCATCAAAACTCAATAAAGGAAGGGCCACTGGGTGGGTGGGTGGTTGGGGGCAGGCGGCGCTGGCGTGTCGGCGCCTATTTACCACAAGGATCTGGTAGATTGAGAGGTCTCCTTTACCTCTTAGCCTCCTCGTGTTTGCTTCAGCTCCAGGAGGGGAGCTCTGCTGCTGCTGTGGCTGCCCGCGAGTGGCAGTGTGCTGGGGGGTGGTAGGAAGGCCTAAGTGAGGAGCAGACAAGGGCAGAGATTAGTATGCAGCGGGAGACTGTACAGGTATTCAGGTCCTACTGTGCATGCTGTGAGCTGTTGGGCTATGTCCAGACTCCAGCTCCTACTGCACATGCACGAGAGTTCCAAAATGGCTACATCCAGAGCATTCAGATAAGCTACTAAACTCAAACTGCTAAACAATTTCAAGTCAGGACAGTACAGCTAGGTAAATAGACAGTCGCAGAGGGTAAAGTAGCCCAAGAACACCCAGTCAGTCCTCTGGTAGATAAGTACAGAGCTTAATACAAGCTTATCCTGTATGCTGACGATGCTGCCCTTTTCCTCAAAGACAACGACCCATCCACTCTACTCAACAAGCTGCAGGCTGATTTCGTAGTCTTCACTCCCGGTTCTTGTCCAAGGGACTGCGTAAATGCAAAGAAAACCAAACTGATGGTTTTCCCAGCCCGCTGAAACCATTCTCTGATTTCACACTACTTAATGAAAGTAATGCAAGTGAAAAGTCAGTGAATTCAAATATCTTGGTTTGCTCCTTGACAGCCACCTCAATTTTAATTCACATACATCAGCTTATAAAAGAAACACACCAACCATTAAGCCTACTATACAGAATAAGGCTATTCCTGATCAATGAATCCAAGACGCTTTTTGCCACCAGTTTCCTTTTCCTGCTGTTCAACTATGGTGCCTTAGTCTATTTTCCACCCCTACCCAAAGCAACCTCCAAAATTCCATTCCACCTATCCCAGCATAATTCACTTTGTCACTGGTCTCCCAGACTGATCCACCACTGCAGCCTCTACAGTATCTCACGGGACCTCCCTCGGACAGACAACAGCAGAATACTCACTTTTTCCCCACAAAATATCTTTGGGCCTTCTCCCAACAGCACTGCCTCTGCCTCCCTCATCCTCAGACCACCAGAAAGTCCTCTTCCCCTCTTTCTCCATCTCGCTCTGCCGGACCACTAACGGTCAAAACACCCTCCCTACAAGAGCGCCAAGCTGTTCAACAGTCTTCCCTGCCATCACTGAATGCCCCCTCTAGCCTCCTTTAAAATAACCTAAAGTCTCACCTTGCCCAGGCCAATTACAAGTGTTTCTCCTCTGACACCCAACCTGGTACTCCTCGCCCCTCTGCCTCACATCAACTGAACCTTAGCATATTTTACAGAGGCAGGATTTCCCAGACAATGCCTTGCACTTTCCTACAAATGCTCTTGTAAATTGTAATTTTATGTTGTTTAGTTCCCTATTGCTCACTTATCTAGTCTAGCATCTGTTCTAACTATGCACTTGTAAATATTTTTTCATGCTGTGAAGTAACATGTCTGTGCACTATTGTCCTATATCTAGTCTACCCTGTTCCCTTGTATAATCCTTTACTGTATTGCTTGTTAATGTACTCTGCTTGTAATTGACTAAACTCACCGCCAGAAAACAGACAACTTATGCTCACATGCCTTTCCAGTATAATAAACTGAAATGGAAACCTTTGTAGTACAATTCACAGACACACGCTTTTGTTATAAATGTCCTAGAACAGTTTTTACTTAAAAACTCTGGCTCCTATGAAGCTTCTTCCAGTCATGCCCTACAGGTGGTTTTGGAATCAGGGTCACCTGCCCCACAAATAATGACTCTTATGGAGTCTTTCAGTAGTCATGACCTATGGGCATTTTTTAGTCAGGGTCTACCCTCCCCCATGGGGAGTCACATGTGCCGACTTCCTGCGGAGCTCCGCTATCTCCACCCTATGGGTGCTCTGAATTGGGTCTTGGCTGGCCCACACTGACGCCCCTGTGCCGCCCAATGGACAATCCTGAGTCGGGCGCGCCCATCCACCCATGCTTTTAGCAGCTGTTACTGACACAGAGTAGCACTGTTTGTTTATAAATTAAAATAAAACATTCACAGTTCCCCTTCGCTTGACAGTGGCTTGTACAGCTGCACACCTACCACTGCGGCCCAGTTTGGTTGGGGTTTTGGGGATGCTGCCCTTAGATCACTGCCACTACTGGAGAAAGGGAAAAGAAGGACCAAGAGGCCTGGCTGCATCACTGATGTGGCTGGACTGAGGAGGGAGGACCAATGAATGTTGCTACTGCCACTTTGAAGGGCGCTGGATTCTCACTGCTGTGACCAGACTATGACTGCCACCAGGAATCTCTAACCGGAGGAGAAGGACTGCATATGGAGCCAATGGACCTGCTTCAACCTCTTCCAGATGAGCCATCAGGTACTGTTGCTCCTGCATCAGTCTCCCTCGCTGGTATCTCTGAAAATTCTCTAAATGTTGCACTGACCATTCCTCTTGACAGCTTGGTGTTCTGTCTTCCAACCCTGAGCCACAAAATGGTTCTTAGCTTGAATTTTTACTAGCAGCAAAGCCACAGGTCTTATGTAGTCCTTATTTTCCTATCTGGGGACATATATCTGGTTACCCACTATAGTCCACCAAGTACATCCTACATTAGTAAAGATAACACTGCAGTTGAGAAAATTCAGCATAGGCCAACAAAAACTGTTAACGGATTACATAACAATTCATATACTGAAAGAATAAACTGCTTAATTGATGCCACTTCCTACTGAAGGAGGAAGAGGGAAGATCTGTTAGTGCTATACAATATAATTCATGACAAACATCTTGGGTCTGAACTGATTTTAATCATTAAAAATAAAATATCTAAATTAGGGGACACCATTTGCAGCTAAAGGCTCAATTTTTAGGACCTCTGCTGGACAGCAATTTTTACTCAGAGAAGTCGATGAATGGTGGAACCGCTTACCACAATATGCAGCCATTAGTACCACAAGACTAATTTAAGAGAATTTAGACAAATATGTCATGGAAAATGCTTAGAGTATCTGCCTGAAGCTACCTATGGCCACAGCCTTCTGAGCTTCTGATATTCCTAGTATGAAGTACATCATTTACATGATAACCCGTAATTTTAAAAAGGTATAACACTAAGATTAGCTCCTGTAACCATTTTACCCTAAAGGCACATTGGGATTTTTTCTAACAAGAAGCTTCCCACACCATCCTAACAAATGCCAGAGAGAACTGAACAGTTCTTCAGGGAATCAGTCTGGAGCAAACTACCAAGCAGCACACCCCACGTCCAATGTGAATGCCCTGCACCTGAGCCAAAAGACAATCTCCAGAAGCTCATGCTAGTATTGAAGTTTTCTCTCCACAGGTTACTCACGCTTTCTCCCATACTGTTTCTCTGCTCCTCTGTCCCTGGTTCTAGATACTCACCCTGCCAACCCCATGACACGGGAATATTTCACATGGTATCACTGAGCCAAAAAGTAGAGTTACGAAGAACTTACCATAACAGTAGATCTTCAAGAGGAACTCTTGCAGCAGGTATCACTGGTAGGACTGAATCGGGGCGCCAGGACCCCATGGAAACATCTAGCTAGCAGTATACAGGGGACTGCCCCCAATGTCATGTACCCTATAAAGAGGGCTGTCTCAGCGTCACCTCAGTTCTCTCTCTGGAGACTCCGGCACAGATGAAAGTTGGATGGAGAATCAAGATTGCTCCTCTAAAACAAGGAGGTCAGAAGGTCAAGCTGAGAATGCAGAAGGAATCCCGGGGGAGAGAGACAAGGGAAGCAACACGTATGCAAGAGCTCCTTCAAGATCTTTTTTTTGGGGTTGGTAGACTATTTCTGCTCTGGCCCCATAGAACTGTACTCTGGGAGACCCAACTCACCGCGACTGCTCTACCACCCGCATGATCTTTTCCCCTCAGGAAATCAAGGACAGACACTTCCACCCTACCCCAATCCAACGATTCCCAAACTGGACCCAGGGCAGGAGATCGGGAGAGCTGCAGGCAAGTTCGGCATTGGGTGTGTGTCGGTGGCACTGCAGTTGCCAGCTACTCTATCTGCGAGCCAGGGATTTTTGCTGCTTGGTATTTTGCCCTAGGAGTGTGGGACATGCAATGATGCCCTGCACAACACGGGTAAGCTCCCGCACTCCAAAGCATAAGGCATCCACCACCACTCCCCACCCCTGAAGAGAGTGTTACAATGTGCCGCCTCCCAGTTATCACCAAGAGCTGCTAGCACCTGCGGCAAGCGCAACCACCCACCCCAGGAAAGGAGAGCAGTCCTCCGGACGCTCAGTCCTTTCCTGCCCCTGCCAACCTCGACAGCTCGAGCTCACTCCCAACCCAGATCACCAGCGTGGCATGAGGTGTGGCATCCAGCGCTCAACCCTTAGCGCCACCGGCCCAGCCTGAAGATCTACTGTTATGGTAAGTTCTTACATAACTGTACTATCTTACTTCTGAGAGTGAGCTCTGCAGCAGGTATCACCGGTAGGGCTGAGTCCCAAGCAGTATAGAGGTTCCCTCAGCTCAGAGCGGAGGAAATGGAGAGAGAAAAACAATCCTCATGATAGGAGACCCTGCAGGATAGCGAGACTGAAGCCTCTCCTGCTTCGAAGCAATGTCCAAACAATGCTCAATGAAAGTGTGTGGACTGAATCCCAGGCGACAGCTGCACATATATCTGCAGCAGACACATTCCTCAGAGAGGCAAAGGAAGCTGCGACTTTGTGAGTGGCCTTTTACTGGCCCAGTAATGGCTTATCATACTGATGGTTCCATGTGATAATTGCAAAAGCCTAAAGGTGATCACCGTTATCGTGCAGTCAAAGTGCTGAAAACATTTTCGGTACTCTGACACCCCGCACACAAGACAACAGCACCAGGGACATAACTTTCAATGCTTTAGTTGGGGAGCTGCACCCCTCCACACCCACCTATTAAAGGATTCTCCAACTCGGGGGTTCATTTCGGGGGTGAAAGCATGTAAAATTAAGGTTGGCGGGCGCAATAAAATCGAATCCGCCCCAAACCCGGTGCACCTCATCCAACCCCGATGCCACAACACAGCTCAGCAACCCACCTGCAGTGCCACCGCCTATAGCTCCTCCACCCTCCCAGCCCACGAGCCGTGCTCGCCCTCCCCACACGCATATATAGCGACATCCTGTCACCCATTTCGCCCACCCCCATCCGGTCACACCACCGCCTATCGCCATGAGGGATTTCGCAAAGAACGAGTTGTCATTATGGATGGTGCCCTCCTCATGGGCTACCGTTTTGGCAACAGTAACAACACAATTAACCAACCATTTGGATAAGGTTTGTTTAGAAACAGGTGCCCCTAAGAACATGGATGCAAAAGATACAAACAATTGGTCAGATTGTCTGGAGCCCCGGCTCGAGTCAGATAATAACGGAGAGCCCAGTGGACATCCAGAGTGTGAAGGACAGCCTCCCTCAGTTTGAATGCTCTGGGAAATAAACGGGTAGGTGAATGTCCTGATTAAGGGTACATTTGGACACCACCTTTGGAAAGAACTTAGGATTGGTCCATAAAGACACCCGGTCCCTGTGGAAACCAAATAAGGCTTTCTACACATCAGAACCTGAAGCTTGGACATCCTTCGGGCTGGGGTAACTGCAACTAAAAATAACACTTTCCAAGAGAGAAAGCATAGCTCACAATCTGCAGCTGGCTCCGAAGGAGGCAAAGTTAGCTTCCAAAACAAAAAGAAGGTCCCATGGGCAGATGGGGTCCCTAATGGGAGGTTTTAGTGTAAGATGCACACAGCAAGGTGCATGACAAGTCCCGTCATGCCAGGGTTTTGCCTTGTATAGGTGCATGACAGGCTGACACTGCAAAGAGGTGTACTTTTTGGATGAGTAGCTCAGGCCAGAGACTGAAAGAAGGTACTCAAGGAATCAGTTCACGGACAGGCAAATGCATCAAGTGGCGGAAGTGGCCCAGAGGCAGAACTGCTTCCACTTAATGGTGTAGGTGGCCCTAGTAGAGGGTTTCCTGGAGGCCACCAATACTTCAGCCACTTGCAGAGACTCCAAAGCAGGAAACCGCTAGGTCTGTAGGAGCCCGCGGCGCATGCAACAATCTCAGATCTGGATGGACTAATGTCCTGTTGTCCTGTGAGAGCAAGCGTGAGCTCAAGGGCAGAGGCACTTCTGTCATCAGCTGTTGAAGCAGAGGGAACCATATCTGCCAAGGCCAGAAGGTAACCTATTGGATCTCCACCACTCCTTCCGACTGCCATTTGAGGAGTATCCTCTGGATCAATGGAAAGAGGGGAGGCATAGAGAAACCACACTGTCCAGCATAGGGACAATGTGTCTCGACAGAAAGCTCGGGATCTAGCGAGCAAAAACTAGGCAGTTTTGCACGTGTGGAGATGCAAAGAGGTCCAATTTGGTTGGCCCCACCTGTCAAGAGGTCGCCTATGACAGATTGCTGGAGTACTCATTCATGTGCTCTGATCCTTGACCAGCTGAGCACGCGGGCCAAGGTGTTTGTACACCTGGGATGTGGACTGCCGAGATATCCAGGTGATGATCTATGGCCCAGTTCCATACCCTCATGGCCTTGCAACAAAGTTGGTATGAATGGGTTCCTCCTGCTTGTTGATGTAGAACACCACCGACATGTTGTCCATCTGGATAAGGAGGTGTCCCAGTAGCAGATCAGTCTGCAGGGCTTGGAGAGCATAAAGGATGGCCCTCATCTGCAGCACACTGATGTGTAGGGACTCCTCAGCGTAGACCATGTCCTCCCCTCCCCGAGTCCTGTGGTCATCCAGATGTGCTTCCCAGCCCACACCAGAGGCATCCGTGGTCAGGATCTGTGGAGGAGACATCTTCTGAAGGGCAATCCTGCCGAGAGGCGGATGGTGTTAACCACCATTGGAGGGTCTGGCAGACAGGTCTGAGACTGAGATGGGTTGATCCAGACACCATCCCAGCGCTGGTCCCATTGGACCCTCAGGGTCCACTGAATGATCCTCATATGCAGCCTAGCCAAGGGCACAGTGGCTATGGCTGCTGCCATGTGACCTAGGAGTCTGAGGATCGTCCTGGCAGGGACCTGCCTAGTGGATGAGGTGTGTCGGAGTGACCGCAAGGCGGTCTTCTCTGTCTTCAGAAGGAAGGCCCTTCCTTCAATGGTGTCCAGAAGGGCTCCCATGAACTGAAGTTTCTGGCTTGGTCAGGGATGACTTCGGCAGATTTAGGGTTATCCCTAAAACTCTGAAGACAGAAGGGTGTCTTCACAGTGTAGAGTAGATCTTCTGGACAGGGCTGTGAGAAGCCAGTCGTCCAGATAGGTAACATAGTGGCCCATCCTTCAGAGGGCTGCTGCCACAACTGCCAGGCACTTGATAAAGACCCGGTGCTGATGACAACCCTAGGGCAGAGCCTAGAACTGGTAGTGCTGTCCCCAGAATTCAATCTCAGGAATGTTCTGTGGGGCTTGGCTATGAAGATGTGTAGGTATGCATCCTGCATGTCCAGAGATGACAGCCAATCTCCGAATGAAGCATGGGTAACCATCGGTAGGCACCTGTACTCTATGAACCTGTTGAGGTCACTGAGGCTAGGGTGGGGCGTGGGTCCCCTGTTTTGTTGGGTATCAAGAAAAGTGGGAATACCACCCTTTCCCCTTCTGAGAGGTCGGTACAGACTATTGCACGCTTGTCCAGAAGAGCCTGGATCTTGTCGAGGACAAGAGATGTGTGAGATGGGGAATAGTGAGAGTGTAGTGGAGGCTTGTCCGGTGGTACCTCCAGGAACTATCGAGTGCCCCTTTGGATCATTTACATAACCCACTGATCGGAGATGATCTTCTCTGGCCTCTACACAGAGGGGAAAATGGCCCCAACCACATCTCCTGCCAGCTCCACAGGAAGAGGAGGGTTTGTCAAGCAGTCAAGCATTGGTAGGGTTGGGCAGGGCAGCCTGGGAGGGCTTGGCAGCCCTAGGGACAGAGCTCCTGAGTTTCGAGAGGACAGTTTCAAGAGGGCCTTACCACTGTAACCTCTCTGTTGCTGTTGGTTTCTGGGCTGCTGGCTTGATTTGCCTCAAAATGCTGCCTGCAAAAGGTTTCCGTTTTGGCTCGTACATGGTCTGGACTGACCAGATGACTTTGCCAGAGTCCTGTATTTTAATAATCTTTTCAGACTCTTCACCGAAGAGAACCGAGCCATGAATGGGGCATCTAAGATGCCAGCTTGGATGTCCTGGGCAAAGTCAGAGACTCTAAGCCAGGAGTGTCGTCTGAGACACACTCCAGTGGCGAGACACCTGGCTGCCGTGTCTGCTGGTCATAGGCTGATCTGGGGATGTGGGTGCCTATATACAAGCTTGTTTTCATGAGCTTTTCCAGCTCTGTCTTCTGGGGGCAAATGGGGATGTAATGAATCATGTCCATTCCTTGTTCCCACAGTGCATTCTGGAACTGCACCATGTGTATGAGGAAACTGAGCGATCAAATGGTGCAGGTGGCTGAGGAATATACCTTCCTGCCCATGCTGTTCAGCTGCTTGAGCTCCGTGTCGGGTGGCTGCATTCAGGCATCGTAGTTCCAGGGACCTGTTGTGGGCAGCTATAATGATCATTAAATCAGCCGCTGGTTGTTCACCCAGGAAGGCTCCTTTCTGGGTGCCCTGTAGAGGCGATCTGATTTTGGGAATTGCCGAGGATGTGAACGGGTGCTTCCATACTGCCTTGGTCACATCCTGGAAAGTATCCACCAATGGTGGCACAACAACTGTTTTGGGGTCCTTCTGGCACAAGTATCTGGCCAGACGATGCCTCTCTGGGTCAAGGTCCTCAGTGTCCCAGCCCATATTTACTTGTATGAGCCGCATGATCATCTGGTGGGGACATGTGAGTGTCCCTTGGATCAGGCGAAGGAGACTCCTTGCTGAGGAGGATTCTGATGAGGAGGAGGAGGAATGGTCAGACTCCTCGGAGGAAGATGACTGAGACCTCGTATGCTTGTGCTGGTGTCTGTGCCGCTCGGTAGAGTGGGAGAGCTCTAGCTCCATGTCCAGGTCCGACGCCTATGGCCTGAATGGTCCGTGGTCCTCTGAGAGAGGCGCAGGTTCCTTGGGAGGGAAATATGATCCCTGGGATAGGTTCCTCCAAACAAGTGGGCTTTGGTGGAAGGCGATCCCTTTTAATTGCATCCCACCAAGGGGAAAGAGAGATATTTGACCTCGGACAGCTTAAGCCACAGTTCCTGGTCCACCGTTGGACAATTCGACAGGCCTGGTGTCTGGCCCAAGAAGCAACATCAGTGCCTCTGGCGGCTGGACATAGTGTGGAGTTAGGGCTGACATGGGTACCTGACGCAGTGTGATCTGAGTCGCCTCAGCCAGTGGCGCAGAGGGAGACCGTGACGCTGGATTAGAGGTGGCAGGCACTGAAGCCAGGGGCAACTCAGAATAGGCCAGCACTACCCACCACTGAAAAAGGCAAAAGACAAATTGTAAATGTCCAAACAAAATGCAGTTTAATAATACAGCTTCAAACACAAAAGGTATAAAATCCACAGACTTTAAACATGCTGGTAGCACAGGCTGGAAAAACAAGGGCAGGGCCCAACTGACTTCTACAGGTTTCGTAGTAGCCTCTTTAGGAAGTGTCCCAAGATGCTTTAACATGGGCGTTTAAAGAAAACTCTTCAAAGGAGACCACATTCAATTTTTAAATATGTATATAGATAAATGAAACGTCAAAAAATATCAATGTGTTTTACACAATACAAATCGTTGTACAGCTGCAAGATTTTGATCAGTATTTGGAACAGTCAAATCCAAATTTAAAGTTTACAGTGAACCATTTGGTGGATAGGATACATTTTAGGACCTAGATATCGCTAAGGGCCCAGATGGGGAATCATTACATATCTTTACCGAAAGGAGACTGATAGCAATAATCTTTTATTATCAAGCAGCTGTCATCCCCACCACACCATCAACAACATCCCCAAGTCACAGCTTTATAGGGTCAAACGTAACTGCTCTGATGCCAAGATTAGCAAAAAAAGGTGTAAGGAATTATGCCAGAGATTTGTAAACAGAGGCTATAGTGGAACATCTAAATAAAGTTAAACAGCAGACAGATCAGATACCAAGATTAGAATTGTTACAATATAGGGAAAGAAGAATGTTACTCAGGACAAAGTTTTATTTATTACCAAATATGGGACTGATAGTGGGATGTTAGAAATATTTTGTTAAAATATTGGCACATTCTAGCCACAGAACTCCCTGAGAGAAGTAGCGGAACAGCAGTTTCAAATGGTTTATAAGAAAGGTAAAACCTGAAGGAAACATTAGTACGTAGTTTTTACCATACATTTTAAACCATCCTCCATGGGAAGGATACCTTCAGCACCTAAGGGGTGTTTCAGATGTGGCAGATGTACACAATGTAAGGCTGTGACCAAAACTAAGATTTTTTTCCTCTAAAAATAATTCCAAGATATATGAAATTTGTCACTTCATTAACTGTAGCACTACTAATGTTATCTACCTTGCTACCTGCTGTTGTGGGGCTTTTATGTAGGTATGACTACCCCCTTTCAAGACTAAGATAGGGAACATTTAAGCTCCATTAGGTTAAAAGATTGCAAGAGCGCCTTAAGTTCACATTTACAGGAAGTTCAGTATCAGGGTGGTCATGATTTTTCTTTTGTCGGTATTGACCATGCATTTGTAGGACCACGGGTGGCAATGTTAAAGGATTGTAACAGAGGAAGAGTCATTTTGATTTTACACAGGGTGCACTTGAATTACCTGGTTTAAATGAAGATATTGATTTAACAGTGTATCTTCATAATTACAGATCTGTAACTCTTATCTATTCAATCAATCAATCCAGTCTTTATTTAACCAGGCGTTCATCGTTGAGCAGAAGCTCATTTGCAAGATGGACCTGGGTGGAGCATGAACAATTGTATATACAGGTCAACACAGGTATTTACAAGGCAATACAGATAATACTGTTTACAGAGAGGAAGAAAAGTTCTATATGTACATAGAATTATACAGATATTGTACAGATTACAGGGTATTTACATACATAGAAGTGTCTATAGGAAGATAAAGCAGGTTATCTAAGGTTGCAGGAGGAAGTAACGGAAGAAAAAAATATATATACACACACACACACACACACACACACACACACACATGTAGGCGAAGGGAGGGAGGTAGGAAGAGAAAGCTAGGAGGAAGCACGCACAGAGAGGAGTTGGTAAAATAGGATGTAGAGAAGGTGGATGGAGAAAAGGAGTATGTGTGAGCCCGGATTGAATGCTATAAAGTATGGGGCATGGTAGGATGTCACAACCCAGGGGTAGTAAGCTCCTATCCGAGGCTGGGAAAGGAAGGATAAGGGGATGGACGGGCCTGGTGTTGGTAAGACAGGGGATAAGAGAGAGAACAATACGCATGGAGGAGCAAGCTTGGGGGTCAGTACTAAAACTGGGTCTAGGCGTGGCTATATACCAGTGCAGACACCGTACTGGGTCCGAGTGGGTGAAGCAGTTACATACTTCTCTGACTGTATGGAAATAAAGTGTCTTGAAGGCATTTATACCGATTAGAGTGCTTAATTTGAGTTTTTTTTTGTAAATCGTTCCATAAGGTAGCACTAAGCTTATGGGTGCCCTGTCAAGCGGAATTTTGCTTTGGGTTCTTTAATGTAATAGCTGAGTAACTTCTTAACGCCAGATTCTCAATTATACTCAGGGAAGACAGCAGGAGATATAGTAAGGCGGTTTTATTAGAGATGGCTCTATAGGTCCACAGAGCGGCATTTCTATGGCGCCTGAACTTTAGTGGATGTCCACCCCACTGCCGCATACAGGGTGCAGTGATGCGTGTCAAAGGGAAGTCCTGCTATAGATCTCAGTGTGTTCATGGTAGAATGTGTCCAGTTTAGCCATGTAATAGTTGGGGCATTGGCTGTAGAGGAAATCAGCATAATCAACCAATGATAGGAAAATGGATTGGACCAGTTGTTTCTTGGCATCTCTGGTGAGAAACTGATTGATTCTAAAAACAGGCCAAGCCTTTGCCGAAGTCATTTTAGCAAGTCCCGATATGTTCAATGAAGGAGAGTCTTTGGTCTATCCAAACTCCCAGATACTTTAATTTTGTAACAAATTCTAGTTTTCACCTAGAACCGTGGTAATTTGGGGAACTGTCCCACTGGACACAGGGTTAGCTAATACGGATGAAAGGGAGAGGACCATTGCTTTAGTTTTTTTTTGCGTTAAGGAGTAGCTTTTTGGAGGAGTTGGCTTTGCAAAAGGTTGAATTCAGACTGTAGGTCATTGCAGGCAGCTTCAGGTGTTGGGTGACTCACGTAGAGAACTGTATCATCTGCAAACAGATGAATGTTGGCTTCTTTTATACAGTAGTCAATGTTATTAATGTAGATTGCAAAAAGTAAGGGCCCTAATGTAGAACCTGAGGTACCCTCTTTGCAGAGTTTTTAAGGGGGCAGGCCTCCTTGACTTTAACTTGTTGAAGGTGCCCTGTAAGATAGTCAGTAAACCAGTGCAGAGAGGAGGGCCCACACCTATGGTTTGACGGAAGGAGGAGAGGAGTAGACTATGGTCGATCTGTGTCGAAAGCCTTGCTTAGATCAAGGAAAACAGAACAAATAAAGTTTCTGCTCTCAAGATTACGCTACAGTCATTAGTAACTTTGGCGAGGGCTTAGATAGTGCTATGTTTAGCACTGAATCTGGACTGCATAAGGTTTAGCAGTTCCTCACACTCGAGGTGAGTCCTCAGCTGTGCATTTACAATTTTCTCTAGAGCTTGGACAGGACCGGAAGGAGAGAAATGGCCCGTAGTTATTGGAGATCTGAGGGTCACCCGATTTGAACAGTGGTATGACATGTGCTGTCTTCCATATAGGTGGTAAGGTGCCCTGAGACGGGATAAGTTAAAAGGTGGGTGATGGGTATTGCTAGTACATGGTAGGCAATTTTAGGAAGTAAGGGTCAAGGGTGTCGGCCCCGCACTTTTTCTAGTATCCAACTGAGCAAGAGGTCCTCTACCTCTTTCAGTGAGGCAGGTTGAAGTGAGAAAGGCGGAGAAGCTATCGGAGCTTCAGACAGTTGGCTGGCAGACTGGGAGGCAAGTATGTTTGCAGGAGTTATCAAATGCCATGCCTGCAGTAGCAAAGTGGTTATTGAATGCGCATGTATATCCATCTTTTCGGTTAAAGTCGAGGTGCCAGAGGTAATCTTGGTCGAAGTGAATTTCCTGGGAGTGGCCTAGCAGATCACTGATTGTGTTCCACAGCTTGATTGGGCTCTTTGTAGCAGAGTCGAGTTCGGATTTGAAGAAGGTGGCCTTGATTCTCTGATTGTTTTGGTACATAAATTTGTAGTCTCCTGAACTGGTTCCAATCCTCTGACGTGTGTTCAGTCTCTGTGTTTTTCCAGAGCTCATCTCTTTCTAGAAGCAAGGACTTGATCTGGTGGGGTGAACCATTTACAGGTTTTGGTCCTAGTTCGAACTTTAATCAGGGGAGCATACTTATTAAGGGCCCTCGATAGAATGTCGTGGAAGGTACTGTAAGCTGACGTATCGTTTGGCCAGGTAGAAATCTTGCCACTGAGGGAGTACTTAAGCTCATTTAGGTAGGCATGTTCATTGAAGCTGCCCTGGATCTCTTTCATAGAGAACTTGCTGATGTGTGCTGGGTTGTTGGTGGATCTTACTCCCGCAATAAACAATGGTCGCTAGCGCCTGAGAAGAAGACATCAGCGTGGGAAGAGATGAGGTTTGATCATCATTAGCACATCCAAAACTGTACTTTACTGGAGTTCTTCACGTTTGGGCATGTTGGTTCAGTAATAAGTTATGCCAGCCCATGTTCATCACAGAACGATGCAAGGGGGCAGCTGTGTTAGAAAGCCAGTCAAAGTTGAGGTCTCCTAAAATAATAGTTTCTGGCAGCCCTGTCCCAACTTGTCACTTAGATATGACACAAGCTGTAGGCCAGCAGATGGTGGTCTGTAGAATCCTGCTATGCAGAGTGCAGTAGTCTGTGTAATTTCCACTTTGAGAATTAGGCATTCGATTCGCTGGCAACAGATGCAGAGGACAAGCAGAAGGCAGAAAATGTGTCTTTAACGTAGATAGCTACCCTCCTCCTCTGGCATGCCTATCAGCTCTGAACAAGGCATAGTTGGGATGTTTATTTCTCTATCAGTGGTGCTGGTCTAAGCCAAGTTCGGAAATCACAAGTATGTCAGGAGAGGTATGATTTACCAGGTTTGTATTAAGGTGATCTTTTTAAGGAGGCTACATCGTTAATATGCAAGAAGCTTATTCCTTCTAAATCTGCTAGTTCTGCTGACGAAGCAATAGCTTCTGGGGGCTAGGTTAAGTTCTATGTTGCCTGAACATAGCAGGAGGATAAGTAGGATTTTTCAAGAGTGCTAATTATAAGCTTGTAATTCCTGCCTTTCTCCCGTCCTAGTAGATCTGATATTTTTAGGGACTGGAAAGTAGCCACCATAGAAGAACTGATCTGTTGTAGCAAGAGCTAGTACCCCTACCGCAATAGACAGGAGGAGACAGAAGTCTGCGTGGTGGGAGGTGGGCCTTGTGGTGGGGAGTGTTATAAGTACTACTGGTATGTGAGGTCCAAGAGCAGGGTTCGGGTATTGGTACTTGAAATCACGGAGGCAATTAAAGGATAAGTTGCATGTGGTATACAGCACAAGGTGCCGCTAGAGACCAAACATGATGGTAGTTCAGGTGTCCAATGCTGGGCAGCTGGTATCAGCAGAAGAAGGGCAGTATAAGGAGCCATATAGGGCTCGACATGATGGTACCTCAAAAGGAGCCACTCAATAAGCCAAGGGGCCAGTGGGGTTTCTGGATTAATGCAGCTTATCAGTAGCTTTCCGATCCAGGTCGACCCAAATTTGATAGCATTAAAAATATTTAGTGGTGAAGGCACAGCCAAGGGAGAGCCTATGTTTTGAAAGGTGAGGCCCTGAGAATTGGATCCCGTGGGCTGAAGAGAGAAGAGGGGATCACAAGCTAAGTCTCTGTTGGTGGGGCAATGAGCCAGGGACATGGACTAATATTTTGGTGGGAGCTACTGTATTTAAAAATCAGCGGAGGTGGGGGCGGTCAAAAAGTTGTTGCAGTTGCCATACCTTGTAGAGCCTTGGGTCCGTGTCTGCAGTCTTGAGAGTCAGCTAGAGGCCCCGACCGCCCAGTAGCTGGGAATCCCGTGGCTTAGGAGCTGGGAGCCTGGTGGCAGTTCCTCGGCTGAGGGAGAGAAGGAGAGTGAGGATTAATAAAGGGATTCACATAAAGGGT
The DNA here is from genome assembly GCA_016271365.2 of Neoceratodus forsteri. Lineage (NCBI taxonomy): Eukaryota > Metazoa > Chordata > Ceratodontiformes > Ceratodontidae > Neoceratodus > Neoceratodus forsteri. The sequence continues at coordinate 1,481,431,199 of CM057456.1, forward strand.
AAGACAGAACAGTGGGAGTCCAAAATTTGCAGAACAAAAGGACGGTATTACTTTGGTGCCCAAAAGTGTCTAGGGCCAGTGCACGTATGCAGAGAAAGGGCTGTAAACACTAGATTTCTTTCCCAAACCACAATTCAAGTCCTTTCAATTACAGACTGGGTTAACACTTCAGCTTTTTAACATTTGTCCCAACATAAACATTTTTAGGGTTTAAAATCAAGAGCGAGAAGCCGGCTTTCAGAGCGTGGTCCGAAGGCGCTACTTAATCCGGTTGGTTGTAGACGCAGTTGCCGTACCTTGTAGGCCTTGGGTCCATGTCTGCAGTCTCGAAATCTGCTGAGGGGCCACCACCGGTGTAGGCAGGAATCCTGCTGCTTAGGAGTTGGAAGCCTGGGTGGCAGTTCCCGCTGAGGAGAGAAGGAGAGTGAGGATTAATGAAGGGATTCACACAAAGGGTCAGACAGAACAGCAGGGAGTCCTAAATTTGCAGAACAAAGGGCGTGTATGGTACCAGCAATGCCAAAAGGTAGTGAGGAGTAGTAGTAGGTGGTTGCACCCCATGGTAGGTGGTTTGGTGTTGCTGGCCTGTTAACTGCTAGCTGGTTTATAGTTGAAAGGGTATATAGTCGAATTAGGGTGAGGTCCTAACAATAGGGCAGGTAGAGCAGTATTGAGAGGAGTTAGATGGGTGGCTGGAGAAAGGTTGAGAGCAAATGTGTGATCCTGTGAGGTGGGACTGCTTTAAAAATGGGCGGTGAGAAAATGGGTCATCAGGTATTGAAGACAGGGAGGCCAATAGGATGAAAATGTGCAGCAGTGGAGTGACCAATCAGCTGCTAGGCTGAGAAAGGGCAGAGTAAGGGTCTATTTAATACTGTGGGGAGGGAGGAGGAGGGGAGATGAGGAAAAAATTCAGTCCAGAACACAGCACAGAAAGAGATTTCCTGAGATCAGGAAGCGCCAGGCATTGGAAAATCAGCCAAGGAGTAAAGTTGCCAATCAGTGCCTGGTTCCTCCACTGGGCATCCAGTCAAAACAGTGGCATTCAAAACCACAATTTCGGAGATCCAGAGCATACCTGAATCTGTCCGGGGGTCAGTCGGGTGGTCTGTTAGCTGTGGCCTGCTCGGAGAGAGCCAGGGCCACAGGAGCAGCTTGGGAAGCCCACAGATGGGCTGTCTGTGGAACAAGGAGGGAAACACAGAGGATTAAATACAGCTAGAATACAATAGCAAGCTCAGTGGGGGCAGGCAACGGGAAGGACAAAGCATGAGGTAGAGAGATGGTACATGCAGGGCAATTATTTAGAGCTAGAAGAGGAGTTAATGGGGGTGTCTGTGCTGCACCGGACATCTGAGGAGGATAGCAGCAGCAGGGGTGTAAGGGAAGGGTTTGTAGGTAAGGCAGAGAAGAAAGTAAGGTGTTTAGAGAGACAGCATTACAAGTGGGGCAGAGAAATTAATAATTAGCAGAGTGACTCATGAGGTTTGGGAACAGTTTAATATGATAGTTATTCTGTGTATGAGGTAGATTAATTTTACATACCAGTATATGTAGAATGATATCAGTAATCAGTAGATAAATTCATTCAACTATGTTTTATTTATATATATCACTTTGTTCCCCTTCACATGATTGCTACGGGGCACCACTGCTATCCTGATGGGATTATAATATATAATATAGTATTTTATATGCACCCATTGTGATGTATTTCACCTATGTCTGAGGATTAGATGAGGGCTGTAAGTCCCTTTTAGTTTTATGTTATATATGTTTGAGACATGTATACATATGTACACAAAATTATGGTGCTTGGGGTGATGTAGATTTGATATAAAATAACTATGCACATTTTCAGATTATATATTTGTGCATTTATTTGTATTATTTTGTTTTATCTGAAGGTGACCTCTTTTACATGATTTGTATTGTGTAAACACACACTGGTAGTATTTTTGAGGTTTTTCATTTATCTATGTACATATTTAAAAATTGAATGTGGTCTCCTTTAAGAGTTTGCTTTAAATTGCCCATGTTGAAGCATCTTGGGACACTTCCTGAAGAGGCTACTGCGAAACTCGGTAGAAGTCAGTAGGCCCTGCCCTGTTCTTTAGCCTGTGATATCAGCATGTTTAAGGTCTGTGGATTTTATACCTTTTGTGTTTGAAGCTGTATTATTAAACTGCATTTTGTTTGGACAGTTACAATTTGTCTTTTGCCTTTTTTCAGTGGTGGGTAGTGCTGGCTTATTCGGAGTTGCTACATTTATATGGGGTTTATTAGCACACCCTGATGTGGGGCGGCCTAGAGTATGGGACTGAGCCGGGGCCAGCTTGAGGCGGCCTGGTGGCTGGCTGCTGCAGGTCCTCTGCCGATGACTGCTTATCAGACGTCCGCTTATCCGTGTCAGTTTATCCAAAGTTCGCCAGCAGGGGCTGAGAAGTGGACTTCCTGGAGGAGGAACCGAGCCCCATGTCTGTCCAGGGAGTCGGCGCCAGTGGAAGTGGCAGACTTGGAAGACGCTTTCACCGGTTTGGCAGCAGAGAAGCTGAACCAGAGTTGCCAACTGATTGCCAGCCTATACACAGAGGCTGGCCAGACTCCAGTGGCTGCAAGGCTGGGCCAGAGGTCCCGGATCCTGAATTCTTGCCTCCCGATGCCCATACGGGGTGGGTGGTCTTGCTACCATGAGCTGAATAGGAAAATGTGCTGCCTGGGATGTCAAGTCCAAACTCCCCGGAGGCAGACCAGGAGTCTAAAGACCTGGATTTCGATGAGAATTTGTCTTTTCCTCTCTCTCTCTGTTTTGCTTTGTGGTGGTGCTTCGACTATTTTTGTAAGGAGCCCTCCTGAGATGGAGACCTTCTACATGGCAGCAAGTCATTGTTCAAGCAAGAAGACCTGAAGGGCTTTTTGGCAGGAAATTCTCATCCTGCTGTTGAACTTCTGGCAGTGCTGGCATGCCTTGGTGTCGTGGCTTGGACCTAGGCACAAAGGCAAGCTGGTGTCTGTCCGCCACAGGCACACTGTGACTGGTGCCGGTCAATCGGCGACGACAGGAAGTCGACATACAGATGAAGAAGAGCGGAAATGAACTTTTCAGTAAAATAATTAGCGTTGAAACTTGAGATCAAAATGTCAGTCGATCTGAGCAGAAGGTGTCTGTGGAGCCAATGTGCACTGGTCGACAGCAGGAAAAGAACTGAGGTGATGCTGGAGGACAGTCCTCTTATGGGGTACATGACGTCGAGGCAGTCCCCACAGTATACTGCTAGCTAGAAGTTTTCCATGGGTCCTGGTGCCTGCCTGCTTCAGTCCTGCTATGACACCTGCTGCTGCTGCAAAGCTCACTCTTGAAGCAAGATCCACAGTTTTCATCAACTGCTGCACAGAACTGTTTATGTACAGCAGCCATTTGCTACACTTCTGAGTTCACACGAAAGTGGTTGTGCAGCTGCTTTACATAATGGTTACATGCAAAATGCTACATATATTTATCCTAGTGCTACTCAAACTAGGTTTTGTAACACAGCAGTTACTACGAAACATTTTTTTTTTTTTTTTTTTTTTAACATTTCCTTGCCTACGACTGACCTTCTCATGGACTTGCTCATTATCCATCCCTTAACTAGGCCACACAAGGTGGTGGATGGCCTATGTTATTTATTTATTTGAAAATTGGTAACAGGAGAGGCACACTGAGCCAAGGTTCATTTCAGGTGCAACCTGGGAAGGGTAGAACACAGTTACAGACAAATACAAACAAGGCTGATGAAAGTTATTATAAAACAATGACAAAGTGCAAAAGCAGAGTGCAATACAGAAAGTAATGCCAACCACTGCAACTAGGTGTCAACTAAACTGCACTGTTTTTAGATTTTGTATGCTAACAGTAAATTCAAAAAAGTGCAGGGGCCGGATGATGGGATCTGAACTGCTGCTGAGAGCAGAGTCAGGAAAGGTAAAGGAAGGGTTCAGGAAGAGGGCTGGCTGGAGCAAGGGGAGCAGGAGATGTTTTATTTAGCATCTGAGGGAGGGAAGGGAGGGAGAGAGATGAAGGAAGAAGGTAGCTGGTTCCAGAGGAAGGAGACAGTATAAAAAGAAGATTTACATTAGGGCGGTGGCAAAGGAGGAGGAGGGCGCTGTGCTCCCAGTGGCTGGGAGCCTGTTTTCGTCTCAGGCATGGGGACCCAGGAATCTGGGAATGGGAGATAAAAGGGTCAAGTGTATCGGAGATTTCTATACTAAGGAAGGGATGTCCACCTTCAAGATATACAAAAGGGTGGGCTGGAATGACCGCACCTTTTAGATACCTACAGATCAGGATGTACGATTGGACTGTGATGGGGACAGATTATGCTATCCCCATTAGGACAAGTGGAGCAACTGGTATATAAAGCTAGAAAGGATGCTAGAGGTATTATTCGTAGCGGCACAGCAGGGAAAACCATTCTTCTTAGACCTAACACAGAAGACTAAGTTACAGTGGGAAAGGGATTCGCCCTCGGCTCAGTGAAAAGAACTAGAGTATGATGATGACATTGCATATGGGGCTTCTGGTCTGTTATAAGTTTAAAAAATCATATTAGAAATGTATCCATAGGCTGTACTGCCCATCCCAGGTAGTGGACAAATTGTATGCAGCAGTATCATGTCTGTGGGAGATGTGGATGGGATACTGGCTCCTATTATCACTGTTTCTGGTCATGCCCGACCCTACAAGCATTTTGGAATAACACAGCAGGGCAGATAAGTACACTGATGGGGCTGCAGATCTTGTTAGTCCCTCTACTATGCCTATCTGGCCTAGAGGATCTCAGAGGAGGACTGGTGCCCCTGCCAAGACAGACCAGGGTTTAATTAGCTCTGGCCCAGCACTGCATCTTGCATACATGGGTCTCGGGGACCACAATGACTCAATGGAGGGGGCTTAGCTATCCAGGCCCTAACATAAGAGAAGCTTCTTTGTGGTTAAGGGAAAGGCCTTCTTTAAAGCCTGGGAGCCCTTCTTGGCCTCACTATCTTCGGATGAGGCGCAGGTACTACAATGAGGGCCTGGAATAAGAGAGAGTCGGGAGGAGTTGGGCACTTTGGTCCCCCACGGACACGGGGACAAGTAGGGCCTGCTTGGACCACTGTAGGCAACATGGGACCATGAGACCCACATACTCTGTTGCAGCAGGGGTTAAGAGGAGGAAGTGTACCATAGGTGATCTAAACCCATGCAAAGCTCAAAAAGTATCAAAATGATGAAATGGACCAGTATATGTATTAACAAATAGACTTGTACACATCTATGGATGGATTAATATGATATATGTGTATATTGTTATGAGTTTTGTTTTGTGTAAAATGTTGAGAAATAACTTCAATAAAAAATTTCATACAAAAAAAAGATTTACCAGCTAAGGAGTATGGGTGGGGGAGGGAGAAAGTGAAAGGGTCCCTGGGCGCAAGGAGTAGGAGGAGAAAGGATGGAGGAGGAGATGAGATGGGTGAAGTAGGAGGAGGGACCCAAGCCAGTATTTGGAGATAGGAGGCAGTTAGCTGGCGATGTGTGTAGCGCAGGAGAATGGGTAGGAAGGAGTAAAGGAGCAGTGGCGGGAGTGAGACAGAGCATTTTAGCAAAGTGGCAGAAGGTGTTGCAGAGGGTGTCCAGTCTGGTCAGGGAGGCGGAGGGGTGGTGCCAGGGATAGAAATTAACTTTTTTCGGTACCTGCACCAAGGTGCATGTGGTGGCAAAGGTCATGCACCAGAGTCAGGTTACTTGCACTAGTGGGCAAAATGATAAAAACTGAAAAAGTTATTTAACTGATTGTGGAATTGGTGCATAGAAGGAATTTATTACTATTCTAAAATAGTGCTTCAAGCGAGGCAGGGACAGGTGTGTGGTTCTCTCTCACAGAACTATACAGGGCGTATGGTGTATGTATAGCAGAGATGATTATAACAGTAGTGGTGGATGGGCAGTAGGCATAGACCAAGCACATACAGCAGCAAAGCACTGCAGCAGCAGATGGTAGATACACTGCCTGTAGCAAACCTCACACTGCTTTGGCTATTTTTTTTATTTTCCATGGGATGTTTATAACATAGTTGTATTTCTTTTAATGATGATTTTTAAGGTGCAGCGTATTTTCTCATTAATTCCAGACACAACTACTGTCGGTGCAGCCCATTAACTATAGACTGGGAGCAAGGTCACAGTAAGAATTCTGAGCTGCTAATATGAATTACATTAGATTTTTACACAAATTACCCACAATAAAAATAAAACTATCAGCAAGTTAGGGTATTTTGCTGCTGAACTGCTCGCGGAGCAGGGTCACAGCAAGACATCTGTGCTGCTGATATAAATTAAAATAGATTTTAATATAAATTATTACCACCAAAAAAAAAAAAAAGAAAACAATGGGCAGCAAGTTAGGTATTATATATTTTTTTCCTCAAACAATCAAGAGGGAATCAAGGTTGTGGTAGGTTTTGGTAAAGTTTATAGCCACTGTTTCTGAGAAAGATTTTCTATCTTTCTGTAATTCTTAAAACAAACTAACAAAGCCTTTACAGTATACCAAATCAGTTCTCAAACCAACTGCTGTTCAGTTGCCCTACTATCTCTCTGAAGTGAAGTCTGTTCAAAATCTACTTGTGGAGGTGAAACCCCAAATTGATCAATTGCCTTCTGCCAAGTAATCAGTTTGCTTTGCTGAAATGTATTTTTTTTTTTTTACTTAAACAAAAGTATCTCTCTCTGAAGAAAAGCATGTCAAAAATTGCCTTAGGGAAGGGGCGAACCAACTTTATCTAATTTGCCTTCTGCAAAATAATCTGTTTTTTGCTCAAAATACAGTTTTTTTTAACAAACAGAAGTCTGATAACCCTTCCTAAATATCTATAACCATTTAATGTATAACAAATTTCAACATCGATCACAAATTCCACTCATGGAAGAGCTTTGCCTAAATGACTGTTCATTTCAGCAGTTCAATACAAAATGCATAGCTGACACAGACACGCATGCCTATGTGACCCTTACGCACTATGAGGGTGACAGAAAAGAAGCACTACATGGTACAGTAAGGTAAGATAGTATGCCAGAGCCAGATATGCCATTATTACCACCATGCCTCTTGTGCTCTGTACCTCTCGGCTTCCAACACCCATCGCTGACTGGCAGTGACCACAGCCTCAGGCAACCCAGTGCCCACCCCAATCCTTTTGTTACCAGTCACCACTGCAGCCCGGGACTTCATGATTGACCTGCCCTCAGAGACTGTAGCCCTCCCGATGTCCAGTCATATGATCCCGCCTCCTCTGAAAGACACTCTGAGCTCTTCCTTCGCTCTCTGTCCTGTCTCCCAACTCCAAACAGTGCTCGCCTCATCACGCCTTATTCCCGCAAGTCCTCACTGCGGTGCAATATGTATGCACGCAATTTTAAATCAGCCAGGAAAAAAGAAGTATTCAGCCTGTCTCTCTCCAGCACTGTGCCCTTGTGGCAGCTTGTTGTAAATGCAGCCTAAAAGAACATGAATGAGCTACCTGCACCACAGTGCATGCAGGATTAAAAACTACATGCACCAGCCTGTTTCTACTTGCATGAGGGAACAGGCTAAGTATATTAATTTCAAGCCCTAGGTGGTGCCACAGACCACATCTGCATAGCTGAAGACCAAGAACACCATCTGGGTGACTAACTCCCAGTGGACCAACAGAGATGGGCATTCCTTACTGTGGTACAAGGCACTGAGTTTGGGGCGAGTTTGGCATGGATGGCATCGATATGTGCAGAGAAGTCAAGCCTGCTGTCTAACCACACACCGAGGTACTTGAAGGTCAGGACAACCTCAAGTGGGGCATCATCTAGTGTGGAGAAAACAGGGAAGGAACGTGCTGGCCAGCTACCCTCGACTAATGAAATGTCAGAGATGCAGGTTTTTTTTTTTTTTAGTTGACCCATAGCTGGTTGTATTGGAACAGTGTAGAACATTATATGAAAAAGCCTTACTGGAGCAAGATTACCACAGAAGCAGTCGAGGACCTGAAGTGTTGAGAACTGCGCCATCTACACATCGCAGGAATATGCAAGTTGACACTGGCAGAGGGAAGGTTGTTTAGGAAGACAGAATATGACTGGACCCAGAATGGAGCCCTTTAGGACCTCAGCCTGGACAGGGAGTGGTGGAGAAAGGTGCCTCCTACCTGTACCAATTGTTAATGACAAGATGGAATCGGAGCTCACTGACAGTGGGCTGAGAAACAGCAGTGTTCAACTTATCCAGGAGGAGAGCGAGACACCAAAATCAAAGGCTTTGGCCAGACTGATGAAAATGGCTACTGTATGGGACACTGATCCATCCCTAAGATGATGGAATCAGTTTCCCATGTAGGAAGGTGATGGCGGATCCTTCCTAAAACCAGACTGGAAAGAGGAGAGGGAGCAGAAGGAACTCAGCAAACCGTGAGTAAACCAGTTTCTCCTGCAGCTTCACACGAGATGGGAAGAGGGAGCTACATGGAAGCTGCCATTAGTGGAGGATCACCCCTTTATGGAGGGGAGAACCCTGGCAAACTTTCAAGACTGAGGGACAGTGCAAGGGTGAAGGAGAGACTTAGGAGGTGAGTGAAGTGGGAGGAGATGGCTGGGCTGAAAGATGGAGTTAAGGGTCCAAACCATCTGAGCTAGATTTGGAAGGGCCGAGTGGAAAAGGAAAGAAGGTTTCCTGGGGAGTGACAGGGAAAAGTCAGGGGTGAAAGGACAGGAGAGGAAGGAGCTAGAAGGTGGGGGGTGAGGAGCGAGCACAAGTATTCATGTTTGTGGTGAGTGTGCTGTCCGTGTGAGGATTTCGATCAGACCGGGTCATTTTCCAATGGTTTTCTCCCAGGGTGCTGGCATGCAATGATGCCAACGCATGTGTACTGATGTAGGAGAGCACTCTCTCCTTGTTGATGCATTCGCATGTACCACCTCTGGCTGGGATGCATCAAAAGTGAGTGACCAGCTACTTTACATGCCCTGATCTGGAGTATGCATGCAGTTTTGATCTCCTCAATACAAAAGGACACCAAGAGAGTTGACGCTGAGCAAGACAGGACCACCAAAGTGATCAGCAGTATGGGAATCAAAAGTTATGAGGGGAGGCTGGAGGCTCTTAACATGTTCACCCTCGATAACAGAAGTCTGTGAAGGGACATGATTTCAGTCTTTCAGATATGTAACTGTATTAACAAGGTCGAACAGTAGGAGATTGTCCCGCAGGACGGTGACGCAGGGACACAAACTGACGCCAAGGGTGGTATATTCAGGGGAAGGTTAAGAGGCACCTTTTCTTGCAGAGGGTGGTGAACCTATGGAACAGTCTTCCAGCAGATACAGTGTAGAACAACACAGTACAGGCCTTCAAGGTTAGCCTGGACAAATTCCTGACACCAAGGGAATTACCGGTACCCTGGTGATGAGTGGGAAGAGAATTCCTATTATCTTGTACACATTTGCACAGTATACTTACTTTAGTCCCGCTTATAAAGTGGGAGGGCGGATATGATACATAGAGATTATTATAACCTGAAATTGTTACTATATTACATTGCACACTATCCTCTCAACCCCAAATCTTTCATCATAATTAATTTTCACAGCAGATCTGTCACAGTGCTAAATCACAGTTGGTGGAATTTATTTCCTATGGTGTGGTACATATATATTTATACCACAGGTGTGAAAACATATTTCACCCAGTAAATGATGTTATTTTGGTCTGTGACGTATCAAATGTAGGAAAAACATTTTCATAGTAGGTGCCTAGTTCGCAAAACTAGCAATACTTAGTAGCAAAACAAGCTGTACTCTGTAACCAAATATAACTGTATTTGAGATCCCAGAATTTTATTATATCCACAATGTATTCAAATCACACACCACACAAGACTGCACCCTCCCCAAAACAAAACAGAACAGACCCAGCTCAGCCAACAGCAAATAAGAGACAGAAAAAAGAGAATCAAAAGAAAATGAGAACAGGAGATCAGATCACATTACACCAATTCCCCAAACACTACACCAGCTGTTGGTCTGGCAAAGAATGGATTTTAAAATACTGTAATGATGTTAACTTATAAAGCCTTAAATTGTCAGTCCTCTCTTCCTTCTTGATTTAGTCCCTTACTACACAATACAAAGTGGCACATTCTGCAGGACTAGGTATGTTATGTGTTGGCAGGAACAAAATCCTGGCAGTTACCTCCCTGAAGCATAATAGCTATCACAACCAGTGTAACATAAAAGCCATCATAACCAGTGATATGTACATGAGGTATATTTACTGCACAGAAGGCAGTCAGTCAGCAGGACCCCCACAGACTCTCAAGATGTGCAAGAACAAGGGGACACAATTTGAAGACAAGAGGGGACGGCTCAGGGGCAATGTGAGGAAGTATTTTATCACAGAGAGCATGGTGAACGCTGGAACGGCCCTCCTGAGGGAGGTTGTGGGGTCAAAAACAGTGGGGAATTCAAGAATGCATGTGACAGACATAAGGCAATTCTAATGGGGGTAGTAGGAAGTAGGCTGTTGGTTAACTAGGATCTGCAGCTTATCCAACAGCTAGGAAATGAGCAGACTAGATGGGCCAAGTGGTCTTATCTGCCGTCAAAGTCTATGTTTCTAGGTTTCAGGCTTACCAAGCACTCTTACAAGTATTCCTTGCAAAAGCACTCGGTGCAAAACGCTAGAGTCCTAACTGTGTTCACATCTGGACCTCTTTGCATCACTATTTTACCTTACCATGTTGTACTTGCTTTTTCCTTCCTGTACCTTTACGCAGGCTTAGTGGTTTTACTCCGCTCTATCTGCTGTTCACACATGATTACTGTCTGCACTTGTTCTCTGTTCTGATTTTGCACCTTAATATTGATTACATTGGTTTATCTGCCTAAAATTCGCAACTGCTCAACTGTATCTGTACTTTTTTTCCACTCTGCACCTTACTATACTGTGTATTCTGTATTTTGCATTTTATTGCAACTGCTTAACTGTAATGTATTTTTATTACTCCTGCACCCTTGTGTACTACGTATACACTATTTTATTTCACTGCTTTTTGCACCTTACTGTACTGTGTATTTGGTATTCAGTATTTTATTTATTCTGCACCTTTGTCTACTCCCAAGATAGATAGAGAGACAGACAGATACCTGTCTGATTGCCCTTCTGCACAAAAATGCACCTTATGCAGACATCAGTGACTGGCGACACCTTTGTTTTGTTTTTTGCTGTGGTAGTAAGTGCCCCATTTTTGTTTTTACTATCAGTTTTACTGAGAGCACTATCATGTTTGCTCAGTGGTATTTTTGTGTTTTATTTTCTGTGTTCTAGCTTCTTGTCTGAAATCTATCAGAAGCCCTTCTTTTGCAGTCTCCACTGCATCCCTACAGAATTCGTGACCTGTTGAGATTCCTCTTAACACTGTCAAATGTTTTATCTAGAATGTAAAAACCTGGCTTTTGGCACAAGCATTTGGAATCCATCCAATTGTGAAGATTAAAACATCTGATGATAGGTTTACTCTGTAATGCATTTAACGATCAGTGCTGATACACGAACATTAATAGCTGCTAACTGTAACAGCAGATCTCCAAGAGACTCTCCTCCATTGAGCCATGTCATAGAACTGTAATCTGTCAGCCTCAGGAACACCCAGAACATTTTGCTAACTGGGGCTGTCTATGTTGACGTGCATCCATCTATATAACAAGGGCAGTTCCTCCATGCTACAGTTCCCTGCTGGGACAAGCTCAAGGACCATCAGACTGGCTGGGACTGAAGTAATCAGGACCAAATCAGGTACACAGGAAAGAATATGGAAACCTGCATAAATATGCCAAATTCAGGCATAAAAGATTAACCTGCATGTGAGAGCAAGCAGGATAACCACTTGTCACCCGAAAAGAGGGAAAGGACGTGGAGCAGTGGATCAATGGAGAAGATTTTCTGAAGAGTTACTATTACGGTAAGTAGCTATTCTGTCTTCTTTCAAGGCTGTCTCCCTCTACTGAGTCATTTCATGGAACAATCCCCAAACAGTACCAATGCACTGAGAGAGGAAGGAAGGATCTCAGGACCCTAAGTAAGGCGACCTTCCAGGACAGTAAAGCTAAATCCAGCACCTCTGTGAGAGACAATGTTCACAATGCAGTGTTTAGTGAATGTATGAACAGTACTCCAAGTGGCAGCAGCAAAGATGTCTATTGTGGACACACTGTGAAAACAAGCCATGGAAGTAGCCACACCATGGGTGGAGTTAGCACAGACAGGACCAGGAAGCTACTTATCGTACTTCTGGTAAAGAAATGCACCACGCAACCATTTGGAAAGACCGGCTTTGAAACAGGAATCCCATAACTCTGAGGGCAAAAGCCACACATAGCAGGAAGGATTTTCTACAATGCGTGGTATAATCCAAGTACCAACCCAACATCCAACAGATGTCAAGTGTGTGCACATGATGTTCTCACTATCAGTGGGTTGAGAAATAAACAGGAAGGTCAACAGTTAAGCAATAACAATCACAGACAGTCATTTCCTGGTGATTAACGACTGGCTGGAGTGGGTGGGAAGGTGGCCTGAGGTGCAGTCGAGGTTCAACCCTACCTAGCCGGTTGTTAAACAAAAGGAAATGATCAGCTATGAGGTCATTATTGCGATTATTAAGTCTAATCACGTTACAAACTGGCAAAGAATTTTTGAGAGTTAACGCATGTCCACTCCAATCAGTACCAGGCATTTCTAAGGATCAACGCCTGGGACAGCAGCCAATCAGAGTGCATGTTTGTCTCGTGAATAATTAAACATAATCCGATTTACAGTTTGCTCAGAAACAACCTCAGGCAGAAGACAAGGACTGGTACGCAAGGTAACCCTATCCTTGTGGGAAATAAGAAAAGGAGGATCTGCAACCAGAGCCGGCAATTCAGCAGTGCATCGAGCAGACGTCACAGCCACTAGGAATAGAGCATTCCAGTACAGGAGGTGCAGCTGACATGCAGCAGCAGGCTGGAAAGGTGGTATAGTAAAGGCCTCTAGAACCAAATTAAAGTCCCACACCAGTACTATATTGCAGGCCGGAGAGGTGCAGAAGTAGAATAGCCCCTACGAGAAACCTCAAGCTAGGCCATCATTTTGCTGTTGTCGAGTGCATGAAAAGCGACAACATAGCCAAAGTGGGCCTAAGGAGTACTACCAAGGCCAGAGTCCATAAGGACAGGAGGCAGTCTGTCACCAGACTGGACACACAAAGGGGTCCAGCTGATGGGTAGCACACCATACCATAAAACATTTCCATTTCTGCAAGTAGGTATACTAAGCAGATAGCTTCCAAGCCACCAAAGAACAGCTGAAACCATTAGAGAATCCCAAAGCAGGAGAGCTTGATATCCATAGGAGGCAGGCGTGAAGGCGCAATGATCGAAGATCTGGATGCACAAAGCAACCTGTTCCTGTGACAGAAGTCCATTGCTGAAGCAGAGAGAACTACATTTGTCTGGGCCAGTTCGGGTCCACCAGAATCAGGGTGGCCGACTTGCCCATAACTGACCAGAACCCTCTGTATGAGAGGGAATGGGGAAAAGGCATACATGAACCTTCCATGCCAGGAGAGGGGTAGCACATATTGCCCAAAACTTCAGGCCCTGGAGCGAGCAAGTAGAAACGCAGCAGTTCTGCATTGTGTGAAAACAAAAAAGGTTAATGTTGGGGCAACCCACTTTAGGAAGAGGTAGTCAGGACTGAGTCCAATAACTTCCATTCATGGCAGTGCGCCCGGACCTGTTGAGACAGTCCGAAAGGCATTGAGGGTACTGGGAGGGAAGATGGCCATCAGCAACATACTGTGTTCCACAGCTCAGTGCCAGACTCTCAATGCCTCTCTGTAGAGGAGATATGAGTGGACAGTACACCCCTTGTCAGTTGATTTAGTGCCTCACAGAGATGTCCATACAGATCAGCAGCTGATGATTTGAAAGAAGGAAGGCAAAGGCCTGTAGCCCAAGCAGAACAGCCCTCATCTGCAGAGTTGCTGTGCAGAACCATATTCAAGGGGCCCAGATGGGCACCCCAACCCAAACCGAGGCATCCGTTATCAGAGGACAGAAGGAGAGACAGGGATTCCATTGCGAGTCTGAAGTGGTCCAACCACCACAGCAAGGAGTGATGGAGTGGAGGGGAGCTTTATTAGACACTAACTTGTCCAGAATGGGCATGCAGGCCCGTCGGTATGTGGTTAGTTTCCGCTAGTGACCCGGCGACCCAGGTTCGGAGCGGACTCGGGTCGTCGAGGACTGGCAGGGGAGAAGGATCGAAGGCCCACGGACCGCTCTCCTTCTCGGGGGAGGCTGGGGTAGCAGTCGGTGTGTGGGACCCTAAGCGGAGGCTAGGGATCACCCACGCCGTGCTCACGCCAGGGGAGGGAGAAGTGAGGGCGGGCGACGCCAGCGCCATTGCATGTCCCCGCCCCCAGGGAGTGGGCTAATGGGGTAAAAGCCACTTCAGCGCCTAATGGACAGCTTTACTCCGGGATGCCCTGATTGGCCACGGAGCCATTCCGACTAGTTACTAGTTCAGCGGTCCAATACCGGGTCGGAACCGGCCCCACTCTCTGGGGGAACCTAGGATGACTGGGGAGTCGGCAAATGTCCGTGACCGGGGATCCCGAGTCCGTGACCAGGCTGAGGACGGACGGGGCGGAACAAAGAGCAAATTTCAGAATGGGCATGCAGGAACCATTGTGGAATCCTCATGTGCAGAAGTGCCAGAGGGACAGTCAGAATAGCAGCAGCCATGAGGCCAGTTAGTCATAAGAGACATCTGGCTGAAACACAGTTGCTGGAAGAGACCAGTTGAGCCTGAAATACAGGTTACTCACCTGTAATAGGAGTTCTAGGAGCGGTACATGTTGTTCATCCACACTCTGGCAGGTTCCTTGCCGCTTAAATCTTGTCGGAAGGTCTTCAAGCTGGTTCCTCCCACCTATCCGGGTGGTATAACCCTCGGCTCCGCCCCATGATGCCAGATCTAGCCCGCTGGAAGTCAGGTTGTGCATCAAAGCCGGGAGGTCGTGTGGATGAACAACATATACCACTCCTAGCACTCCTGTTACAGGTGAGTAACCTCTGTTTCTAGGGACGTGGATATGTTGTTTAATCCACACTGTCTGGCAGACTCCTAGCAGTTCTCTGGGAGGAGGGAGGCAAGGCACCCCTACTTGGGAAATAAGGACTGAGAACCAAGGTCCCAAAACCAGCATCTCGGCGTGACTCTAGGTAAATGTGGTAATGGGAAATAAAGGTGTACTGACTCCAGGTAGCAGCCCTGCAGATTTCCTGAATAAGGACGTCCTAGAAGTAGCCACCAAAGCAGTGGTATGGCAGGTAGAATGAGTTCTTATCCCTTTGGGAGGCTCCATGCCCGTCAACCTATAGCAGAGATCTATGCAGGAGGTTACCCACTTGCTTATCGTCCCCTTGGCTGCAGGTATGCCAGTGCGGCTTCAGTGTAGGTGACAAACAGCTGGCGAACCTCTCCCCGAACTTCAGCCATCCACTCCTTTATAATAAGCAAGCACCCTTCTAGGGTCCAAGGAATGGAGCCTATATTCGAGCATCCGAGGAGTGACTGGGTAGAACACTGGCAGAGTCAACACCTGGTTAGGTGAAACTCTGACACCACCTTCGGAAGGAACCGGGTGGGGTGAAGGACAACCTTGTCCCTGTGGAAGACCAGGTAAGGAGGCTCGATGGAAAGTGCCCAAACTCTCCCATCCTTCTGGCTGATGCAACAGCCACCAAGAAAGCGGTCTTCCACGACAGGTGAGAGATGTCACACCTGTGCATCGGTTCAAATGCTTGCCCATGAGCTTAGCCAATACCAGCAGTAGATCCCATGGGTGGGGGTTCTCCAGCACTGGAGGGATATGTGGTCTGAGGCCTTGAAAGCGCCAACCACCTCCCCCTGTGCCACCAACTGCTTCCCAGCCCGCCCTGTAGGCAGAGATGGCTGCCAGGTGCACCCTGAGGGTCGCCGACCGAGCCCTAGCTGAGAAAGGGACCACAGGTAGTCCAAAATACTAGCCAATGGACAGGAAGAGGGTCCAACCCCTTGTCCTGACACCAAATGGAGAATCTCCTCCATTTGAAGGCGTAGCATTTTCTGGTCCTCCTTACAGGTTGAGGACCTCATCAGAAAGACCCAAGGCCTGGAACTCTAGCCGCTCAGGAACCAGGCCGGCAGGTGCAGGGATTGAAGGTCCAGGTGGAAAACCTTCCCTTGTCGACTGAGATCAGGTCCGGGTGGGCTGAAAGCCACCTTGGGAGCCTGAAGCTGAGGCTGAGGAGCTCTGGGTACCAGAACTGGTGAGGCGAGTCAGGGCTACCAGAATCACCTGCGCCTTGTCCCTCTTCGCTTTGAGAAGTACCTTGTGGATCAAGGAAATGGAGGAAGTGAGAAGAGGCCCAGGGTCCAAAGATTGAGAAGGCATCCCCCTGCAGGAGCTCTGCTGAGGGGTGGTAGTGAAACAGCCTCAGCTTCGCATTCTCCTGGAGGCAAACAGGTCCACCTGAGGGGTGCCCCAGTGGGAGAACAAGTCTAGCACTACCTCTGGCAGGAGAGACCACTCGTGAGATGCAGCGCCTATCCAGCTGAGGGCATCGGCCAGACTGTTGGAGGCTCCTGCCACATGGATGGCTAGAAATCGCCTCCAGTTTGATCATGAGAGACCAGATGCGGAGAGCTTCCTAGAACAGAGGCAAAGAGTGTGTCCCGCCCGTGACGGTTGAGACAGTACTTGGTCATGGTGTTGTCCGTCTGGACCTGAACCACCTGACCCCATACAAATGGGCCGAAGGTGGTGAGGGCTAGTCGAACTGCTCAAATCTCCAGCAGGTTGATGTGCATCGAGACTCCTGAGGGGACCAGATACCTGGGCCGGAAATCCCCAGATGGGTACCCCAACCCATCAGAGGCACGCTGGGTCGACAGAGTGACCGGCCGGTTCGGGCGGACAAACGGGATACCCTCCTGCAGATGAGCTGGGGCGAGCCACTCATTGCAGGCCATCCCACATCTTCTGGGTCACGGTCACTGGCTGGTCCAAAGGACCGGAGCACTGTGACCACTGGTGGGCCAGCCCATTGCAGGGCGCATATGCCAGCGGCCCAATGGACCACGCTGGTGTAGGCTGCCATGAGGCCCAGAAGGCGCGGGAAGTCCTGGTCAAGGCACAACTGCCCAACCAGAAATGATTAGGCAAAGGAGGAAAGGACCCCAGCCCTGACCGCTGTGAGCCGGGTTCTGGCTCAAAGAGAGTCGAGCTCTGCCCTGATGAACTGAATCAACTTGGTGGCATGAGTTCCAATTTGGCCTCACTGATCAGGAGGCCAATCCGAGAAGCAGACCTGAGAGCCAGATTCCTGGACTACTCCACCTCCAACCTGGAGGGCTGCAATCAGACAGTCGTCCAGGTAAGGGTACACCGGACCCCTCGGCGCCACAGGAATGCTGTCACCATTGCCATGTATTTGGTGAAGACCCTGGGAGCTGAAGAAAGGCCAAAGGGCATGGCCGAATTCATAAAGAGATCCCTCTGCTTGAAGCAGAGGAATCGTTGATGAGACGGACAGATTGGGACGTGAAAGAACAAGTCCTGGAGATCCAGAGAGCAGAATCAAATGCCTAGTTACAAGGATGGAATGATCTGAGCCAGAGTGACCATCCTGAAGGCAGCGGCCTTCGGAACTTGTGCAGTTCGAGAATGGGGCGGCAGCCCCCGCTCAATTTGGGACCAGGAAGTACCTGGACACAAACCCGGGTCTGGAGGAGGATCCGCCACCTCGCTGATCACCTCCTTCTGGAGGAGCAGAGCAATGTCGGCTCAACAAGCTGAAAGAGAGGCTGCAGAGCCGTAGTGCCCCGCGGGGAGAGCCTCTAGGGAGGGGACTGCTCAATTCCAGAGGCAGACCCCTGCCGACCACTCCAGCATGCAGCGGCCCATGGTGATAGCGGACCAGGCGGAAAGGAAGTGGCGGAGCCATCCCCAGGAGGAACCTGGATAGGAGTGGCGTGGTTGGGGCGACACCCTCAACCCGGTCACTGGGCAAGCTTGGAGAAAGGGCTAGCCGAGGGCTGCCTGGACCTTCCTCCAAGCTTCCTACTGGAGGAAGCGTCAGACTTGGCCTTCAGGCGCCAAGTGAGCCTGCTGGCCCTGTTGCTGGTGCTGCTGGGCCAGACGTGCCGCAGGGACAGAAGGGCGAAGGGCTTACATTGCTACTGGTGGCCTTTGTCCTTCTGGACAGACATGACTTAGTCCAAAGTGGCACTGGACTTCTCGATCCTATGGAGATGACCTTCCACCCGGCCCGAACAAGTCGGTGCCCAGGAAGGAACTTCTGCCAGCTTGTACTGGTGTTCGCCGTGAAGATGGAGATCCGCAGCCAAGCTCTGCAGTGCACAGCTACTGTGGCCACTACTGACGGGCACAAAAGTCACTGATATCCAAGGAAGTTTGGAGTTGTTGTTTGGCCACCACTCTTCCCTGATCCGCACCTGTTTGACCGTCATCTGAAGGTCAGCTGGGAGATGAGAATCGCCTTATGCAGGGAACCCATAGGGCGTGTGAAAAATGTGCCATCAGTACAGCCGAGCTAACCTGTGTTGAAGGCCTACGGAGGAAGCAGCATAAACCTTCTGCCCGAGTAGTCCAGCTTTTGGACTCTATCAGGCGGTTTGCCCCGTCCTAGCATTCCTGGGATGCGGGCATGCTCGGTCACCAGCCCCTTGCAGCGGGGTGCTCTGAGAAACCGGACAGTGAACTGGTGTGGAATGCGTGATTGTGAGCCATCCTGGCCAAGGCGCAGGACAAGATGCAGGCCACTGCCACAACTCCAGGGCCGGGCCAACAATGGCTTCAGCCACAGGGAAGGCCTCCGTGAGGAGTATCCTCAGTCCAGTATCTCCGTGAGGATACCTGGTCCATTCTGTATGGGTTTGGGCTGCATCCTGTGGACTCGGAAGTGAGTGAAGGATACCAAGAATGAGGATGGACTTTTGTCCACCAACTGAACCCCTGCAGATTCCAGATCAAGGAGCCTGGAATACAAGGAGTTGTTGTCAGACTCGAGGTCTGCAAACAGCTGTCAAGCGCCTGAGCCAATTGGGAGTGAGGGTGACTGACAACCTGTGGGGCAAGCCCTGACCTGACTGAGAATCCTTGGTCGGGGCCCCAGTCTTAGGTTGAGGAGGCGGGTTCCACCACAATGGCGGAGCAGCCGGTTCTCGCCAAACAACCAGTGGCGAGGTCGGCTCCGACTACAGAAGGTTGCTTTGTCATGCTCGGGTGACAACCACTAATGGCCCGAGAAGGTGACGGGTCAAAAGAGTTGTTGCCACATCATGTCCTCATAGCGCCGGACGTAACTTGCGTCAGAGCCTATCCTCCTAAGAGGACGAAGAGGATGAGCAGCGACGCGCGTCCCATGATGCCGAGACCACCGATGTCGGCGGATCTACCCAACATGGAAGAGGACAGAGACCTTCGAGGTCCCATAGGTGTGTGAAAGAGGGAGCGGGGAAACCCGCTCATCCCTCGTTCAGGGTCCTTAACTAGGGACTTCAGCACAGGAGGCACGGGAAAGTCCCGGTAACCACCGGGGAACGGTGAAGAAGGGTTGTCGGCTTCTCCAGTCGATTACCGTCAACGGTCAGAAAAATCTTGACGCGGCTCAACGGGTGTCTCAGCCGGCTGACCCTGATGGGGACACTATTAAGCCAGCGGCCTTAGCCGCAACCTCAAACCGGTCGAGAGCCGACGGTCCAGTGAAGTGGATCTCTCCTGCTCTCATGAATGTCAACGGTGGGACTCACTTTCGGTTCTTTTTCTTCGACCTACCGAGTGTCAGAGGATCCTTCTCCTTGGTGTAGAGGGACTGACAAAGCTCCTTGAAAGAAGCAGTGTAGGAGGAGCCCAAGGAGGTGGGATAAACACCGAGGCCAAGGAGGAAGATGATGCGGTCTGAGCCGCCTCCTGCTCGAGGCGATCAACTGCTCCAGCTGCTACACGGAGTTCAAGAGTCATGACACTCACCCAATGGGCCTCACTTCACTGGCGGTAACGCTTCTCGTGCCCCAGTTGAGTCGGGCAGCACAGCCTTCCAGAACTGAAGTCGTGAAAGTCTTGCAAAGATTGCAGGCTCAGGATCGTTAGCAAGACCCAGGCAATAAACACACGTGGAGTGCGGGTTGGTCTGGGACATTTCTGCCCGCAAGGACACAGACAGAAGCTGGGAATGGATTTATTCATCGCAGCCACGAGGGAAGATGAAGACGCAAGTCTTGAGAATTTTAAAATGATTTTTAGAACTTCTGAATTAGGATCCAAGTCTAAAATGCAGGCGCTAAGGAGGAACCTGAGCTTCCAAGCGGTAAGGAAGCTCTGGCGTCATGGGGCAGAGCCGAGGGTTTAACCACCCGGTGGGTGGGAGAAGCTAGCTTGAAGACCTTCCGCAAGATTTAAAGCGGCAAGGAACCTGCCAGATGAGTGTGGATTTAACAACATATCCACGCCCCTAGAACAATCAATGCCACAGCACCATCTGAAGCAAGGAAATCCCAGCCCAGTCCTGTGTCCAAACAACTCCTATGTATTGGGGACACTAGCATGGAGTGAGAACCGACTTTGGTTCATTCACCAGAATTCCCAACTGTTGAATAGTTGACTGGTTCAGAACAGTATGTAAATGACAACTTCATGAAGGGGCCTTCATAAGACCGTCATCAATGTATGGTAAGACAGAGGCCCTCCCACCAGAGGGCAGCTGCAACCACTGGAAAGCATTTTGTAAAGACATGCAGTGCAGACAATAAACTAAAGGCAAGACATGAAACGGATACTGTGAGCCTTGGTGCATAAACTGTAGGTGCTATCTGTGAGACTTATGGATTTTGATATGGAGGTAAGCATCCTCCATATCCAGAGCAACTCATCAATCCCTTGCAGAAGCAGGGGAGAAAGGACAGCAGACAGTTCAAAACAGCTAGCAATAGACCAATAGGTTCAGGCCTCTCAGGTTTAAGACAGGCCATAAATCCCGGTCCATTTTGGTACCAGGAAGTACTGGGAATAATAGCCCAGGTTCATTTCAGAAACGGCATGGGTTCTATAGTCCTCTTGGTGAAGACGGTTTCAAACCTCTTCTAGCAGATGGGCAATATGTCCCAGAGTGCAATGATTTGGTAATAGAGGGTGCACTGGAGGACACAGAGGATTTCTAGTGTTCCTTACTGAACCCTCTCCTACACTACAAGCATTAGCAGTATCTTCCTCCATTTTGTTAGGAAGAGATTACTTTCCCCCATCAGAACTCCCCTGAATAACAGGGCCGGAGGAAGTGGGGGGGAGAGTCAAATGTAATGAGGGCAGTGGGCAGGCCGATAGCTGCAACCTTGTGATACTTGCATGGGTACTGGGAGGCAAAGTGGCCTGAGGGGAGGCCTGTGACTGCTGGGAGCCACGGACAGGACACCTGCAATAAACCCTACCAGGGTGGGCATATGGGATTTAAAGGAACCCCAGTTCCTACCCTGCAGCCTAGTATTCAGCGGATGCAGAGACTGCAGGATCATTTGATGTTTGAAGGTCCTGCAGGGCAGATTCAACATCATTGTCGAACAGCTGCTTCCTCTAAAGGGAGCATTAAGGGCCAGCTGATGGACATCAGAGGCAAAGCCAGCAACAAACAACCAGGAATAGCAGTACAGGCAAATGCTGGGAGCAGCCACATGAAGAGCACTCCTGAGACATCATAAGCAGATCACAGCAGGTGCCTACCAGCCTCCAGGCAACTGGCAACCATCCACTAGACATACATTTCCACAGGCAATTCTGATATTTGATCAAATACCCATGTAAATGGAAACTCTGTGCCCAAGGGATGCTGAAGCATATGCCCTTTTTCCCAATAACATCAAGCTTCCTGGATGCTTCATCATAGTAACATAGTAAAAGCCAGCAGAATAGGCCTCATGGTCTACTGTGTCTACTGAAGCTAGCCCCCCTACTGGGAGGTCGCTCCTCCACCTCCCAAACCCAGAGGTGTCTTCCTGGCCTCAGTATCCCCTGTACCTGTCCCAACCCTTCTTGAATCCTTCCACTGTGTTCTCTTCCACCAGACTCCTGGGCAGTACGTTCCATGGTTCCACCACCCTCTCAGTGAAGTAGTTTCTCCTGTGCTCCCCGCACCCCTCCCAGCTTCCACTCATGTCCCCTGGTAGTTTCCCCATTGTTAAGCCTGAGCACCTCTTTGGTTTCACCCTTATTTATCCCTTTACATACCTGAAGACCCCATCATGTCCCCCGTCCTCCTTTCTTTCGATGTGTAGAGCTTGAGTTCCTCCAGTCTCTCCTCATAGGGCCTAGCCTCCATGCCCTGAATCATCCTGGTCGCCTCCTCTGACTCTCTCCAGCAAGACTATGTCTTTCTTAAGGTGGGGTCTCCAGAACTGCACACAGTACTCAAGATGCAGCCTAACCAGGGCATTATACAGAGGTAGGATCACCTCCTCTTCCTGGAGGTAATTCCCTGGTTATGCAGCCCAGAAACCTGTTTGCTTTTGCTACGGCTCTTCGACAGTTCTCGGTGTTATTCATTATGTTGTCTACCACTACCCCTAGGTCCCTCTTGCCTGATGTGCCTTGCAGTGTGACCCCCAAGGAGTACGCATGGCGGGATTTCTGACCTCCATCATGAGGAACAGTGCTTGTATGTCCACAGGTGAATGGACCAGAGGGATAAGCACTGTAAGGAGGCAGAGTCCTCCAAAATTCAAAGAGGTTTTGTAGAAATCCTCCTTTGCCACAGATCCCAGTTTGGACTTGACCAGCCTTAGGAAAACCTGAAAGGAGGCATCCTCAGGAAGGGACTGAGGATTGTTCTGTACACGCTTCTCAGTAAAGAAGGACACAGTAGAACTGAAGCCCGCCACATTCAGAGGGTTCACACATCTTCCTCCGTCTCTCCATACTCCCTTCCATATACTCTGGATTATATTCCAGCTCAACCTCTACGCTCGACAGTTATGGGCAGTGCATCGATGGGCAAAGGAAGCTGTGAAGGGGTGACAATCAAGGAAGATCATACTTGCCTAGTATTATGACAGGCAGAGGAAACTCCTGTGTCATTGACCAAGTCGACAGCGGCAATTCAGAGGGCATCGACAGGACTGGCATCGGCAAATAAAGTCAGAAGCTATTGAAACAGCCCAGACATTGTCTAGAAAAGTATCTGCATGTCAACGGCCCAGACAGCATTGTCGACTGAACCATCAACAGGACCGTTCCAGATAGCAGTCTCAGTTGCAATTCCCCCAACCTCGCCCGTACTCAGACTGCAATCTTGGTGTCTTGAGAGCTAGTTGGGGAGAAAGCAGAACCACAGGCCTTGGCCTAGGTCCTGTCTCTGTCTATAGACTTGCTTCTAAGAGGAGAGCAGGATCGGTCTGAGAGGCATCCTTTCCTTGTACCTCTTTCTCCTTGCTCGAGTAGGGTGCTTGTCTGCCGGTTTAGCAGACTTGTCCTCTTAGATGAATAAGCAGCAGATCCAGTCAACTGTGAAGAACACTGGGTCAATTGCGAACCCAGGAATGGGAGAGTGGAGGCACCCTCTTACCTCCACTGTACCCCAAATCTCTCCATCCCAATACAGACAGTGATCCACATAAGCCTCTATTTTCCTGGCTGGCAGCCATCCAACCAGAAATACAGCAAGCTACTAAATACTGCAGTCAGATGGTGGCTGGCAAGGAGGTGAGAGGAGAGCTGTGTTGTTTGCTGTTATGGATTTGAGGAGCAGTGGGAGGGTGCCACCATCACCAGGGGGTGTTAAAAGGGGATGGAAAGAAGACGAACACCAGCAAGAACTTCACAAAGGGATGGGGAGAGGGAAGGGTAACACCAGAGACTGCTTGAAAAGGGACAGGGAGGGACTGGGTAATACCAGGGACTGCTGGGGAGGTACCACTGGAACTAGAGAGTACTTGTCATGGGACAGGGATAGGAAGTGGGGTTAATGGCTATTAAGTCTGAATCAACTGCAGTAGTTCCAAAGAATCAAACTGATCCAAACCAGGTTCATTTCTCAGTCAAGGACTGGCCCACTAAAGTTCTTCTGCAGGTCAACTGTTTCAACTCCTGTTTTTTATTTTCATTCTTCCGTTGTATGAAATCAGTGTAATCACAGGAGATGATTGTGCTTCCTTGATGCCATTTCAGAACTCTGTAGTGTGGAATGTCAGAGAAAAGACTTTCAAGGCTTGGCTAGCTTCCATTATAATGCAATAATTAAGCAGTAAGACATGACCAGGGGCTATGTTAATGGCCTGTTAATCACCCTCTGGGGTGTAATGCTGCTGAGGTGTAGCTGAGTGCCACATGCCCCTAGAGGGTTAACGAACCATTAACATAACACCTGGAAATGCTGTATGGCTATTATAAAAAGTTTTCTTTTTTAACAAAGTTAAACCTTATTCAGCCTATGATTAGACTCTACATGTATGTTAATAAACTATTAATATAAGAAATACAAAATCATACATGCCCCACAATGCAAAGTATCATGGGCTACATCTGCAAATCAGCACAGAATATTATGCTGGTTCAACTTTAAGCAGAAATGCATGGTGCCAAAAGGCCTCTCACAGTTTGCAAAGGGTGCCAACAGATTAATATAAGGCTGATTGAATGCTTACAGCCAATAAGAAAGTTCTATTTCTCAGACCTTTATTAATTCAGTTTAAGCAAGCAGTAAAACAGGCCAGTGGTGTATCATCAGACATCAGTAAATCAAGAGTTGTTCCTTCAGTAATATTTACATGTCAGTAATCTTTACTGGATTTGAATTAAATATATATATATATATATATATATATATATATATATACACACACACACACACACACACACACACTACTAATCTCACACAGCATCTAAGTGGACGCAAGCATTGGCACACGAGCACGCATATAACAGTGCAGATGACAGACTATATGAATGCCTACTTCAAAGGATGCACACTATTTAAAAAAAAAAAAAAAGACATTACAGCAGACTTTCTACTGCAGAGACAGTGTAAAAGACCAGCTCATATCTTCCCCCACATTAAATCAATCAAATTTATTTATAAAGCGCTTTCCAATAAATCAAAGCGCTAATATATAACAAGAGATAAAACATCAATAATAATAAATAATAACATAAACAATAAAATGACCATAAAATAATCTATCCAAATGCCAGTGTAAATAAGTGACTTTTCAGAGACCTCTTAAATGATTCCATGGACAGGCACTCTCTAATCTGCCATATGACCACGGCTATTTACATAAATAGAGATCACTGTTATTTAGGCACCAACTCTGTAGGTGTCAGAGTGGCTGCGTCGGTAGCATGTCAACCTCTGAGCCAAGGTCATGGGTTCTAGTCTCACACGAATTGGGCTCATACTATAAACACTGGTGCCTGTGAAATACCAAGTGGATGCTGTACTGTCACGGTGTGATGACCCTTTGGATGAAACCTTAAACTTGAGGTGTCATCTGCCTTTTCTGGTGGTTGTTCAGGTGGATTTTAAAGATTCTATTGCACTTCTGAAAAAGAGAGTAATGGACTTTTCCCCGTGTCCTGGCCAAATTTCCCATTCACTAAAAATAATGCCAACAGCTAAATCTGGTTCAATTTCAGTTGGCTTGCATCTGTATTCCCACCCTCTCCCACCCCATCTGGGACAAGGCTGAAAAACAGGCGGTATTTAGTCTAGCTCTCCTTGCACAGTGCCCTAATCAATAAACACATGCACAGATAAATCCGTTCCTGCTACTTGCTTGCATCTGCAGTCTTAAACCAATGTGTCTGGCATCAATAATTACTTCCACAGCAGCACACAATGCAGTAACAAGCAAGGGACTACAATTTTCAGGCGTGACATGCAGTGAGCTCTGATGAAGACTACGGGACAAAGAACCCGATTTCCAGCACATGTCCTCGATAAGAAAGGATTAGAGGAAAAGAGAACAAGAGGCAGGAGTGGAACTACATCTGAATCAAAGGTTTTTCCCTGTTTGTTTCGAGGTATATGTCATCAGTGCTGAGAAGCAGGGAGACAACGATGGGTGAACATGCCTGCTTCCGCCCACATTTTCTATGTTACTGAAATTCTTCTACATCATAAAACCAAGTCCTTACTTGTAATGTAGTGTCAAAGACTGACAAGTTTTGAGCTGGTTGGGACAATGTCATAGCACTTATGCGACTTCATGAACCTCATATAAATGTCCTTTCCGATTCCTCGCTGAAAGATAAGAAATGCAAAACATCAGATATGTTGAGTCCCTCAAATAATATACGTGTCAGTTATTTTGCATGCTGTACATCTGCTGCCCACCTCTTGCCATTATTTTTAGCTCTTGATGAATACAGTTTTTCCCCCATTTGTAGTTATAGATATAAAACAAAACCAGTCACAAAATCATCAGAGACTACTTACCGCCTCAGCTGTAATGAAGGCAAGCGTATAATAGGATCCAAATTACAGGCCCACCCCATTGCTTTCATTTCATTTACTATGCTTGTACTTCCCTACACCAACTCACCCCTTCAGTCCTACTGCTCAGCCCAGCCCCCGCCACCCACCATCCTCCACACTTAACCAGCTCCATGTTCCCCATCTGGATGACCGCCAAGGGAAGGGCCACCAGACACCAGCCTAACACCTCCGTGGAGCTGAAGTCTCAGTTCTGGAGCAGGAGCCCAGTAGGCGGTTCAGGACCTACGGCAGGCGGTGTTATCCAGGATGGTTGGGGGGTCCTTTCTACCCACCCTTGGATGTGGTGTGGGCACTGGACCGACTCATGCATGCACGCATCAGCGTATGCAGGCGTCAGGGCAGCAATCTCCCTCAACCTCAATCCGCTGGCTCTGCTTGCACCACCACTCGTGGCCACCCAGGTGCAGTAGTACAGTGGAGGCCAGGAACCCACCCCTCCCCCGAGAGGTGGCGTCCACATGGATGCTCCATCATCCATCTCTGGCTGGCCTCCAAGACCCAGGCTCATGCAAACCCAAGTCACCAGCGTCACATGCGGAAGTGCTACCACTGCGCCCAGTGGGCGACCACAGAGGCCCCTTTGTTACAACACTGGGATCAAACTTCATAACCTGCAATAAACTGAATGACAATATCTAACAGGTTGCTAATATCCAAGTAAATAAAGAAACGTCCCACTAATCATGCCCTCCAGGGGCGAATCAGAGTCCAAATGTCAAATAAGCAGTCCCACAAAAAGTGACATTTAAAGGAAAGGTCCCAATTACAAAATGTGACCAGATTTTGTAAAGTACTACTCTCAAACTGGCTAGTCACCAGGATGAGAGGGACTAGGAACATTTGCAGTTTTCTACAAACAGACTATAACAACTGGGTTCCGTACTCCAATAAAGAGCTGAGTTCAAGTATTATTTAATTCAGTTTGTTTGCCTTATCCAGCAATCATACAAAATAGCCCAAACTCCAAATGTAAGTTATTTTTATTTGTTTTACATTTTCCACGAAGAGAAAGCATACTCAGCCAAGACCTTTGTTCCAGATGTGCTTGATGTGTGTGTGTGTGTGTGTGGGGGGACCTGAAGAATGAAAAAACAAACATGGACCCAGTCATAGCCAGCCCAGGGCTGTTAGCAAACTATCACAAAATGCAACTGTGAGCAAACGAAGTAAAAAGGTAACAGCAGCTTTTGGCACAGTCACATAGTAAGGTTTGCTTAAGTGTCTCCTAGGAAAAGTCAGGACCCCACCTGAAAGGCTAGTGTCATCATTTGGATGCCGCATGCTCTTGGTTTGAGACACCATGCTTTCTCAAACATCCCCACGCAATCCACAATGTTTGAAATAAAGCCCTGGCCCCCAACACTTTCTTGTATCTAGACTTTTTCCTCCTAGCTAGCCCCCATCGGCCCATGATGACCACCCAATCCCACTGGCCCAACTGTTTCCTCTTTTCCAAGCCCCCCAGTCTGCCCACTGAGGAAGGGCAGGAGGTGAGAAGGTCCCACCCTCATCCCCTCTGGAGCACCAATGGGTGGAGAGGGGTACAAGTGGCCTGTGTCAGGCCCAAGTGTACTGGGCATCATCCTGTGTAAGTGCATGCACTGGGACAACAATGGATGCACACTTATGTTGCTTGTGTGGTGCCACACGGAGACAGCAGGCATCCGTCCTCCCCAGGCGCTCTACCTGCATTTTAACCTGTGGTCACGCAGGAAGCAGAACTGGAACAGAGCTGTCATCGACCCTTACTAAAGGGAAGAGTGTGTCCTCTAGGATGCTTGATGCTCCTCCCTTCACTGGCTGTCAGGTGACTTGCGCTCATTTCCAAACCTAGACTGACTGTATTGTGAGCAGTTGCGTTAGTCCTGCGCCAATGGGACAACTTTGATCCCCAACATTAATAAAGTATATTGGGACCACAAAGAAGGAAATCAGTGGAAAAAATAGAAAGATGAAAGATGAAAAGCAAAGTGCAGATAGATGGGAAGCAGTATAGCGCAGTGGTTTAAGGCTCTGAGCTGCAAATCTGGAGACCTGGGTTTGAATCCCACAGCCCCCACTTGCATACTGCGTGACCCTGAGCAAGTCACTTAACTTCCCTGTGCTCCCAGGACGCACCTGTAAACAAGCTTTCAGCTTAGTGTCTCTCTTCTGGTTAAACAATTGGGGAAAAAAAAAAAAAGATAGAGCTAGATAGTGAAAGGACTCGAAAAATCTGGAAGAATTAAATCAAAGAACAGAGAATGGGGCAGTATCATTCCTTGCTCTGTGGCTCAAGAAGGTCTCATATGCCTTTCCATTTTGTCTAGAGGAAACACTGTCGAAGGCAAGAACAAAACTGCAGTACAATTTGTAATACTGGGCCACAGACAAAAATGACTGAAATGTGCATTACCCAACACAAATTAGAAATGCAGGGGTCAGGGGATCTTCATGCAGGCCTTCATGTTTTATAAAATCAGTGGCCTCCCCATCCCCATAAATTCACATTCAAGCATTGATTTTGGGTTGAGAAAGTCTGTTAAATTGTAATCTGATGCCTTGAGCACAAATTTTAAACTGTGCACCCTCCCCTCAATATTCTTCTGGCATGTCGTCTCTGCTTCAGGATGAAAAATACTCCCAGTCCCTCACACTGTGTTGCACAGACCCAGAGTACTGATCCCTTACACTGTACTGCGAGACACTGAATACTGATCCTTTACACTGTACTGCGCAGACACTGAGTACTGATCCCCGACACTGTACTGCACAGACATGGAGTACTGATCCCTTACACTGTACTGCGCAGACACAGAGTACTGATCCCTGACACTGTACTGCGCAGACACTGAATACTGATCCTCACACTGTACTGCGCAGACACAGAGTACTGATCCCTGACACTGTACTGCACAGACACTGAATACTGATCTCTTACACTGTACTGCACAGACATGGAGTACTGATCCCTTACACTGTACTGCGCAGACACTGAATACTGATCCTTTACACTGTACTGCGCAGACACAGAGTACTGATCCCTGACACTGTACTGCACAGACACTGAATACTGATCCCTTACACTGTACTGAGACACAGAGCATGATCCTACACTGTACTGCAGACACTGAATACTGATCCTTACACTGTACTGCGCAGACACAGAGTACTGATCCTGACACTGTACTGCACAGACACTGAATACTGATCCCTTACACTGTACTGCACAGACACGGAGTACTGATCCCTTACACTGTACTGCGCAGACACTGAATACTGATCCTTTACACTGTACTGCGAGACACAGAGTACTGATCCCTGACACTGTACTGCACAGACACTGAATACTGATCCTTACACTGTACTCGCAGACACAGAGTACTGATCCCGACACTGTACTGCACAGACACTGAATACTGATCCCTTACACTGTACTGCAGCAGACATGGAGTACTTATCCCTTACACTGTACTGCGCAGACACTGAATACTGATCCTTTACACTGTACCGCGCAGACACAGAGTACTGATCCCTGACACTGTACTGCACAGACACTGAATACTGATCCCTTACACTGTACTGCGCAGACACAGAGTACTGATCCCTTACACTGTACTGCGCAGACACTGAATACTGATCCCTTACACTGTACCGCGCAGACACAGAGTACTGATCCCTGACACTGTACTGCACAGACACTGAATACTGATCCCTTACACTGTACTGCACAGACATGAGTACTTATCCCTTACACTGTACCGCGCAGACACTGAATACTGATCCTTTACACTGTACTGCGCAGACACAGAGTACTGATCCTGACACTGTACTGCACAGACACTGAATACTGATCCTTACACTGTACCGCGCAGACACAGAGTACTGATCCCTGACACTGTACTGCACAGACACTGAATACTGATCCCTTACACTGTACTGCACAGACATGGAGTACTGATCCTTGACACTGTACCGCGCAGACACTGAATACTGATCCTTTACACTGTACTGCGCAGAACAGGAGTACTGATCCTTACACTGTACTGCGCAGACACTGAATACTGATCCCACACTGTACTGCGCAGACACAGAGTACTGATCCTGACACTGTACTGCACAGACACTGAATACTGATCCCTTACACTGTACTGCACAGACATGAGTACTATCCCTTACACTGTACTGCGCAGACACTGAATACTGATCCTTTACACTGTACTGCAGACACAGAGTACTGATCCCTGACACTGTACTGCACAGACACTGAATACTGATCCCTTACACTGTACTGCCAGACACTGAATACTGATCCTTTACACTGTACTGCGCCAGACACTGAATACTGATCCTTTACACTGTACTGCGCAGACACTGAGTACTGATCCCTGACACTGTACTGCACAGACACTGAATACTGATCCCTTACACTGTACTGCGCAGACACTGAATACTGATCCCTTACACTGTACTGCACAGACACTGAATACTGATCCTTTACACTGTACCGCGCAGACACTGAGTACTGATCCTGACACTGTACTGCACAGACACTGAATACTGATCCTTACACTGTACTGCGCAGACACTGAGTACTGATCCCTGACACTGTACTGCACAGACACTGAATACTGATCCTTTACACTGTACTGCGCAGACACAGAGTACTGATCCCTTACACTGTACTGCACAGACACTGAATACTGATCCCTACACTGTACTGCGCAGACACAGAGTACTGATCCCTGACACTGTACTGCACAGACACTGAATACTGATCCCTTACACTGTACTGCACAGACATGGAGTACTTATCCCTTACACTGTACTGCGAGACACTGAATACTGATCCTTACACTGTACTGCGCAGACACTGAGTACTGATCCCTTACACTGTACTGCGCAGACACTGAATACTGATCCCTTACACTGTACTGCGCAGACACAGAGTACTGATCCCTGACACTGTACTGCACAGACACTGAATACTGATCCTACACTGTACTGCACAGACATGGAGTACTTATCCCTTACACTGTACTGCGCAGACACTGAATACTGATCCTTTACACTGTACTGCCAGACACAGAGTACTGATCCCTACACTGTACTGCACAGACACTGAATACTGATCCTTACACTGTACTGCGCAGACACTGAGTACTGATCCCTTACACTGTACTGCGCAGACACTGGAGTACTGATCCCTTACACTGTACTGCAGACACAGAGTACTGATCCCTTACACTGTACCGCGCAGACACTGAATACTGATCCCTTACACTGTACCGCGCAGACACAGAGTACTGATCCTACACTGTACTGCCAGACACTGAATACTGATCCCTTACACTGTACTGCACAGACACTGAGTACTGATCCCTTACACTGTACTGCGCAGACACTGAGTACTGATCCCTTACACTGTACGCGCACTGTACCTGCACAGCACACAGAGTACTGATCCCTTACACTGTACTGCGCAGACACTGAATACTGATCCTTACACTGTACTGCACAGACATGGAGTACTGATCCCTTACACTGTACTGCGCAGACACTGAATACTGATCCCTTACACTGCATACTGCAGACACTGAGTACTGATCCCTTACCTGTACTGCACAGACACTGAATACTGATCCCTTACACTGTACTGCACAGACATGGAGTACTAATCCTTTACACTGTACCGCGCAGACACTGAGTACTGATCTCACACCGTACCTGCGACACTGAGTACTGATCCTTACACCGCACTGCACAGACACAAAGTACTGATCCTTACACTGTACTGCACAGACACGGAGTACTGATCCTTTACACTGTACTGCGCCAGACACGAGTACAGATCCCTTACATACGTACTGACGCAGACACGGAGTACTGATCCCTTTACACTGTACTGCGCCCAGACACTGAGTACTGATCCTCTACACTGTACTGCGCAGACACGAAGTACTGATCCACCACCATACTGCACAGACGCGGAGTACTAATCCTTACACTGTACTGCGCGCAGACACTGGTATTGATCGCCCTTGCTAATCACTGCGCAGTACACCGAATACTGATCCTCACATCGTACTGCGCAGACACGAAGTACTGACTCCTTACACCGTACTGCACAGACCCAGAGTACTGATCCCTTACACTGTACTGCACAGACATGGAGTACTGATCCCATACATGTACCGCAGACATGGAGTACAGATCCTTACACCGTATGCGCGACACGGAGTACTGATCCCTTACACCGTACTGTGCAGACACAAAGTACTGATCCCTTACACTGTACTGCCAGACACGGAGTACTGATCCTTACACTGTACTGCGCAGACACGGAGTACAGATCCTTACACTGTACCGCGAGACACGAGTACTGATCCTACACCATACCGCGCAGGACACGGGAGTACTGATCCTTACACTGTACTGCACAGACACGGAATACTGTTCCCTTACACTGTATTGCACAGACACGGAGTACTGATCCTTTACACTGTATTGTAAAGACATGGAGTACTGATCCTTGCACTGTATTGCACAGACAGGAAGTACTGATCTAATGCATCTTTTCACGCTAAGGACACTGTTAACAGGTTAACCAGAGAACACCTTCCATCCTAATGTGAAACCAGCTTCTAGGCAGCTTGCTGTATTCCATCTAACTATACCTCCTCAACTACAATACTCACAGCAACAGACACATTAAAATGTCTCACTGAGCATCTACAAAGTGATGAACTGAATAACTACCTGATTTCACCCTCCCCCATCTATTATTTATCCTCCTTGGACAACTGGGCAGTTGCTTCAGCCTCTGCCCTGCTCTCCACACTACAGCATCTGTCTCCCCAAGGGCATACCTCAGCTTGGTTCCCACAGAATACTCTTCCATGGTAGAGTGGAGAGGAGAGGGAGGGAGGGTCCCTCCACACCATACTCATCCAATTTGTGACAAGGCATCCAAGGTGATGGCCGGGTCCACAGTGGCGAGCAAGGCATCATGTAGCCCCTGCTCCATTTCTGCTGCTGCGTTTTCTCCCACAACCTCCACCACCCTGTGATGGGAGGCACAGTCCTATTGACCTTAGCAGCAGCATGCGCTGGGCATCGCCACCCTCCCAAAGGGACAAGCTCCCTAGCCCTCTGCAAGGGAACGCTGCTGCACTGGGGTCTGTCTCCTCCCTGGCTGCCTGATCCTAGCAAACCCTGGCTCACTTCAGAACCCGGTCACCGACATAGAAGTGCACAGCGTGCCCACTGAGCCATCGGGTGGCACTGGCCTGATGTGATAGAGAATGAATGCAGCCACAACCTTGTAAATACCAGTCCATTGTTTAAAGATGCAAGTCAGTCCCCTAACCTTCAGGAAAGGACCACTCCCCCAAATCCAGGTCCATTATTTAGTCATTTTTAATTTTCTATTTTTGCTTAATCCTACCTTGCGGCATCCCATACAGGACTGCCTTCTGCCCAGCAGAACCCTCGCCTGTTCCTGTAACCCTTAGCCAGGGCTCCTCCAACCAGCACATATAGTTGCTGTCCCGGTCCCCACAGCCTACTGCCACCCTCCAAGAGGGACCCAGTAGAGCAGCAGCAACCCCATCACAAAAGTGGAACCCAAGAAAACAACAGGGCTAGCCATGCAGCAGCCAGTAAAAATGTGAGGGACAGAGATGTAGTCTTATTTATTCCATTCTTTGGCAACCAGGTAAGGCCCACTGGACACAAACTCCGTTACAGGGTGACTCGAGACCTGTCTAGGCCTACAGTTTCCTCCATTTGCTCTCTAACCCAATGCCATTGAGTAGAGACACTATTACATCACTTGGATCAAGGGATGTCTTGATGGAAATCCCGGTCCCACAATGGTCTGCCCTGCACCATCTCCCCCAACCTCAACCCACAGCAAAAGGTAGTCACAGGTTGCAGAATCTTCCTCCCAGAGGAAGCTTGCATCTGGGCAGATGCTCAATCCTCCTCTTGTCAGTCTGCCAGTCTGTTCCAGGTGTCTTGGGCTAGGGATGCAATCCTCAGCCCCAAGCGTGATACATAATCCCTTCTGAATGTTCCATTAAGCCAGCCCTGTTCATTATTGTCACCATGTGTTTCAGTATCCCTACCCATGTACCAGACACCCAATTTGCAGTGTGCATAAATGTGACAAACAAAAGAATCAGCAGTACTCAAGGGCTTGGGGGATGCAAATCCAGGTTGGCTAACCCTATAAACTGCTACAGGACAGATGTATTGCACTTTATTACACTAAATTCAAATTGTCCAAAATGTTCCAAATAATGACTTGCTAACACAAACATAGTGCCATAATGTAAGAAATAATGTATGGGCAACCATACACAACGAGAGCTTGTTTCCATCGACGAGCTGAGATAACATCATATGGACCTTGAGAGTGAAGCTCAAGAGGGTCATGCTGGTACAGTACCTCAACCCCAAGATGGAAACACAAAGTGAGCTGTGTATGGCCACCCATATTTTATTTTTTGCAGTGTATGGTTTCAGTAAAACATTAGTTTATTAGGTGTTTTTGCCTGCATGCACCACTGTGGTAAACCAGTTCATGTTCTTTTTAATTATATAATGGGGTCTCTAAATCTGGTAAACTGATTGGTCGGCTGTGGTCTTTACCATGGGTAAATCCCAGCATAACCCATATGTAAAGTTCAGGTGACTGCTGCAATACACACAAAAAGCACTACCTCTTTCTGTTTTTGACTCCCAGCTCTGGTTTACCGGGCGTGAGGTTCCATCCTACAGTCTCCACAGCTCTTAATTACAGCTCCACAGTACATGCTTACTGAATGTACAGTGTAATGCCATGATGCCTTATGTTATAAACATCTGCTGCCTCAAAGACTGTAATCCTCCCCCAAAAATACAGAAAACAACACAGAGTGGGAACGTCACTACCTCCCAACTGGAAAGCCACAGTAACCCTGGAAACAGACCCGAGGGCAACCGTTCATCACTAACGGCCACACTAGGCAGAAACAGGCCACAACAGAGAGAAACACCACGCTTCAGTTCCTGTCAGTGAACAGCAGGCTGGGAAACAGAGAGCAGCGTGTTTTTCCTTTCACAAGAAAAAAAAGTGCATCCAGGAAAAGAGCTGCGTTCTGAGTGGTCAGTTTAACACGCTCACAGCCCACTTCGCTCCTACAAAAACACTGTCACACTATCGCCTCTCCACCCCCCAGTTGTATTAAAAAAAAAAAAAAAAATGCAGCTTATTCT
This sequence comes from Neoceratodus forsteri, assembly GCA_016271365.2. NCBI lineage: Eukaryota > Metazoa > Chordata > Ceratodontiformes > Ceratodontidae > Neoceratodus > Neoceratodus forsteri. The sequence goes on from CM057456.1 coordinate 1,481,467,083, forward strand.
CCCAGTTTCCCAGCCCACTCTTCACCGACACCAGCTAAATGATGTTCTTCCCAGTCTCTGTCCCTGGCCAACTCTCTCTAAAATAACATGCAGACAAATGATGAAAACTATGATAATAAAACAGCAATGAACCCTTCCTGTCCTGGCTCCTAGGTGGACTATTAAACCTAGCGAAAGGACATTTAAAAAAAATCAATAAAAAAAACGATAAAATGCAAGTTTTTCTTTATTTCTTGTTAAAAAAAAAAAAAAAGAATTGGGACATTGTATAATCGCAATAAACCACTTCAGGGTGTGGGTTATGCTGGGATTTACCACTTCTGGTGTAGGTTTGGTCACTCGACTGTCGCCTATTGATCAACCCACACCAGGCGGTAATCCCACATTACCCACACCTTGTTGTGGTTTATTACTAAATTATAATCAGTTAGGCATAAATATGATTTTACTTCCTTATTGTATTTATGTATTTTCTGTATTGGTGGTGTTATTAACAGCTGTGAAGAGACACAGAAAGAGAGAGAGATGCATGCGCCTGGAACTATGAGTGCTGTGTGCTGTCATGGTCACAATGACTGGCCCTGGAGGCTAGCGCAAGCACTTCTTCCATGTAAATGTGGCTACATATTTTAAAACTGTGGGACGTTATTTTAATGAAAAAGGTTGTGATTCACTTAATAGGAGCAAGAACTGATCAGTGAATAAGGTAGGGAGAGAATTTCAGAAATCGTGACAGTGTAAACTGGCTGACTGGTGTCGAAAGAAAATGAAAGCGGGTGGGTGGCAGTTGGCACATGCAGGGCACAGGTGCTAGAATTAAAGAACTAGTGGGAGGGTGATTTGCATATGGAACTTGCGCAATAAGGAGCTGCTTTAAATATGGAATGTGCACAATAATGTTAGAACGTGCACAATAATGCTGTGGGAAGCAGTACAATAGGAATATTGAGCTGTGTGATTTCAGTGCACAATAACCTCAAACCACACACTATATAACAATTTTACTGCTAGCTGTGCCCTGTAAGGGTCACAGACCAAAAATCAGTGAAAAGCAGCATACCCTACTGTTGTGGAATTATTTTGTTGCTAACAATACATCGAACACTGCTTTTCACTGGTTTTGACATTTTGAAGTTATTGTAATAAAGTGCAATCCATCTGTTTTGTTACGCAAGTGTGAGCAAACAAAGTGTCAGTTAAAGTCTACAATCGCTGAAGCGAATACCCACAGTTGAGAGTGCGAGATGGGCCATCAGCTGAGTACAACAAACCTGCAAATATTTAACATCCTTACAGAGCACGACATGCGTTAGGTACTCCATTCATTATATGCTGATTTTGGAAGGAATATTGTGTTACTATTGGCAAGGGAAAGCCACTCTAATGACACAATAATCACCCAGAAAAATTCTGTATCGGTTGACTTACAAAAATACCAAACAAAAGCCCCTTAGCAAATTTAACAGACTGCTCCCCCATCTATAATTTTCCTCTTGCTGTGCCCTATTCCTAGCAACCCCCGGCCTTGCCATGCGGTGCCTGAAATGAACAAGGGCATCTTCCTCCGAGGCGTTGCTGTGCAATGACATGTACGTACACGAGCATCCAGCACGCTTGTGTGCCTGCATCTGCTGACACCCCTTCTGCATGTTGCTACCACCCGGCCTCCACTGGGTGGTAGTCTAGTGTGAAACAGTTTACCACCCCGGAAGGAAAGCTGCCACTGGAATGCTCAATCCTCACCCCCCCAAGCTGGCCCCACTGGCCCATTTTCATTTCCAAATATGGGTTACTGGTATCACGAACAGTAGTGCTACTGTTGTATTAATGGCCCAGTCTCATCAGACTTCTCTTAAAGCAGACAGTACATCCCTTTAGGAGCATCTGTCGGGGTCCCAGTGTATTTTAAAGTGTTTTTGGACATGCACCAATGACAATGTAGTATACGCTGCTGGCTGAGTAGTGAGACTTCTCCCACCCACTGCTCTGTTCATGTGTGATCCCAGCATACCTCTCAACCTTTGTCACTGAAATGAGGGACATGGACATTTTGGGCACTCAAAATGAGGGACAATGAGGGGACACAGACCTTCAGAATGAGGGACACATCCTCAAACATGAAGATAGAAGCTCAGAACACTGTGAAAACCATAGTGTTTACTTGTACAAAGTTTAGTTTTATTTAATAGTTTAGAATATTAAGAATTTCTGCTTTAAAATATGAATTTACAGCACATTCTGTGCATGGGCAGCGCCTCTTCCATAAGGGACGGATGAGGACAGAACAACTTTAAGGGGTAAAATCAGGGATGTCCTCGTAATGAGGGACAGTTGAGAGGTACAGTATGGATCCCAGCCTACCAATGGTCAAAAAGCATCTGCCAGGCCACTGGCACCAATGTACTCTGAGCGCATGACCTGCCGGGCCCTACCAGTGTACTGGCATTATTATTACCACCTAACACAGTCATTCTTGCCAGTCCAGATGACGAGGTCTTGGGTATTCAGGCCACCTTGCCTGAAAGACTGTGACTGTTCTGTCTGGGTTTGAATTGCCATCCGCCAACAATCTGGAACTACAATCTGGGTTCCCAATGTTGAGTTGCTGGGCTTTGAAAATTTCTTGACAGTGGTGTTTGCTTGTTAAATATCTAAGTGCATAAGCGCAAACTGTGGGCAGCACAGACATCGAGCCTCCTACACTGCAACCCTGAGTATTCAGGCAGCACTGTAGCAGGGGAAGAATGTGGGACTGTGGGGTGCAGCAAGTGGCCAGAAACTAGACATGCCTAGAACTATGGGGTGGGGCTATGTCATCTGTCAAATTACTGCATTCCACTGGTGATGTTCATCCTGTTTCTTCACTCAAGCTGTGTTCAATAAATGTTTATTATTTGCAGCTCTGGTGTTGTATTTTGAGGGGCACTGCATGTACATGTACGTATAGTCAAAGAGGTATTCCTGAAGTTGGAGGTGGGATGGTACTGCATCCCAGGGGTGATGCCACACTTTTGACCTGACCCATTTTAATCCTCTGGGTTAGCATACAAGCCTGTACTTGTACTAGGAGTAAGTATCAGGTCCCTCAACTTTCCACTCACTGAGGCAGAGGGCGTCACTGCCTGAAAACTCAGCAACTTGGTACCATGTGTGTGAGTGACTAGCTGAGGAGATATCCCTGAAAATCACTAACTGTCCAGTGCATCTACCTGGTAAATTATCCCAGGTCTTGCCGTGTCTGCCTAGTGCACCAGCCTGGTAAATAAAAACAAAATAAATGCATACACCCTGGAACTAGTCCCCATTTCAAGTACCTGGGAATCACACTGGACACTGCCCTGTCTTACACACAGCACAGACATCATGGCCAAAGCCTTTAACACCAGGACTGGTATCCTCTACAGGCACAGACATTGCCTGACCTATGACGCTCTGAACTTGGCAATTAACAGTTCACTCATTACCTTGATTGACTATGGCCTAGCTGTCTATGGCTGTGCTACTGACACAGCGCTCCAACGCCTCTCAGCAGCCTTAAACAAAGCCTCCCACGCTGCTTACTAATGCCCCAAACTCACCCACACCTGTTAGCTTTATGCATGATCAGGCTTGGCTTCAGCTGAAAGACAGAATACGTTATCAAACCTGCCTACTCGTGAAAGAAGGTCTCACTAAACTTACTTCCTGAAGGAGTTCTGAGCCTTCTCTCACCACCTATACATGCCAGGCACACCAGGAGCTCGACTACACAAGTATTCCATGTGCAGGTGCCGCACAACTAAGGCCCAGAGATCTTTTTGCTCACCAGGCCCTCTGTGGACAAATGGTCTAACACCTGACATAGCCGGAACCACAACCCATGGTTCCTTTAGCGCAAACTCCATCAGCACCTCACCGACAACAGTACCTGTAGGTGGCCCGCTAGTCTGTGCCCACAGCTTTAGCCTGCCTTAGCACTTCCAACTCCTGACCCACCAAGTTAAGTCTCTGCCCAAGCACTTGCCTCCCACCCCTTTTGCTCTAACATTTGCCTCCCACCTCTACCCCTTGGTTCTTTCTCCTCTGCCCTTCCTATCCCAGCTCCCACTTCCCTCCCTACCTCCCCTAACAATCTGCCTCTGCCTCTCTCTCTCCCCAGAATGCTGGCATGCCATGTACTATACAGGGTTTTAAATAATTGATTAGCAGTTTTTTCTTGGGACAATACTAACTGTACAGAAAGCATTTATATAGGTTTTCTAGAAGTGTCATGTTTGTTAAACACAGTGAGGCAAGTGATATGCATTTTCACAATGTTTTAGAACTTCTATGAGCAAAACACTAATCAATTTTTAGAGTTATTAAAACCCTGCAATGCCTTAGCTCAATTTGTGTAACTGTTTGTCATTGCAACACATGTACTGTTGAATTTTTGTACTCTGTATGTATAATTTACTGTAACTATATTGTGTCTTCTTGTGTTAATGTATCTGACATAGAACCTCTCAACGAGCACCTGTTCACAGGTGTCATCCAAGACTTCAAAAAAAAAATAAAAATAAAAAGGATCCTCTGAATGCTATCTGACAAGATCAGGTCAAACAGACTTTCTAGAACGATTCTTACTCCGCCAAGTGTTCCTAACGCCTCTTATGTGCAGAGTTGGGGCAGATAGCAGGAACTACAGGGCTGTAGAAGAACTCACAGGATAGTCAAATACCAAAACTCTGTTTATGGGACTAAAACATCTTTAATTACAGGTTTCTATTCTATTCATTTCTATGGCTTACTTTTATTGAATGAGAAATCTCAGAGGCAGGGCTGGGCTCATTTGGGAAAGCCCATTTTCTCAAAATGGTCCACTGGATCATCGCATCAGCCCAGTCCCTATCCATCTAATGTGGAATGTGAAAGCCCTAGTGGTTCTTCACACCTCCTCTCCCTCCCTTTCTGATACCATCTTTACCAAGACCATGTATCTGTCCCATCCAACTCTGATGCCCCCTCCCCACTGATTCTGCACACATCATCTCTTTCAGGTAGCTTATTCTGCCCCCCCATATTTTCAATATCTTTACTAAATCTGTCTCCAGCCAACTTCATGGAGTTCCACTGGTACCTGTTTTACCATTCAGTTTGAACAATATTCACTATTCTAACTTATTTACCTTGTTTAACTTTGAATCTATGTAATATCTTTATATGTGTTCTTATAGAATTTAATCATTGCAAAAACTTTGTTAATGCATTAGTTAGGGTTAAGTGACAAAAGTAGGAAATGTGGCATCAGGGTTTCCAACACTAACACCCCACCCCACCCTGCAGGGAGCAACTGGCATGGGATGTGCCTTGGGGTTGTCAACCCTAATGCTCACCCCATTACATGAGTAAATAAGCCAAGATGAGTACAGTATATGAGAATGGGGTGAGTTGCTGCCTGCAGGGTGGGGTGGGCATTAGGGTTGAAACCTAACGCCACATATCCCTTCTTCTGTCGCTAACCCTAACTAGCGCATCAATGACGTTTTTGCAATGAATTTCTTACTTTTTGAGATAGTATAATCACATCCTCATTTGCCTGTGGGAGCACTGGGCCCCAGACAGACCTGTGCTTCCATCTATCCAAACTTTTAGAGATAGTGCAATCATAACCTTATTTGCCTGTGGGAACTGCGGGCCTCCGAGCCCTGTGCTTCCATCCCTCCACAGATGCATATATCTAGGTTGCTGGAGAAGTGCTGGGCCATGTGGCCCTGCGCTCAAGTTCTGTAAACCACAACCAAACTGTCAACATAGCCTTCTTATTACCACACCTCATAAACCCAGTACTGAAAATTTCCAAATCCCAAATCCCCACAAAATGTGATTCTGCACCACAAGTGTGAAAAGACTGTTTGGCCAGGAGCTGAAAATGACAGCTGCCACATTCATGAGGTGGTGTAAAATATATCTATGTTGAAAATTTGGGGTGAAAATATCTAAAATTACCAGAGTTACAAGCAAGCATAGCAAAATGTAAACACATGTGCATAACTTTGTCATTTTACATATTTTGACCCCAAATTTCTCTACACCGCATCCTTATGACCCCATGTCATGAACTATGGCAGTGAAATTGTTTGAATCCCACCAGAACGGTAATTTCACCAAGTGACCACTAAATCACCCTTCGGCAGATCTGCAGATTTCCACTGACATTGCTCATGAGGTGGGATCCTAAAAGGCCATGTTGAAAATTTGGTGTCAAATGTGCAAAATAGCCAAGTTAGAACAGACAGAAAAATCTTCAGTTTAAAACCAATTTGTATAGCTCACCACTTTTACAGCTCAGTTAGTAATAGAAGCAAGCAAGACTTTGTTGCATGTAGGCAGTCGTCCAGATTTTATTCAGCAATAAAATTCAACGCTCCCAGTCCTATGGTGCAACATAAAACCAACAATAACACCAGAGTAGTAAATAAGACTTATAAACTCGAATTACATTAAAAAAAAAAAAAAAACACTCACTATAAGGACATTCAAGGATAGTAATACAATTGCAAAAAGCATATAGAACGCTGAAAACACCAGAAGGCCAAGTTAAAAAAAAAAAAAAAAACACTGCATGGTCAGAGCCAAGCTTCGAGCTGTAAGCTTCCTGGTTACGCTGTGCTTATGTATCGACCAATCGGGTCATCATCAGAGCAGAGTACGTTTTTTCAAGTAATTCGAGTTTATAAGTCTGCTTTGACTACTGTAAAAAGTGGTGAGCTGTACAAATTGGTTTTAAACTGAAGATATTTCTATCTGTTCATATAATAAAAGAAACAGTCATGAAGACTTTTGTTTTCTTTCACTTTTTGCTGACCTCCTACTGGGAATGTTTGTTCCTGATGCATGCTTTTCCATCAGTTATTAAAACATTCGAGGTACTCAAAGCGCACATCCTGAGCTTGGTTAGCTTATAATGAGCCCCCCTTCCGCCGGTAGTGGAGCTGAATTGTGTGTTTTATTGTTTATGGCATGCCTACAGTAACAGTAACGATTTAACTCTAAGGTAAGCCAGTGATGAAAGTGAGCAGGAACGACAGGAACTCAGTTCCTGTACCATTTTGCAGTAGGAACCAAGTTCCTGTACTTCTTCCCACTGATACTGGAACTGAAATTCTTAAACCAGCAAATGACGACAGTTGCTGGGCCTGTGACCTGAAATCAGGGATTCCATCACAAAATGTGACTTGTACAACATTGATATTTTCCTAGAAATACGTCAATATCCCTAACTGAATCCCATAGTATCTATACAGTTATCCATCCATTAAGGAACTTCATTCTCCATTTCATATTTTCCAGTACCTGAGTTCCTGTACTTCTTTTCTACCGCTGCACCACTGATGTAAGCCCTAAAGTACTGCCAAACAGGCGAGGAAAATAACACAATCAAATATGGGATATCACATAAGGCCAGTCAGAGGGTGGGGGCACCACTAGACCCCAGGGAAAAATCCTATTAGTTCAGGGATGGTTGGGGGTGCCTCTAGACACCAGGAAGAAAACATGCCTGCAAGCCAGAAACGATTATGCCCTCATGAAAAAGGATCTTTTAGTCACTCACTATATGAAAAATATTTTGTTGCATCCACGAGTGACAAAAAGATTAATAATCTTAAAAAAAAATTAATTGCAAGGGCATTTCTCCAACAGTTAAATGCAGAAGGCAGCTAAGGGGTCCTGATAAGCAAGGTACATGTATTGGTCGTTCTCCAGGATGTCTTTTCTGTGGTTTTCCAAATTAGAATTTTTAGGGAAAATGTAAAACAAGATGGTGGCATATGAAAAAGGTTCCCATACAAAACATTATTCAGCTATTTTGAAGTGCTGACTAAGCATGTTCAGAACCCACATTTTAAAATTTAGTAACTTTGGAAACAATTAATAAAAATCGGAAAAACTCTGTGGTAAAATGGGGCCAGTCTGTGCAGCTTGCAAGGCTGAGACTGCATCCCACAGGAGTGCTGTAAAATGTTGCTTGTTTCTTCAGAATCAAAGGAAAATACACATTTTGTGACTTACAGTCTGCTGTCTTCAGCCCTACCACGTGATGACAGAGCTCTGCTGCAAAGTACCTGCTACTTGGAAGGCAGGAAGTAAACTGGTGGGAACAGGAAGTGGAGAGCTGGATATCCCTAGCTGCAGAGTTTGAGTTCCTGCCTGCATATCTGCAGATACAGCCCATCTGTAGCGGAAGCCTGAAGACCAGTTTAGGAGACAGAATAATATGTTTTCACCAAACCAGCAAAGGCACTTATGTGGGCCAAGCCCTTTCTACCCTGAAAATTTCAGACCAAAATTCCAAACCGAGTTATGCGATGGCAAAAAGGTGGTTTTCTGCATTTTTGCTATCCGCATCTCAGAATCTGCATATCCCACTGGAACAAACTTGGCAAGTCAAGAGATCCACCACACAAGACAGTGCATGCAAATTTCATGTAAATCCATTAAACAGTTGCAAAGTTATTAAAGTGCACAAATTGAGGTTTAACATTAAAGTGCCTACTCAACCCTAAAATAATGTTTGTCAAATATGAGCGAGTAGTATGCAATGTTGCATGTTTAACTAAATTTGATATGTCACTGCGTCTTGTCATATACTGCATTCTGATGCTCCTTGTAACCATATTCTAAAAGGACGACTTTGTAAAACAAGGCTATCTGTCTTAAAGTTTATCTCACGTTTAAAAATAAAGGTTCTCTCTCTCTCACCCCACTGAATTATTTGTATAGTACGACTCAATCATCTGCCCTCTCTCCTTTCTTGCCACCAGCATGTATGTGTCTCCTCTGTACCTTCTTCAAATGCAGTCCTCAAACTGCACACAACACTCCAGAGGATCGAAGGCAAATGTTTGTGTGGGTGCTAACCAGTGTTTGCCACAAACCGGGTGTTGCGCTGCAGCCCTATATTCAAAAGGGTCAGCTGCGACAGCAAACAGAGTTACTGCCCTCACAAACCAAAATGGGAGGGGTATGCAAATGGAGGAGAGGGACTGGAATATTGGTCCAAGCCAATATTCAGCAGATTTGCACTACGCAAAAGGGTTTCGCATACAGTCCTTTGCGCAGCACAAGAACCCCTGTGACAAAACCCTCTCTTACTCCACGCAACCCTAGCAGCTGTTGGAGGTGATGCAGCCAACTAGCTGTTTAGCCGCTGGGGAGCACACTCGCCCCTATGATCTGTGCCCCCAAAAAAAGCCCACAGTTAAAAACAATAAAAAAACTCCCTGGTGCTAGTGATCCCCTTCCTCCTGTCACCAGCCCTTACTAAAGACAAACTCGGTAGGGACAAAGTTAAAGGTTTCATAGTCACCCACAGGTAGCAGCAAGGCCCACAACATGGGCCAGACAATGAGAAAGTCTGGTATGGACACTAGGTCTTGATGGTAGGACAGGGTATTATGGACGACTACATGGACCAATCGCCTTTTTCTGCTGTCAACTCCCCCAAACAAGCTTTTAGATCACCAGCAACCCCACATCCATCCCCACTTCCCTGGATCTACCAGGAGCCAGTCCCCACAGATTGCCCCAATGGCAGGGTTGAGGAGGGAGGCCACCCCCCAAGTCGACATCCAGGGTCACTCCAGGCATCTGGGTCTTGATACAGTCCCAGGGAGGTGCAGGAATGGTGGTCTACTACTGAGTCCCTATTTCCATTTCTCCCTGGTTCCCTTGCCATGACAGGACATCAGACATGCGCTGGAGGTGTGCACACTCATGGGATCATGGCCCCTCCCTTCGAGTCACCCATGCCTGCACTCCACTGGGCCTCCACCCAGTGGCAGTCAGGGCAGAGTCGGCTGGCCACCCCTTCCTGACAGAGGAAAACAGTCTCTGGGACGCTCAATCCTCTTCCACCCTGGTGACCACTGACCGTCCATGCTCATTCCTGAACACGGGTCACTGGTATGGCAATCAGTGCCTCAGCCCTCCACACCACTGGGCCGGCCCAACTTCTGTTTCTACAGTCAACATTCCCCATCAATAAACAGTCCATGGAACTCACCCAAGGCAACCTGAAAACAAGCCATCACAGCTCAGTCCGCCTTTCCTGGTCAAAAACTGTAAATACATTATTTTGTGCTGTTAAGGTCCTATATCCTGCTACATAAGCCCTTCCCACAAGCTGTCTCTGGGTCCCCAACCTGTGAAACTCAGGAAAATTAGACCAACCTACAACACATGCCCAGCAACTGCAATGGGACCACTTATCAGTATTAAATGTAGTTCACACATGATGACCATCAGCTCTCAATAACACACAGCCCAGGAAAACACAGCAGCATATGGGTTGCAAGGCACTACTGTGAATGCATGAAACATCTACATTTATCCATGGTCAGGCACATTAGGGTTAATAATGGAATGCACTTTTGTTGGAAGACTTGTCTCGCTCCATGCTCAGAGCTGCTATGGATGTACTGTTCTATAAGAGCCGTATTACATTCCTCCTTTCTTTAATTGGAATATATTTACTTAAAGCTCACTGGCAGCAGGACAAGTAGTTTGTTTTACTGTCTAAGGTATACTGATAGCTAGCTATTCTTTAGTATAACATGTTCATGTTGACTGCACTGCTGGCAGTCTGTTTGTCATTTTATCTCTTCCTGAGAGTTGCAGCATTGCATGGGATGCAACGGAAAGTCAACTTATTACAGCTAGCAGTATGAGGAATAACACAAAACAGTGTGGACCAAATGAAATTACTGTCCCACGCTTGCAGGGCTGTAAACAAGTCTTGTAATAGAAGGGCATTTCACAAAAATGTGAATGGGAAAGTGAACATTGTTTAACCAGGAGTAGCACACTAAGCCAAGCTTGTTTCCAGATGTGACCTGGGAGCACAAGGAAGTTAAGTGACTTGCTCAAGATCACACAGTATGCACCTAGGTGGCTGTGGGATTCAAACCCAGGTCTCCAGACCTGCAACTCACAGCCTTAACCCCACTCACGCTATACAGCTTCCTGCATAAATGGGAAGCTGTAAAATGTGCTGGCGTTGGGGGGGGTATAGCAATTTATAACATGGGTTGTGAAAAACGTGCAACCTTATTGGTAGAGTCCCCTGTGTGGCCATGCACTGAATTCCTTTTTAATGCACGGTTCCATGGAGGAACTGGGAAAGTCCTCTGGAACTCATTCCCTGCTTGAGAAAGCAAAAGGCAAAAATAGTCAGCCATTGAAGCATGTGGGGATGCAGAGAGTCCAGGTGTCAAAATAGTGTATAATTCTTCATCTATAAATCAGAACTATGGCACTGGTTTTCTGTTGTCAGCTGTGGCTCTCTCCCTCCCTGATGGCCCAATGAAATGCCCTTTCACTGTCACCATGTCACTTTGGAGCTTCCCTATCCCCCAGGGCAGTGATCATTCTGTCTTAGCGGACGGCAGACTGCTGGTAAAAGCATAAAGACAAAGTCCTACGCCCCAAGTGGAGAAACCCAAAGTAGGCTCAGGTGCCTCCCCTCCCCCAACAATGACAATGGCAGTTGTATTCAATTCTGTTGTCCGTGTGAGCGGTGAGTGTAGTACGCTCTTAACAGAGACAGCAGTAGACATCTGGTGAGGTAGATACGGGCGCAGTGCTCAGCTAGAGAGTGTGTGACAGAAAGTGAGATTTAACTGAGAATTGCTGCACTGTACTCACTTCTCTGTATCTGTGTTAGTGTGCTGCACCCCCACACGATAAGCAACTGTGTCACAGTAAATCCCATTCAGCCTTCTGAACACAGACGAAATATGGAGAGAGAGACACACACGCACTGAACCATATTGAGTGCTCCCTGTCTCTGCGGCTGTCAGCTGTGTGTTCTGGTGTTCATATCGGCTATACAAGACGCGAAGTGGTGTTTGCCTGTGCCACTGATCCTTTCAGCCTACACAAAGAAAAAAAAAAAAAGAAAGTGATCATTGTCGCACACTACACAGTTTACCACCTGCTGCTTGTAAGTCGCTGAAACATGGCAGCAGAATTGCCTCATGCTGTCAAGAGTGTTTCACAGGCTCAGTGGCGGGAGGGTCGTGGCTCTGGACGCCACACCTCGCATCACGCCAGCAACCTGGGTTCAGGAATGGATTTGGGATGGCAGGGAAGGGACTGAGTGTCAGAAGATTGTTCTCCTTTCTCAGGGGAGGAATCGTGACTTACGCCCGGCCTCCTGCGCAGCCACTGGTGGAGACCAGGAGCAGCACCAGGAACCCGCGGTGCCATGCTGAGAGGAAGGAGCGATGGCAGATGGCGGGTGGACATCACTGCATGTCTGTGCTCCTGGAAACCACGAAAGGAAAACCCTTGCTGGCTTGGCGAGGTGACAAGGGCTCCAGGGACATCACCCACATTCCCAGTGCCGAGCCTCTCTACCAGTCCCTATGGCTCTCCACCAGACCAACCATCTAATACCAGAAAGGCCACCAGGTAGGTGGGGATCCGGGAAGAGAAAGAGGCTCCGCGGGAGTGGCAGTGATTACAGAGTGGCACCCAGAGATGCCCAGTCCAGAGAGATTTACAAAAAAAAAAAAAAAAAGTGTTTCACAGAAGACTGGTGTAGACAAGAGCAGTGTATTCAAGCTGTCAGGAAACAACCACTGTGTTATGCACCCCACTGATGAGCAAGCTGTCTGGCCAGACTGCAGAACTGCACAACACAACAGGTATATGCATACAGAGCGAGTTGGGGCAACATTTCCATGTAGCTGTTAGAGAGAGAGGGGAGAGAGAGAGAGGAGAGAGGGAGAGAGAGAGAGAGAGAGAGAGAGGAACAGCAGGGTGCTTACAGGGGAGATGCAAGCAGCAGGGCTGGGAATGGCATTGTCTGTCCTATGTACTGTTTAGTAAGGAATGACAGACAGTGATAAAGACACAGACAGTGAGATAGTGACAGCCAGCTTGCAGCTCCTTCCATCTCTCTATTTTATTTAGTTTTTGATAACCGGTGCGTGCACTAGACACAAAAGTGACTATTTTCAGGCATGACCCGGAGGTTACAACATCTACAGGAAAAAACACTGCTGATACAGTATAGTATAGGAGTACAACATATTAGGGATGCAACTAAAATGGATAACAGTTAGAGGTGACCGAGAAGCATTCCAATGTACTTCACATCAGAGGTGAAAGCATGTGCATATTATACTACATCATTTAAGGATATAGTAAAATGGATAACAGTTTGAGCAATTGCTGTAACCAGGATCTCTGAGCTGCATGTGCACGTGTCTGTTTTGTCTGCAGGGGCACATTAACTGAAATACAGCAAGAATATAAGAGACTGCATAATTTGTATAAGTCAAAAGTAAGAAAAGCAAAATGTGATTACTATAAGAAGAAATTAACCACTGAGAAAGGTAACAACTCTAAGGCTATTTGGATTACTTTAAATAGTTTAATGGGTAAAGGAAATAAACCTGATAATATTTCAGTTGAATTAAATGGGCAATTAGTGAATGAGCCAATAAAGGTTGCTAATGGGTTTAATTCACATTTTGTTAATTTGGATAGGCATAGACCTCGGGCAGGGTTTAAAGTGTGAACTGAATGAGGATTTGGCCGAGGAAAGGGTTAAATTAGAATGTAAAGGAATCCTAAATGTTATTTTCGGTTGTTGTCTCTACTGAGGAGGCCGTGTCTTATATTTTGAAAGATGGACCCTAGGCCAAGTACACTGACTGATGGAATTGATTATCGGATTTTGAAAAAGCAGGAATAATAATGGCCCCACAGTTGACTAAACTTTTAATTTCTCCATTTGTAATAATGTGTTCCCATCTAAATGGAAATGTGGTATTGTAAGACCCATATTTAAAGCTGGTAGTTTGTCGAATGTTAATAACTACCAACCTATTACGTTGTTGGCTCCTTTATCCAAACTATTAGAAAGGATTGTGTTAGATCAGATTACGGAGCATTTAGATAAATATGGGTTATGGGCATCTTCTCAACATGGATTTCGGTCAGGACACAATACAGAGACTGCCTTGGTGAGGTTCACAAGCCAGGTCCATAGAGCCCTGATGAGGGTAAAATTGTGGCCTCGGTGTTTGTGGACCTCAACAAGGCATTCGATCTTGTGGACCATAGAGAATTATTAATGAGTGTACTTAAAGTAAACTTTTCTAATAAGTGATTTTTGGATGGAAAACTACCTGGCTGGGAGGGTGCAGAAAACTCTGATAACACATAATTTATCGGAGGAGGGTAAATTGGATTGTGGAGTTCCACAGGGGTCCATTTGGGACCCCTGTTTTCACTTTATAAACTCATTGCATGATGTATGAAGTAATGCTGAACTTATTTTATATGCGGATGACACGGTTTTAGTATATAATGGAGAGTCTTGTCACAGGGTAGAACAATGTTTACAAATGAACTTAGTTTAATGCATGAATGGTTAATTAGGTACAAATTAGTTCCAAATTCTAGTAAAACAAAGTGTATGTTTTTAAAAATCCAATGTAATCTTTGATCTGACATTATGTGACAATTATGGTAACAAGATTGAGAAGGTTACTGATATAAAATATTTGGGATTGATTATTGATTCACATTCATCATTTGAGTTACAATTACAAAACTGATTAGTAAGATACAACAAAGATTGAGAATGTTGTATCGATTAAACAGAAATTTAACTTACGAAACTAGGGAAATATTGGCACTAGTCTTATTTTCAATTGATTATATATTTTTCTCTTCAGACAGAATTCTTGTAAAGCTTAAAACTACTTATTGTAATATCATTCGTTTGTTACCAGACAGAAGAAAAGGACACATCATTGTTGTTTACATAGCTATTTTGGGTGTTTGTCTCTTTCTGACAGGTTTCGATTCCGTGTTTTATTTATTTATTTTTTTACATAAACTGCATTTGGTATATTTACCCTGGGTAATAACTGAGCTTTTCCCAGATTTATCAATACAATTTCACTAGGTCGCAGGCAGGTTATAAATTTCAGATTCCGTTTTTCAAACAAAATGGCACAGAACTCTGCAATTTTAGGCTGCAAAACTGTATAATGACCTACCTCAAAATGTTATGTCTGTTAATATTTAATCCTTTGAAGATGTACTTCAAAAATGAATGCTGTTGTAAGTTAAGTGTCAATGTTTTAATTGATTGTGGTGAATTGTATTGCATAATTTTTTGTATATTATATGTATTGTTTTAAGTCTATTGTTGATTTTTGTGACTGGCCACCAGTGAAAATGGGCATTTTATGCTCACAGGTTATTCAGCATAAAAATAAAACAAAACAAAAAAACTGTCGTAGAGTGCAGCATCAGAGCATATTATGCACAAGGAATGTCACAGATCATGTCAGTTCTGTATGTGTGACACTTCTGTGTGCATAACAGCATAAAAAGTGCTTTTTTGTTAAGGATCATTTTCAAGGTGGCAGGATAAGATACCTTTTTGGTCTTTAAACACGAGAAAAGTCCTTTTTGTGGGTTCTCTCATGTTTGGACATAACCCTATGTTATAAGTGCAATAACCCACTCCAGGGTATGGGGTTATGGGGATTTAAGGCATGAATGGGTGCTGTGAGGACACAGTTGTGACCTCACAACACACCCTGTCGTGCATTAAATCCCTATAATACCATACCCTGTTGTGGGTTATTGCTTACTTAAATCCTTGGTTTTGTAGTTTCACAGCTGAGAAATAGATCCTCAGCAGCAGGAGTCTCCCTCTCCCCACATGCACACCATTAGTTACTGGCTTTTTATGTATAGGCGGGTGCCTATTTTCAAAGGATTCAGAGTCACAGACAATAGTTGTACATAAATGAATGGTCACAATACAGTCAACTAAATGTATGTTACAGCAGGTAGACATATAGGGCAGGAGATTATTCAATGTTACTAACAGAAATAGTGAGCAGCGAAATATAATGTTTTCACAACAGGTATAGGTATGCAGCATTAACAGGAGCAGCAAAACATTTTTACTTTGTCAGGACACACAACATTCATTTAAAGCATCTACAGCGTGCAGAGTCCTTTAGTGAGGTGAGCAGCCTAGATGTAAATACACTGACACAGTAGCATTCCCTGATAATACTGTTCAGGCTATTCCACCGCTTAGCGAACCTGTACGTGAAAGAGTTATGTCCGTTGCAATTTTCCTCCTAGGGAGCAGCAGTGTGTGACCTACCACACCTCTGGTGGTGTACTGGTTATCAAGGAGAGTAGACGGTGATCGCAGGCCTGGGAAGAGCATGCCATGAAGTGCTGGGAAGCCTACGAAGTGTGTTGTAGATAAGTCTCATATTTAGAGTTAACAGATTCAGCCTGGAGTAGAGGTTGCATGTATGCGTGTCTATAGTTTAGCATCGAATGCAAAGCAACAAGCCCTGTTTATTAGCCCTCTCACCCGCTTTAGTCTCCCATCATACGTGGACCTGTAGACCACAAGGCTATAGTCAATTATGCTAATTATGAGGCTTTGAACCAGCAATTTTTTAACCTCAGGTAGCAAGCTGCTTCTATGTCTATAGAGAAACCATATTCTGAATTTGCTGTTTTTACCAAGTGGCCCTCATGGTCAGCGAATATGAACAGCTTTCAACCACTCAGAAAGCAGGATCTCCCGAACTCTAGCTGTATAAAGAAGATTACAATTTGTTATCAGTGTCTATTAAACCTATGTGAGTGGTCAAAAGCAAGTCACAGGGCAGTATTTAGTTGAAACATATTACTCAGCTTTTCCTAGCAACAGGCAAGAGGTCATGACCATGGACAATAGTTCAGAAATCTATTGACTACCACCATCAACACCCATAGGCCCCCCTACCACGGAACCCAAGACAGCGGTCAGCAATTACCTCCACTCATGTCTGCTGCCAGTAGCCATCTCATGTAAGTAGTCACATCGTTATACAAACAACTTCCTTAATACTGTACTAATGCAAGTACATAATACAAGTGACAAGATGGTGGCTGGCAGCTGAAGTGAGCAGAGTGTAAGTGGCGCTGCCGTCTGGGGTGAGGGGGAAACAATGTTAGTTATGCCAGCACCAGGTGGGGAAGAGTCACTTGACTACCAGGGATTTAAACAATTTGTTTATTACTGGGTCCAGGAGCATAAGGAGGGTACCAATGGCATCAGGGATTTTTGTTTAGTTTTACACAAAGGGACCTGGCTAGTTCCGGGGGGGTGGGGAGTGTAATTCAGGCATGGTCTGAAGACGAGTGGAGTGTGGGACCACTGACACCAGAGAACTGTTTTTGACAATGAAACCCCAGCTAGGGGAGGTAACTCAGGCATGGTTTAATAAAACAGATACTGGAAAGAATTGTTTGGGGTATAGTTGGACCCCCAATCAATATTTGTATAATCTCTCATTACTTATTTGGGGTACAAATAATCAAAGATTGATGATTAAAATGACAACATAATGTGGTACACCTTATAAAGGCAGATTGGCACAAGCCTTCAATGCAGCAGATCTATATGAAAATACCATTTACGTCTCAGCAGACAGTTTAAAATCAACAGTGATCTTTTAATATGGCCGCTCTTGTGCACAGCAAAACATGCCATCACCAGTCTCCTGGGTCTGCTCTCAAATTGGACACACCAGAATGCCATCTGGCATCACTAGAATGTAACCTATTTAATGCCTATGCCAATGGGTATCAATTTATAACTAAAGAAAATAAGAACTATCCCCAGGCAGCAGCAATGACTGGTTTGAGCAACTAATAAGTAAAGCATGCTGCAAAGAGATGTGCTTGATCTAATCCTGCCACTAGCAGTCCCAACACTGGTGGCAGTCAGTTGTAGGATCTCTGCATCAGAAAGGAGGCAGATGGGGCCCTCTACGATCTCTCACACAACTGAGCAATTGCTGGAACCCAGATGGCATCGCCAAACGGAACTGTGTCCTAACTGCCAACAGTGCCAACAGGAATAATGGAGTGCCCCAGTCAGAGAAGCTTCCAGATGAGGGGGCAGGGTTTACAGCCGCATTTCATTACAGTTTCAGTGTTGGACTTGCACCTTTTTATTCCATTTTAGAGCACTCTTTCTCCCATAAGACACTCTTTTCCTTAGTTTAATCTAATGTTTCAAGGGGCTGAAACAAAGGAGAACTAGGGCCACCTGTTGGCTCTGTGGGTAGCTTGTTTTGCTCCTATGCAGGCAACTTTGGTTTAGCTGAAAAACAAACGATGAGCCAGTGATACAGTCAGGCAGCCTGCTGCACACAGACAAGCAGCCAGTTCAATGAGGGTGTAGAACTAAACCGAATATGTGGCACTCTCACCAGACAAATGCACCAAATGAGCAAACAAAATCAAAGATATACTTTAATAAGGCTCCAAGACACACTCAATAGCCGCCGACTGACCACCCAAGCACTCAACTCCTCGAGAGTCTCCTCAGGGGTGTCACATACTGTGAATTTTGTGCATCTGTCTGCGGAGAGTGCCACATATTCCTGTTTAGTAACTTTGGTTTAGGAGCAGACTCAGAAGCTAGTGGGCGGCCACAATAGTGTTCCCAGCTTAGGGAGGAACAGTCTGAGGTTCTGTTGCCACAGCAACCCCTGCAATGAGTGCCAAGGAAGCTTCCTTGCAGAAGGACTGTAATGGAGTGCATGTTCGTCCACTCCTTTCACCTGTAAACCACTTCACAACCTCTGCAACACAGGTGCTAGAGTTTTACAGGGCTGTGGTGGGATTTGTACCAAAACCCATTTTGTTTTAAGACTGGCCTTAAAGACCTCACTGCACTGCCTGTGCTGGGTGTTGGATGTACCTCAGGGGGAGGAGTGTTAACAAGCAACACCTGGACCCAGTAAAAGTGAAGCCGAAAGCAGAGGAAGCTGTGAAGTAGAGACAGAAACTGATCTAAGCTGTTAAACTGAAAAAAGTTCTTGTGTTTTCCCCGTTACTGAAAGATGATTTCATTTGTTTTAAACTGGGTTTGGTGTGTTCTCAGACTCTCCCTGAGAAACACCCAGTTCGCTACCCTGTCGCATGTGGTTGGCTTTAGCAGGTGGATTGAACTTCTCCTCATCTAAACAGGGGTAAGATGGATTCGGACAAAGTAATGAAATGGCTGGCAAAGCATCAAGCACAGCAGGCCCAGATGCAAAGGGACTGGATGGCTCAGCAACTGCAACAGCAGACTCCAGAGAGACCAATGGCAGGCTCAGGAGACAACGGCAGGCAGAGAGAGACCAACAGCCGGCTCAGAGAGACCAATGGCAGGCTCAGGAGACAACGGCAGGCCGGAGAGACCAACAACAGGCTCAGAGAGACCAACAACAGGCTCAGAGAGACAACGGCAGGCAC
The DNA here is from genome assembly GCA_016271365.2 of Neoceratodus forsteri. Taxonomy (NCBI): domain Eukaryota; kingdom Metazoa; phylum Chordata; order Ceratodontiformes; family Ceratodontidae; genus Neoceratodus; species Neoceratodus forsteri. The sequence continues at coordinate 1,481,486,397 of CM057456.1, forward strand.
AGAAAGACCAACAGCCAGCTCAGAGAGAGACCAACAGCGCCGGGACCAACAGCAGGCTGAGAGAGACCAACAGCTGGCGCAACAGGTCCAGATGCAAGGGACTGGATGGCTCAGCAACTGCAACAGCCGCCCAGAGACAACGGCAGGCTCAGAGAGACCAACAGCCGGCTCAGAGAGACCAATGGCAGGCTCAGGAGACAACGGCAGGCACAGAGAGACCAACAGCCGGCTCAGAGAGACCAACAGCCGCTCAGAGAGACCAACAGCAGGCTCAGAGAGACCAACAGCTGGCACAACAGCAGGCTGAGAGAAACAACAGCTGGCTTAACAGGTCCAGAAGCAAAGGGACTGGGTGGCACAGACAGATATCAGCAACAGCAAGTGTTTATGACGCACATGCTGCAAGTACAGAAAGAAACTGTGCCTCATCTCCAGATCACAGGAAATCCAGTTATTGTAGGACCCCACCGCATGATAACAAAAAAGAAAAAGGGTCCAGAGGACGCCCCAAAGCCTACATTATGACTTTTGAGAGATGACAATACCACTTCTTGGCCAAGAGAAAGATGGACTACTCGTATTGAACCATACCTCACTGGAGATGCCCAAGCTACATACATACAAGCCTAAATGACATTGCCACCAGTGACTATAATCAGGTAAAGATGGCCATCTTAGACCGGGTTAGAATAACCAAAGAGAATTACCGATAGAACTTTCGACCTTGGGTTTCAAGGTTGAAACATGACAAGAGTGCTGGCACAAAAATTACAAGACTTTTATTCATTTATTAAAGTATCAGAATTTCAAACCTTTGAGTCATAGACTCCTTTACAAAGGCTCCAATGGTAGAACACAGGTACAATAGATAAAGTGATATATGGAGTACAAAGTTGTGTAACAGAGACATGAAGATATAATGTGATAACTACAAACAGTGCAATAAATGCAATACAGTGCAAAATAAATGTACAAAAGGAAATATACAACAGTGCAGTTTATATACATTATGGACAGGAACATATATATCTTATGGGCATAAATCTAGGATGGCAATAGGCTGGACAGTGGTCCATTGTCAAAGGCAGTAGGGGCAGGTAGTTGAGGATGGTCCGTAGCCATAGGCTATAGGCAATTACAGCTGTCTGTGGAGTGGAGGTGGCTCTGGAGTGATGATTTGAAGGCAGAATCTCCTTTCATTGGAGATGGAAGCAGGGAGGAGTTTATCCAGGTTGGGGCTCTACAGATGAAGGACTGCTGGGCCACGGCAGTCCTAACTCTGGGCACTGGAGAAATAGTCTTAGTAGTGCTGCGGGTGGGAGCTAGGGGCAGGTTGAAGTAATGAGAGTCTAGTCGGGGACAGCCCAACCATAATTTTTTGGGCTAGAGGCAGGACTGGCATTGGGGCACTCTCAAAGTTGAGTAGATTGGCTAGTGTATAAAGGGGTGCATGTGGGTGAATTTGCACAGCCTGTAAGAAGGTGGCAAGCTTGTTTAGGAGATTTTGACTCTATGGAGAGCCGAGTTGGCAGCAGCCCCATAGACTGGGAGCCACAGTCAACGAGTGAGAAGACTGAGGAGGCGAGGAGTGAGCCTTTGGGGCTTCATGGGGGAGGCAGTCCCTGTGGTGGTATAGCAGGCCAACATGGGTATTGATGTTGGAGCAAAGGAGATTGATGTGTTCATGGAAGGATTGTGCCAGGTCAAAGGTTATGCCGAGATATTTAAAGCTAAGAACCTGTTCTATAGGGAGGAGTTCGTTAGTCATAAGTTCTTGCAGAGGTCCCACGGTGCCTACTCTGGTTGTAGGAGAATAGCATGGATTTCGCTTTTTATGATGTTGAGAATGGGTCTGTGGTCAATGAACCACAATTCAGCCCAGCTGAAGGATTTCTGAAGGACGGCCTGTAGGGAGCGGGGGTCAGGTGGCAGTAGAAGAGTACTGCATCATTGGCATAAAGGAGGGCACATTCAGAGCATGCAGTGGGAGGGTATTGAGGTAGAGACTGAAAAGCAGAGGTCCCAAAATTGAGCCCTGGGGTACTGTAGAAAGAACTGGGTGGCAGCTAGAGATGGTGTCATTTATTCTGACACACTGGGAGTGGGAAGAGAGGTAGTTGGTAAACCAGATGGTGACCCCTGGGAGAAGCCTAACTGGGCAAGGGTAGATGGGAGGTGTGTGGCTTACTCTGTCCAAATGCCTTGGACAGATCTAACGCAGACTGCCCCAGCCAGGTGCCCATTATTGAGGGCAGAGTGAAGGAAGCTGGAAAGTTCCAAGAGAGCTGCGGTAGTGCTATGGCCCTGGCAGAAGCCATGCTATTCCTCAGAAAGGAGGTTGAGAGCAGAGAGACAAGTCAGAGAGCTGCCCGCAATTATGTTTTCCAGGGTCGGGGAAGAGAGATAGAGATTGACAACAGTTCCCCAGGGAGGTGTGGTCACCACTCTTGTGTATGGGGTGATGACCGCCACTTTCCAAGTGGAGGAATTGGCCGAGACAGAGGGAGCAGTTCAGAAGGCTAGAGTGGGGTAAGCATGATGTCAAGAGTCTGATGGAGCAGACTGAGATCCAATGAGTCGTTACTGTGGCTGTGGCAATTAAGGACTTTAGGAGGTAGGGTTTGCCTCCTGCTCCGTGAGCATGGAAATAGAAGGGGGGCACACAAGAGGGGGTAGGTGGGGGTGTGGGGACGGGTCAAAGAAGTTTGGGGAGGACCAAGCTGAGGTCGGAAAAGGTGGAATTGAGGGTTATCAGCGATGCAATGGGTCAGAGGAGATGGTGCGTTGATGTTGATCTGGGACGTGGGGGGAATAGGGATTTTCCATTGAGTTCTTGAATGTTGTCCCAGAATTTTTGGCTGAAACCCCAAGAGGAGGCCAGGACTGATTTGTAGTGGTCAGTTTTGCTTATGGATGGCCCAGATACATTTGTTACAGGCCTCACAGTGCAGTTGTCTATCAGAGGTCTTGCCAGAGTCGAGGGCTTTATGCCAAAGGTTATCCCAATGGCACATTTGGGAGAGTATGGCTTTAGTGACCCAAGGGTATTAGTGCTTCTGACAACATGTTTAGTAAGGGAGCTAATAAGTCGCAGGCTGTATTGAAGGAGTGGATGAAGTACCATAGGGCTGCATCAATGTCAGGTGCCTGATTAATTGGGGACCCGTCCCAGTGAGATAGGTGGGCAACTTGGCTATTTGGTGGCTGAAACTAGAGGTATGTACGGAGGAGAGTATGGATTTGACTGTACTGGAGCAGAACCCAAAGATTTTACCACATCCAGTCTGTGACTGGGTAAGCCAACATAAACAGATCACTTTGGCTGCAGCAGAGAAAATCACGGAATATTACCTGGAAGATGCTAAGAAGAAAGGAACCCATGACAAACCTTGAGTTGCCAACTGAGGAGAAGATCCCTGCAAAAGAGGGAATAAAGGACTTTGGGGGATGGGAGCAAACATGTTGGTAATGGCAAGTGGTCAAGTTGAAATATTACTTACCCCACTCAAAAAGGTACAACCCACCTGGCCTGGTGTAGTTCCCCGTCCCAAAACCCTGCTCTCCAGCAAAAGGAGGGGCGACTGGTCACAGACCTGACAGTAACACTATATTTTGCTGTAGTAAAATGAGGAAGATCAGTAAGTTTTGCGAATGCATGGACTGTGATTTTGCAGAATCATAGCTACTGCACCACCACACTTCCTATTAAAAATCCAATAAATATTGCCTGCCTGCATGGGGATACCTATACATACCATATGGCCCCAGTATGGTTAAAGGCAGGCAACTGGTATAAGAGCATCTGATGGGGTTATGCACCAGGACCCCAGGGCTATAGATAATGAGTTTGCAACTTATTTGAGGTCTTATAGATATCTGGATTTGGTAATCCAGACAATGACAAATATTGCACAGAATTAATTTTATGCTAATTTAAAATCTCCTTCCAAAGAGGAAGCACGGGAGCTTGAAACGACCTATCACGAAACAAAGACATTTTAAGACCTATGAAGCAGTTACAGGGAAGGCCCTTAGGCCTCATGGGTTCATGATTGATTTATATAAAAACTTGCCCAGGCTATCTTGGGCCCTTCATATGATATTCAAACAGCAGTTCTTGAGTCTGGGAAAAGTACAGTTATGCAAGAACTTACCGTAACAGTAGATCTTGAGAGAGAGCTCTTGCAGTAGGTAATCACCTTGAGGACTCGCCTGACATTAGGACCACACAGAAACTTTGGCTAGCAGTATCTGATGGGGACAGCCCACCCAACGTCAAGTGACTGATATCACGTGACACTATATAGTGGCAGTCCCATGTTGCCTTCCAGTTCTCCGCCAGAGACCTCCAAAAAGAAGCAACAGGAGAACGGAAAAGAGGCTCCTGGAGCCCAAAATGAGCTCATAGAGAAAGAGCAGCAAAGAAACTTGGGGAAGGAGGGAGGGAAAAGACTTACTGCAAGAGCCCTCTGAAGATCTACTGTTACAGTAAGTTCTAGTAACTGTACTATCTTACTCAAGAAGACTCTTGCAGTAGGTAATCACCTTGGGATGGAGTTCACAAGCGTGAATCAGAAGTAACAGAAACACGGAGGCAGGAAAGGATCTGCAGGAAACCAGAAAGTTTACAACAGGAGTCCTTGGAGGAAAGCTAGGCCAAAGCCTGCCCTGCGCCTACAGGCAATATCCAGACTGTAATGTTTTGTAAAGTGTGGACAGAGCTTCAAGTTGTCATGACACATACATCAGCTGCTGACACATTCCTGAAGCAAGCAGTAGAGGCAGCCATGCTTCTAGAATACCCTTAACCTTTCCCGGAGAGTTATACCATACTTCTGGTAACAGAAAATATTACAGTCTGCCAACCATTTGGATAAACACTGTTTGGAAACTGCGGCATCTTCCTCATGGAAGCGAAAGAAACGAAAAGTTGATTCAGTTTCCGGACAGACTTGGTTCTCTTAGCGTAATAACGAAGATTCTATTAACATCCAAGGTATGCAGAATCACCTCCCCTTATTGGAATGCTCAGGGTAATACACTGGCAGTTGAATCGACTGGTTCAGCGAATTGAAGTAAAACCGAGGGTTGGTATGCAGAGCCACCCGGCCTCAGTGAAAATTAAATAAGGCTCCTTACACATCAGGGCCTATAGCTCAGAAATCCTCCAAGCAGAAGTGACTACAACTAAAAGGAGTGCTTTCTATGACAAATAGCGCATATCACGAGAACCAGCCAGTTTGAAAGGAGGCAAGGTCAGTTTTTCCAAAATAAAATTGAGGTCCAAGGTGGCACAGGACTGCGGCTGGGGGAGGGGTTTAGGTGGAAGTGTCCTCGGGAAGGTTTCAGAAACCTTCAGCTGAGCCACAGTTTTGCCTCCCACCAAGGTGTGGTAGTCAGAAACAGCCAACAGGTGGCCCTTCAGTGAAGAGTAACTCAGGCTCAGGTCATAGAGGTGCAGGAGATACTTCATGACTCGAGGAACGGGCACCAAAAGGATCCCAACACTGAGGTGGCCCAAATGAGAAAACGCCCATTTCATGTCATATGTCGTCTCAGAGAAAGTTTTCTAGCTCTACCAGGACCTGCGCCACTCTGGAGGAAACTCCAAATGTGAAGCAGCTACGCCCTGAGGTGCCATGCGTGAAGGTGAAGGGACTTCAGCCCTGGATGGACCAGCATGCCTCTCGGAGTCAGATCATGGCAGAGGGGCAGAACACTGGAGGCTCCAGTGAAAACCGCTGAAGAAGCAGAAACCAAACTTGGCGAGGCCAATACGGGCAATCCGAACAATGTGAGCCCCTCCACTTGAAGCTTGAGCAGCACCTCTGCAGAACTGGAAAGGGAGGAAGGCATACAAAACTTTCCTGTCCGGCAGAGAGATAGTCATCTCACAAAAACACCATGCCCGGAGCGAAGCAAGCAAAACCTGGGTAGTTTTGTGTCGATGGGAGGCTAACAGATCCAGGTCCGGACAACTCCACAGGTTTAAAATATGGTCAACCACCTCTTGCTTGAGCTCCCACTCTGGGCTCTTACCTGCGTGGCTGAGACTGTCGAGAGGATACTTGCATGCTCAGAACGTGAACAGCTGTGAGGTGAATTCGATGCAGAACTACCCAATTCCACATCCACATCGCATCCCTGCAGAGGGATATGAGCCAGTGCCTCCTTGTTGAGGTACCAGACTATGCACATATTGTCTGACTGGACTAATAGTGGGCCCTGAGGAGCAAGTGCTGGAAGGCTTGAAGAGCATACAGCACTGCCATCATCTCCAACACATTTATGTGCAGAGAGAGCTCTGACGGAGACCACAGCCCTGGAGCCCTGTGGCCCCTAAGATGAGCACTCCCCAACCCATCCCTGACCATCTGTAGTCAGGGTCTGGGTAGGAGGAGGGACTTGAAGGGACCCCTTGGTGAGATTGTTGAGATCCTGCCACCACAGAAGATCCCACTGCATCGAACTGGAGATCATGACCATGGGTCTAGGTCATCCAACCTTGATTCCACTGCGCTCTGAGCGCTCCACTGCTAAATTCTACACGCAGCCTGGCTAGAGGAACAGTGGGGATGGCCGCCTGCCATAAGGCCAAGTAGTTGAGAACCGACGGCCATGGCCCACCTGGGTTGAGGCTACTAGACAAGCCTGCTTTGGCAAAGTTTCCACCCTGTCCAAAGGAGGAAAGCCATACCCTGGTCAGATTCAGCACCACTCCAATAAACTGGAGGCGCTGGAAGGGCAAGTTGGGACCTGGGATGGTTGACAGTGATCCCAACCTCCGTAAAGAGGTCCAGGTTAGCTGAGAGGGAAAGTTCCAGCTGCTCCCTCGGACGGAGCTGACAGGAGCCAGTCATCGGGTAGGGGAACACATACTGGTCCTGGCACCTGAGGGCCACCGCCACTACTGCAAGGCACTTGGTAAATACCAGAGGTGCCGAGGACAGGCCAAAATGGAGAGCCTTGAACTGGTAATGCTCCTGAAAGGCAAACCTGATGTAATGGCGGTGGGCCTGAAAACTGGGATATGCAGGTAGGCATCCTGTATATCCAGGGCACAGAGCCACTGTCCCTTGTGCAGAGGGGCAGCAGACCTGGGAAGGTCAGCATTCAAAACTGTTTGTACTCCATGTACAGGATTAGAGCGCTGAGGTCTAAAATGGATGCAATTCTCCAGTCTTTTTGGGACTAGGAAGAAGTGGGAATAATAACCCTTTCCTACCTGGCTTGATGTAATGGGCTCTATTGCTTGCTTCTGTAACAGAGCCTCAATTTCTTCTCTTAAGAGGGGACTGTGCTTTGGATAATGAGACACCCCAGGAGGCCTGTGCTGGGTTTCTCCAGAAACTCCAGTGTGCGCCCCTGCCCGACCAATGGAAGGACCACAAATCGGTGGTGACTGCCTCCCTATACAGGCAGGTGACTTCCACCCACTGGCTCCTCCGAGGGACGGGGAACCGTAAGTCAAGAGAGGGAGGGGGTCGGGAGAGTCATGCCAGAGGCTCTTTGAGCCTTGGCAGGAGGGGCTGTTGCCAACGGTGCTTGACGCTTTTGGCTGTGATCTGGTCACCTGCTGCTGCTCTTCCAAGTGCTTAGCTTACGGCTAAAAAGGCTTCTTGACCTGAAATCTAGGGCGCACATATGTGGACCCCACTTCAGGACCTTGCCCTTATCCTGAAGGCTGGTGATGATGTCTTGGGAATCATCCGAAGAGACGAAGCCCTAAAGGGGAGCATCCTGGATGGCCACCTGAACATCCAGCACTAAGCCAGAAATGCTTAGCCAGGAAAACCTAAGGCTAACTGCCGTGGCCGTGCCCGCCCGAGGAATCCACAGCATATGTGGCCTCAGCGAATGCTGACAGGCGACCTTGGCAGACCTGACAGTGTCAGCCAGGACAGTGTTGGACTCTGAATCCGCAAAGCTGCAATGGCAGGTTCCAGCTGACTAAAGAGAGACTTCTCAGAATCGGGTATGTGTGCCATGTAGTTTAAGGCACGCATGGTCAAGTGGAGAAGAACAGAATTTCCTCCCAAATCGATCCAGCTGCCTCAGCTCCTTATCCGGAAGAAAGGTGCTCACATGTCTCGGCTTAGTGGACCTGTCATGAGCTGCTGCAAAGACTAAAGTCTGCTCTGGGATGAACACTAAGGTGATCTTTCCCTCTGGCATTCTATCTGTCTGGTCAGCCTTTTGGCTACTGCCGGAAATGAAGAGGGCATCATCCAAATGGTGGATGCCAGGTCTTCATTTGACCAACCAAGGAGGTGTAGGGATGTGAGCTGCCCTGGATGTCCAAATGCTCTGCCAGTCTTTGTTGTTTAGGATCCTGAGCATTAGATTTTCATTCGTAGACCTCTGCAATCTTTTCAGGAGGTCTATGAAGAAGGGCTTCAGGTGGGATTCTGAAGATTCTTAGGCCTAGGCTCCTCTGTGGGAGGAGTTTCAAACCCCGACCCTGCAGAGGAAGAAGAGTCTGAATCAGATCCTGGATCTGAGGATTCCAAAGACTGGACGTTAGTAAGTAAAGTAAAATGTTATTTATATAAGGCACCTTCCAAAGCTCAGGGCGCCTTTACAATACAATAAAAATCACAGCATTATATTTAAAACCCAATAAAACAATACAGTCACTAAATAAGTCCCTGCAAATGCCTGGGTTGAACAGGCATGCGTTTCAAGGATTTTTAAATCCTTCCACGGTCAGGCTTTCATGTATCTGGCAAGGTAGAGAGTTCCACAGGGTAGGTGCCATAAAGGCAAAAGATCTTCCTCCAGATGTTTTCAGGGATACCCTGGGAATCTCCAGCAATCCTCACCAGAGGATCAAGTGAGCGGAGGGACAGTAAGAGTACAGGAGTTTTTTCAGGTAGTGAGGTCCCAGCTCATGTAGGGCCTTATAGGTCAGCAATGTGACCCTGAAAGTGATCCGCCACTGTATTTCAGGCAGCCAATGCAGTTCATGCAGCACAGGTGTTATGTGACTGGATCTAGAGGTTCCAGTCAACAACCTGGCCGTCACGTTCTGCACTAGCTGCAAGCAGCGGATATCCACCTGGTAGCCCTAGATAGAGGGCTTTGCAGTAATCAAACGACTGGTGACAAAGGCATGGACCAAGGTAGGAAGATCATCAGGGGGATCAGGTGTTTCACCCGGCTATATTCCTTAGATGGTAAAAGGAAGATTTGACTACAGCCAAACCCGCGCCTTCAGGTCAGGCCTTCATCAAATACCACCCCAGGTTACGCACCTGGCCCGAGGCAATAAGCGAGGTCCCCCAAGATATAAACCTGAGGGTTTCCCACCCATGCCCTGTCATCCTATAACCAGGGTCCACCACCAATACTCTGTTTTACTTGAGTTCAACCGGCCAGCCAGCACTCATCTAGTTCTGTATCTCCAGCAGACAGTTATTAAACACCGTGACAGAATCGGACTCCTGTTCAGGCACAAAGACATGTAGAGCCGAAAATCATTGGCATAGCAATGAAAACTCAACCCATACCGCCTTACAATGTCCCTAATGGAAGCATGTGCACCAGAAACAACAACATGGGGACAGTACACCCTGTGGAACCTCAAGAGGAAGCCAGTGAGGGGCCGAGAATAAATCCCCAACACCACTCTCTGAGATCTGCCCTTGAGGAAAGATCGAAACCAACTGAGGATCAAGCCCCTCAGTCCACAGAAGAACCACAATGCTGAGCAGTACCCCATGATCCACAGTGTCAAATGCCACTGAGAGATCAAGGAGAACCAAGATGGAACGTGTTCTCTGGTCTCGCCCATCAGAAGGTCATTCAGTACCCGCACCAGGGCTGTCTCAGTGCCGTGCCTTTTCCTGAAGCCAGACTGGAGAGGGTCATAGATATTGTGGTTGGTCAAATGATCCTTCAGATGCAAGGCAATCACCTTCTCAATAACTTTCCCAATAAAAGGTAAGTTCGAGACTAGTCTGTAGTTTGCTGGGCAGTTGGGATCAAGGGAGATTTTTTTCAAAAGGGGCATACTAGCTCCTCCTTTAAGGGATCTGGGAAGATCCTTTCTCCAATGAAACTGCCACTATCCCAGCAAGGACCAGGCGATAACCTCTACACACCACTAGTAGGCGGTAGGGTCCGGATCCAAACTACAGTAAGTTGGCCTAAAGTCTGGACGATCCTCACTATATCTATGACTGCCGGTTGGCTAAAGGTGAACCAAGTCAACTGGGCATTAGTACCACCTGATTGATCAGTGCAAAGTCCAATGGAAGGCATTGGCTGATCTCATCCCTGATGGTGGACACCTTATCAGCGAAAAATTGTGCAAACTCCTCACACTGTACTTATGTATAATGCTCAACTGGACTGAAGACAGGCTGTCCACAGTCCAGAAGAGCTGGGCTGGCCTATTCTTCACTGTAACAATTTCCTGGACAGGAATTCTGCCTTCTTATGGAAATTGCTGATTGATGGATCTTATAATGATCCAGCAATCTAAGTTTATCCCCTAAGCGAGTTTTCCGTCCAGTGTCTCTCCAACCTTTGCCCTGCCTCTTCAGCTCACGGTTTCCACATTAAACCAGGGGGCCCCAGGCTGAAGAGTAGGGGTGAACACAAGTTGAGCAATGATATCTAAGGCCCCACACCAGCCCCATTATAGGCTGGTCGACTTGGGGCCCTGGGTCAGTGCTATCCTTTGGAAATCTCGAGAAGTCCAGCACCGCATTAGGCCTTCTGAGGCAACTCCTCTCAAAGGACAGAACTGAACTGACTCCTTTGGGGCAGGCCAATTCTGGGGGCTGTGAAACTAAATCTCAGGCGTGATGGCCAGACCAACTGACTGGCTCCACCTCCACATCGGAGATCTCTATCCCCAGGTGGAACACCAAGTCCAATGAGTGCCCCCGTGAGCTGCAGTGATAACCCGTGTCAGGCCCAATTAATCCATCAACTGGAGGAGGCGTTGTCAAACGGCGAGAGTTCATCGTCGACCCAGGCAATGAAATCCCCAGAATTAACCATCTGGGGATTCCAATATCATCTTGGTGATGAAGTCCACAACCTCCTTCAGGATCTCCCTCCCATCACCTGGTGGACGGTAAATGAGAAGGGTCCTGTAGCCTGCACCTGCACCACAATACACTCAAAGGAGTTGGTTGCTCCAAGTGGCACCTCCCTGAGATACAGTTCCTGTCTAAAACAGACAGCAACGCCCAACAGTCCCTCTCGGGGTGAATCACCGAGAACCCAGCCGGAACCACAGACTCCAAAATAGGGCCCCATTTCCATCCAACCAGGTCTCAGTGGCGCAAGCCAGGTCAACAGAAGCAACAAGATCTGTAACCACTGCAGTCTTATTCCTAACTGACCTGGCATTGCTTAACACTGCCCGAAAGGGACGGGAATCCAAGAATGGCCCTACTTCCTGCCCGACAACATCAGAGCCCTTAGTGCGGGCACAAGGCAAGGATAACCTCGCTCCTGTGTCCATTTCACCCCAGGCCTCCTGGTTCTCACTATCTCAATCCGCCCACTCCTTTCCCATCCACCCAGAGAGTTCCAGGATCTTGACTCCTTCCACTCCCTTGTCTCCTCAAGATGCCGAAGCCGACATCTACTGTAAACTTCAAATGGGAGCGGAGGATGTTCAAATGGATGAAGATCCTTTAGTCTCGAGGGGAGTACTGCCTGACCGTGTTCCTGATACCCCAGCACATGTCTCAGACACCCCAAACACACCAATATTTATCAGTCACACTGCCACTCACTCAAAACACTTCCTCCCACCTAATCTAAACTTTCAACAATTTATCTGTCTAACAGCACATATACCCCTTACTTAAAACAGATGATAAACCCTTAACAGCCAAAGAATTGGTAACACTGTAGTGTCCAGCAAGTCTCTTCACGTTCCAGTTAAATACTTAATTTACTTTTCTACCCCCACTACCACCAGTGCTCTCATCACTGCAGGACAGGAGCCTTTAGACTTTTCAAGCCCCTTTCATGTGGCTAGATTTTAGTATTAAAAGTCTTCCAGGTCTATTAACCAGCTTAATGTTCAGTTCCGTGGCCAAATTTTCATCCAAAAGCAAATGTGGGCGTTGTTGAGCACTACTACTGAGCAGATATAACCATCGAGCTCTGCAACTATAATAATTAAATTGTAAAAACTTCAATACTAAAGAGACTTCACCTACATGCTTAGCATTTCTGAAATCCCAATATTCAGACACCAAATCTGAAGATGGGGCACATAGAACAAAGCAGTCCAGGGGAGCAAAACGCAGGTCATCACAGATCAAGGCAGCGCTTATCGTACCTGCTAGCAGTTCTGGCAAACCGCCTGGAAAGCCCTACAGGCGGCCATGCAGGCCATCGACAACAAGGTGGAAACCGTCCTGCAGAGAATGGGTGAACAAGACCTGAAGATTGAGGCGGCAACCAAAACTGCCTCCTCAGTCAAAAACCAAGCGATTAGAGCCCTCAACTGCAGCTAAACTCACTCAGGAAACGGGCAATTAAAATACTGACTAGAGGCATTAGAAAATGTTAACAGGGCACCAAATGTCAGATAAATCAGGCTGCCAGAATGGTCAGATAATCCAGACCTTCTTTCCTTTCTACAATCCTGGCTCCTCGCTTTGCAGCTTGATAAGGAAATGGGGCACAATTCCTAAAGGCATACAGGATTTCACCGCGATCAGCTGGGGCACAGAAGGACCTGCCTCGTATGGTTCTGTTGGTAGCAGAGTGCAAATGTGAAGGAGCAGATACTTCAGGCTGCTCGAGATATGGAAAGACCAAATTTTGAAGGTCAGACCTTGCATTGTTTCCCAGACTTGTCATACGCCACAGAGGCCTGCAGGAAGAGATTCGATGGGGTTCGAGCCATGCTTAGGAGCTTAGGTGTGGCCCATTCACTGATGATGCTGGCGCGCCTGAGATTTTCTATGGGGTCATACTTTCAATTCTCTGACCAGAAGAAGCAGGCAAGCGTGTACAACAAATACAAAAGGAATTTGAGGCCTCTAGTGCTGCAGCCCATCCAGATTCGGATCAAGAGTCGAATCTGAGGACACTTGAAGGGGGTAATATTAGAAGACTTCTATTTTCTGTTAGAAAAGTTTCCTGAAGGGCCAGCCACGTGAGTTAAATGTTCTAAGAGTTTAAAAGTTTCTATGGACTGCCTTAAAAGATTCTAACATATCTCCAATATAATGGTGTTGTTACTTAAGAAGGCATCTATCTTTCTTGTATAAGGACTGTTTAATAGGGAGTAGTGTTTTCGTGTCCATGTTACTTAAACATAGTCTTGATAAGTATATTGCTATTTTGGTATTGTATGTACTTAAATTAGTTTATCTCTTGATGACAGTTGTTAAGAGTTTGAGGGCACACTAAGATTTTGTGGACATATGTTCAGTATCGTGGCCTAATCAACGCTGGAAGTTGAATTTTCCTTCTTCTTGGACATTATTATCCGGAGTGGCCATTTCTCTTGCAGAAGTGCAGCTTTTGGGTCATATTTTCTTGTTTTGAATAGTGCTGAAATACCACCCCCCAGTTATGTAAGTTATATGTCTAGACAGAGATCCTGTCTTTAACTATATACTATGTAATGTCAAACCGATGTCTGACTATTGTAATGTGGGCTTTTATGTCTAATTTGAAAACAATAAAGTTCAAAAGCAAATAAAGGTTTCGACTTATTTCTGCTCCTCCCCAACAGTGCTCTCACCACTGCAGGGTGGGCTGGATGGTGTGCAGCGGTGACCTAACGGAGGGTAACCTGATTGGGCCCCCTGACGGCAGTGCCAGAGAACCCAAAGGAGGACCCTGAGGAGGCCCGAGACCTGGCCCTCAAGAACCAAGGAAAACCAGGTTGGACACTGACCATAGGGAGGCAAGCCCTGTGTCGGTGCTGGCATCCTATTGGAGTGATTCCGAGGGTGGGCGCAGAGGGTTACCCGAGAGTTCCAGCGTCCAGTCTGGATGTGAGCTGGGGAAGACAAACCCGCCCTCCACGCCCCAAAGATCTGGAGAGGCAGAGAGGTTCTTCAAGAGAGGGTGACTCGGTCGGAGACCCAACTGGGGAAAGCTGTGGCAATTCCGCAACTGACAGTGTCGGGCCCCACCGACCAGACGTGAGCTGAGCGGTGAACCAACAACCGCTTAATGAGAAAGGACCTAAACACGCTTTGAGGAGTAGTCAAGAGCGTGGCAGGCAAGATTCAATGCAAAGAAGTACAAAATCATGCACTTGGGGCACAGAAACCAAGGAGGAGTACAAGATGGGGGCGGTACTGATGGCCACCAGTCAAGAAAGGGACCTGGGGTAATCATATCTGATGACCCAAAGATAACCAAACAATGTGAGAAGGCTGCGGGAGAGCTAGGGGATGCTAGGATGCACAGGGAGAGGTATCACCAGCAGAAAAAAGGAGGCGGTTATGCCACTGTACAGATCACTAGTGAGATCTCATCTGGAGTACTGTGTTCAGTTCTAGAGGCCACATCTCCAGAAAGATATAGACAAAACAGAGGCAGTCCAGAGAAGGGCATAAAAAATGGTGCACAGACTGCACCAAAAGCCATATGAGTAAAGACTAGAGGACCTCAATATATATTCCTGGGGGGTGATATGATAGAGACATTCAAGCACATCAGGGATATAAACAAGGTATAGGAGGGTAGCATCTTTAAGAAAAGAAGGTGCACAAGAACAAGGGGCATGATATGAGGCTAGAGGGGTAGGCTCAGGGCAACGTGAGGAAGCATTTTTCACAGAAAGAGTAGGTGCTCGAACAGCCTCCCCTGCAGAGGTAGTGGGGAATCTAAGAACGCATGATAGCCATAAGAGGGAAGAGAGGGTAAGCCGCAGCTCAACTAGGGTCTGCGGTAATGCATTAGGTAGGGAAAGGGGCAGACTAGGTGGGCCATATGGTCCTTATCTGCTGTCACCTTCTGTATATCTGTGTATCAGTCCTTATACCTGACAGTATATCCTATCCCTGGAGGTCGGAGGTCTAATGTCCCTGGTCCACTGGCCATCCCAAAACCAAAACTAAGTTAGGAAATCATCTTTTCCGTTCCCTCCTGCACTCTGAACTCCATCCTGGCTATGATCCGCCTGTGTCCATTCAGCCATGCCTTCAAGAGTAGATACCGCCTCTTCCTACCAAGGTCTTGACAGGTACATGTCCATAGGTTGTATAGGATCAGTAGTAATTTCTATGAAGTACTGCACTTGTGTGTATTGCTGTTATCAACTCTGTATGTATGAAACCTATGCCCATCCCTGTACTTGTTACTTGTACTTATTTCTGTACCTTGCATCATGTTTATCACACATTCTATTTAGTTTTGTTTTGGTTTACTTTTCTGTATTACTTTTAGGCAACTGTACAGATCCTCTCTATTTTGTGCATTGTTGTGTCAATCTTCGCTGTTGTGATCTCTCAGTTTCTGCCTGAAAACAAATGTTTTGTCTTAGTGCCCCTACCTGGTCACACCTGTTCACAAAGGGGAGATCGGTCACTGGTATAGAATTATAGATCCATCTCGATTCTCTCACCTCTCTGTAAAGCACTGGAAAGGATCATAGCCTACCAACTCACTGGATCACCTGCACAAATACAACCTCCTCTCCACCCAACAGCACAGCTTTGCAGTCTGCATAGTACTACCAGCGCCTAATTAACTTCATTGGATACGTACACGGGCACTGGAAGCCAGGGTCAGCTGGTGGGAAATCTTCATAGACTTAACCAAGGTCTTTGACCTTGTGGATCCTCAACTGCTGCTCCACAGGCTAAGCAGCCTAGGGCTGTCCCCAGTCATGGACGGTGGTTCTCCAGCTGTTTATCCGAGAGACCTCAGAAAGTAAAATTAACGGTGCCATCTCCTACACCTGCGAGGTCTCAGTAGGGGTCCACACTGGGCCCGCCTATTCAGCCTCTTTGTGAACCACCTCCTGATGCCTGCCCCTCGCCTGAGATCCTGCTTTATGCAGATGACACAGTGGTATTCTATCAGAACTCCTGCCAAGAAGCGCTTACTAGGAGCTGCAGCACAACTTTAACCAACTACAGGAATGGTTCAAGGACCGCATGCTGGTGCTCAACAGTAAAAAAACAAGATGATGCTCTTTGCTGGACGACAAAAGAAGAGATCTTCTGTACCCTCTCAATTACCTGCAGCTCTCAAACCACCATGGAGCAGGTGCCCTCGTTCTAATATCTTGACCTCACAATAGAGCGAGTCCTTGTCATTTGGCGAACATATATGCAATATAACGATTGCAGCCAAGAGAAACTAGGGGCCTAATACAGGCTTCGGTTCTGCTTACTCCCAAGGCCAGGAAACAGGCAGTCAGAGGTACAATCCTACCTATCCTGGACTATGGGAATGTTGTCTATGGGCTGCCACTGATACTAGCCTGCACAAAGTGCAAACCTCACTAAATAAAGCCTGTAGATTTGTGTTGAAGTGCCGATCGCTTCAACACACCTGCTGCGACCTTTTACATAAGGACTGAATGGCTCCCACTTGGGGATTGTATTACTTTCATGCCTGTCTTCTGGGAAAGAAGGCCCAATTCAAACTTGCACCTCCTCCCTGCAAGCCTTATTCCATCCAGCTCCAGCCGAACATGCCACTAGAAGGCCACTAAGCAAGCATTAGCTGTTCTGCTCAGAAGGCCTGCACTGGGGAAGCGGGTCTTCACAGTTAGGGCTCCCACCTGGTTAAATGAGCTACCACCCACTGCCACACACCTTACAGGCCTCAGTCCTATCAAGTCCAAGCTAAGAAACTCCATCTCCCCACTGTTCACTGCTACCACCACTCTTAACTCAGCTGTTACCTGACCCCTGAACCCAGGGCCTGCCAAGGTTCATCTTGCACTCTACAAATTGGCCCAAAGCTCCCTGTTCTACATCTGCCCTACGCCTACCTACCATGCACCCCCCGCCCCTTCACCTACTCCTGTCAGCCTCCTCCCTATTCCATACTGCCCTACCCATGAGCCTAACCTCCATTCTCCTCCTTTGACTCCTCTTCTGCCTATTCCTGATTAGTTCCTACTACCTGACTGTTTACCACAGCTATGGTTACTCCTGGATGTAGCCTAGTAACCAATTTAGGAATCAGGAATGATGTTCAGCCACATCTCCTGTTCCTCCCTACAAGCTCCTGTATAGTTTCAACCTCTGATTTTCTCCAACTAGTACCTAACTTGACTTATGCACTTTATTGTCTGCCCTGCTGTGAGTACTGTATCCCCATGTACCCTGTACCCACACTCTGGTTATGTGTTGCTTTGCCTTTGTTACCTATGTTGTGTTGCTATTACCAGTGTTACTGATTGCTACTGATCACATTATGATGTTTTTGACAATGCCTATTTAGCTCCCATCGACGCCCCAAACTCATGTATTCTCCCTCCCTTTAGGACAAGGATCCTTTGTAAATGAGCTTTAGCTCAAAGGTTGTAATTTGATTACTCAATAAATAAATAAAAACTAAAAAACAGGATACTGATTAAACCTGGGTATATCTCTGGGCTCCCTGGCACCGAGCAATGGTACATTGCTCTGTACATGGCGATCGGTTGACCTTTAAGCCCGGATGTCAGGAGCGGAAGGCCATGGAGAGGGAGTATAGAGCATCCTTTGGATGCTTCCTCCTGGTGGGCTGCTGTTTCTACAGCAGCTCCTGGTGAGGATTGTGTCAATGAGCTTGGTGGTGTGGTTACTACACACTGCCGGACATCCCACCCCAGGAAGCCACTGCAGCCACACACATTAATGGGAAGCGGGTGGGACAAAAACGAAAAATGCCCATCCCAGCCAGCCGGATGACGGCCGCCCATCCCACCACGCCACCACTCCCGCCTCCATGCCTGTAGTTCCAGAGGTATCAGAGATCACTACTCCTCTCCCTGTTCTGGGATAAGCCAGAACCCTCCAGACACAGGTAATGGAGGACCCAGGTGGCAGGAGAAGGGAGCAGGTATGACACTGGCAGGCATCAGGGGCATGTGCAGCCCAAGGAGTGGCAGGCTGGGGAGCTCAGGTGACGGAAAAACAGATAATACAAAAAACAACAAACAAAAAAAAAAACACAACACACACACCAGAGTATAGCTAAATTAAAAGAGCATTCCTTTTATTAATGTTCAAGTCTTAAAAATGAATGCTAAAGCAGACTCAAAACAAGAATACATTCCTTGCTGCCTTTGGTGTCGGAGGATATTATTGTAACATGTAAAGCTTGTAAATTCTAAATTTTGTTACTCTGATTTATGTAGAATGTTAATTGCATTTGTTTTATTTGCTGCTCGTTCCTTACACTGTAAAAATTGCTTGTTGTACATACTCCTGTCAAGTACTCTTTACCCCTCCACAGGCGCTAACTACAAAACCAGTCTTCCGGGTGTCTGCTTGCTAACCTGGTGAAACATTTAAATAAAATAAACAAGCACCTTATAAAACAGGAAAAGGAACAAATTAGAATAAAAAAGGTGCTGGTTCAAAACTGTCATGTAACATGCACTGCTGCTTTAGGTTTTCAAGAGCTATACCCATGGAAAATACATTACTTTCTGTGACAACAAAGGTGCACAAATCTCACTGAGAGGACCAAGATAAAGCTAGTCTGGACAAGTATCTGAATGTGTAATGTATCCAAGTATACAACCACCCATGAAATGGAAAGCGCCATAAAGGCTCCAGCAGCGTAACTGTGCTTGAATATTCTTATGAAACCTATGAAATACCAGTACAATTTCTGAACCACCAGATTGCTTGATTAAGGGTCTCCAGCAATAAATATTCAGCGGTGCAGCAACACTTAGAGGTTCATTTACATTCTGGTTATTTCCCTCATCCAGAAAGTGTGGAATAACACTGATCAATAAAGCAAACAAGGGCCAGCTGTTTCATCTCACTCAGTGAAACTGTGATTCGAGTAGCTGCTCTTTGAAAGTTAACATTTCACAAATAATGCTGCCGGCATTCTTCTGTAGTAGTATACAGAGAGAGAGAGAGAGAGACAGACACAACACAGTACAGTCATGTTAGCAGACAAAGGGCAACTAACAGTTCAAAGTGGAAAAAAACAAACGGTATCCATCTATTTACATACTATGGTTTCACATGAAGTACTCAGTGTGACAAATTTATCCAGTTAATATCAAATCTACAAAGGTTGTAATGAACACAGGAGAAGAATCCAAAGCGCTTCAGTAGCAACTCTGGTGCATTTTCAACCTAGTGAAATTTCACACAGTTTCTTGCATAAATGGCCCCATGTACACACAGATTCTATCTAACATGCAGTATGCTCATTTAGAGCTTACAGTGCAAACTATGTGCCAAGTCACGCACAGTACTGTTGACAGAAGAGCCGGCACTTCTACTAAGTATAAACAAGCATTCCACATGACAATCTGCATAAGTCTCTGAAGCATTTTGTTCATTCTGGCGTATCAAACTCTTCAAAGCACAGAATATTATGAGTACTGTAGCTAACTGGTGTTTTTCCATATACGGTTTATCCACACAGCCAACAAAAGCACATCAGTCTGGGTCCTAAGTAACCTCCCATCACCACAGCAGTACAATTTGTCACAGTGTACAACCCCACCCCGTGGTAGGGTTGCCAGGAAGTTTTTGTCCCTGACAAAGCACAAGTCTGCAAGGGAGGGTGGTGCCAGCACAGGCCTGAGTGCCCAAGGCTCTCATGAAGGCAGCCATTTTCTGTTTTTGTCTCCATGGACCCTTGACCATTCCCAGATGCCACACAGTCCCCCATACCCGGGCCTCAAACACCGCACCACACTTCAGTGGGAGCAAGTTCACTGGCTCTCCACCAGGGTCACTGCAGTGCGGGGCTGCTGAGAAGTCCTCCCTAGGCTGGGAAGCACCATTCTTCCCCACCTATCACTGGATCACAGTGCCCTGGGATTACTCCCAAAACCAAGTCACCAATCTGGGAGTGTGATTTGCTGTCGCTGGGCACCGGGCACCCCTGTACCTACCTTATCTAAGGCCAATAGTGCAATTTTGTGACTTCCAAAACACAGCCAGATCAGGTAAAAATAAACAGCTTCAATATCAAACCTTAATTCAAATGAGGAGATTTTACTAAGGCCAATACTAAGGTTGCAGTTACAGTTCAAAACTAAGTTTTTAGCCATAAGCCGACAGGGCTAATGGCTGAGAAATTCACTAACCCCACAGATTTTCCAGTAGCCCAACTGGTGTACTTATTGAAATGTTACCTTTTCTAATGCAAACCAGCAGAGCTAGTTAAAGGAAAATGTTTAACTACTGTCCAGTCTCAGGTGCACCCAGACACATGCATGTGTGTGACCTGTACATCCTACCAAATGGCTGAACCTCAGTGGTAGGACTACTTATCATACCTGTCTGCTTGTGAAGAAAATCTCACTGGGGCTGACCCCCCATCCTTTCATCAGTTCATCATGCAAGCTCCCAACTGGTGCGGCATCAAGTGCCTCAGGCACACTTACCTGACCCCTTTCAGTCGGACCAATGAAGCCCAACGCTCCTTCAGGTAGGTTCTAATTGCATAAATTTCATTGACATCCTAGAAGAACCCAAACTGGGCCCATTCAAACAGAAACTTGGACAACACCTCACTTCTATTAGCAGCTGTGATTGCCACACTTAGGCCCTTTTCGGCCTCACATGTTGCCTTCTTCCTGCACCTCAGTATCCTGATCTCCCCGTCCATTGTCCCATCCTTCTCCCCTCTCTGTTTCCTTTTCCTGCTACTTGTCCCTCCTCTCCCTTCCCCTCTCGATATCTACTTCCTTCTCCCTTCCTGTGCTCCCTCCTCTCCTTGCACTTCCTTTCGAAACACTGCTCACAGACCCCTGCCTGCCCTTTCTCCCCTACCCCACTGTCCTACTTCTGCTCCCATCACCCACTGCACTATCAACCAACCCTCTGTCCTCCTCCCATCTCCCAATTCTCTGCTTGATGATGCCAAATCCTGACAGCATCCTTCCTTCTCTCTCTTCTTCTGCACTCCTAGGACAATGTCAGATTCCTGACAGTATCCCTCCTCCCTTCCCCTGTGTACCTCCTTAAGTCCCAGAGACGTGTAGCCTAGCTCTCTGAAAATTTCCAGCTCAATCTCCAGGCAGAGAGGAGGGTTGTTCAGATTGGGGTGCAGTGCGGACCCTGATGGAGAAGGTCCGGGCTGATCTGGAAGGATAGAGGTGGATGCCTTGAAAGATAAATATGAAGCAGGAACCATAGGCGTAGGCCATCAGGGACAGACTAGAAACAGTTCTGCCCACTCCAGAGCCACTTTGTGTAGGACTCTGGATAGTGTAGTGCAGGAAAGGCATACAGGAGACCACACTGACCCCAGACTAGGAAAAGGCATCCTGAGCCACCATTAGTTCGTCCTTGGCCAGGGAGCAGAATTGCTTTACCTTGAGTTCGCTGGCAGGCAAAAAAAAAAAAAAAAGATTTATCCGAGGATTGACCCACTGTTCTGTCAGGATGTGGAAGGCACTGTCCTTCAGCTCCATTGGCGACTTAAGCCAATCTGCCATGACATTCTCCTGTCCTGGAATGTACACTGCCCTTGTGCTTGCTAGGTGGTGCTTGGCCCACTGAAAGGAAGGAGGGACTCCCGTAGCAGTTTTAAGCTTCTTGTTCCACCCTGATGGTTGATGTATCCATCGTTGTTCGACTGTCTGTTAGAATCAGTACTTCCTGATTGAGGACTTGCTGTTCAAAGTGTATCAGGGCTAGGCATACTGCTCTCATCTCAAGACATTTATGCTGTACCTTGTTTCTAACAGCAACCACTTACTCAGAGCCGACAGCTGATGCAGTGAGCCCCTCAGCCTCTGAGGCTGGTATCGGTCATGATTCGGATTTGGTGTGGATGGCCCAACTTGTGACCCTCATGACATTTGACCTCTGAGTCCACCACTGGAGTAAGTTTTTTTATCTGTTGAGAAATTGGGATCAGTTGGTGCTGGCTGTGTCTGGACTGGGACCACAGCTTGTGCAAGTGCTTGAATGGGCAGCATGAGGACTAGGGCCCAAGGGGCTGAATACATCAGCAATACTACAGTCCCAATTAGCTGCATGAAGAAGTGAGCCGGCAGCTGAGGAGCTATAGAAACTTCTTGATGAGCGCCAGCAGGTCCCTGAATTTCGCCTGGGAAGTCCTTGTTGGCTTGTGTCATGAAGTCTACTCTAGGTAGTTCAAGGTCTGGCTTGGAGTTCAGGAACTCTTTCTCCAGTTGATGACCAGACTACCTCCGCCATGGCTTGTACTGCTTGGCGGAGCGAGGGCGTTGATGAGAGTATCGTCCAAGTAAGGGAAAAGTTATATCCTCGGTTCAAGGTGAGCTATGACCAGCATTAGCACCTTGGAGAACATCCCTGGGGCTGAAGAAAGCCTGAATAGCAGTGTTTTGAATTGAAAGTGCTGCTCCCACCTTGAACCTAAGATATATCCTGTGTAGTTCTGGATGGGAACATGTAAATAGGCATCTTGCAGATCGATGGATGCTAGAAAATCCCTTGTTGCAATTCCTGATTGATGACAAGGTTTCCATCTTGAAGGGTCTGCTGCGGACAAAATGATCCAGGAATTTGAGGTCTAGCACTGGCCTGAATCCCCTGTGAGGTTTGGCACGATGAAGAATAGGGAGTAGACACCCGCCTGATCTCTGTGGGGGACTTGCTTCGACAGCCCCTGCTTGAAGGTCTGTAATGACCTGTAACATAGACCGTCTTTTGGACGGGTTGCCAGAGATAGGGAGGGCACCACATGAGGTAGTGAGGTTTGATTCTAATTCTATTAGGTAACCCTTGCTGATGATGTCTAGGACCCATCTGTCTGACGTGGTTTGGACCCATTGCTCGAGAAAATGAAAGTCTGACCCCTACCGAGGATGGGCCCAGATGGCTTCATTGTGACTTCCTGTTGCTGTTCCCAGTGTCACCATCGCTACCAGATCTGCCTCCTCTGAAGTAACATTTTGGCGCGAGGAGAACCATGTTCTCATTCCTGAGAGATTAAGAGTTTTGACCCTTGTTGTAATCTCGGTCACAAAATTGTGTCTGGGACCTGAGGGACCAGATTTGCCCTGCCATGTGACTGGGGCATATGCACTTAGCTGTCTCCCCAGATTCCTTCACCGCCTCCTTCAGAGCTGAGCCAAACAGGAGACTACTTTCATAGGAGGCTTACTAAATGGCTCTTCAAAGAGGTGTCTGCTTGCACAGCCTGAAGCCAGAGGTTACAGTGAGCTGAAGTTTGATAAATCATGGTCCAAGCAGTGCACCTGACCTGCCTCTGATACACACCTGCTGCATAAGCTGATGCCAAACCCATTAACTGCAGCTGATGAATAATAACCTTTGTTCTTCTCTGGGTCCTTGTAGCGGGGTTGGGATAGTCAGGATAACAAATCATGCAGACCCACAAACTTAGTGCATAAAAAGTGCTGAAAGGCACTTATTTTATTTCTGTCAGGAAACGCTGACTTCAGGATTCACAGAAATCAGGAAAATAAAGTTAGTTCAGTCATTTTCAAAGTCTCAACGAAATATTGAACAGATGAGCTATACTCAGGATGAACCACTGCTCTGCTCAGCAGTACCACCAGGCTATCTCCTTGCAAATGTATATACTTCAGAGGCCCAGCACCTCTGGCAGTCAGCTCCAACTGACATCCTCTTAACTCCCTAGTGGTAATCTTTTATACATTCCTGGGGAGTGACATCATAATCAGATGATCCTCCTCCTTTTGAAAAATCAAAATAACATACTACAGGTTCCTTTTTACTTTACATTTTCATTCCTAAACATCAGGTATATAAGTGTATAACAGTATTTATACTAAATAAGCTCATAACTTACTTTGATGTCCTAAAACAGTGTTCATAGAGTTAACTAGTCTCAATAAAGTAAGCCCTCCCTTGATAGTGACATCACTCATTACAGCTTCTATAAAAGCAGACAAGACTGTGGGCTGCCAGCCCTATAGAACACCCATGCAGCTCAACAGGTAAGACACACAAGAATATATTGTTCACTTTAACTTTACTTTGCCAAAGGGCACACCATGCAATATTTAGGGACTCCTGGTCTCATTTCCTACATGGGTTTTGTTAGTGCAACTTTATTCATTTAGAAGCTAGCATACTTCCACACTTTAAATAAAACACTGAGTTTTAGTTTATTGAAATGCTCAATACAGAGAGCTCTGTTTCAGAGGGGTTGCTAAAACAAAGGTTATCTTAGTTTTTATTTTATTCAGGTTCTCTCCTTCTCTGCAATTATTAATTTGAAAAGTAAACTCTTTTCTTCGGCTCATTAGAGGCCTGAACCGAGCTGCAAATGAAAATCTTTTCTTAAGGTTTTCTATGTCCGGGGCGGGGTTCAAAACTGCAGAACTCCGCCTGAACCAAACAAGAGTTTCCTTCTACTAAAATATCCATGTGTATATATTATATGTTTCACATTTCACATAAATGCCTTCACTATTCAGCATCTGGTACTTTATACCCAAGCATGATATCTCTGGGGGGTACTTGGAAGAATATTAGGCTTGCACTACTCACAGGAGCACCCTGTGACAGTACTCACTGAATTGAAAAGCTAATGCTGAGGCCCAGGACAGAGTGGCTCAGGCTGAAAACAAATTGGCAGTTGCTGCCTTGAGAGACGTTGCTGGTACTTGAAAGGCCTTCTTGAGTGAGGCATCCACTTTCCTGTCCACTGGGTCCCAGAGTGATGCCCTCCCTCGCCTGGGATGACCGCCTTCTTGGTGAGGTTCAAAATCAGAAGGTCAACTCTGAGGCAGTCTAGCAACTTTTCAGATTGTTTCTTGTCAAACTTGAGGAGCTTAGAGAGCAGCGGGCACTGGATAGGTGCGTTCTGGACCCTGCCATTCCTCCTTAAGCAAGTCATCTATGGCTGGAGGAAATAGGAAGGCTGTGACGGTTTGGCAGCAGATGCCAGGCTAAAGGCCCATTTCAGATATGCTACTAGACCTAAAGTATATTTCTTTGATTGTTCTTGTATGTTTCACAACTCCCACAGAATGCTACCTGACTCAGGGACTATACCACCTTCAGATGTTTAACTCTGTATCTAATCTGTTGCCAACTCTGAATACATTGTCTTCTGTATTTACCACACTGTAAATTGTCTGTAAAATGTACGTAAATACTGTTTTACAAATTGTCTATAATTCCTGACATGGAGTTTTGCAAATGAGTCTATGACTCAAAGGACTGCAATTAAAATTATCTAAATAAATAAGATGAATTTCAGCTATGACTTTTGATGAAAAGTCTAGGTCTTCCATGTCAAAGTTTCTGGATGGGGAGTCATCCAAGTGCTGCTCCTGGAGAAGAAAAACTGGAGTCTTAGGAGCCCGGGAATGGTCCTTGCAATGCTTACCTTTGTGGGTGCTCCTAGAGCTGCTCCAAGAATAAGATCTTTTCTTCCTCTTGTGGCGTGAGGAATGCCAATCCTCCTTGTCTGAGGATCTGCTTCATACTGGGATTTCTTTCATCATACTGATGCAAGGACAAGCCGCCTCTCTTCAGATGAGGATGGGGACAGGATCCTCTTTCTTTTGCCTTTTGTGAGGTCGCACATCTGATGACCCCAGAGGTTGCAAGTTGAAACATGCAGGGTCCAGAGCAAAGGCCCCATTTGGCTTGTGCTGAGGTCTGGGGCCAGACAAGGGTGCTGTGGACTGCTCGCGCTCCTGGTGGCCGCTGCTGTCTCAGACCTAGTGCTGCTACTCACTCAGACCTGTCTGTCTGATGGCTATCAGTCTGAGCCTGGGCATGGGAGGTCTCCACCATATCCTCCCCAGTTGCAGACGCTGTCTTCTCACATTTTAGGCACAGCGAACCTGCAAAGGTGACTAGAAGAGGGATTTGCAACGCTGGCATTTTCTGCCCCGCAGGCTTGTCTGAGGCCATGACTGAAAATGGCTCTAGTCCCTTTGATTCGGAGTCTACCCCGGAGGATTCCTGATAAAATGAGAGGCTGTCCGGAAAATGCAGACGCCTGATGGAACACTGCTGCTGGCCTTTTAGGGCAAACAGCTGAGCTGTTTAAACTGCTGCCTTGGTCCTGATTAGTTAATACTTTCTTGCTCCCTTAGTGCTGGGGGAGGACCTGCAGCACGGGTGAGAAGCTCAGTTATGTCCAGAGCAGCACTCCTGATGAACTGCTGCGCTCACTGACAAGAGCACTGGAATGTCTATGAGCGGCTGAATTAGAGCTGCAGGCACACCATCGACGAGCGGCTGAAAGAGTCAGTGAGCCAGCCGTTGATGGGAGAAAACGCACTGCTGCTGACGAGCAGAGAACTTCTCCAGAACACTGAAGCGCTATTAATGTCCAATCGCTGAAAAAATGGCACCAGTTGACTAAATCCACCAGTCAAACTCCAAGGCTAAAATGAACACTGTTGAGCCCAGAACTGCGGAAAAACCTCTGCGGTAAAGAGGGGCCAGTCTGTGCAGCTTGCAAGGCTGACACCGGGACCCATGCAGGAGTGCTCTAAATGCCGCGTTTCTTCAGTAATCCCAATAAGAAATAAAATTTGTGACTTACAATCTGATGTTTTCAGCTCTGCCATGTGGTGACAACTTGCTGCAGAGTACCTAAGATGGAAGGCAGGAAGTAAACTGATGGAAACAGGAACTGGAAGACTGATATCCCCAGCTGCAGAGCGAGTTCCTGCCTGCACATCTGCATCAGGAGGTGCAGCCCATTTGTATGGAAGCCGGAGACCAGCTTAGGAGAGAACTCCTACTGTACCCAAGGATCCTTCCCACCTCACCTTGAGCACTATTTGCAAAATCATTACTGAGCAAAATTCATAGCTCTTGATATCTAAGGCCCTGTCAAACTACCACCCAAAATAATCTGTAATGTTTCCAAAACAATTCAAACAGGTAACGTTACATTGCATCTACATTACCGATGAACCGTTTTGGAAACCGCTGCAGTCCATCCACACACGGGTGAAATGTGACCATTACCGTCCAGCTCCCTATCCCACAATGCAGTTCAACGTGTAGTATGGGCAATGCTGGGGCTACACTACTGCATCCACACTACCGGTGGTAACATTACAGAGGTGTAACCATTTTCAAAACCATTGCTGAAACCACCTCATAAGTGGTTTCTGTAACTGTTTTGAAAACGCCTTCTGTAACGTTACCAGTGTGAATGCAAACCGTTACGGTAACAGTATGAACCCTCTGTAATGTTACAGAGGGGTTTTCTGGTGTAGTGTGGACAGGGCCTTTTAGGAATCTGCAGTTTACTGTGAATTTTGCTCCATGCTCCTAGTCTAAAGATGAAGTACAACACATCTGTCAATATTAAATGCACATACATACCAGACTCAGAGAAGCTGAACTAGGAGAACAGTACATTTTAGATAGTATGGAATTGTATAATCGAGTATATACTTTGCAACTTATTTACTTGAATTGAGCTAGTATATTGTAATTTATTAAAACAATACAAATTCTTATTAAAGAAAAAATACCATTTCACAGGTCAACAAGGACAATGTATCTAGATCACTTGTTAAGGATGTTGCATCTTCCACACTTCACGCCACATGGCGACCAGGGTTCGAGAACGGACTAGGGTTATCAGGACAGGAAAGGAAGGAGTGTCCGGAGACTGCTCTCCTTTCCTGGGGAGGGTGGGTTAGCTTGCCACAGTTCAAGCGGCTCCTGGCAGTGGCTGGGGGCCGCAATTTCCAACACGACTGCAGGTGTGAAAGCGGCGGACACCTTACGCGAGTGCGCACCTGCCGCATGCAGGGTGTCATTGCACATCCATACTCACAGGATCCAGAAAACAAGGAAAATGCTCTATCGCTGCAGGTGAAGGTGGGTCAATGGATGACACACCCACACTCAGTGCTGGGTCCCTTTACATCACCTTAGGTGTGCTGCTGTAGCCTAGATGCCCCACTAGATTTACAGATAGAACACCAGGGAGCAAGGTGGTCCTGTCCTGAGGGACTCAGAGCCCGGGGGGGTAGGCCCGGGTGAAGGCAGCAGAGGGCCACAGTGGAACAGCAGTGACTTAACTTCAGGCAGGCAGCAGGCAGAAGCGGCCATCGTGCGATTTCACCGGAGAGCGAAGTCCAGGAGATAGAGAGTAGAGGGGTAAAATAGTATAAAAAAAAACGAATAAAAAAAAAAAGTATGTATCTTCATCCCTGCCTACTTTCTCACCCATCTTAGTGTTGCTGCTATTTTGTAATCCAATTCTGAATATTATTAATGCATTTTTACTGTTTTGTATGTTTATATGTTCTTTCGTACAATTTTGGACATGTATTGTAATTTACCCAATGTTCCACTACTTTTATAGTACAATACCGTGTGTTCCAACTGTTGCACAATCTTACAATGTTGTATTGTCTGTATTTCCCACATACTATTGTAATTGATCATCCTTCACAACCCTATGTAACCCCTCCCAGGTCGCACCATGAGATGAGCAGCTTGTTGTTCAGTGTGCCCTCCTGGTGAAACATTTCAATAAAAAAAAAGAAATATCATCATGTACACACCTTAAGCTAGATTAAAACAGTGCCGGATGGGGGTGAGTTTACAGCTGACTGGGGCAGACAACTCTGGGAGCTTGACTCGCACACTAAAAAAAAATGCTATTTCTGGACATTTAAGGCTGTTTTGTGGCTTTATTTTGCCCTAGTTTGGTAGCACTCGATTTTACCATTCTGTGCTATAATTTTATTTTTACCTGAAATGGAGAAGCCTCACCAGACTCCACACAAGAGAATTGGAGTGTTTGGGTTTGTCTTAGGGAGGAAGCAGTGCTTTCTATAAGATGGCCATCACCTCATGGCAGAAGCATTCCCTTATCACGTCATACATGCATATGCTGTCATCATCCTCGGTATGTAGCATATAAGTACGTAACACACTCTTTTGAAAGTCCCAATACTGTTGGCATCAGAAACCATTTATTGTCTGGTTATGGCACAGCTGCAACTTCAGTTTATTTCTGCCTTGCAGATTCATCTCTGATTTTGAAGTGGGCCTCAACAGCTAGGCTTAGTTCTTGCATGTCTTAGATGTCCTTAAAAAACTTTAAGGGCAATGTTAAGCCCTTAACATAATTTATTAATGTTTGATGAGTTAAGCTGCTCAGCTCAACTTTTATTTATTCGCACACAGACTTAAATATACATGCAGTACAGAGTCAGTACATCCAAGACAGTGAAATATTATATTCCTGTGTTTTACATATATAACAGATAGTAAATTAGAGCAGATACCTTTCTAAATTAACTTAATAAATAACAATGAAATAAAATAAGGATAGGTGCCAAGGTGGGACATCAATGTAGCACCTTCTGAAACCTTCAAGGCACAAACGCATCATCCTCCTGTGATATATAAAATACCCATGGCCTCCATTTCAATTCAAAGCGATTAGTGCAACCAAGATGTCGCAGCGTCAGTCGCTCAGTGTAATATATTTCATTCACAAGGCTCTGCCATTGGGCAAGCACAGGGAAACAGGTTTATGCCATAATCGAGTGACTGCTTCTTTGCAGCAGCTATGTATATATAAAGCATACTTCTCATCAGAGGAATAGCTCTATCAGAAGCAATATATAAAGCACCAACTGTGGAGACAAAGCCAAGTCCGTTCTAGCAATTGTGTCAAACTGGTACCAATCTCTTGCCAAAAACAGCGGAGCACCAGACAATGCCAAGATATGGGCAGAGTTAGCATGAGATTCCTCACAGTTCCACTAGCAGATTCCATATGTTACTGGCAAGTATTTGATTAGTTATAAGGTGTGTTAAAAAAATCGAATACCAGATTTCCCTATAAATTCATCAGTAAAGGGCCTGCAACACCATGATTGATGGGCAATGGCCTCAAGCCACATCTCATATGATACGTTAGTAGAGTTCAGCGTTCCAGGCCTGAAGAGTGGCTTGTGTGCTCTTGCTTCAGTACACTCTAGGGGCCCTACAGGCCAAGCCTATTAAGATGTGGATATTGAAGGCCTCCCAGAGCATCCAGCAACAGCTTCAGCAGTCAGGGCACAGGGTTGGGTAAAATATTCCATGGGGTCCTCCTGCATTAAAAAGGTCCGAACTTGAAGATGTCAGAAATGGTCCTGACTAGTCAATTGATGTGACACTTGGAGGTGAGCAAATGAGACCACCCCTGGGTATCTAGAAATTGGTATATGCAAGATAACCTCGACCGATGCCATCTTTGGAAGGTGAGGTCAAATGGGCCAGTAAACAAACTGTTTCAGATTTTAATAATCGAACAAAGTGAAAGATCAAGTAAGGATGGCCGACCCAAACAAATCTGGATAGGATTCTGTTCCAGGATGTAAAACAAACGTGGAGGGGGACACCGAAGAGTTTGAAATAAAGAAATGTAGGTAGTATGGTCATAATGCATAGTGTCTATTCTGGGGAAAAATTAATTGCAGGTGGGTCCATCTACTCAAATCCCTCTCAATCGCCTGAATCAATGGCTCATAGTTTATCAGTTCTAAGTGTTAGAGGTTCTGCTGTAAATATCCCCCCAGAGATATTTAATGTTAGTACATCTCAACAAGAAGGAAATATTTGTTGCAACGCTTATGATGGAAAGAAACTGAGTGCTAAGACCTCTGCCTTCTGAACATTTACAACATATCCAGACAGTACCACAAACCCCTGTAGAATTTCCATTATTATTGGGACTGATTTACTAGGATCACAGAGGTTAAAAAACATCATCCGTAAAGAGAACATTTAAAACCTGACCACCCAAAGAATTCCCTTGGCCCCATCTTGTTCCCTTATGGCTGCCGCCAAGGGTTCAATATAGAGGCAAAAGATAAGGGAAATGGACAGCCCTGACAGGTTCCTCGAAGTTAAAAGGATCAGGGCGGATATCTGACCACTGACTTGGACAGTTAGAAACATAGACTTTGATGGCAGATAAAGACCGCTTGCCCACCCAGTCTGCCTATTTCTACCTTTCGATAAGCTGCAGATCAAAGTTAACCAACAGCCTACTTCCTCCAACCGCCTCCCAACCCCCACCCCAAAATTGCCTTTATGTCTGTCCCATGCATTCTTGAATTCCCCACTGGTTTTGGACCCACTACCTCCTCTGGAAGGCTGTTCCATGCGTCCACCACCCTCTCTATGAAAACATACATCCTCACATTGCCCCTGAGCTGTCCCCTCTATATTCAAAATGTGCCCTCTTGTTCTTGCACATCTTTTTTTTGAAAGATGCTACCCTGTTGGACTTTGTCGATTCCCTTGAGGTACTTGAATGTTTCTACCATACCCCCCCTTTCCTCTAGGGTATACATATCAAGCTCCTTTAGTCGCCTTCATATGACTTATGGTGCAGAAACTGCATCATTTTAGTTGCACCCTCTGGAATGCCTCCATCCTGTCTATGTCCTAGCGGACATGGGGTCTCCAGATGGGGTCTCACCAACTATCTGTACAGAGGGATAACAATTTCCTGTTTTCTACTGGTGATGCCTCTCCTATGCATCCCATTATCCCCCCAGCCCTCATTACTGCCTTCTCACACTGCTTGCTTACCTTCGGTCATCTGATAGGACTACCCCAGGTCCTGTTCCATTTTGTTGTTAGTACCCCACCCCACCCATTGTGTATTCTTCCCTGGGTTTTTTGTTTCCCAAGTGCATTACTTTGCACTTCTTTGCACTGAATCTAAGCGCCATACTTTTGACCATTCCTCCAACCTTGCACAAGTCCCTTCTCACCCTCCTGTATCAACCCTGTTGCAGATCTTTGTCTCATCTACAAAGAGGTATACTTTTCCTTCCAGCCCCTCCACAATGTCACCTATAAAGACATTAAAGAGGACCGGTCCCAATACTGAACTCTGCGGTAATTCGCTAGTAACCCCTTTCTCAGAGTGGACTCAGTTTACTATTACCCTCGCGCCCTGTTGTCCAGCCAATTTTTTACCATGCTACCACCCTGGGACCCACTCCCAGGCTGGCTAACTTGTTTATTAATGTTAAGGGCACCCGTGGGGGTCAGGAAAAGTAGGCTGTTGGTTAACTAAGATCTGTGGCTTATCCAATAGGTAGGGAAATGGGCAGGCTGGTGGGCCAAACGGTCCTTATCTGCTGTCAAAGTCTATGTTTCTATGTTTATTAATCTTTGGTGGCAGTATGTCAAATGACTTGCTAACGCCTAGGTAGGCCACATCCACAGCCCCTCCCTGGTCTACTACTTTTTCACCCAGTCAAAGAAATCTATTAGATTCATCTAACATGACCTTCCCACTGCTGAATCCATCTGCCTTGTGTCCCATGCACCACTGACTTCTAGGTACTCAACAATTCTTTTCTTCAGAATTGATTCCATAAGTTTCCCTACCACTGAGGTCAAACTAACAGGTCTGTAGTTTCCTGCCTCTGCCTTGGTCCCACTTTTGTGAAGGGAATCACATCCACCCTCCTCCAGCCCTCAGGTACCACACCATCCTCCCATGATTTGTTAAAAAGGTAGTCAGTGGTGTCACTAGTTCTCCCTTAGTTCTTTTAGAATTTTGGGGTGAATCCTGTCAGGCCCCATTGCTTTGTCCACCTTGAGTTTTAGGATTTCTTTCAGGACCCTTTCTTCTGTGAATAGACTGGTATTGAACACCCTATACAAAGTGCTTCTACTGTTTGGTTTAGTTACCTCACCCTCCTCTTCTTTTGTGAATACTGAGCAAAACTATTCATTCAGGAGATCTGCCTTTTCACTGTCACCTCTGCCCACCTCCCTCCCCTTTATTAAGCCTCACTATCCCTCCCTTGGTCTTTTTGCTCCCTAATGTACCTACAAAGGTTTTATCCTCCTTCTTAACCAAGTTGGCTATCTTTTCCTCAGTTTGGGCCTTTGCTATTCAGACTGCCTTCCCTGCTCCCTTCTCGTTAACTGTACAGTTCCCTGTCCTGCTCCTTCTGTGATTCCTTATACTTCCTGAATGCTATCTTTTCTCCCTAATCTTCCCACCACTGCTATTGAGAACCATAGCGTTTTTTTCCTTTGTTTTGTTTGTTCCACACAAAGGCTTGTTGCCTCTGTGATGGCAGTTTTGATTTTGCCCATTGTTCCTCCACCCTCCTTCCTGCCATTTGCTAGTGCATTCTTTATGCACTCTCCCATTTTGCCAAAGTCAGCCCTAAAGTCCAGTACCCTCACTTTTGTATGGCTTGATGACAACTGTTTATCATGAACCACACTGTTTGGTGGTTGCTTGTTCCCAGATGGTTACCACTTCTAAATCAGAGATCTCTCTTCATCCCCATTTGAGAGTACCAGGGCTAAGACTGCTCCTCCCGAGTGGGTTCCAACACTAGCTGTCTGAGGCATGCTCCTGTAGGGCACTGAGAAGGAACCTGCTCTTGGATGTGACTGCTGCAGTTGTGCTCTAGCTAACATCTGACATATTCAGGTCCCCATCAAGAATATCTCCCTTTGGCTGGCCGGTGGCGCTGAGGTTGAGGCGCTGGGCGCCACACCTGCGCTACGCCCGGCGACCGGGTTTGGAATGGACTCCGGTTGCGGGTCGGCGGAGGGAGGATCGAGCGTCCCAACGGATGCTCTCCTCCTCAGGGTGGGAGCCATGAACGCTGCCTCGCTCTGCATCACTCTCACGGTCGGTGGAAGCACCACCAAGAGAGGATGGAGGCGGCTCAGCCGTCGGAGCCGGGAGGGGGATGCCGGCTGCACATGAGGGCTTGGTGTGCGGCCAGCACGCCACCACTGAGACGTCACGCCCAGCAGGACGTCCCAGAGGGCGGGGAAACCAGGGAAGAAAAGTGAGGAAACTCCTCTCGGCAGCCCAAGATGATAGCCTCGGTACCATCCGGACCACCTATAAGAGGGACAGACCCCACTGTGCAGGAGGGAGGAATGGAGGCACTCTAGGGGCAGATCCCACCGGAGGTGGAATGGAGGAGTTGAGAGGAAGGAAGGAGGGGCTCGGGAGGAGAGAAGGAGGCATAAAGAATAAAGTTTAAAAAAAAAAAAAAAAAGAATATCTTCTTTTTCTGCCATTCTAAGGATGCATTCCATCATTTCCTTGTCCCTTTCCTCCCACCGAGAGGGGGTCTGTAAACAACACCTGTGCGGATTGTGGTGCCAGTTCCTGTCTCCAAGGTGATTCACAGTGCCTCCTCTCCTCCCCTCCCTCCCGTTTACCCTTTTGTTCCGTTGCTTTGATCCTTCCCTTACGAGAGCTGCTACTCCTCCTCTTTTACCCTCCTGTCCCTCCTATAGATTGTGTACCCTGGTATGTTGACATCTCAGTCATGGTTCTCTGTGTACTGCCACAATATCCAGCCGTCCCTCTTCCATTAGACCACTAGTTCAGGAAGCTTGTTACCCAGACTATGGGCTTTGGTACTCATCGCCTCCATTTTTGATAGCCTTATCCCTTTTAGCCCCATCCCTGCCCTTACTGCCTTTGCCTTTTTCTCCACTGACCCCTGTCCCACTTCCCATTGACTTCTCTACCTTGGTGTTTACTTGTAACTATCCTGTTTTGTGGGGGATGCTAGGAATTCCTCCTTTTCAGTGCCTACCCCCACCTTGGCTAGTTTAAAAGCTTTCCTATGAAGCATTTAAACCTATCACCAAGACTCTGGTCCTCCTGAAGAGTTACTTTGGGGTATTATAAATGCTACATAGCCAATGTATAAAATCTTCAGGAAAACCAAACTGAAGAAGGGTCCTCCATAAAATGATCACGAGACACGATCAAAGGCCTTGTCAGCATCTAAGCTGATCAAGGCAGCTGGGATAGATCTCTGGTTAATGTGGTCCATTAAATAGATGGTCCTGTGGGTATCATCAGCCGTCTGTCTGGAACTGATAAATCCAGATTTATCGGTATGTATTATAGACGGAAGAATCAACTCTACTCTGTGAGCCCAGACTGACATGAATATTTTATAATCTACAGTATATTCAATATGGAAATTGGTCAATATAAAGATGGTAATTTGGGCTCTCTACCAGGCTTTAGGATAGAGGGTAAGTGTGGCACAGGTCCGGAAGTGCCCCCAGCCTCTCAAAGTGGCCACCAAGGAAGGAGCCAGCGGCTTTGGAAAATTCGTGTACCACTCTGACGGCAGCTTCAGGGCCAGGACATTTCAAAGTTTTAGCTCCAGAGATTACTGTTTTATTTCTTCAGCAGTGATCAGTAACTCTTGTTGATACCAGGAAATGGTTGGGAGGAAATTCTGGAAAAAAATTATTAATTTGATCTTCCTCCGGAGGAGAGTTGCAGTATACAGCTGAGAAGATGTTCTAAACACTTCTATCAGTGGTGGAAGAAACCACCATGTATGAAGAGTAAAGTTGCGTGACACAGGAAGCTGCTTTATGCCTGTTGATCATCTGGCTAGATTCTGGCACCTTTAGGTCCACCTCGTAACTGTATTTCTTTAGAAAAACAATGCCTGCTGGACTTTTTCATCAAGAATCTTTTGTAATTCTGCCTTCAGTTGCCGTATCACGGGACCGAGTCATTAAGGTATGGCAATCTGCAGATTGCTGAAGCAGTCATAGTTCTGATTACAATTTGTTACATATTGCCTCCACTGCTTTCGTCTGTGGAGGAAATTATCTCACCCACGTATGACCACCTTTAAGGTATCCCAATTTATACTGGCAGAAATGTCCGGGATGAGTTTTCTGTTACAATCTGTGAAATCATCTTTTTATTAATTCTTTAAATTCTTCATCTCAAGGGAGGATATATTTAAACCCTGATCGGGCCCTCCAGCAGAAGGATCGGCTGTCTCAGCAGTCTGCTCAGCCAGCCGACCGTCAACAAGGTAGCCCCGATCGGGCTTTCCAGCTGAAGGATCAGCTGTCTCAGTGGTCTGCTTGGCCAGCCGCCCCAACGCAAAGCAGCCCCCTGATCGGGCCCTCCAGCAGAAGGCTCACCTGTCTGCTTGGCCAGCCACCGCCCGCCACCTCAAGCAAGGTACGCTCCTCTGAACCAGCTCCCAGCAAAGACTTGGTGCCTATTTCTTTTAAATGCAGATCCTCAGTAGTGCCCGTGACCTGGGCTGCTGCTAGCTGCTACTTCTGCTTGTGTTTTAGTAGGTTTTCTTTATTCTTATTTATTGTCCACTGCCCTGTATTTAATAGAGTCTATTTTTGGGCATACTGTGCATGTAAAAGGCTCGCTGATTCGTTTTGGGCATGTTGTGTAATGTAACATTTGATTAATTGCACTGCTGTTGAGCAAGTATTAATTCTCATCTTGGGCTACTTTCACCGCCCCCACCCCAGCACTCTATTAAATGGTCTCCATACCTTGAGCCCCAACCATCCTGAACTACCCAGTCCTTTTGTGAATTTCTGATCTAAACAGTAGCCTCCTCTGCTTAAAGGGACTTCACTCTCTTACTACTCTACCCTATTCCAAACGAAGACAGGGTTCAGTTTTTCTACCTTGACACATTGCGTATTATTTCACAAACTACCTAGCCATCTTGTGAATTACTTTATTGAAACTGTAACCTATCCCACTCAAAGGCTGCACCCTATTACTAATTCACCCTACTCCATTTGTGGACAGGTACAATTTTTAAACCTTGACACCGCTGAATTATATCTGAACTCCCTGCCACTCTGCGAATTATTAATAGATTCTATTACCTCCCTACTTAAAGGGTCTTCCCACTTAATAACCTTCCTTTTCCTAATGTGTACAGGTTTAACTCTCTCTCTCCCACCTACCATTATCCGCAGACACCATCTTCAAGCATGCTTCCACAGCTTATTCTTGCCTCACCCTTCTCCTTACTTATGCAGGGACAGCCCACCTGTTGGCCCCCATTTATCTGCCCACTTACTGCCAGTGCCCTTTGTTAGCCCCTCCTCAGCTTAAGGGAGATCCAGCGCCTTTCCCACTGTGGGGAGCCATACTGACCTCCCTCATACCTCCATGCCCGCTTCCATATCACCAAGTACTATGCCTCTATCCCCAGCGATCTCTGCACCATCCCTGCCTATACATCCATTAGAGGTCTTTTACTTACTACCATGACCTATCCCTCTGCTTCTTCCCCTCTGCTCCAGGTCATCCATGTGGCTGATGCAAAGGGACACCCCAGATACGAAGGACCCTTGCCATAACTAGACTTCACCTTATGAAGCTCATTCTGCTTCTCCTCACATGCTCGGGAATGCTGAGTTAACCCTAGCCCTCACAGTCCCATTTGCCTCCCCTTGATTTCGCCACTGCTCCTGGCCTTAAGCTAATGCTAATTAAGGTCACGTAGCCTGATCAACAAAACTGAACAAGGTCAAGTTTGGGCAGCTCACACCAAGCCAGACCTCCTAATCATCACTGAATCCTGGCTTAAGCACTCTGTCTCCAATCAATCTATAGCTATACCTGCCTATAACCTCCTCCGAGCAGATAGGCCTACTAGGTGGGGGTGGAGTGGTTATCTACTATAAAGACAAATTTAAAGTATTTGACATCCAGTACCTCTTGCTATCAAAGGAATTTGAATGTGTGTCTCAAGTTCCATCTGCCATCCTCCAAAATCCTACATATTATTGGTTGTTACAGGCCCCATCCGGGGCAACGCAATCAATACCTCAAATCCATGATGGACCTCAACAGTGGCGAGACCATCATTCTTGGTAATCTAAACCTCGACTGGTTAACTCCAAAATCAAATGCCTTAAAGCAACTCTACAAACTAACTCTGCTCCTCCAGCTGATATCGAACCAACCAGGGTTAATTCAAGAAACAGCACTGATAGCTCTAACCTTGGCGTTATCTTTCTAATCACCTTCACAAAATTATGAACATGGCAGTCTTCCATAATGACCTGAACAACCATGGCATCATAGTTTGTGTCACGGCGCAAGCCAAAAGGTCCCTTCTCACCAAATTCACCTTCAAACGCAGTTTCCATAAATTTAACATAAGTGCCTACCTTAAGATCTCAGGGTGACTAACCTGGGATAGCCATTACCTTGCTAAAACTGTGGACTGAGGCCATCAGAATCCTCAAACATATTCTGTATTTAGCTGACAAGCACGCCCCACCCATCAAAATCAGTGTGTAAATTCTCCCAACCCTGGTGCACGCCAGCTTTAAAAGCTGCGCTTATCACCTGGGATAAGCTCTGGGCTCAAGCCAGGCATACTAAGTGTCAAGCCAACTGGCAGGCTTTTAGAACCGCTTAGAAACTCCTGCGTCAAGCTCACCCATTTGACAAACACAAACTACTATATCAATACCTTGAACAGGCCAAAGGAACTCAGCCAAGACTTCATGGACTATAAAACCATCAAAAGGCGTAAACAGCCTCCTCCATCCCTCCCCGGATCAATGACAAAGGAGTTGTGCTTGAGGGCTGTAATCTTATTCTAGAAAATAAATTCCCACTTTGCCACTGCTGGGCTAGCATTTGACTCCTCCCCTATATGGGGCTTTCTTGCCCCTCTTCGGCATTACTACCCCCAGGACCCTTGACGCACCCCTCCAGCTACTTCCCGTAACTTACAAGGATGTTGAAGGCCACCTTCACAGTCTTGACACCAGAAAGAGTGGTGGCTCTGATGGGTTGAACCCTTCCTTAAGCTTGGATACTACTATCTCACTGCCCCCATCCTCCACATAGTCCACCTATCCGTCTCATCTGCCACTATCCCCTCCTGCTGTAAATCGGTCCACGTACTGTCCTCTTTAAACCGGTGACCCTCCGACCAGAACAACTACAGGCCTATTTCCATCCTCCCTGTCTCTCCAAAATTTCTAAAACTCATTTATAGCTAGCTGAAGGATCACATCAAGAACACACCTTAACCCCTGCGAGTCGGGCTTCAGACATAACCACAGTACTATCTCTGCCCTGGGTAAAGTCAACAACAACTGGTTCTCCGCCTATGACTCCAAGCTAATTACAGGTTGTGTTCCTTGACTTGAACAAAGCATTTGATACTGTCGACCACAGCCTTACCCTGCTTAGCCTCGCAAACCTAGGTGCCACCTTCACAGTACAATCATTCTCAGGCTACCTCAAAGTAGTACAGTGAGTAAAAGTGGATGGGCAGCTATCAAACCCCATCCCATTACTAAAGGTGTCCCCAAGGATCCATATTAGGCCTCCCTCTTCTCCATCTTTATCAAACACCTTTGACTCCAATATCAGTCAATTCTAAACTGCACTTCTCTGCAGATGACACAGTACTTTATATCCCTAAGCCTACACTTGTCGAGGTCTGCAATGAGCTTCAATCCAACTTCCTCTAGCTTGAACGCAACCTCATCCGTGCCAAGCATTTGCTCAATGTGAAGAAAACAGAAGGTAATGATCCTCAGCTACAGCAACAACCCCCACTCACGGGTCTAAGGCTGGATGCAACCATCACTACATCCCTAGGGGAACCACTGGAGGTAGTCGACAAGTTAAATACTTCAGCATAAGGATCAATAGCAAAATCTCCTTTAACACCCACATCAATAGCCTCACACGCAAGCTTAAAGCCAGGCTAGGTTTCTTTTTTAGTCACAGAGCCCTTTCCAAGGTTAGACTTGGACTCGTCCAGGCCACTTTCCACTTCTAGACTATGGTGATATCATATACAATTGCACCTCGCTACCAACCTCCACAGGCTTGATGTTGTCTTCCATCGTGCCCTTCGCTTTCATTACCAATGCACCTCCCAGGACCCACTGCAACCTGTACAAAACTGTGGGTGGACATCCTAGCTACCAGAAGACTGCTCCACTTCAGCATGTGGATGCTTAAAGCACTGCATAACAAACTCCTGGCCTATATCTCCTCTCTGTCATATCTCATGGTGTACTTATTCTCTAGGAAAATCTGCCTTCCTCCTAACTGACGTCCCTAGAACCCGCACTCACTCGGTAAAGGCACAATATCGCATTCCCTCCCTGCTGCTTGGAACGGCATTCAATCGGTGCTTAAGCTCACCAGCCTGGTTACGGGGTCAACTTCTTTAAGACTCTAGCCACAAAGCACTTTTCAGTAGCTTGTAATTGTCGTTTGGCCCAGCCCTCTATTTCTACCTTCTCTGCTCCTTCCCCACCCCCGTAGCTCTCTCTCTTCCCTCCCCCTCCTCATTCTGCTAACTCCTTCCTCCAGGTCACATCTTGACCCCCAACTATTCTAGTACCGATTTTATCCTCCTCTTCCTCTTCTTCCTTCCCCTACCTTCCTTCTCACTTTTCTCTTGCTGTACTCCCTTTAGCCTCTTCTGCTTCCTCACAGGAGCTCCCTCACCATCACCCTCCTCTGACCCTCCCTCTCTCTGCTCTCCTCTCCACCTCTCCCCGCCACACTGCGATTCCTCCCTTCCAGACCAGTACTGGCCCCTACCCATCATATCCCTGCCCTACTCTCCACATCTACCCCTCACGCTCCCCAGCCTTCCATTCTAGCCCTATCTCCTCCCTACTACAAGTGTTGACCCACAAGCTCTCTCAACCCCTCCTTCTTAGCACTCCTTTCTGCATTGCACGATTTTCTTCACCACTTCTGCAACTCTGCTCCTTTCTCTTGCTGCATTCCATGACCCCTGCTGCTTTTCCCTGCTGCCCCTCATGACTCCTCTGTATTCTCACTGCCTATTGTCACAATACGGACTTATCTTGATGCCAGGATCTAATAACTACTGTATGTGTTGATTTTTACGGCTTCCACTGTTTTATCCTACGATGGGATCTTTTTTATATACTCAATGCCAGCATGTGTAAATGTTTGTATCGATTGTATGGATGCCACTGTTTTATTCTACATGTGGAACTTTTATGCCTGATGTATGGTGTATAATGTATGCTTGATGCATGCTACTTTATGTATTCCAGTTACTCTCTATGTACTTACTATATATGTGTCACCTTTATGTAATCAGGATCTTCTTGGAATGAGCTTGCTCAATGGAGCTTTCCTGCACAAACTTGAACTGCATTGAAATTAAACACCAGTTTGAAATCCTTCCGGCCTGCCAAGGTCTAATTTCAGTAATACGTGGAGTGATCAGAAAGAAACGGAGGGCAAATTGTAAGATGTGCAGCCAATCAGTATGTTCCCAAGAAATAAATAAATAACCCAGTCTGGAGAAGGTGTGAAAACGTGCGAATAAAAGTATATGCCCTAGTAGTAGTAGAAAAAAAAAAAAAAAAAACCACCAGACATCACTCAGTCCAAGGGTGTCTTGCTGTGCCTAAAAATTTCTGTGAGGCGGTTGACCTGTGTGTCGCTGAAGCAGAAGTGCCTAATTGTGGGATAATGTTAAATGTAAATCACCACCCAACAATAGGCATCTCTGAAACATATCCAGTAGATTATTAAAATAATTACGAAGTGTACTGGGGCCGGGGCTTATGGGGAAATACACATTTGCCAGTGTTACTGCCTTTCTGTATAGAGACCCTGTTAATATAATATAACACCCATAAGGATCCACAAATTCCTTCAGAACTAAAAAGATGTGGGTAATAGGATAACAGCACTTTATGCTTGCCCCTGCAGGACGATGCAAAAACTTGATATCCTTTTCCCATGAAAGTTTTAAATGTTCTCCAGTGCCAGGTGAGTCTCTTGTAAGTATATCACATCAAGAGGTTGTTTTCAAGATACCGAAGATTCTAGACCTTTTTCCAGGTTATTTAACCAGTTAATATTATGGGAGAAGATCTGTATCAAAGGACTAGCCATTTCCAATTTATAAAAAACCTGGTACCTTTTATACAGCTCTTAATTATGCCCCATTTCACCGAAAACAATCCACCTACCTGAGTAGAGAAGGCGCCAGGACAAAAACACAATTTCCAAAATAGCACAAAACTGTAAGTACCATTTTACCCACTCATCACCGCAGTGCAAAACATTCACCATCAGCAAACTAATAATCAGCTGCTTACAGCCTATATTTACTGTAATTCATAGTCTCTGTGCATAGTTTTGCATATCTTTGAAAACTTTTAGTAACACTGAACTTTTCTAACAATAAAAAATAAACAGAAACAATTCCACAAGAACAAGTAATAGAGGAACAGGGAACGCCAAACAGCAACTGTCCCTGTTTCAAAACTATTTACAAGCGAGTTTGCACCCAGTACGGAGAAAAACAAACAAAATTAATTTAGGCAAAATATGCCATCTGAAAATAATTCTGGGAGCAAGGGCTTGAACTTCCAAGGTAAGGGAGATCCGATGAGACTCCCTTGAGCCAAGGTATGTTACAATGATGAAATCAGGAGGCTGAGCAGGATGAGGGCACACTCATCTCCAGGGGGCAATCGCCCCAACATAGGGTAAAAAGGAACCAAAAACGAAAAACATTAATAAACCAATATTCAAAGTAAGGAAAATGCATCTAACTGTAGGCAGTGTCCCTTTCCCTCGCTACAGTTAAAGCTGCAAACTATAACAAAATAATCTTTCCCATTGTATGAGCCAGAAGAAGAACTAAATACATAAAAGAGAAGAAAAAGTAAAACTAATGTCTGTTGAAAGTCTGACTCTAATAAACTCAGACTGGATAGAGCTCCAATAAACTAAAGTAATGCCCCAAAACTCCCAATACTCTTATGTGCTCGATTTCTTGTAAGAATCTCTAGAAACAAACAGAAAAAAAAGGGGGAGGAAGGAGTACCAACAATACTATAAGGGATCACACCACTGAAAATCTAAATAACTAAGCAGACACAATATGTATGTCCCAAAAGAAAATGTTATCTTTCTCACAGTTCCATAAAGTCTTATTCAAAAGAAGAGGAACCAAACTTCAGGTGCAGTTCTTATGCTTATGCTAGATTAAAGAACATAACAGTATTACCCCCAGGAGCACCTCGCCAAGTTAAAGCACTGTCGTCATAGTTCAGCCGAATCGAATAGTCTGGGGAGAGGACTTTTAAACTGTAAAATGTTCCAACTTCAAAGCCCCA
Source organism: Neoceratodus forsteri (assembly GCA_016271365.2). NCBI lineage: Eukaryota > Metazoa > Chordata > Ceratodontiformes > Ceratodontidae > Neoceratodus > Neoceratodus forsteri. The sequence goes on from CM057456.1 coordinate 1,481,529,434, forward strand.
GGCAAAATACCTTATACGCTTGTCAAACACAAAATATAAAGTTAATTACAGACTGCAATTTTGACAGGAGAGCAGTAATTAACCATTGGCAGTCAACATAACAAAGAGAGGGATCGGGAAGTTCTTACTGTAGCATGCAATCTATTCAGGACAAAGTAGGCCAGAAACCCAAGATTCACTTCATGGCATTACACAAAACAATTAAGATATACAGGTCTCCACAAGCCTAAAAACCCTGCCATCCCTTCCAGGGAAGAAACGTCGGTCAGATCTCAACTAAATGAGGGGAGATGAGCAACAGGAAAGTTCTTACGCTTTTTCAGCCACTGCTGTAGACTATGTTCAACAGCCTCCAGTACCTACCTTGGAACCAAGCAATGCCTGGAAAACCTTTTCAGGTTCTGCCTTGAGATGCTCTCTGAAACTCAGCCAGGTGAGAAGAAACGCTTGGATAGGTCGATCTGAAGATGGACGAGTACCTCTGAGCCCCATAACGGTCTGTCAACGAGGGGCAGAGGATCTGCCGAGGTTTGTCAGGTCTCCTTCAGCAGGAACTGCAGGCCAACTTGAGCCAATTCCTTGCGGCCTCCTCTGCCGATGTAAACTCCTTACAACCTCCAGGAGCTTAAACTACTAAGTGGGCAGGGTACAGGGTTAGAAATTTGTAACCTTCTCCTTCAGAATCAGAAGAATATCCAAGTATGCTCTATGGCCCCGATAGTCGTTATCAAGGAAGATCCTTAGCTGACCATAAAAAACTTTTTGTCTTTGCCATACTGTAAGCAAAACATGCTCCTCTGTAATGTAACTTAAAAAGCAGGCTATTATCGAGCTGACAAGCTCAGGCACCTGTTGGGTTTGGGTCCCAGGACCCAGTGCACCTACTCCATGTCGAGTGGAAGGTTGAAGGGAAGCTCTAAGGCAGTCCAGAAGAGAGCAAGTAAAACATCTGTGATATCTTGCCCCTCTGAGCCTTCGAATACCATAAATCTGTATGTTTTAATGACAGGCCCTGCTCTCCGTGATCTTCCTGGCAGGCCCACAGTTGCTCCTGCTGCTCCTGTGGTAGCTTAACTGTCTCCTCCAAGTTGTCTACTCTGTCTTCCATGCCTATAATCTGTCTTTCGAGTCATCAGCCCTCTGCGCCAAAGTGGATACATTGCGTTGAAGCCCGTGACATAACTGTTTCTTCTTTATGGCGAAATGAAAGTAGTTCTTATAAATAGTTTCTAACTTTACTTTTTATTCTTAGTCTGTCTGAGCCACAAAGTTTTTGATCCAGATGAATGGCCACCCACATCCGTCAAAGCCAAAGACTGCTCTGACTCAGATACATCTTCAAATGCTACCTGGGGATCCTCCAACATTCTGTAGGCTTTTTCTCTCTCTTTTTTTTTTTTTTTTAAACAAACCAAGGGAGTACTGATATTAAATCGTCCTGCAGATATTTTAATATAAGAAATGTGCAGGTGTGACAAGTATTCGGGAATTTTAGCGAGACGATCGAAGCTATAGTTCAAGCTGCCATCTTGGATCGGATGCAACCAAGTCTCCAAGCTACTCAGCTCTTTAACAGTGTTACTATTATCCATTTAATTACCATTACTGGATTTATGGCCAGCTGAATCATTATAGTGCTCCTTAAAAGTGTTTCCACTCTGGATTACCATCTTTACACTTTACGCTATAGCGGCATGGTATTGCTGCAGAAGCTATTTCAGAAATTACTTTGGGACTATACAGACTTTACTGCTGTGAACATTTGCATTCCCTCACCCTGAGTGACACTCGATGATGAAGGTACCATATACTACTTAAGATATGTCTATTAAAGGTGCTGAATGCTTTGAACCAAGTGTCATGTAACTTGCTTGTTTTGAAATCTATAAACAAAAAAAAGTGCTGGGCCAATCATCGAACCCTATGCAACTCCACTGGTTACCCAGTCTTTATTTACTTAACATTTTCAAATCATATATTGACTAACAAAATCAGTAAATCAAAAATTGGGGTTTTATTCAGACTACAGAATGTGTTAACTTTACAAGCCAGGAAACATATAGCCCAAAGTATAATACTTTCTCAACTGAATTATAATTCATTTTTGTTTACTAGTTTGTCTAAACATGTGGTAAATAACTTAACAATGACTTTTCATAGTATTTGTAGATTTGTTTATAGATTGCCTTATAGTAGACATCATTGTACTTTATATCAAGTTTCAGGGTTTCTACTGCCTAACTTTAGTTCCATTTACTCTCTTTGTTGCAAAAGGATAGTGTATTGAGACAAAAAGTCTGTCTCCCTTGTATTCTCTGATATCTGTAAGGGATGTTCAGAGAAACCGAGATCAAATTTTCTTTCTTGTTTAAATTTGAAAGTCACTAAAACTAAAATGGGTGCTCAAGCTTCTTCTATCCAAGCACCAAAATACTGGAATGATCTTCCAATTGAATTGAGAACTATGAGTAGTCATAATTTATTCAAAAAGAAATTGAAGCATCATTTATTGAGTAGCTTGCAATGTCACTGCTAGTTTAAATAATTTGTATTATATTGTTTGTCTTATATGTCATGTATTTGTACTCCTGTATTAAGTGAATGTAAAAGTTATCTTTTGTATAACATCTTGTGACTATTTTATAGTCTCGGTCGCATATGAAAAGGGCCTTGGCTCATATGTTTACCCGGTTAACAAAAGAAATAAAATAAATAAATAAACTAAAATATTAGACAGGAAAATGTTACAAATTTTAAGAAGTAGCCAGTTGTAACTTTTACTTCCAAAGTATTTCTTTTTGTTTTTGCTAATTACAAAAGTTAGTTATATACACTGAAATTCGAATAAATAAAAAGTTAAAAAAAAAAGTTTTCTAAATGACAATATTGTGCTGGGTGTGGGGATAGCACTCTGCCTGGCAGCTGACATATCTAGTTTTATTCCTCCCATTACATCACCAGCACTGTGACCTTACCAACAGTGACATCACAGTGACTGAACTGGCAGCTAAACAGTGGTTCTTCCTGGGCAGCTGTGATGTCACAGTCAGTGAAATCACAATGCTGATATAATGGGAGAAACAGAGCCTAGTATGTCAGTTGCCAGGCAGAGTGCTGTTCCAAACATCACATCACCTAACATCAGGTAAAACATCTTCTAATTAATCAAATGGAAAAGAAAAAGTATCTCAGATATAAAGATAATAATTGACAGCTTTTGAAACCAATATTAGTTTTGTGCCGTACGCTGTCTCTTTTAAATTGTGTCCACTGACGACAACCACCTAGGTTCTGCTCTCTTTATCAAATCCTGAATGCACTTAATGGTGAAATCGCTAATCTTAAGTGAGTTTCATGTACTGGTCTTTAATATGTGTGGACGGTATCAAATGCCTTGCTGAAAGTTAAAACATTTACAAGAATGCCATAATCTAACGAGTCATTCACTTGTTCATAAAATTTATCATGTTTGTTAAACATGACCTATTCCTACAAAGCCATGTTTGTTTTGTACCTATCAACATCCTCGCCCCCAATCAATGAATGTCCCAAGTGTTCCTTACTAACAGCTTCTAAGATCTTACCCACAATCATGGTAAGGGGAAACAAGTCTATAAACGTGGGTTTGCTTCAGTCTTTTTTTTTTCGCTTGTTTGTTAGTTAATGGCTGAAAATCCATGCTTTCAGTAGTTTTGCACAGTGCCAGTAGCATTGGAGGCAGAGGTTTAGAACAAATGATTTAGGCTGCCCGCTGGTGCAGCGGTTGGATTTCTGCTTAGATGTCGGGCGAACCAGGTTTGGGAATGAGCCAGGTCGTCGGAAGGCCGACCGGGGAGAGAGAAGGATCGAGCATTGTCAGGACCGCTTCTCTTTCTCCTGGGGGCGTCTGCGCCGGTACAGGAGTGATGCCTAACGGAGGCTAGGTTTGTTCCCTCAGCGGACGCAAGGTCAAGGGTCTCTGGGGTAGGGACAGATTCTGCGTGCCATTGCACATCTCCGCCCCAGCCTACAGGGATAAAATCCTCCACCCAGGCCATCTCTAGGATGCCCTGCCCCGGACTTCGACTAGCCTCCTGGCCGAGCTCTCCCAACCAGATACGGCCCCGCAGCACCGATTCCTGCAGCACTGCCATGGCCCCTCCCCTGGGGGTATGCCAGGGGTGACCGGGACAGCGAGGGGCTTATCAGGAGGTGGAAGCCACAGGAGCACCATGACCAGGGCTGATCAATGATGGCTAGGAGTGGGGGCATAAAGTGTAATAAATATTTAAAAAAATAAATAAATAAATGATTTAGAGGTGGGCTGCTAACTCTTAAAACACTGGGATGTAAACTGTCTGGCTCTGAATATTTAGTGATTTCAAGTTTTGCTAATTTTCTTTTGATCTGTGATGCTTGGCCGATTCAACACTTGGCTGGGAAGGTTTATTTGCATTTATCATTAACTCCTGGTTTTGTGAATACCTCACAGAAATATGCATTCCATTTTAATGCAGTCACTGAAGGTTGGCCTTTTCTACAGCATCAATGGTTAGCTCTGTGTCAGGCCATCAAAGGAAGGGGATATGGACACTAGTCCATTTACAGAGGAGAGGATCCTGAAAGAACTCGCAAATCTTAAGGTGGACAAGGCAATGGGGCCAGACGGGATACATCCAAGGTTTTGAGGGAGGTCAGTGAGGTGCTGATCGCACCTCTGACAGTCCTATTCAACCACCACTGAAACGGGAGGACCCCAGAGGACTGGAGGAGGGCAGATGTAGTACCACTTCACAAAAGTGGGAGGAGGCTGGCAATTACAGACCAGTCAGCCTGACTTCAGTGATGGGAAATTAATGGAACTGCTACTGAAAGAAAGGATATTGGAATATGTGAATCCAGTGGCTCCATGCCAGCATGGATTTACTAGGTGGAGAGCATGTCAAACTAATCTCATAGATTTCTTTGACTGGGCAACCATGGAAGTAGAGCAGGGTGGCGGGTGGATGTGGCCTACCTAGATTTCAGTAAGGTCTTTGACACTGTTCCACATAGGAGACTCAAACAAGTTGGGTGGCCTGGAGTGGGACTAAAAGTGGTAAAATGGTTAAATTGGTTGGAGAATAGGTGACAGAGGGTAGTGGTAAATTTTCCTTATTTTATTTATTTATTAAACTCTAGGATTACAATACCTTTGAGCAGGAACTGCTCATTTACAAAGGTTCCACATCAGAGGATGAAGGGTAAACCTACATACAAAGGTTGACAATGATTGACAGACTTTAAGCATGGCAAAGGCTAGGCTAAGGATACATTCATACTGGGAGAGAGACAGCATCATCAAGATAAATGCACGCTACCAAGTGAAAATAACACATGAGCAATGGAGTTAGTGAGGGTAGGGTAAGCAGGGTAGAGAAAAGAGTAGGCTGGCTGAGGGGCCATTGTCTTTGGGGGTAGTAGATGCATGCCTGATAGTAGTAGTAAGGGACCCACACCCAAGAAGTGCCAGAGGAAGAGGGGGGGACATGGAGGGGAGGCACAGGAAGGGAGGGATGTCAGAGGAGGAACCAGAGTCAAAGTATTGCAACCCTAGGAGGTTACGGGACAGCTTGGGCCAGCGAGGGAGGAGAGGTGAACTTCTTAGTGGAAGCAATCACACTGTAAATGGAGTTCACCCAAAGAAGGGAGGAGGGTGACTAGCTGGGTGCCGATGTTTAAGTACTGGAACCAGTCCTCTTTAATATCTTTATAAGTGACACTGCAGAGGGACTAGAAGGAAAGATGTGTCTTTTGCAGATGATACAAAATCTGCACTAGAGTGGACATCGGGGGTGAGAGAATGCATAGAGATATAGGTAAGCTTGAGGAGTGGTCTAGAAGGTGGCAACTAAGTTTTAATGTAAAAGTATGCAAATCATGCACTTGGGGTGTAGAAACCCTGGGTCAGAGTACAAAATTTGGGGGGAAGAGTGGTACTGGCAACCACCGAACAGGAAAGAGACCTGTGTTATCTTATCTGTCAACCTAAAGGTGGCCAAACAGTGTGACAAGGCAGTGGGGAGAACCAGTGGGATGCTACAGTGAAGAGGGAGAGGTATCACCAGCAGAAAGAGGGAGGTGGTGATACCTCTGTATCAATCTCTGGTGAGACCCCACCTAGAGTACTGTGTCCAGTTCTGGAGTCCTCATCTCTGAAAAGGACATAGACAGAGTTGAGGCAGTCCAGAGGAGGGCAACTAAAATGGTGCTGGATCTGCATCAAAAGCCCGAGGAGGAGAGAATGAAGGACCTCAATATGCACAGACTGGAGGAAAGGAGGGAGAGGAGGTATAATAAAGATTTTCAAATACCTCAAAAGATAAATAAGGTTCAAGAGGAAAACCTTTTTCAGAAAAAGGATGCATAAAGGGTCATGCGATGAAGCTGGGGGGTAGAATTAGAGGAAATGTAAGGAAACATTTCTTTACAGAAAGGGTGGTGGATGCTGGAACAGCCTCCCTGAGGAGGTGGTGGAGTAAAACTGTAATGGGATTTAAGGAGGCATGAGATAGGTATAAGGGAGGAACCCAAGAAGCAAGGGGGGTAAAGCCAGAGATCAAGTAGGGTCTACAGTGCGACAGCAGTAGGGGACCATGGGCAGACCAGGTGGGCCAAGCGGTCTTTATCTGCCATCAAATTCGGTTTCTGTGTTAGCTGTCTCATCTCTCTATAAGCTTGCCTAGTTGAATTAACAAAGGATGGTACCTACAGCACTGCTGTATCTGTCAGCACTGGGCATGAGCATGTCCCTTCTGAAGAACAACAACCTCTAACACACTGACCCAAATGTGAGGTACACAATTTCTGAGAACATTCCCTTTAATCCCAAGATGACAACCTCAATGCAATGTTATATTTGTATGCTTATTCTGTATTTGTAAAAGCCTCTACCTTTTATTCTAGACTCGGATACCAAGGATTCAAGGATTCATCTGACAGAATGCCACATCTGCAGAGACCCTGCTGAGCCAGCTTTGGGTTTCAGCGAAGCAGCAGAGTTGGGCCCAAGGCATCCCCAGTAACAGAGCCAAGCACTGGGCCTGCACATAAGGGACACAGCAAGACTGCAATAGAACACAATCTGGGGCTACTATAGGCGAACCCGATGATAAGGTGGCTAGCAGCTGAAAGACTTCCCTTGCTCCCAGCAGAGAAAAGATAATCAAAATACTGAATCTGCATCACACAATTTCTTTTATGGAAGAAAGCTTAAACCACAACTGTTTACAATCACAGACTCCTAAATCAACAGACCCAGAGTACTTTAAGTTTGTAAGGATTCCTGATGTTTTGACAACTGATTGCTAGGTGCTTAATCCTGTCATCCCCCAAATTGCAAAACCTCCTTGATAACACAGCAGCTGATGGAACTAAATAAAATTGTTTTAGACACCCTTGAAGGCCCCCAGCAGCTCATCACGCGCCATGCAGGCGACTCAGATTTTGAGAGTGAGCTTGGGTAGCCACATCGGAGGCAGGTTATGCTGAGACTGCTGCTGCTACGTGGTAGCATGCCCCAGTTGGAGAGGGGGTGGTGGGTTTGGCAATGCAGTGACCCTGTGGCTAGGCCATGGGGCTTGTTTCCAGACACATGAGGCTGATAGAGGCACCACCCATGCCATGAGGAGGAGGGACTACAGCAGAAAATGGAAAGTTAAAAAACAAAAAACACTGCCATCCAAATGATAGTAGAAATGCCTGAACAGGATATAGCCTGGGATGACGGCTGGGGGAGGGTAGGAAAAAAAAAGCTATGCAAAAAAAAAAACATGTTTAGAATTCATTCTACTGATATGAACCCTGTGACACAAATCTAAACATTTAGTCAGTGAATGTTTTACTATCGTGGCCACTTCAGGAATTGGGCCTACAACTTTATTTTAAATGTATCCATAACCAAATCTTCTTTATACTGTATTTATAGTCCTTTCTGGAGCTAGTGATCTAGGTTCTCCTTGCAGTTAAAACTGTAATTTGTATTAACTTTATTGATTTCAGATATTCTAGCCTATGTTATCTCTTGATCACCTCAAGTTGCTTATTCGTGGTGGGTAGTAGCCTTATCATCCCGTGATTATTTCTGAGACACTGTATGAATTCTAGTATTGCTGTATCACTAAAGGAGGGACTACCTGGACAGGGCAGAATGTGAGCTAGACCCATTAAACTCTCATTCTACAGCCTGTGTGGACTAATTTAAAGAGCACCTTCGTGGTATTGGTGCTCCCACCACGAAAGACTCTTACCTTGCTTGAGTTGGAGGTATTAAATAAATAATTTTGACAGCGCCGCATTTTCAGGAGGGAGGATCGTATTTTGGCTTGGAGAGCAGAGCTGCGACCCCTTCCACTTCCTGGTTTGAGATATGCCCCCATGCTGTTTCCATATTCTGACATCACAATGTGCTTGCACGGCAGGACGCCCATAGGCCTGTTTGGAGCGCTGCCCTCACGCAAACACATTGTGATGTCAGAACATGGAACAGCATGGGGACATGTCTCTAAACCAGGATGTGAAGGATCAGCGACTGCCCTTCGAGCTAAAATACCATCCCTTCCTTCCCGAAAACACAGCGCTATAAAATGATTTTTAATACTCGAACTCGAGCCAGGTAAGGGACCATTATGGCCTTCTTAGGTATTTTCTTCCAGAGCACGTAAAGGTGTTCTTTAAATTTAACAGTTGCGCTTGATATTCGTAATAGCAGCTTTGAAAACTTTTCTGACTTATGACCCCCTCGGTAGAAGCTTTAAGAAGGGCCTCAAAACATATTTATTTCATCAAGCTTTTAACTGACGGGTTTTAAAGTGGATGGATAGTAAGTCTACGCTCCCAGCTGTATCCTGCTGTTTTTATTTTTGTTTCACTGTATTTTTAAAATGTTTTGTATGTTTTATGTTCATATTGTGCAGCACCCAGAGTCTACAGAGATTAATGTTATATAAATAAAATATCTATCTATCAATACAAATCTGACATTTTCACACTGCCCTAATGTGCTGTATGCACCAGAATATCAGACAGCAGGAATGCAATGCCAGACCCATTAAAAGACAAGAGGAACAGTTTGCTTTTGAGTCTGATGATGTGAGGGCATATGAATGATGTCATAGCAAGCAGGGAAGGATATTGAGACTCCTGAAAATGGGGAACTTGGAAAGTAAGAATACATTCAGCATTTCTGACCAAATAGTAATGACAGCTGGCCAAAAGAAATCAGATAGAACAACAAACAAGTGTAAAGGGGAGCGGTATCTGCAACATTCTGGTTGCAATGCATGCTGAAAACAGAGGAGAAAAGCTTCACCTCTAAAATTGAGAACCACTACCCAGTAGATATTTTGCCACTGTCCAAGAGTACCAATAACCACCATCGAGATGACATTGTGGGGTTACCCATTTTGTCCATTTTAATGTTCCCCTTGTACTGCACACAGCTAGGTGGCCTCACATACATAGTGGGCTCCACTCCCCAATGAAGGAACAGCCCACTGCCTAACACTAGTGTAACCCTTGTTACCCGGGTTACTAGAATCCCAGTAAGACCTAGTGGTAGGCAGGAAGGAAGCTTGTGAAACTCCAGTTAAATGGGTTTCACACTGTCTCACTCTGTTCTCAGTCTCAGCTGAGACTGAGGGATGACATCACCAATAGAACTTTCGCAGCTGCATAAACCACATTGGAATCTGCAGCAGAGGGAGTTAGATGGAACGCTGGGAGTTTTCAAAGTAGTCAGTCTGCAGTTTGGTTTTAAGAGTAAAGGAGTGTCAAGTAGTGGAGACCGCTGTTCGGTCTTAGTGCCCTTCTCCGGGATGTAAGATCCCCATGCAGATTCCTGGGCAATCCCTTAATTCTGCCAGAAGGAAGAAAGCTGCCTTTTCAGTTCAGTCTTTGTTTTGAAAAGTTGAAAGATTTGTGATTCGCCTGTAGGGCACCTGCAACTAAAGGGTGAGTGTTTGCTCTAACATGAGAGGGCAAAAATGTGTTTCTTCAACCTGGGACATGTGAGGAAGTCTAGGAACTGAGCTACAATTTGGGAAACCTATAGGACTAGGTCAAACAAATGGAGTAGTGTCAAATGCTAGAATGTTGTGTGAATTCAAGTAATATTGTAGAGGGATGCGACAGTTCATCTACCATTTAATCTACATTCAAAGTTTCAGTTTTCAAAGAAATGGCCAGGTATGGGCTGTGGGAGCTGGAGGTGGGCACCCCCATCTTTAGTAACAGGTCCACCTCTCACGGATTTCTGCTGAGTTGCTACTTTGCCTCATGCACTTGGCCAGTGATGAGGAAGTACCCAGATCGTGGGGTTGCAAAGGAAAATCTCTCTAGGAGTCACAGACTCTAAGGGTGTGGGGAGCACGACAAGATAATTGGTTCATTCTTCCAATGGACCATGGATCAAGTGGCTGGGCGGGGAGCCAGGCCAGTTGGGCTGTGTACCCAAAAGGCCAGGCAAGTCCAGGCTGTGTGCCTGGTGGGTCCAGAGCCTGAAAACAGTATAACTGGTTCACTTTTCAAGTGGACCGCTGTAGTCTCTAATCTGCATTACTAGTAAATGTAGCCCCATGGGGTCCGCTTATGCTTTGTTGTGTTCAGCAAGTTTGTGAATAAAAGCCACACTGTAAAATCCCATTCCTGGTTCTGGACATTACAGTTATTGCTTCCTCTGTTCGGATTTACTTGGGTGCCCCTGCAGAGTAGCCAAACCTAGGTCCCCTGTGCAGAGTAACCTCATCCTCCCGAACCCAGGTCCCCACCAGGTACTGCTGTCAGCGCCAACAGCATGCCACTTGTCGCTTTGGCAAAAAGGCAGGGTGAGGGGTTACACTAGGTTAGTGTGGCACCCCCAAACACTTCTCCATGAGCTGGAATACACAATCAGTCATCTGATGGCCACTATCTTGATTCTGCTCTTAAATATAGACTGCCAGCACAGCAGCAAAATACTCTCTGACAAAGCGCCATTTTGAGACGCAAAGCACAGGTCTTTGTACCATACCTCATTTTCAGCATGAATAAATGTTTTGAGCATTTGTCTTCATGCACAATCCTTGTGCACTGTTGTTTTCTGTGTTTTACAGCAGTATAATGGACTGCTGCTGGCTATCGAGAGGTCAAACATGAAAATAAGGTATTCTTCATGAATAAAATTATTTAAGAAAAAATGTCTGCATACACAGAACATAGCAACATAGAAGTTGATAGCAGATAAGGACGGCAAGGCCCATCCAGTCTGCCCATTTCTTTTTCTACCTTATGAAATGTGCCATCGGCCTTTGCTCTGTCAATGGCCTATCTAGTCATACTCATCTTATTGCTCCCTTATGCCTATCCCATGCCTGTTTGAAGCCCTGCACTGTATTCATATCCACCACTTCCTGAGGTAGGCCGCTCCATGCATCCACCACCCATTCTGTGAAAAGAACTTCCTCACATTACCCTTAATCGACCTCCCTCTAATCTCATGCTGTGTCCTCTTGTTCTGCTATTTTTCTTATATTGTAACATGTTAGACTCTTTCACCTTGTTTATGCCCTTAAGGTGTTTGAATGTTTCGATCATATCACCTCTCTCCTCCTTTGCTCTAGGGTATACAGATTGGGCGCCGTTAATCTGTCACTCATCGTCTTCTGATGCAGTCACTGAACCATTTTGGTTGCCCTTCTTTGGACTGCCTCAATTTGGTTAATGTCCTTGTGAGGTGTGGCTCCAGTGCTGCACGCAGTACTCCAGATGGGCCTAACCAGTGTCTTGTAAAGAGGGATTATTACCTCCTCTTACGACTTGTGATACCCTACTAATATACCCTAACATCCCCCTAGCCTTACCTACTGCTTTAGAGGTCTGCTTGGATGATTTTAGGTCATCAGTGATGATGATGCCCAAGTCTCTTTCTTCCTTTGTGACTGCTAGCAACTCCTCCCAGCCTACAGGTGGCTTCAGGGTTTCTGTTCCTATGTGCACGATCTTGCACTTTTGCAATAATCCCAGTTGCCACTCTTCTGACCATTTTGCCAGTTTATCCAGATCTCTTCTCATTCTGCCCACCACATCTGATCATCTACTCTGTTGCAGATCTTGGTGTCATCTGCAAACAGACAAAGCTTACCCTCCTAGTCCATCTGCAATGTCACTGATGAAGATATTGAAGAGGACTGGCCCCAGAACTGATCCCTGAGGTACCCCACTAGTGACTTGCATACACCATGAGCCAATTACCTTGCATGTTTCTTGAAGGATCACTCCTGAAGATGGCCTTGTGGCTGAAACATCGATTTATACTCTGTTTTCTGCTTCATATACCCTAACCGAAATTATGTGTAAAGATGTGATTTACTTGGAGGAAGATCCAACAACATGCTAATTTTTGCAAATGAATCCTTATAATGTACTCTTATTTCCACCCTAATCTTTTCACGTATATTCATGTGTACATTTTTGTTTGTTTTGTGTGAGTGACTGGGAAAGGACGGCAAGATAATTCTGTGCATTTTCAGCCTCATCCCAAGGGGTGGGGGATGCAGATGAAAATCAACTGAAATGGAACCAGATTAAGCTGCTGGTGTTTTTGTTTGTTTTTGGAAAAGGAGGAAATTTAGCCAGGATACCAGGGAAATTCCTACTCTCTACATAAGCTCTCAGGAATATCAATTGGTCACCCTAATAATTATAGGGTTTAGGAAGAGATTGTGGAATAAAAATTACACAAATTCCAGCCAGGAGATATGGTATTTGAGAACTGGAATGACTGCATGCAGGAAACAGAGGAAATTGGCTACGTGGAGAAATAAGTCTTTATCAAAACAGAAGAAAGTTCTGTTTCTTTTCTTAAATCAAAACATTATTGCTTCCTGTTTTCTTCATATATCAGTACAATTTTTCCACACCATGTATCCCTTGAGACCAAACATTATAGAAGCACCCAACCCCAAGGGGCTTTGTAATTATAGCATACCCCCACCAAGGGGCTTTGTAGGAGCTGCCTTAGGGAGTATGAGGAAAGTGGAATACAGATGAGTAAACCTTTGTGTGTTTTATAATGATGTTTTTATACTTTAACTTTTGTGACTGCTTTAAGTGGACAGGGAAAACTGTGGGTCCCTTTACTGTCTGACTGCTAAGTACCTTGGTTCTCTGAACTGGAATCTGATACCTGCATAAGTCAATTATTACGGACTGTATTCACATCATTCCACAGTACATTTATTATGTGTTGGTTAAGATAAAGTTATGGAGATTAACTCCTGCAAATCTTATTTAACAGGAAACAACTGTATTCCTACATTTTGTCCAGTTATTTTTTCACCCACTAGTGCTTAAAAACTATCCTGGTGGGCAGAAGGTTGTAGCTGCTGACAGCTGCAGAGTCATAGGATCCTCAGCCAGGGAGCAGATTTTGGGGGAGACAGGAGAACAACTGTCCTGGGCCCAGTGGCTCGGGGCCCATAGGGGACCTGTAACTGGATGTGAGGCTAAAGGGGGGGCACAGTCCTAAGTGTGTCCCGGGCCCAGGAATTTCTGTTGGAACCCCTGCCCCGCAAATGTGGGATATTAACTGGTTAGGTATTCATGCTAGGATGGCAGTGTGGAATTCCTTAAAACACAAGAAAATAGGAGGAAAGAAACTGCTCAAGGGATAGCTGCCTTGATGTTCCAGAGACCCAGTCCCATCTCCTACTAGAATGTCCCTCACGCCAACTCTGTTTGGCTTCAGTTATGCAGAACATGGGCTGAACCCTTAATCGCATCTCTTGATTTTCACGTGCTTATCTTAGGCCTATATCACAGACAATGAAGTTTCATGTCTCCACACTGCCGGTATGATTTGCATGCTGCAGGGTTTCAAATCTGGCAGGCTAGATGTACACTACAACTGCAACAAACAGAAGTACTGTACCCTGAAGCTGTAATCAGATGAGAACTAGGATGTTAAGAAAATTGTATATGTTTGAGAAAACTAGTTCTAGGACAAGGATACATATCCACACTTCTGGCAGGATCTTTCCTTTAAGAAGAGGCCGGAAAGTCTTCAAGATTGCTATTCCCACTCACCCAGGTGGTATACTCCTCATCACCGCATCAGATCTTTCTTCCGCTGGAAGTTTCAGATTCCTCCATCACAGCTCTGCACTAGGTGCAAGCCCTAACTTTTCAAATAATGGATTGCTGTGGTCTTCAAACAAATTCTTCAAGTTTTCGATGCTTATCAATGAAATGCAAGGGCCCCAAATCCAGTCCTGGTTTAAAAGGTGCACAGCATGCAATCAGAAAATGCTACATGTCTGGCACGGTGGCACTGAGGGCTGAAGCATCTGCCTTACCTCATGCCACGCCAGCGATCCGGTTCGGAAATGTACTTGGGGCACCGGGTTGAAGGGGAAAGAGAGGATCGGGTCGTCCAGAGGACTGCCTCCTCTCCTGGGAGGGGTGGGTTGGATCCCCAGCATCCAGCAGCTCCCAGTGGAAACTGGCAGTGCTGCAGCTGGGGACACTCAGGAATGAGCAAAAGGCGACAGCAGACTTTTTGGATGGGTGCGGGAGCATGCCTGTTGCACGCTAAAAGGCATTGCACATCCACACCTACGGGATTCACGAGCAGGAAAACCCTCAGCAAGAGCACAAGGATGCCCTGATGGAACTTCACTCTCCCAGCCCTAACAAAGCCCAGTCAGCTGGGGCAGGGGCTCAGGTGATCTTGGTCTCCTTCCTGTCACCTTCCAAGGTGGGCCCTCTGTGGGGTAAGCTGCAGTTGAGGCAGAGGCCGGGTCAAGAGAGCTTGAGAGGCAGAGTACAGGGCTGAAAGGGGAACACTTCCACCGCACTGAGGAGCAGAAAGAGTTGGAAGCGGACAAAATAAATAAAATAAAATGTTGTGTACTGACCCACACACAGCATGTGTGTATTGCCTGGGACCAAACATGACCCGTAGTCTTGAAGGTTGTTCCAAACCCTTCAGCACTCCACTCTGAAGGACCGCTATGCCAGTCTCCTCTAGGCCACCCGGATCAGTGGGACCTGCCAGTAAAATCAAAGGATGTCCATCAGGTGGTCTTAGCAGCTGCCAGTTCTGCACACAGCTCGCCATGTCTGAGGAGGCAGCAGTCCAGGACACGCCGGGCTCTTCCTCATCCTCCATGGCTTCAGCGGCTCGGTGCTTCTTTCAGGTGGCATTTCGACCTGTGCCAGTCCCGGATGGCTCTCGGGAAGGGTCCATCCTGGGGTCTAAGTCACAGAATAAATCTAAGAAATCCCACTGCAGGTCGGGAACTAGAATGGTCATAGTCTTCTCACTCCCGCTTCTGCAGGCTCAACAGCTGTCGAGCCACTTGACTTCAGCTGACTCTTCTGCCTTAGTCCAGGCTGCTTGCCCCACCACACCCTCATCTGGCTTAATGGCTGAGACATGGACAACAAGCCAGACGAGATTTATCTCAACCCAGTCGACCTGTCGCCACCGCATGAAAGGGAAGACTCCCTTCCAGGACTTGGGACCTGAACACCTCTTTGGGAGGGCTGGTTTGTCAGTCTAAGCCGTTGTCTCTCCAGGAGACAAACCACAGCCTGCTCCGCCTCTGAAATTGACAGGGCTGGACTCTACCTCTAAACTGGTTCCATGACTACATGACCGATAGATACCAGCAGGTAAAGGCTGATGGCGAACTTTCTGCCCCCAAACTGTTACAAAGAGGTGTCCCAGGGATCAATTTTGGGACCTCTACTCTTCATCATATACATCAACAATATAGATGTGGGAATCAAGGAGGCAAGTATTTATCTATTCATGGATGATACACTGCTTTGCTTGAGTCGCAAACACCTGAAGCGCATGCGCTGATCTACAAAAAGACTTCAACCTCCTGCAACTTCAACTACTCAACAAACAATTGTTATTAAATGCCAAGAAAACAAAAGCCATATTATTTTCCCCTGCCATCCATCTGGCTAACCAACTACAATTGCCCCCAATCACCATGATCCTGGAGAGAACCTACAGTATGTTTCAAATTCAAATACCTGGAGGTTTGGATAGATTACAAACTTTCCTTTGCTGACCACCTGGACGACCTGTTGAAAAAACTAAGGCAAAGACTTGGCCTTTCTATAGGATAAGACAGTTCCTAACTGCAGACGCAAAGAAACAGCTAGTCCAATCTACGCCTCTGTCCCACATTGACTATGCGGACTTCATATATAGTAGCTGCGCTGCTCATACCTTGGAAAACTGGATACCATTTACCACAGAGCTATACGCTCATCACCGACCTCCCTCTCTACCCATCATTGCTCATTATATGCCGCTATGGCTGGACCTCCTTAATACAGGCGCAACATGAATGCGGCACTTGGACACTCAGAGCCATTAGTGGCTAACTCCCCAATACATAGCTGACTGCCCGACTGATTGTGGCTAGAAACTATACCCTCAGAAGCTGCTCCTGATCTCACTATACATACCTAGGGTTCATATACGCCTCGGGAGAGCCGCCATAGGTTTCTCACCCCTCACTCTGGAACAAAATCCAGAAATCCCTAAAGCTGAGGTCTCCAGTTGGTATTCGCTTGTTCAAAACTTCACCGTTATGGCATAACGGAAACCTGCAACTGCTTTGCTCAGGCCAACCATCTTCCCCTACATGGCAGCAACTTCTTCGCCAACCAAACCCTTGGGAAAACTTTGTACTATTGGTACAATGAGCAGAAAACAAAGTAAGATGGTCCTCTCAATTATATAAACTTATAGGGCCGGGGAAACAATATCCTCTTGAGAGCATAAAGCTTGCCTGGGAGAAGGAAATGTCAGAGAGCATCCCGAAGACTTATGGCTCCAGAGACTGAAGAAAGGATGGAGGGTGACATCCTCCCCACCTGTAGGGAATTCTTTTGAAGAATCTTAGTTCATTATTTTCTGTCCCAGTGGTAACCCAACACCATAACAGTAAGAACACAAACACAAACCTCTGTTGGAGGGCTTGTGGCTCAGTGGACACACATTGGCACATATATTGGGCAGCCAGAACATAGCCCATTTCTGGCAAGACATTAAAGAGGCAACGAAAGAGGTGTTGTCAGAGCAGATAACTTCATGGATTGGGTACTGCTTCCCACCATAGTGCACCCACCTCCTTCCAACAGAAGCTGGCCTTGACACTGGTTGCTTGCCTTGAAATGTCTGACCGCACATTGGCTGTGCCAGAACCCGCAGGTGTTGGAGAATGGGTGTCTAGAGTTAATAATATAATGGGTATGGAATCAATTACCACTAGATTTCATCTTAAGGAAGAGAAATTTAGACTGGTCTAGACCCCCAGATTGCCTGGGAGGCAGCTCGTCCCGGCCCTTATGAACTGTTAGTATACTGAAGAATGGGTGAACATTTCTTTTCAAATAATTAACCTACCAGACTATACTGGATAATTAAAATCTCTCCAAATTCATTTTATAGTATATTGTACTTAGTACTAATTTTTTCTCTCCCCCACTTTTTTTTTTTTTTTTTTTTTAAGAAGCATTATTTTAATATGTTCCACAGGATGGACTCTTCTGCTTCCCGTTGTTATATGTTTCTCCCTGACAAGGTTAGTAATTATTTTCTTTATTCTTGTAAATAGTTTGATATTACAGAATGGAACTGTAAGGTTAAATTCTTGACACGTCTCCTGTAAGACATATAAGCTGAGGCAAACTGATGTATCAACAGTTTTGCTGTTTTCTTTAGGAAAAAAAAAATAGTCAGCATGGTGACCACATACTGTTGTAAACTGATGATGGTTTAATAAACTTAAGTTATAAAAAAAAAAAAAAAAAAAGAATCCATGGAGATCCCACTAGAGCCTATTCAGAAGCACGCCAAGTATCCCTTTCTGAGATCTTAAGATTGGAATGACTCCCCGGTTGCCTTCCGGTGGCGGAGGCCATCTTGGATCCGCCTAGGAGATGTCGCAACATCCTGCCTCCTGCAAGGTACCCTCAGCCCATATGGTCCGCAGCATGCCGTGCCTCACGGGTGCTTGCCTCGTTCTCGACCATCCTTCAGCTTGAAGGATTGGTCATGGAGTCCATTTTCTAGTGTTCAGGAAACGCTGGGATGCTAACAAACCTCAACAAGGAGTCAAAAAAGCTCGACCACAGGAGAAGGCTTATGCTGCTTCATCCTTGGTCTTTATAAGCCAGCTCATAGTTATTATGGCTAACTTTTCCCATGCCCTTCTGGACACACTGGACCAGGTTACTCCTTGCCTTCCTGCAGATCTTCAGCTGGTGGTTAATTTGTCCGGTTCTACAGCAAGCAGCAGCAAAACAGCAGCTCCAGACGGCCCTGGACATTGGGGATTCCTGTGCCAGATCCATGGCTGCTGCAGTGGCTATGATGTGCCAAGCTTAGCTGATGATCTCAAGCTTGACAGCAGACACTCAACACAAGCTGATAGATGTCCTCTTTTGAGTACTGATTTCTTTGACCCAGGTGTCGACTGTTATCTCATCCGCAATGAGAAGTTCAACGCCACCTTGACTATGTCACGCCTTCTCAAAAAGGACACTGAAGGGAAGAAACAGTGAAAGAAACCTTCAATTTTGGCCCTCCGCTGCACCTCAGGCTCACCCACAACAGCCCCAAGCAGGGCATCAGATGCCCTAGCCTCAAACCAGCCTCTTCCAGGCAAGGAAGCCCGATGTCATGGGTTTGGAAGCTCCCCAGTGTTTGGTGCTGAAGCCACCCCAAACCTTCCCAGTGATGGGTTGGGGCTGTCCCTCCTGCTCATACTCTCCTGTCCAGGACCTCTCTTGGGGGGCCTGGCTCTGCAACTTCACTTCCGCCTGGTCCATTATAACCTCAAACAAGTTGGTGCTCAAGTGGTGGCTCATGGGTTGCCTCTAGAATTAGAGACACCTCCACCCAGCTGAACCTGTGCCCCATAGGAAGGCATGCAGCAATTGGAAATGTCTGCCCTCTCGGAGGACATAGCCCAGCTTCTTCAGAAAGACACTGTAACCTGTGTCCAGGTCCCGACGGCCGGTCTGGGGTTTATCTCCAGATAGTTTCTGGTACCCAAATGGACTGGGGTTGGCACTCAAAACTGGATCTGCATGACCTCAACAAGTTCCTCAGGCTACGCAACTCTGTATGGTCACTCTGAACCAGATAATTCCGTCCCTAGAGCAAGGAATGTGGTTCTGCTCTCTGGACCTCCAGGATGCCTTCTTCTCATCCCCATCCATCTGTCCCACCCAGCAGTTGCTCTGGGTTCTCCTTCCTTTACTAGTTTCAGGACATGCCATTTGGCCTTTCTCACCACCTGCGCTAACAAATGCATGGCAGTGGTGGAAGCCTTTCTGCGGCGCTAAGGTATCTGTGTATATCCTTACCTAGACAACTTGCTGACTGCAGGGTTCCTCTAGGGTGGAGATGGAGTGGTCCAGGGATCTAACCCCAGAGACCTGCTTGGCCTTAGGCCTCTTGGTCAACACGGCCAAGTCAGAACTCGCCCCTCCCAGGTGATCCTATTCAACGTGTGGAGCTTGACTCTCGGGCCAAGGTCTGGCTCACCTGCAGACAGGGTGGAGAATCTTACCTCCTTTGCCCGCTCCACTTCAGGTTAAGCAATTGCACCCTGCCTGGGACTTCCTGCACTTGTTGGGATACATGGCAGCTTGCATCAGCATGTTCCAGTGGGCTCATGAGGCAGATGAGCAAACTGCAGTAGAAACTGGCCTGCCAATCGCTCAACACCTCGGTCACCTGGACCAGTCAAGTCAAGGTGACCCAGCCAATGGGGAAGCCATCATGGTGGCTTATCGCAGACCACCTGCAGGAATGAGTAACATTTGTCCACCTGGAGCCAACAGTCACTCAGACGACTAACACCTGACAGGATGGGTGCCCACCTGGGGAACCACAGAGCCCACAGCCTCTGGATCCCCAAGGAGTCCCTTGTGTCACTTCAACCTACTGGAACTCTGTGCAGTGCATCTTGCCCTGACAGCCTCTGCTCCTGTAGTGAGGGGTCAGGTGGTCTGGGTTCAGACAGACAACACAACCACCATGTACTAGCTCAACAAGCAGGGAGTGACACACCTTCTGTTGTGCCGGGAAGCTTCCACGCCTGGCCCTCATTCGCAGCTTGGACACCGACCTTATGTCGAATCATGTGGCTGATGTGTCCAACCAGCTGTCAGATGCCCTCAGCCAAGTGGGTGAGACATCTCATGAGTGGTCCCTTCACTGGGGGTAGTCGATCGCCTGTATGCCCACTGAGGCACCCCTCTGATCGACCTGTTCACCACCCAGGAGAATGCAAAACTGAGGCCATGGTGCCTCCCCCAGTATGAGACACTGCTGGGGTGCCTTGGCAAGGCCCTGGACCCAAGGCCTCCACTACACATTTCTCCCTTCCCCTTGATTCACAAAGTGTTGCTCAAGGTTTGGAGTGATAAGGCACAGATGATTCTGGTGGTCCCAGACTGACCACGAGCCATCCCCTAATCCTCAGTAGCAGGCCCCATGGAGACTGCCCTCCGCCTGGATTGGCTAACTCTGCCTCAGGGAAGGTCCTGAACCTGGATCTTCAGTCCTTGCACCTGACAGCCTGGTTTCTGAGCTGCTAGAGTTCCAGGCCTTGGGTCTCTCTGACAAGGTCTTCCATGTAGTGGAGGCCTCTAGGAAGCAGTCAACCTGCCAGTGATATGCCTACAAGTAAAATAAATTTTCCATTTGGTGTCAGGGCAAGGAGCTGAACTACTTGTCCTATACGGTGGCTAGCATCCTGGCATACCTGTGGTTCCTTTCCCAGTTGGGCCTGCGGTTGACGCACTGCAGTAACTTGGCAGCCATCTCTGCATATGGAGCGTGGGCAGATATGCCAACGGTGGCTCAGGAGTTGGTGGTCGGGTGCTTTTTGAGGGCCTTGACCATCTGTCCCTGCCGATATGTGAACCACCACCACCACGGGACTTGCTGCTGGCTTTGGCGATGCTCATGGTTAAGCCATCCAGACCCATCGCATGGGTGTCACAACTCCCACCTGTCGTGAAAAACTGCCTTCTTGGTGGCTATTACCTCCACCAGAAGATCAGCTAGCTGCAGGTGCTTTCAGTGGAGTCCCCTACTTAGTCTTCCACAAGGACAAGGTTGGCCTCTGCCCCAACCCAAAGTTCCTCCAAAAGGTTGTTTCAGAGTTTCACCTTAACCAGGTGATGTACATTCTGGTGTATTTCACCACTTCAACCTCAGAGGCCGAGAGCACAGGCTCCATACGTTGACCTGCGGTGCACGCCTGCAGTGTATGGCTGAAGTTCAGGAGAGGTTTACCAGCTCTTTCTCACTTATGCCAACGCTTCCATCTGGCAGACCAGCAGCTAAGCAGGCGACTGGCAGGTGGATAGTTTCCTGCATCGACCTCTGCTATGGGTTGGTTGGTAGGCAGCTGCTTCTTCAGTTTCACTTATTCCACCAGACGATGCTGCCTCGTGGCTGATTCAAGGGATGTCCCTATTCAGGAAATCTGAATGACTACTACCTGGAAGTGAGCACACACCTTCATATCCCACTATCACATCGACCATGAGTCACACCACGATGCTGGTCTTGGGACCACAGTTCTCCAATCTAGGTTTCCTAAGTAGGAGGCGTGCGCCTGCCCCCTCCTCCTGGAGAAGTGCTAGGAGTCTGCCAGAAGTGTGGATAGGTACACCATACCCACATCTCTAGAAAAACAGATTACTTACCTGTAACTATAGGTCTAGGAGTGGTATATGGTGTACATACACAACCCACCTGACCTCCTCTGGCAAGTGGTACACCTTCTTGCTTCCAGCATGCAAGATCTGATGTCACGGGCAGTGCCGAGGAGTACAGCACCTGGGTGGGTGGGAGGAGCCAGCTTGAAGACCTTCAGGCCTCTTCTTAAAGGAAAGGATCCTGCCAGAAGTGTGGAGGTACACCATATATCACTCCTAGAACTACGGTTACAGGTGGGTAACCTGTTTTTTCCAGCGCCTGCAGTTTCTAACATATGGAAAGCTGTGAAATGGGTACAATATTAATTCTGCTCTGAAGACTGGCACTGCTCTAACACAAGTAACACAGCTGCTGCATTTATTCGGCATTTGGTGAATGGTCTTTTTCATTCCTTCCGAAACAGTTTCTATATATTATATGAGGAGGATCACATGCATGATGTAATTCTGTTATTTATATATGATTTGTAATACGATTTTTTCTGTTCTGTATGTAGGATTCTTTTAATAAAATTCCTACCGCTTTGAAAACAAAGTGATCAAAATCCACAAATGGAAAGTCCAGTACGAGGCAGTAGGTGGTCAGCACAGGAAAATGTTAAATCCAAAATGCCTATTTTAGCCCTAAAATTCAGTTCCATTTTGCCCAGCAGGCTGAGAAACTGCAATCTCAAACATTCTCACTGATACTTATATTCCCAGCACTTGTAGGATCTTCAGTGACTGTGTTGCCACAACAGGCTGACAGTTCAGACTTGCTAAAACATTAATCACTGGCCAAACCATACTGCCCCTAGGGATACGTGCCAAGGTATTCTAGAAACACAGGCTCGTCTTTTTCTTGACTGCTGTGAGGGAATTTTATATATCCTAAAGCTATATTTGCTATTAAATGCCTTGAAGCTATGCTTGCTTTGAAAGCCATGCTGTAACAAAGTCATAATGAATGTAGTAGAATTTCTGAGTTCATGTTTTCTTTTTTAAGGGTTATAGAATTTGTACTAAGGTTACTTGAGGTACATTTGTAAAAACAGAAAAATAGATAAAACTGAGCAGAACTGGTTGTACCAGCCTAAATAATGGGCTTGGACAAAATATAAAGATAAGAGCATGCCTGGGCAAAATATAAAAATAACAGCACGTAGTGGCATTGAAGGCAAGCTATGCGTGCTATGGTGTGAGTAAACTCATTGTCTCTCTCAGGTCAGCTTGACCCAGGCATATGTATCAAGCAGTGTTGAGAAAGAAATGGAATAAGTAGTGGAAAAGTACCTCATACATAAACTTGTTTTTCTTTTTCTGTTA